>CM053599.1:193254701-193277448 GCA_028646575.1 Pseudocheirus occidentalis
CCCCCCCATTCTAACAATTTCAGAACCTATTTTTAAAGGTTTGTCTTTATTTTGTGTGGGTAATGAAATGTTATGAAACACAATTGATTTAAATGAAATAAATTGACTAAAATTTTTTTTCTAAAAATTTATGGAAATTTATAGTAATTTTGTTGTGTATTCAAAATTCAAGAACTGTGTGGATTTGGAATAGTGTAGAAGGAATTGGGGAGAGTTGCCAGGAGCCCAGTTGCTCCAGGTGGCTTATTATAGGTATTCGATATTATTGCTGTGTCCTGTGCCTCAGTCTTTTAAAAAAGTAAACAAAAACAGCCTTTAAAATTCCTGGGTCACTGTGAGCCATTGATTCTTTGACATTTCCCTCTCATTACAAGAAGTTTCCTAATTTCAAAAGTTGGCCAATGACACTCATCCATCTTTGAAACGCCATTGTTGGTGTTTTTCCCCCATAGGAAATAAAATACAGCAAACTATAGTAGTTTAAAAAATGACTGTTTTTCCTGTTGCCAAAATTTTTTAGAAATAGTAATTATTGTGAATGGATCTCACTTTGCTACAAGCTATAAAGTCATTCAGAGATTTTAGTTCTTTCCATTACATGCATCTGCTCTCTCAATTTTTCCCCCCCTCAGGTATGAAAGTTCACTTTATTTTGAATGAAAAGCCTATTTCCTTCCTGATTACCAATTTGACGAAATCTTTTGACCATAAAATTAGTCATTTTTTCCTCCAGGATGAGAAATAAAAGAAGTTTTTGTGGTTTCTGAGTGACTTCTGTCCATGCTTTGAATTGGAAAAAAAAAGAATTAGAAGAAACTTTGAAATAGCTAAGTAGAAATAGCTTCAGACTATTCAGTTAATCCTTTTAAATTATCATACCAGCAGATAGTTAAAACCATTTGAAATTCTTTTTAAGTACAAAGATTTTTTTTCACAGCAGGTAGTATTAGAAACACAGGTACAATGACAAATTTTTACACGTTGAGAATAAGGCATACATATCCTTCCAAGAGCTAAAGTCATTTATACAAATAAATATCACAGCTCCTGCATGGTCCATGATTAAAGTGGAGAGATGATGGATACAATTTGAGTGACATTTTTCACTTCTTTTGCTATAATCTGTATAAACATTTTTCTGTTCCAGTTACAGCATGTTAACTTTTTGACCTTTTACTTATTATGTAGTGGGAAGAGCTCTGGGTCTGGAGGCAGAAAGCTTGTATTAGAGTTCTGGCTCTTCTGTCCTGTGCCTTGGACCTTGTACAAACCCCTTAACCCTTCCCATCTCTCAAGTGGGGATCATTATGATTCTTTTGGATGGTCCACCTGAGGAACAATTGAAATAATGGAAAACATTTTGTGACCTTTAATTGTGTTGTAAATGTGAATTATTACTTATTGTTGTTGGTATTGAGACACAGAGAAAATTATTTGGGCAGGGGCTGGTTTTGTGATTTCATTGGTATAACCCATATACAGCAATGAATTAAAAATGTATATGTGGCTTAAATATTAATGATCTGTACTGAAAAAATTATGAAGAGATCAGGTACTTTTAATCTATAAGCTGAGGGTGAATTCTTAACCAAGTAAGGGTAAAAGTAAAATTAGATCATTTTTATTACATGGAATTGTGAAAAGCTTTTGCAGGGAGAAAATTAATGCCATACAACAAGAAGGGAAATTGGTTGGGGGAAAAATCTGTATGTCACATAGCTCTGATAAGGGCATGATATCTAAGCTACATAGACAAATAACAGAAATATGACACCAAAAGCTATTTGAATAGTTACTTCTTCATTGATTGGTTGTGTCCTACCCTACCCCTTTGGGGGTTTTCTTGGCAGAGATACTAGAGAGGTTTACCATTTCCCTTTTCAGAAAGGAAAATGAGGCAAACAGGGTTAAGTGGCTTATTGAGGGTCACAGAGGTAGTCAGCGGCCTGATGCCACCCAATTTATCTATTTTCAGTAAACAACTGGCCAAAGGATATGAACAAGTGGTTCTGAGAAGAGCTCCAAGTTGTTCATAGCTATATGAAGGAATGCTCCACATTGTTAGTATTAAGCAAATCAGAACTACATGCCCAGCAAATTGTCAAAGAAGATGGGAATAATTATTGAGGGAAGGATTGTGGAAAAAAGAGACACAGTAATATCATGGTGGGTAGAGCTACAAATTGGTTACACAAACAAAAACCAGTCTCAAAAGCGGATTGGGAATTATGAAAACAAGACGACTAAAATGTCCATGCCCTTTGGCAGTGTTTGCATTGTCAGTGTTCGGAATGTCCCTTCAGGTGGAATATTACTGTGTTGTAAGAGATTAGACATGATAAACACAAAATAACGTGGACCACAGTGACCACAAGCAGTGCCGGTGAAAGACGATCAATGAAGCAGCCGCTGAAAGTTACGGAGTTATAACGACCAGGCTAGAAACACGGAGACTGACCATTGGTGAGCAGCGTTGCAGATCCGTGGTTTTGCCGGACTTTTTTCCTTCCTCTTTTTAAAAAAACCCCTTGTTATAAAGGATGGCTCTGGGAAAGGATAGGGGGAGTGATATAGAGGGAATATAAGTGATATAAAAACAAAATATCAGTTAAGAACCGTTAAAAATACCAAATGACCGCAAAAAGAGGGAGGCAGCCGCGGCCTGAGCGTGATGCCGCCGGACCGGTGCTGGGGGTGGGGGGAGCGGGCGGAAAAGAAATGAAATACAAAGTGTTTTGTAGCTATAAAACACTTGTATCAGTAGAAACCGCCGCTGTTCCTTCCCAGCAAGTGTTCCTGCCCTCCCGCCACCTCCTTCCTTCGCATGTAGCCATTTAGTATAATAATATTATTATTACCAATATTTAGCATAATGATATTATTTAGTATAATAATAATAATTAGGAGCCGAATTGAAAACATCACATAGAACTATAATGATCTGTACTTGTACTTTACTACATAAGAATGTAACAGAACAGGACAAGTTCTTGAAATGCAACTAGGATTGGAGTAGTTTCTCTGCTCAGGCTTACAAAGTGAGCATACTTAGACCCTAGAATTAGGGGTCCCTTTTTGAACTTATTTTCATTTTTGTCCTTTAAAATCTTCCAGGTACTGAATTTGTCAAAGTTTCTCTTTTGCTGTGCAAGGTAGTGCTTAATTTAATTTTTCCTGAAAATGTTACCTTCAAGTTTTGAGGTTAGTCTAGACAAGGTGATGATAGATTGATGGATTATTAAGATATAACTCAGAGATAGATGACATGGATTGAAGGCTAGTTATTGTTTATGCCCTCACCCAGATTGTGTTCTAGTATAGCATTCTAAAATCTCTCATCAAGAATACTTTTCACCTAACTTGACAGGTTCAGAAGAGGTCAAGGAGGAAGACTAAATGAAACTAAAGGGCAGCCAACAGGAAGATTTTGTTTTATTTTTTTCAATTGACAAGCATTTATCTTCTTTCTCACTCTTCCCCCCTTCCCCCAAACTCCATTAAAAAAAAAAAGGAAAACCAAACCCTTGTAAACAAATAGCCAAACAAAACAAATTCCCTCACCTGACTAGTCCAAAAATTTGTTTCATTAATCATTGATTTTTTTAGAATTGTGATTGGTCATTGCATTGATCAGAGTTCTTAAGTCTTTCAAAGCTGTTTTTACAGTGTTGTTGTTAGTGTATAATTTGCTTTCCTGGTTCTGCTTATTTCACATTACATCAGTTCCTATGAATCTTCCAAGGGTTCTCTGAACCTTCCTCATTTATCTTATGACACAGTAATGTTCCATTCCATCATCTGCCCTATTTCATCAAGTCTCCAAAATGATGGAGCTGATCCACAGTTCTGCCAGAATGTGCCCATTCTCCTGCATCTTCTCCCAGTATTTTTACAAGAAGGCTTTACAGTCTACAGAAGGATTTCTTCCTACCTAGAGTGGGAAGGGACCTTGGAGGCTCTCTAGGTCACACCTTGTTTTAGAGATGAGCACCCAACGACATTAAATAATGACTTGTTCTATAGGTAACTTGAAGTGGAAACCAAAGCCCTGTGATTCTAAATCCAGCCAAGAAGAAAAACACATTTTTACAATAAGTAGTGTTTGTTTTGTTTGGGAGTGGGGCATGCAGAAAAGGAGTAGTCTTAGGCAGATGAGACTGTTAGATTGAGACTATTTCAGAATTCCAGTGGGTTTCAATGAGGACTTAATTATTAATGTAGGCTGTTAACATTCCTATTACCTATAGGACCGATTTTCCATTAAAAAAATATTTTTTCTCTTTAGATCTTTAAAAATGGAATAGATTTGCATTTGATGGTTGTTCTTATTTTCAAGTGGCAAGAGGGACTGGATGACCTGCCAAGTTCCTTTTTTGAACTTGTGGTCCTGTGATAGTCTTTTTTTCTTCTCTTTAGCTTCCATCTCAACATTCTGCCTCATAGATATTTGATTGCAGAGCTTTCCCCCTTATGTTTTTAGTAATTTTTTTTCTGTTTTTTTCTGTTTTTAGTAATTTAGAATTGATTTTTAATGTTTCCTGGTACATTTAAAAAGTATCTTCGCAAACTCTTTTCAAATTCTGTTTAACAGTAGCTCTTAACAGCTCCCTGAACTGCATTAAACAGGCTCATTTTATGAGTGACACTGTGCAACGGGTTATGTTCACAGGTTTCTTTTTCTTTTTTTCTTCATTTGAAAATTGCATTGGTTTGGATAACTATTGCAATCAAAAACAAAAATCCCATGCTAGATACATAAGGACTAGGATATTAATTATGAGATCCTTGGGCCCCTTTATTGTTGTATATGCCCAGTAACAGTATTAAAAAAAAATTAATGGACATTTTAAATAATATTTTTGGCTACATTTCCTTTATTTCCATTTATCTAGAAACTTCTTCTATATTTAGATTACCAAGGCCTATGTACCTTACAGTATTGAACACTGAATGTGTGGTATTTTTTCAAATTGTATACTATGTACATACAGCAGAAATGAAAGAAAAACTATTCAGTTTGTTCTCGTCTTTCTCTCCCTAAGTAATGAAAAACTTCCAGTCAGCCTTTAAAAGAAAGAGATAAACAAAACTGCTTCCCATTATTCCTTTCTACTGTCTAATGACTAATATAATTTTTTTTTAAACACACCCTACTAGTAAAATTTTTCCTAGTGATCTTGGTGAAATATTTTCATCTATATTGTCTAGGTTATTCAGAGCAAAATAATCTGTATTTTAGAAAAATTTGTTACCTAGTTATTTGCTGTTTTGGCAAAATTATCAGTGTGTTCTAAACAGATAAAAGTAAACATAAAAAGGTAAAGGTTCAAACATAAAGCTCTTAAAAATATTAGACATGGCCTAGTGTACATTCAGAATGATCTGAGAACAGTTTATTTATCCTTACTTTCCCCTGCCCTCTATCATTTTGATTTCAGTTGATTTTAAAATGTTCAAAAAGATCAGGATACTTGAGGAGGTTGGATGGTATTATGAAAAGGACCTTTGAACTTAGTGACAGAAGAACACTTGGGTTTAGATTCCTTTATTAACTTTGTGATTTTGGATCAGTTACAATTGAGCTTCATTAATTTCTCCATTTATGAAATGGTGATAATACGTATCTGGTTTCACAGGGTGAGCAAGCAATTTGTTGCCTTTAAGTAAAGTTATTTAACACATGTATTTATATGTGTGTGAGATATAATAGGATAATTAGGACATAGCAATAAATATTAAGCACCTGCAGTGTAGAAATACTGCGCTTCTCATTGAGGGATATGATGAGATTGTCTTGCCTAACTTAGCACAGGCTACCTTTAACCATGTATTTGCTCTACAGCAAAAATGTATTACCTTGATCATCAGGAAGAGAAGCATTTGTTAGAGACTTTTCTTCTTCCTCCCCATTCTGTAGGCCTAACCCCTTCCAAGCATTGTTTTGGTTTCCTAAATTATGAGTCATTACTTCTTTGAAAGACATTTTTTCCTTTGAATGGGAGATTATCCGCATCACTGGTACTACAGAATAAAAGAAAATAATTTTGAGATGTTGGCTTATTGTTTGTTGTTACGGTTTTTTATTCAGGTGAGGGTTATCTTTTTGGGTCAGGATGTATAGGTTTCACCTATACCCTTCCTCAACAGGCTTCGGGCGTCCCGGCTCCCGGTTTCCCCTTACTCTGGGAGAAACAGCTGCACAGAAAAACTCAGGACACAACACTTGCTTCTAGCTACTTTCTCTAAGCTTGGCGTGGCTGGAACTTTCTCTTCTTCAGAACACAACACTTGCTTCTAGCTACTTTCTCTAAGCTTGGCGTGGCTGGAACTCCCTCTCATTCTCTAAGCTTGGCTTGGCTGGACTTCCCCCTGCCTCCGGGTAACCTGTATTTAAGTCCTTTCTCCAGGGTCCCTTAGGGCCCCTCCCCTGGCCTTGCCCTCCCCACAGAGAGCCAATCAGCCAATCGTGCATCACCCTGAAGGTGGAGAGATAATCCTGTTTATTGCAAACAGGTGCAGCCTTCCCATTCTGCCCCCAGGTGATCACGGGCCTCCGATTAGCTGAGGACCAGTTCAACCCATTACCAACAAGAGACCCAACAGTTTGTGATTCAAATAATTGCATCTTTAGCTGGAGGAAAATCCAAGAATTTTAGTCCTGTTTTTTATTTAGTTTAATTTTTCCATATTTGTGAAGTATGATTACAAAGAATTGTGATCATGTGATACAATTTTCATTACTTCGTATTTAATGGCTCACTTATATATCTCCTGTCCTCCCTAATTATTATTATAAATTCCCAAAAATTTTGTAAGATGATATTGGACTATTTCTGATTGATTGTACCTTGATTGGAGGGATTTCATTGATATTTTTTATGTGTTGGGTCAAGGGTCAAAATGTTAGATTTGGGTATAAATGAGACAGTAATCAATTTTCTACTTACTAAGCCACCCCCCACCTTAATTTATGTCCCACTTGACTGTGCAGTCACAATTTCAGATGAGTGTCTTTAGAAAATTTCAGGTATTTTACTGGTCTATAAATTTTACTAGGCCCTATATTGGGAGACCAGTGCATTTTGTGGTAGATCAGGAAGGACTCTATCACTGGAAATCATGTTAAGCCATTCAGATTTCCTGTGATGAGTTTATTTATTCATTGCTTAGGTGTGAGCACCATCTAAATTCCATGCTGAAAGCTGGCTTCTCACTAACCTTAGCTGAGAAAAGTCATCTTACGCCCGAATAGGCATTGTGCATTCTGTTGAGGGAACAGAGTTTTTAAGAAGAATAGTAAGCCATGCATATGGCCAAAAGAAAGCCTTTGTAAAACATGGATTTGAGATCATCTTTTTAAACTCCTTATCACTATGATTATTTGTTTTCAAATCCAGGCATTAGGCAGGAAATTTTATTCTTTTTGTTATTTGTAAGACTAAGTTAGTTTTTTTTGATACAATCCTCACAGTGAAGAAAATTAACAAAAGGTTCATATATAAGCCCTGTTAGGACATGATTCAAACTTTCTTGTTAGAGGTCTTTATCCTTCAATAATATTAGTAGAACAATAAAAACAGTTATCATCTCATTGTAAGGAAGCTAACTACCTAGGAGGAACCTGAAAACAATTATATTTGTCTAGGATTGTATACCCCTTGGCTCTGCCCCAGGTATTCTTCTTTTTCTCTGCTTTCTTATTTGGTGACTTCGTCAGCGCTCATAAGTTCAGATGATATTTCCCCCCAAATTCTCATTTCCTCCTAACTTCTGTAAGTACTGTTGAGGCTCTCACAATCCTCTCGTTACCCAAATCCCCAGCTTTGTTGTCATCCTTGATTCTTCACTCTCACCCCATCTCTCCAATTTGATGCCAAAATTTATTTTTTTCTGCTTTCATAAGAACTTTCGTGTTTGTTCTTTTCTGTCCACCTAGGGATTATTATAATTGTCTTCTCTCTTGTTTCCCTGTCCAGAGTTTCTCCTTGCTCCAATCCATTTATTCAGTCCATTCATTTTTTCAGTCCATCCACTCAGCCACCAAGGTGAATTTTCTAAAACAGATATGCTCATATTTCCCCTGCTGTGACCTCAGTGTCTTCTTTGTATCTCTGGGATCAAATAAAAACTCTGTTTTGGTATTTAGAAGCTTTTCAGAATTTGGCCTTCTACCTTTCTAGTCTTTTTGATGTCTACTATGACTGTGAGACAATTGACCTACTTGTTATTCTTCATATATAACGCTCTGTCTTCCGTTTTAGTGCCTTTGAACTGTATTCTGTACCACATTACGCCTTTATATATTTGTCCTGGCTGTCTCCTGAACCTGATCGGCTCTCCCTGCTCATCTCCAGGCCTCAGCTCCTCTCTCTTCCTTCAAGACTGAGCTCAGATTCAGGTTTTTGCAGGAAATCTTTCTCAGCTCCTAGTGTTTTCATCTTCCGTTCACTCTGTAAATCTCTTATACGTACCTGTTTTTTACATAGCGTCTCACCCATTAGACCAGTGGCTCTCAACCTGTGGGTTATGTTCAATTTGTAACAATGAAAATACATTCTGAATATCTGATATTTACCTTATGATTCATAGCAGTAGCAAAATTACAGTTAGGAAGTAGCAACAAAAATGATTTTATGGTTGGGGGTCACCACAACATGAGGAACTGTATGAAAGGGTCGTGGCATCAGAAAGGTTGAGAACCGCTGCTTTAGGTGGTGAGCTATGTGAGGGATGGGTCTGTTTTTGCCTTTCTTTGCATCCCCAGTGAGTAGTACAATGCAGCCTGGCACGTAGCTAGGAAGTACTTTACTATTCCCCTCCTGGTCCCTTCCTCTCTTTCTACGTTTCATGCTAGCATGCTCCCTACGTACTATATATAATCCAGCCAGTACTGATTCTTTCTTTCTTTTTTCTTTTTTTTTTTTTTTACGGTATCTTTCACATGGTACTTCATGTGCCCTCTGCTCATGGGGGCTCATCATGTTTGTGCCAGATGTATTGTGGATGAACAGGAGCCTCTAACTAACCCTGCTGCTGCTTAGAACTCTTGAATGCCTGAATTCCAGGAGTCACCAGGAACAGGGAGGGATCATACCTGTGCCTGACGACTAGAGACTTTGCCACCACTCCCAGCTGTCCTGTGACCTTGCACCGACTTCTGTCAGACTGTGCTGTAGAATGATATGGGCATGTGCTGTCTTACCTGTTAGAATGGAAGAATTAGTCCTTGATGCCTTTGTTTTTATATCTACTATGTGCAATATGGTGTCTGCGAATGCTTCTTGATTGATTCTAGTTAGAATTTTCTTCCTTGCAAGTTTCTAAACATTTCTTTCATTCCATTATCCTCTGAGATGGTGACATGTTTCTGTCATGTCGTTCTTGGTACTGACGGTCAAGCTGCTTTACATTGCTCTGATTTCTATCTTTTTTTCTATTTTGAAAATTCCATTATTATATTTGCATGTAGATAATTGTATGTCTGTATCATATTTATTTGTTTTTAGAATATAAGTTCCTGGGAAGCAGGAACTGGTTTTGATATTGTATATAATAGTACTACATTTGACAAGGTGCTAGGAGATGTCATTTCCAACCTTAACTATTGTTAGTGGTGAATACTAGCTTTTCTTTTACATAATAAGAAACTATTGCAAGTCTTAAATACTAGACAAAGAGGAATTTTGTTTGGAACATATTGTTGTACTTTGCTTGAAGAAAAAATGAGTCAGTACTGTTTTTCTGCCATTTTAAATGAATATGCATATTATGTATAGGAGATACAGACCAGTATCCAAGGCAGGGAAGAATAATAGCTTGATTGTTTTTGTTTATACTTGTGTTATTAAAGACGATAATTGACACCTTAATGAAAGATCCATAACAAGTGATAACCATTGCTTCTTAAGTGATTTGAATTCCACAAATTCTTATTACCTAGAAAACAAAGCTTATCAAACACTTTTGCATGCTGACACCAAGGTAGGGCATAGTTTAGTTACATAGATGAGAGTAGAATATCATAACTTTGTTTTCTGTAATGCTCTAGTCATTTCTACCTCTTCTGCTTTTAGTAGTTATTGCCCTAAAAATCAGTTGAGTAGGTTTTAAAAAATTCATACTTAAAGAAGAATGAAATTATGATATAAAGTAATGACTCAGTTTCTTATTCTGCCCCACATTTAGTCATTCAACAATGGGAACACCTTCCATGTACAGGGCACATTGTTGAGAATGTGCTCAGTCATTTCTCAGGGGGAAAAGACCATCTCAGTGCGGTGAGAGGTTCTTCTGTCTGAGTTGTCTTGGTCTCACATCTAGGACAAGTTTAGCTTTGGCTGGACTGTAGTAAACAAAGGTGAAAAATACATCAAAAAAGTTCATCCATTCATTAGAGTTGATAATGTTCATATCAATTTAAAAGGAATACCATTTTAATAACATAAACCATGGAAAGTAATAGGATAAGGGAGTGATGACTCGTATACATAGTACAGAGTGGAATTTTCACTAACTGACGATGCTAGGACTTATAATAAGTAGAAATTCATAACTAGTATTTATCTTGAAAAAGAATAGATAGTTTACATTTATAGGGCACTTTGTTTGATTCTTTTGGAGAAAAATAGAATCTGTGTTAAGTAACAGATGGTCATCCTTTCCTGTAGGTAATATATTCACCTTGAGATGTAAGTATAATGAAAGAAACCATATTGACAGTCTCTTTGACATGAGCGTAAGGAAAGTGTGAATCAGAGCATTCTATTTGGTCCTTTTTCTTAGCATTCGAAGCACCAATTTCAATTTCCGTATTTCAGTTTTCACTATAAGCAGAAGCATCAGGTCATTGACCCCAGAAATTGGACTTTGCCCCAAAGCAGATGAAATTGAACTCAGCTGAACAGACTGTGCTGTAAAGGTGATTGTAACAGTAGATTTTCATTACATACTTAAACTGAAGAGAAGTATTATGTGATTTAACAAGGTAGACTGCAGAAAAAAATTTTAATTATAAATTTAACTGAGCAGTTTTGTCTTCTAGTTTTTGTTAAGTGTAACTGGTGCCAGATGAATAATTTTGAAGGTGTCTGCATCTCTCTCTCTCTCTCTCTCTCCCCCCCCCTCCTTCCCTCCCCCCTTTTAAAAAATGGGCATAAAAGAAACACAGCTAAAATTTTTATTGTATGATTTCATGATGAATTTTAAAAATACATTAAAAATGATGTGTGGGTAGGAGTGAATTGATTAATGATGAGAATAAAGTCATAAAGTAAACAAATTCAGACAATATAAATTATTCTCATGGCTATTGGAAAGAACATGTAATTATGCTCAGTGTTTATTGTCCCACATATTCCGAAATTTTAAAAAAATTTGCATAAATCCTTTCAAGCTATGCTTTAAATTTAAGATCCTCTTGTCTTTTCCATTTATAGGGCTCGAGACTTTTCAACAAAGACATATAAGTATAAGCTTGGTCATGGCTCCGTCTCTCATAGAACCTGACTCTGCTGAGCTATTTCATTATTTGTGGCTGTGTAAAATAAGGAAGCAAACCAAATTTCTTAAGTTATCCCTGTCTTAGAATTTCTGGTACCAGACATGGAATTCACTGACAGAGGGTTTTTCCCTAGGCAGAATCTCATAAAACATCTTCTAGAAAGCATGCTTAGTTTCTTTTTCTGATAACTCCCAAGCAAGCTTTTGTGCTAAAAATCAGCCCTGGAAATCAAAACATGATTTCCCCAGCACATCAGGTATGGCACAGCAGCCCCTAATGGGAATATATCAGATTATCTGTGCAGCCGTCTTCATAAAAGTGCTTTCAAAGGAATGGCATGTGCAGAAACATCTTGAAAAATGTAAGGCATGTGTCAAGAAAAGTTAATTCCTTCATGCAGTACTGTTTCCGCCAGAGACCCTGGTAATCCCAAAAGGAGAAACTAATTTCAAATTGTTTGTTGAATTTTACAGTGAAATTTGATACAAGTAGAATTGTAGAACTTTTTTCTTCATGAAGTTTAGGAAATTACTTATTGCTATTGCATTAGAAAAATATAGTGATACTTTTCTGTTGCCCACATATTTTTCTGAAGAAATATTAGTGTCAGACTATTGAACTTTTTCATTCTTTAAGAATAATGGATTTTTAGATATTTTGGCTTTATGAATGTTGACACATACCTGTTGTAGAGCTTCCATATTTTGGTGTTCCGTATGAAGGAAAATTAAAGAAATATATACATGTGTGTATTTAAGATGAATCAGAGAATAGAAAGATGTAAATGTAGACTATACTCTTACCTTTTTTTTACCCACTTTGGGGCAAAATAACTTACTAAATTAAATGCTACATGAGCAGTTTCTGTTTTATATTTACCTTATTGACATCTTTGTTAAATGAATAAATGATATAGAGAAACATGGTAACAGTGGAAAGCATGAAAACAGAGGAAAAGAGGATTGACCACCTGGAATTGTGACTGCTTGCGTTCACTACTCTCTCTCTCACTCTCCGGCTGACCAGGGATATATTCCTTGACTTTTCTGGAGCTCATTTTCTTCATCTTTTAATAAAAAGGGATTGAATTAGATGCAGATCTATGTTGCTGGTTTTGTGATCTGTTGTTTTTTTTTTTCCTTGCCAGATTTTCTTTGGCCATGCGTTTGGGATATGGGGAGGGATGGAAGATGTCTTTAGTATTCGTTCAGGCGTTTCGGACTCTCTTTTGCTTCTTCTTGAAGATGCTGTAATTAAAAAGTTCACCCACAAGAAATTAAATGTTTATCAGTTATTACAGAGACCAACTGTTGTTTTAAGGCAGGCAGCAAAATAGATGTGGGGCAAGTTGTACACCTAGAACATTGTTATTTTTAAAATATGTCCAATATATTGAGAATTTTTTTAACCTTTAAAGAAAACATTTTAGGTCCCTCCTGGTTTTGCAGTTTATATATAAATAGTATAATTTCATGGCAAGTCCTCAACCTAATTTCCATTAAAAATAATCATTGACTGCTTTTCCCTTTAAGTTCTATACATAGTTCTTTGATTAAAACAGAAAGGGTATGCCTATTGTTTCAGTCCTACATGAATAGTTAAGCATTAAAAAATTTTTAAATCATAATAATTTTGGTATTGAAGTGTTTGCCTTTGAGTGGAATATGACTTTTGCCTTCTTCCTTTCTGTTTTCTAATTGTAGCACCTTTTCTTCCCTTTTTATGTTAATTGTAAAGAGATGGAGCATGTGAGTTCTGGCTACCCTAGACACGGTAGGGGTACAAAATTCTTGTCCCATATAGATAAGGATGCGTCATGATATGTAGCCCAAGGACCAGTTTCATACATTGAAAGCTGTGTGTGCCAAGTGAGAGCATCCCAGTAAGCAAGACTGGCTATTATTGTGCTGTTCCCCCAAACCCGCTTGCCTTCTTTTCTTTTTGCTTTGCTTTTACCATTGTCTCTCAGACTCTTGTCTTATTTCAGCCTACTAATATATTTGACATATACATTCCCTTTCATATGTATTATCCTGAAATGTAGAATAATATCTTAGAACTGGGTAGAAATGAGCGTTTAATAATAGAAAGTATTGGATTTGGAGTTGAGACTCTGGGTTCCAGTTCTAACTTGACCATTTTCGTTTTTAATTTATGAAATACAGTAAGCCTATTCACAACATAGTAAAGCAGAAAATGATTGCGCACATAACTACAAATCTACTATGCACACAACTTGTTGCTTTCAAACATACAGTAAAATTGTCATGGAAATTTCTGTTTCTTTCCACCCCCTAAACTTGACAGCTTTCTGGTTATGTAACTTTGGTAATCATTTAACCACTTTACAGATTAAAAAGAATAAGTAATGAAAACAACTTTTTGTATGCTTTTCTGTTTCCTGTGGTCCCTACTACCATCACCTTTTCAATTACTCCAATAAAGACCCAGTACTTCTGAGAAGTCCTTCTCATCACCTGATTTAATGTCGTTTGTAAGTTTATTGGTCCCATTTTTAAAAAAATCAAATTCTCATCTTTTTGATAATTGAAGTAGCATATCATTGATAAAATAAATTTAACCTTTTTTAAAAATCTTGAGCCTTCAAAGTATTTCTTTCTTTTTTTTTTTTTTTGGTTTTGATGTGACTAGGTTTTTTTTTTTTCCCTATTCCTTCTTGCAAGTGGCTTTTAAAGGTAAACTTTGCTAAATAATGCTTTTTTTAGTTTTCCAAAGATAGTCTTCAAAGTGAAATTTCTTTGTTTACTAATTATGTAACTCTTGGAAGTTTTCTTCTTTACTTTAATTATAGATGAAGGCTCTGTGAATATGTAGTTTGTGTGGCACAAACAGATGATGTGTGAAAAGAAATGGAAACGTTTTATTCTTTGTTTTTTCTACTCCTCCCCTTGGTTTATTTTCTCCTTGGCCACATCTAAACCATCTACATTTTTGTACCGTTTTTCTTATATCTTTAGTATTTTCTTCCTTTTGCTTGCATTTTAATCTGTTTGCTACTTTTTCTCCTTGTAAAAGCAAACAAAATTATGTGTGAGTGGCTACATTTCATCTGGCAGCATGGAATGGATGAAGTTCTGAATTTAGGAGGCCTAGGTCTCATCTCTTCCTCTGTACACTTAGTAAAGATGATCATGGGCAAATCAATGAACGTTTTTGGTGTTTTCTTTTTCTTTCTTTTTCTTTTTGGAGGGGGAGGGCAGGGAACTTGGGGTTAAGTGATTTCCCCAAAGTCACACAGCTAGTAAGTGCTAAGTATCTGAGGACAGATTTGAACTCAGGTCCTCATGATTTCAGGGCTGGTGCTGTGTTCACTGCGCCACCTAGCAGCCCCCATTTTTGGTGTTTTCAACTTTTAAAAAATGGGAACAATGCAACTTCCAACTACCTTCCTGATAGGTTTTTTTGTGAAGGAGGCGTTTTGTAAATTTCAAGGCACAATGTGATAAGTAGGAGGCGAGGCGTTATTGAGATAGGCAGCAAAGTGTCACTGCGCATGTATCGGCGCCAGTCTCATACATTAGCTCTCTGTTTTCATTGAAGTTTCTTTGACTTCACTAATTTCTGTCTAAACCATTGGTTTTATAAACTTGGAGTTAGAAAGACTTGATTTGAATTTCAGATACTTACTATCTGTGACCCTGGGAAAGTCACTCAGTTGAACCTCTATTTTCTTATCTGTAAAGTGGTAATATAAATAGCACCTTCTTTTCAGGGTTGTGCAAATTAGATATGTTTATAAAATGATTTGCGAATCTGAAAGTATTGTATGAATGTCAGCTGCAACAGCGGCCTTTTTCCAGCGTCAGTTTTCTCTTTGATGATAAAAGACCACAGCACATTTGTGCCTACCTGTCTTTCATGACTCTTGCCCGTGCCCTTCCTTCCATTTCAAAGGTTTCTCTCTGACCCTCCTCCTCCTCCCAATATTGGGAACCTCCCTTGAGCTGTCTTGAGATTGAGATGACACTAGTGGAGCGCTAGGGCTGTCTGTGAATCATCCTCTGGTCTTAGGACGTGACAAGTTCATCTGAGTTTTCAACCGTACAGTTTTTTGATGCTAGCCTTTACACTATTCTTTCTTACCTCATTTGTAATATGTGCCCATCGTTTGAGTTTCCATTGCTCTTTAGATGATGCTGAACTTCATTTTGCAGAAAACCGTCCTATTCAATGGCTTGTTGCCATGCAAGGAGGAGAATATTGTTGTTAACTGGATTTTTGTTTTAGGGACTAGAAACAAAGTGGGAATCATTTAAAGAACTTTATCCCAAAGGTAATCATCTCAATCTTCTGCTTATTTCCTGGGTAGTTTGCATTATCTGTCCAAGGTATACTCACACACTGATATATGAGCTCTATAGGTTGTTTATTCAATTTTGTATCATTCTGGAAAAAAAAGTCTTTTTTAATTGCTTGGTTTTTTCCTCCCTCAATCGTTAGGCCAAGAAAAAAAATCGTTTTTTTAATTTTTTTATTTTTATGTATCTCACTTTAGAGGATCTTAGTATTTGGGGAATTGATGAAGTAAACACAATATTCTTTGCAAACAGGAGCATTTGGAGGAACTCACTCCTTTATGGGGAATCTCTTTTTAATTTGTACTCTTCCCTGGGTTCCTCCCACAACTACCAAACACCTCTGGAAAGCAGATAATATTTTTTAATTTTTTTTTTATTAACAAAGGACTTGTAACATTTTTTTTTTTATCATATCTTTCCTGGGATATTTTATGATCTTGACATATGTGTGTGAGATACCTTATTTTAGAAGAACCTTTAAGGTGGTAATTTGCTCTACTGAATTAAATTTTCTGTAGTCCAGAAACAAGCACAGTGGGATCTTTTATTGTCTTTAGATTTTAGTCAACTGTATAATTGTAAAGATGGAGAATATCACTTGAGAGAGCCTACTGCTTGTTTCCTTCTAATAACCCTCATCAAAGAAGTCCTTGAAGCATGTGAAGATTATTCTAGTAAAAATGTTGTATAGAGTAGAAAGTCAGCATATGTGTTATTCAGTATTGATGTTCTTTTGGTTGCTTTTTTTTTTTTTTTTTTGGTGATTTTTCAAGATTTTACCTTGCCTTTGGCTATACCTTGGCAATTGGTCCTTTGGTGCTCTCAACTGCATCACCTCTAGCATGGACTCTCTGGGTGCCTGTCTTCTCTCTCTCCCTTTCTCCATCTCACTCTTTCCCTCTCTCCTGCCCTCTCCCTTTTACCCTCCTCTTTCTTTCCTTCCTCCATCCACTTTAGTTAAGCTGGTTTTGATGCTATTTCTACTTCCTCAAGAGGCACATCTAGCACTGATTTTTTAGTCCAGATGTGGTTGCTCATCTTGACCTTGATGGTGAAAAATTTGTTCAAGTCTTAGTACTTCTTTCCCATTTTTCATCTATCTTCAGTTTGATATATCTAAATGCCTATCATACCTAAGTATACTTTGCTTAGTTTAGTTTCTTTTCAAACTTTCTTTAAGCTTATTGTTTTTTTTTAACTCCAGTGCTTTTCCCTGTTTTATGAAGATATATGGCTCATGATCTTCCACCATCCATTTATGAAGAATTTTATAAATGACATTGCCCTTTGTTGTCATATTTCCTCTCAGCAAGTAGGTCAAATGTTTGCTGACTAAGATCGTTTTAGGCTTTTTTGGTCTCCTTTCTATGGAAATTGATTTACATTGGTGTTGATGTTCTTTTTTCCATTCATTTCCCATTCTTCAGTTTTAATTACTTGTTTAAATGGGTCAGGTTGGAGTTGTTTTAATTGCACTCTGTTTTCTTTTAGCTTTGAATTAATGTTCTATCTGGTTGTTTAGAGGCATTTGATTCAGGACTGACTCCTTATACACAGCAGCTTCTGATTATTTTCTCATTCCCTTTCTCTAAAATGCGGATCAAGCACCATCTGCATGAAACCTTTCCTGATTCCCCCAACTGCTAGTCGACCCCAAACTACTTTCTATGTAACTGCTTACTGTCTTTATATGGGGGTGTGTGCAGTTGTTGCCTTCTCCCATTAAAGTGTAAGCTCCCTTGGACTAGGGATTATTTTTTGTTGTATTTGTGTCTCTGGGCTTAGTATAGTACCTGGCATGTAAGAGGTACCTAATTAATACTTGTTGATTGATTGATCATGTAGCCAGTAACTCCTTGGCCTCTCATTCCTCACTCCTGAATATTTTCCATCTTTTTTTTATTTGGTCATTCTCTCATTCCCATCTTTGGATTGAAATCACTGGTTTAAAACATGCTGATTTAATTTCACAAATCTTACTGAGTTTTTTTGCAGAATTTTTCTTATGCTTTTCTGCAATAGATGCTGGCCCATTTGCAGTTACTTTTTAGATTGTCTTATATATACTTTTCATAATCATTGTTATATGAGATAATCCAAGCAAGGCCCAGGAAATGATGTTACTTTTTTTTTTTTATGCGAGATATAACCAACTCCCTTTATATACTATATACTATATATATATATAAATATATATATATATACACTAAATAGATATCCCTTTATAACTCTTTAAAAAGGAATTATGTAATCCAAGTTTCCATAATTTACCTGTAATTTCTTCTTGTTTGTTATCATATATGTAGAATTCTAGTTAGAGCTTCAAAAAGAACTATAGCGATACACTATTGTATCCTGGAAAGAGCCCTGAAACTAAACATTCGGAAGCCTTGGTTCTGTTCTAGTTGCTACCGCGTCCTAGCCAAGTCACTTCACTGTCTTTGTTTCCTCATCTGTAAGGGAGATAATAATGGCTGCCTCTGCCCACGTCACCAAATTGTTAGGAGGTACAAATGACCATCTAGGTTCTTGGGGAACCTTAAAGTAGTTATGGTGGTAATATTATCTAGTCCAGAATTTGCAAAATTAATTTAGCCTGTGGGTCACATTGGAACTTTAAATACTGGTTACAATTTAAAAGTGAAAAATGTTGATCTTATTAGTATGGCATATTCCCCAGACAAAATGAGGTCAAGTAAATTTTGTAATAAAGAGGAAATTTGTTCCATTTCCATGCCAAAAATTACTATGTGTATTAAGAATTTTTGTTAATAGATACTTATTAGGTCCCAGTTATGTGAAAATTCTTTGCTAGATGCTGAGGATGCAAAAACAGGCACAACATAGATCTTGCTTTCTAGTAGTTTACAATCAGGGGATTGTATTTATAGACAAATTGGAGGAAAAGCATGAGAGATGTGGGAAGGTACGAATAGAGAGGTAAGAATAAGAATTAGGGAATGGCCAATTAATCAGTTTGACTAGAACAGTGGTTTTAAACCTTCCTAATGCAGCAACCCTTTAATACTTGTATGTGGGCAGACCTGCCTGGAGACCGATAGAGGAGCGAGCGGTGTCTTGGTTCCTAAGACCATGGGAAATACATGTTTTCCGATGGTCTTAGGCGACCGCTGTGACCCTGTAAAAGGGTCATTCAGCCCCCAAAGGGGTCGTGACCCACAGGTTGAGAACCACTGGACTAGAACATAGGGTTCATAAAAAGGACTTTATGAATTAAACCTGAAAAGGTAAGCTGGAGGCAGATTGTGGGAGGTGTTCAGTATCAGGATCAAGCATTTATGCATTATTAGTGCAGATAACTTGTAGATGATCGAGGAGAGAAATCGCTGTAAGAACGAGGAGTTAGAATGATTCCTTTAGTAGCTGCACGAAGAGTGCTTTGTAGATTAGAAGCATTGGTGGATGCAGACTGTAGTTAGGAGGCTGTTAAAACAATCAGAGGCCAAAGCAATGAAGACTTAAACTCGGATGGTTGTGGGAAGAGTCAAGGAGGGGCTATATGTGGGAGATGATGCATGATAGGAGGAATACGAGGACTTGTACAGTTGATTAGAAAAGGAGGGGGGCATCAGAGATGACCCTAAGAATGTGAACTTGAATAATGGGAATGGAGAGATTAGTAGGAGGGGCAGATTTTGGAAGTGAACGTATTGGGCATTGCCTGGAGGGCAGGTTAATGGACGCTGATGTAGCCCAGTTCCCATATTTTGCAGGTTAGTTAGCTAGGGCCTAGAAATGTGAAGTAAATTGCTGAAGGTCACATGACTGTGACCTTGGCAAAGCCAAGAAATGGAAGCCTTTTGACCCAGAGTCCTGTGTTATTTGACATGCCACAGCATACAAACACAGTGAACCATTTCAGAGGGAATGGGCAGGCAGAAATGTGCACCTGGCCTTCTTTTGTTTCCACATCATTACTTAACAGTGGTTGACAAGAATAAAACTGCAGTGCATAGCTGCATGTTGCAGTCATGTCTTAATCTGTCATCGTCAACCAGTGATAGTTGAAAGGTTGGAATGGAGATGTGCTTATTAAAAGACAAAACTATTTCCCCCCCCAACACAAATCTCCCCTCATACCCCCAAAAAAAATGCAAAAAGAAATTATTTTTAGAATTGATTCACTGATGAATGAAAAAAGGTACAATGTATTATTTTCTTTGTTCTTTAACATTAAACTCTAAAGAAAAAAACTAGAAGTTGAAGAATTATTTTATAATTTTGTGCCATCATTTTGAGAGCTAGATTGTTTTGTCACTATGGTAGGCAGCATAGCTGTTTTGCCAGTTTTGAGCAGCTCCCACTTGAGGTTGTGGCTGGCAGCTAGGCAAGGCCAATAGAAAAAGTCCAGGGCTGTGGATAATATTGCTAAAGGTAAGAGCTTACAAAGGTGCTCTTATGACCTCTTATGACCTAAAGGCATGAAATGCTTTTGTACATAGTCTTGGTATATGAAAGCCTGAAAGACCCTGACTATGCATGGCTCTGTCTATAATGACCTCTCTCATCTTTCATTTCCTTCCTCCCTCCTCCCTCACCTACCCTAGGCCTCCCAAGGCTACAGATGCTGATGGGAAATAATCTGTTCCCATTGTGTTTTCTCCCATCTACTTTAACTCCTCCCCAATATGGCAATCGTGCAGTAACACTGCTCTGCTGGGTTACCCGTCACCTCGTGTTCCAGACTTTCTTCTGCTTTAATCCCTCCAATTCCCAGGATTATTCTGGCTAAAAACAACTGGACATGATTTTCAAGGACTCTAGTAGGTAGGAAGGGGCTGTGGTGGTGGTTGGTGGTGACAGTGTTTGGATGGTAAGAGAGGAATACATGAAACTGAGGAAAAAACTTAATCATAAACACATGGAGAAGAGAAAAATAAATTTGCTTGTGTAATGATGCTAATTACAGGCATTTATGTTTATATAACACAGTGATATTGTATTAACATTATTTAGGCCACTTTAACTTTGTTATAAAGTTTTATTTTATTACAGCTATGAAATACATATATCAGCTTAACAGGTCCATTTAGGGGTAAAACCTAATGTATATTGTTGATCTCAAGATATGGCATGTTTATCCTCTATTTTGTGTTTTAAATTTTCTCTTATTTTAGGCCAAGGGTTCTTAACTTTTTTTTGTGTCATGGAATTTTTTGGCAGTTTGGTGAAACCTACGTAATGTTTTTTAATACATAAAAATATGATTACAATGGCAAGCAATTATATTGAAATACAGTTATTTCTTTCATGTTGATTTTGATATAGGTTGACATAAGAAGCCACAGACAACATACGAAGTTTATGAACATAGTTTACAAACTTAGAGATGGCTAAGATTATATGTATTGTGTTGTATAATATCAACACATTTTATCTTTGAATACATTAATAAATCAACTTCTCTGTTATAAAGGGAGGGCCAAAACTTTTTATGTGGATTTTCCAGAGTTTGAGCGTCACCTCTCCTCTAACCCATTGTGATGTGAAAAGGACACCTGTATGGTTGTAAGGCTATTTAACAACAACAAAAAAAAGAATCACATTCATAGATTCTAAGAACTCCAGGTTTTAAGTGAATAAAGACGGATAGACAAATGTTGTCATCATTTGTCTTTTGTTCTTGAAGAGGACCATGATATCAGGGAGGTGATTTCATGACATGCAAATGGATTGGATTTAAGTGAGGCAGGACTGTTCAAAGTCTCCATCCTCACTTTCTTCTCCCCATTCACCTGGGACTAGTAACAAGATATATGTCAGCATCACTGGAGTTCTTCCGGGATGTAGTGGGAAACCTTGGCCTTTTTAAGCTAAGGTCTTTAATGGGTCGCAGTTTGACTGAGGCAGCATCCATTCTATAATTAGGGCTATGTAAGAAAAATGGTAGAGAAAGAAAAAATGTTTTTTGAGCAAAACAGACAATTGCTGTTTACATTCACTCTGAGCTAATCAGGTCCCAAACAGTGACCAAGTGGGGCTTGACCTGGGACCTATTGTTGGCCAGTCAGTGAGAGCCAGAGTCATTGGGGTTTAAGGTATGGTCCTTAAGGAAAAAAAAAGATTTTAGTTATCAAAAGATATATTCCTTTGTGCCTAGCATTGTCAGGTGAGGGTTTGATACCCTATGTGGACAGAGGGAAATAAACAAAAAGAGTTGTGTTGCCCAAGTGGCCAGTTCCAGTGGGTTTCCAGTGAGGCAGCTCTTTTTTCTACCTAAAAAGGTTTTCGTTTGTTCTTTGTTCTAAAAGAGGATCATGACACCAGGGAGGTGATGCCATGACATGCAATTTACTTGCATGACAAATGTTGAAATTGGTTGGTAAGGTCTTAAACTTGATTGCAACATAGATAGATATCTAGACTCTCTAGGGAATTCTGGCAGATATACCATATAAGAGTACATATCTGTTATACATGAATAGCACTTCTCATTTCAAAATATTTTTGTAATATAGAAGTGATTTTAGCCAACAATTTTAGTCATTCTGAAATGTCTTCACAACCATAGGTAGCAGTACTAAAGTAGGCAAATACTGTGTTAAATCTCCATTTTTGTAGATGGTGAAACGGGACAGAATGATTATGATGCCATGTGCCTCATGTCAAATTAGAATTTAGATCTAATTGAGTGCTTTTGCCATCAGCTTTTTAAAATTGTACTTTAGATGATAAGAGAACTGAGAATGAACCTCTCGAAATATTTTCCCCTAAGAATACTAATTATATGGCAAGAAGATAACTTTGTATAGCACAGTTGGTTGCTATATTTTTTTTTATTTTAATTTATTTTCTTGGTTACATCATTCATTTCCACAAGGTTTTGAGTTACAAATTTTCTCCCCTTTTTGTCCCTACCCCCCAGCCCAGAACATTGATCCCACTGTAAGATCCCTCCCACAATCTG
>CM053599.1:193277948-193293299 GCA_028646575.1 Pseudocheirus occidentalis
CCCCCCCCCCCCATGGTGGTGTACAATCATGTATGGGATCTGCAAACACTTTCACATTGTTACAATAGTCTGGTTGTATAGAAGCGTTGTAACCAATGGAGTGAATAGTGTGAAAAGAAAGAGGAAAAAAAAAGAAACAAAACCAAACATGGAAAAGAATGATAGCATGTGTTGTTTCAGTCTCCATTTAAACTCTGGTCTTTCCAGATCTTTCTCTGAGTGTAGTTATCTCCTTCCATTCTGAGGCTTGTAGAGCTGTCTTTTAACTGTGCGTTGCTGAGAAGAGTCCAGTTTATCAAGGTTGGTCATCACATGTATGATGTATCTGTGACTGTGTATAAATTTCTCCTGGTTCTGCTCTTCTCACTTAGCATCAATTCATATAAGCCTCTCCAGGTGAATATAAAGTCCGTCTCCTCCCCATTTCTTATACCACGATGGTATCCATTACATTCATATACCATAACTTGTTCAGCCATTCCCCAGTGGATGGTCATCCCCTAAATTTCCAGTTTTTTGCCACCACAAAGAGAGCTACAATGAATATTTTTGTACATACGAGTCCTTTTCCCACTTCTGTGATCTCTTTGGGATACAACCCCAAAAGTGGTATTACTGGGTCAAAAGGTGTGCAGTTATTGATAGCCCTTTGGGCAGTGCACTTTGTTTTTCAAAGTCGTTGGAGATTCAGGAACATTGATGGAGGCGGTATCTTCTGATACCTGAAAAAAGACCTGGTGTTTTTCAGGTCTGCAGTCTGACCAATATGATCACTAGTGTGACACCAGGTCTGGCATTTCTTAGCTGTGTAGCTGTTAGCAGATTACTTAGCTTCTCTGGGCCTCCTTTTCCTCATCAGTAAGTTCCTTTCTGGCTTTAATACCCCACAAAAGTAACCAGAGGCCAAGTTGTCGTTCTCTCGGCTTGTACTCTGCAAGAGAGAGTACAAGCATCTGTATTGTAAGAAACAGCTCAGAACTTGAGATGAGATACAGAATTCCTTAGATCAAGGCTTGGCATGGTCACCGGGGCTTCCTGGACTTGTAAATTAGCAGTGCCTAAGCATTGGGCACACTCACTTACATTTAGATATTATTTCTAATAGTGTTTTAAGTTTGGTTTATATTCTGAATCTTTTAACCTTAAGTGTGCAGCTACAGTTCACATTTAAATAAGTTACACTTGAAGGAGTGCAAACCTAAACCTGTTTAAGGGTTTCTGATTTCCTACTCTACCTCATTCTGACTCCTGTTGGTTAAGACCTATTAATGAGATGCTGGTACTTTGAGCTCCTGAGCTCTGATAATGAAAGAAATGAAGTCCATTTAATGATGGCTAATAATGCTTCTTCCATTATGCCTCTATTTCCATGCTTATTCTTCTTCAGTAGAATTTGCTTCTTTTAAGAACAAAAGTCTAAGTCTTTAAAAGGCCAGCATTTCCTTTCCCTTATAAATGAAGATCCATCTGTAATATTAGTAGATACAGTCTGAGCAGACTGCTAACCCTTTAATAGTATTCTGATTGGATGGGCTTTCTCTTTCCATAACTGAACAGCCAGTTATTTGACAGAATGCTTAATAGATTTCTTTCATCATAATGAAGCCTCGTCTCTGTCAAGTAAAATCTGCTACTAGGTCTGCTGTCTGCAGACAGTGCTATTGGTTAAAATGACCGGTGTGCTGTGAGACTAATTGCACAGAGGTATGCTACAGACAAGTTTTATTGCTGCAGTTTCTTGAATTATGTTGAATAGCAGCAGCATCGGCGGATTTCAGTTTCCACTCAAGTGCTCTAGCACCACTGTCATTCTTGCTGGCGTCTTTTCTCTATTGATCTTTTTTCATAAAGAGAAGCCTTTTTTTTTTTTTTTTGGCTTTCTCTGACTGTACAGATGCTGTTTCCCATTGAACAAAGAGTAGTGCATTGGAAGAAATGTCTGGGAGAGGCAAGTGAGGGAGTAGTCAGAAATCATCAAAAAAAATGGTGAATTTTTCTTGTTTCTGATTTTCTTCCTGCTGTGTACCTTTAGAGTAAAACATTTTCTTCCATTATGCCTTTCCCTTTAAATAATAAATAAAAGAGATGGGAAAAGATTTTGTTGTTGTTTTCCTTAAAGTCTGGTCAAATCCTGAAACAATTTGTCTTCTCTACCCACAGTAATAGCATGTGCTTTGGGGCTGGGGTATATTTTATTTCACGTCATGAAGAGTATTTCATTAAATTCTAGCACAGGGTCTTGATAGTGGTAGTATAGTCCTGTAGGTTTCTCCGTTTAGTCAATGAGTTTTGCATAAACAGGGACGACAATTCTTTTTTCTTTTCTTTATTTTTTGCTTTGTGGAGGGGAGAGGGCAGGGCATTTGGGGTTAAGTGACTTGCCCAAGGTCACATAGCCATTACATGTTAAGTGTCTGAGGTCAAATGTGAACTTAGGTCCTTCTGACTCCAGGGCTGGGGCTGTGTTCACTTTGCCACCTAGCCACCCCACCAATTCATTTTTAAAATGTTCTAAGCAAGACTTTCTCACTTGAACCTTTGTGGTATTGCCCACATTTGGAGAGAGATTTTTGCCAGTATCAGCCCCAATGGCAAGAAACAAATATTATGATCCATGTTAATTGCTTAAATTCTAGTCTTGAGTCTAACATTCCCTTTCAAGTATAACTACTTGAAAGGTTCTTTTGTTTATGGAATGTTTGTGTTGGTTTATTTATTCACAGCTTTTCTTTACTCAGGGCCTGAAGTCTTTAAACAGCAGAAATTTTGCAATAAGTGGGTAATGCTGTAAAGATTCCTCTCTGCCTTAGATACCTATGGAGGTCCATTTGGCTAATTGCTGCATTACTCTGCTGTTAGCAAGGAAATGTTAGAGAGAAGTTGACAGCTTTACGTGTACTTGGTCTACTCTCACTGTGTCACAATTCATCACCCAGGCTTACCTGCTTCAAAAACAGAAAATTAGAGGTGGGAGGGAAAGGCTATAAATCATGCTTTTAATGTCCTGTATTTTCCATTCTTGCAAGCTGTACCTTCATTTTGGTTTAAAGTTTAAAGGAAATTGAACCATTTTCATCAGCAAACTAACTTCCTTAAAGACTCAGGAGTATAGAATTTTTTTTCTTTTTGGTGTGTTTTGAGTGCAAATATAATATTTATTCACGATAAGTTTTTTTTTTTCTTTGAGCAGTTTTACTCTGGGCACCGATCTCCTCACATTCCATATAGGTTATTGCACCTGGTATGGACGCATGCACGACATTTAGCAGGGTACGAGCAACAGGATGCACACGAGTTCCTCATTGCTGCATTAGACGTGCTGCACAGACACTGCAAAGGTAAGGCCCTGGCTGGCACCTCATTCCACCACATTCGTTGCTTTTGCTAGCAGTTCAGAGAAGGGAACTTTATTCAAGGTGGAGGAAAGGAGGAGGAAGAGAGAAAGCTTGGATGAAGTATGTGACTGATTGGGAGTTTGTATGTAGAGAACATTTCCTTCCTTTGCATTTACAAACCATGAAATTGATTGAAGCATTTATACCTTATAACCAAGAAAAATCTCTAACTACCTAGGGGAGGATTTTTCTTTACCAGAAGAAAGAAGGGAGAGAGGAACCTGTAGAAATCTTAGTCAAATAGAATGATTCTCATTACATTCGGTACTTGATATTTTGAAATTTCCTATTTAAATATGACTGTTTTTCCTCTTTTTGAAAATAGTTGAACTGCTCCTTCCTGCTGCCCCTACTGCCTCCTGTGCACATGTATATAAAACTAGCACATTGGTCTTACAACACCACTTTGCCCTTTCCACATTGGTCCTAAGTCAGTTTGATTCAGAAAGTTAAATTAGCTGTACTTTTTAAGCTTTATAAATTGCTTTTTTCCACATGCCAGTGTCATAGCACACTACCCAAAGTAGAGAATCCAAGGGCTCTTGCTCTTCTCTGGGGCAGCTGTGTCTGGGTAGCATGACTTAACACTCTGGGCTTCTTCCTGACTCTCCAAGTAAAGCTGCTTTGGTTCAGAATCCGCTTAATATTTATGGGGTTTATAGTTGAGACCTGACTTGGTTCAACAATTTTTCTGGCGTTTAACTCAATAAGTTTAAAACTCAATTAAAAAAAAAAACAAAACACAAATTGAAATGCTTTCTCTGTTCCGCAGAGAGGCTTCTTCCAACCCTTCACCTGCTCAGAACAACATGATCCGTCAGTCATCAAGCTCTTACTAACCACATACTACTTAGCAGCCATTGGGCTGGGCACTAGGGATACAAGTACAAAGAATGAAGCAATTTCAGACAAACAAAAACAGTACCCAAAAAGATAAAAACAAATTAGGAATAAATGTTTTTTGCCTGCAAATGCAGGAGTTCCGAGTTCTTGGTTCTCTTGTACAACTTCAGGGTAATGTCCAGAACAAAGCTGCCAGCATGGTTTTGTGTCGGTGCTGCCATCAGCTGCAGAGGGAGCAGCCAGGATCGTGAACTTGGGCAGTAGAAAGCTTTTCAGTTCATTTCCATAAATGTATGAAAATGTATTTAGTGTTGATGCAGGAAATTCTGGTTTACAGTGTCAAAAGATGGAAATTGCTAGTAATTCCTGATGCACAGTATGAGACTTTAATACTGTAGAGGATAGGAGTGCAAAGGACAGACCCCATTGATGACAGGAGTTACTTGAATGCTTGCTACTCAAGGGCAGTTCTTTCTCTACCATCAGAAACCACTAAATGTGGATACTACGCATAACTGAAATAAGAATAAGTCCTTCCAATGACAGTGTCATTTGTCTTATTAAGACAAAGACACAAAGTGCTTAAAATTTCTCCATTCTGCAGTCAAGCTGTGCTGAAGAGGCAGGCAGCATTCTGTATAAGGCTCACAGTGGTCAAGTCTCAAACCAAATACCATCCTCCTTTGTTCAGGAGTCTCTGTTGCTGGGCAACATTATACTTCTGCTGCCCACTAAAGTTAAAGAACTTTATATCATAGATGTTTAATCTCTTGCTTATTCATAAAACATTTCAAAAAGCTCTTGCATAAACCCTGCATGGCTTAATATGATAGAAGTGAAAAACATTCCTTTCTCTTCTGCAGCAAAGCATACATCATTTCTTTGTCTCTCTGGAATGGCAAAGGCTACATAGAGATGGACAAGTTGGCTTCTGGGGATCTTTTTTCAAGCTTCTGTTTCTCATTCTATAATTATTGCAAAATACTGAAACCCCGCACCCCCCAAAAAAAGACAGCTTCCCCCTTCTCCCCCAAGCATTGAGGAACAACCAAGGAATGTGATTGAGAAGCCATTTTAAAACATAAGGATGTAAGTAATTAACCTTTAGGAATAAAGTCTTTGTGCCAGATGCTTCATTCAAGAATTAAGTGAAGGGGGAAAAAAAATCTATACCTAAATTAAAGCTATTCTGATAGCAACAAAGTAGCCCCTGACTGGAATGTTTACTATAGTTAACTCCTTGAAGGAGGTTCTGCAAATAAACTAAACACTTCTGAAGATGGGTACAAATGTAAGACTCAATGATTATTCCAGAGAGGGAGCTCTTCAGAAATGTACTCCTATGAAAAGCATGCTTAATAGAGTGATATACCTGTGATTCGGAGGAAATGTGGTCTTGAAGGAGTCCTATATTTGTAATCAGAGGATCTGAATTCAGATTTTGGTTCTGCTGCTATGTAACCTTAGACATATTTTTATAGTTGGAACAGACCTTAGAGGTCGTCTGATCTAACCCCTTATTTTACAGATGAGGAAACTGAGGCGGGGGTCATCCAGGTAGCATCTGAGGTAGGATATGTGCTCTTTCTGATATTTCATGCCCAGTGCTCCTGGGGCCATCTCCAATCATCCTGATCTGTATCTTTCCTTTGAACCCAGATGACTCTAGAGGAAATAGTGAGTCTAGTGACTTTGCACAGCCCTCCCTCACTTATATCCAATTCATTGCAAGTCATACCATCACCTTCTTGATGTCCATTTTCTTTAAGAACTAAGGACAAACCGCAACAATAGCCAAACACTCTTATGCCCTGTGCCACTGGGAAGCTGCAAGGAGAAAGAAGTCATAGAGACCACATGGTGTGAAAGGAAGAGAGATGATTTTGGAGTCAGAAGATCTGTATTCTCACTTGCTGTGTATGCTGCTGACTCGCTGTGTATAATTTAACCTTTCTCCAAAATTGTAATAACAGCAATATAGTTGATGTTTATATTGCACTTTAAGGTTCACAGAGTGCCTTACATTCATTATCTCCTTTGATGATGCTTGAACTGCCTTCCTTGAAGAGTTGAATGTGCCTGAAAACCAAAATTGAAAGGGACATGAAGTGTTCCTGAAAGGAACAGAAGTAGGTCTTCCATGAGAAGGAAAATAAAGAATCTGAACAGGTAAAGAGGAATTGTCATAACTTTAGAATATGGAAGAATATCTCATAGTAGAGGAAGGGAAGGAAAAGGATGCATGAACATTTGGACCTAAAAATTAAATATGTAAATCTTCCTGAAGTTAGATGACCTGAGGAGAAGCAGCCAGCCGCCTGTCCTCCAAGACATGTTAAAATAAGAACACAGAAGCTCTCTGGTGAGGGATCATCGGTAACAGAGTAAGCCAGTCTACCTGTGGGACCAGTAGAGGGAACTGTTGAATTCAGAATGTAACAGAGGACCCCCTAACACTTAACCAGAAAAAAAGATAATTACCACCGTCTTCAGATGGGCACAAATGAGACTGCCTAGAGTAACTCTGAAAGTGTTTCCAAAGTCTTAGACCGGAAACTGAAGACCATAAGAAGCTCCTTTGTGTTTTCCTCACTACTCCCCATTGGTAACCAGAGATGCGGAAGAGAAGAATTGATTTGGGAAGGGAATAACTGAGTAAGAAGATAGGGCCCCATAAAGGATCCGTGGCTTAAAACAGAGACAGCAGGCTCTTCACCAGAGACAGAATCCACCTAACTAGAGTCTTGCCAATCTAACCAACTGCTCCTATCTGGAGTGTTGTGTTTAGTTTGGGGCAACCTGATTTAAGAAGGACATTGATGAACTGAAAGCTTTCAGAGAAGGGCAGACAGGATGGTCCTTGGTCCATGGAGTTATTGAAGGAAACGAGTATATTTATGCTCAAAAGAAAAGACTCAGAAGCATCTGAATGGGCCTCATGTGAAAGAGGGGTTTGATGGTTCAGTCTGTCCCTAGAAGGCAAAACTAGGAGCCACAAGTGGAAGTTACAAAGAGGCCAATTTTAGGTTTGGTGTCATTAAAAACTTCTAAAAACTAGAGCCATCCAAAAGTTCGATGGTTTTTGCCCCCCGGAGATTGTGGCTTCACTCTCGTTGGACATCCTGACTAAGAGACCAGATGACTACTTAGAGCTTAGGTTACGGTGGGAATTCTTTCTGGTCATGAATTAGACTAGACATCTCCCATCGTCCCTCTGAAGTCCAAAATACGGTCATATGTGTCAAGTACTTTACAAACTATAAAGGATTATGTAAATATCAGCTCTTTTTGGGAAACTATATAATTCAAAATTATTGGCTCATACTAGAGGGGAGAGATATCTTAGAAACAAACCGCATTGAGTGACGTAGGACAAGGGTCATGGGATTTAGAACTGGGGAAAACCATAAAGATTATAGGCTAATAAGGAACTATTGGAGAAACTGCATGTTTTTCCCTGTGGGGGTGGGGGTGGGAACTCAGAAGGATCTGTAGAAGAAAAACTTTGTGCTCCGCATCTTAGGCACAAATCTGCCAAAGATAATTTGCGAGAATTAAATAATTCTATGAATCTTGACTGAGAAGAATCCGAAGTGACACAAGTTCATCTGGCCTTTGAAAAATTTCTGTGACCTAAACCATTCCCATTCACAATTTATAATATTCCCCAAACAAAAAGCAAAATTCCACAGTAAGATAAAACATAGTTACAAAGTTCAAATAATAGTTTGATTCATCAAAAAGAACAACATACATTATGGAGAATTGTTTTCCTAAAACCTTTTAATCCCTCTTTCGCTCCCACCAAAGGTTCTCTTGTTTTTTAATTGGTCGAAGATGAACTCAAAATATTTCTCCTATTTGAATTCATCAAAGTGGATCTTAGTCTGAACAATTTTAGGTGGAATTCCTTCATGTACTGATTAGGCCTTCGTTAAGAATGAATCAAATAAGACTCTAGACAGGGACACTATCCTCCTTGGCATTAAGTTTTCCATTTTGAAGTGTGATTTTTCGTTAGAGTGAGAACAAGGACTTTAGGCTAAAATATTCTCTAAATGTTTCAAAAGAAAGAGGAAAGGGAGCTTAGTATCCTTTCACATGTCATAGACTGGTAACTGGAAAGGATATTTGAGGCAATATAATCCAACAGCCTCATTATACAAATAGGTAATTAAGTGATCTGAGATTTGAACTCGAGTCCTGTGTATGTTCATAACTTTCCACTCTGCCAAAGATTACTTACCCAGCCGCCCATTTTACAAGTGAGAAAACTGAGGTCCAGAGAGTTTTCATGCAAGTAATACTCAGGACTGATTCAAACATGAATCCTTTGACATGAAAGCTGATGCTTTTTTCCCATTATACCACATAGCCTTCCAATAAATTGTTTAAACTGAATGACTCCACATAGAGAGCCGTTTTGATAGCAACTTGGGAGTTTGTTTTCACAACAGATGTGAACTTCACTCCTGCTTACCATAGGCCACAATTTATATTGTCCCTGGTAACCTTTATTTTGTGCATCTCAAGATCTGAAATAAGACTTCAGAGAATATTATCATGGAATATATTTGTTAATACCTTAAATTAAACTCTTAAATGTTATTTACAAATAAGTTTCTGGTATGACAAAAACCACAAAAGAAAAAAATATGGAAATATATGGATATGTAGCACTACCATGTAGTTAAAGGAAGAGAAAAAGCACATTGCCTTTTTTGGAAAATGATATAACTGTGAGATTCCAGGAGAGTAGAGGAAGCAGAAGTAGGTGGCTGGTTAGTATTCAGTAGTCAAGATTCAGATATTATAAATCAATAAGAACATAAGTGAGAAGGCAGGCATAGTTTTTCAATCTGCCAAACCAAGAAGCTGATTGATTGAATTTTATCTGGCATGTCCAATGCCCTTGTGTTTGTAAAGGGGATAGAGCTAGGTGGGATAATTAGAAAGGGTCCTGCAAAGGATGAAAATCTCGAGCTTTGACAAAGGCAGCAAATACAGCTAAGCTGATAACAGGAGTGCCCAGAGTCTAATTCATGAAAACCAGCAGAGTTACTAAATTTGGTGGCCTCGTGCAAATTGAGGAACGAACTCCAGAGTGAAAATTAATAAAGCATCTTCTTCAATGAAATAACTGTGTTCAAATGATTCAAATTTCAATAAATGAAATGACAGTATCAGTGGTATGGACCGACAAAGTCTGTGCTTCAGGCCTAAAGTTAAACCTATTTCAAATACTATGTCCTAATTTTTTCTTCCATTTAGTCACAGGTATTTCAATCAAAATATCCTGGCAGCATCACTGAACGGCCTACAGTTTGTGGTCATAGGAAACCAGAGAATACACATTTACTTTTTTCAGTCTGTTCGATATTTCCAAAGGATGTGTTAACATTTCCAAGACATATGAAGTGAATAGTCATCACATTTCCCTGGTCCTCAGTTTCCTCCTCTGTAAAATGAAAGGGGTAGGATTAGATATGATCCTTGCATATTGCTTGCCTTTCAGAGAAAAAAAAGGGAACTTTGAACTTTGAATATCTGTTACTTTAAAATATTTATTAAATTGAATTATTGAACTGACTTAACCTTGGTAAAGTTTAAATTTTACATTGGCAATTTTCCCAGGCATAATCTATTAAATAATATTAACTACAATCGTTGTTCAGGAAATATATATATTTAAGGTATGTATTTATGAAACATATATAGGTCTCTATATTTATCATTACAAACAGTATCTGCTTTTTCCCGATGCAGGTAACAGTCAACAATTATCATTGTCCAATAAGAATTACCTCTCCACTTTAGTTTCTGCTTAGGACCATTAACACACTCTACTACCACTACCACCACCCCTTAAATGTGAACTGTTTGATGGGTGTGTGTTTTTTTTTCTTCTAGTTTAATAGGATAAACTGTTTTGCTGTTGTTCCCATTCAAACTAAGTAACCCCACCCAAGAGAGCCTTCTGGTCCTGTACTTCTTATGAACTTGAGAAAAGTTGATAAATAGGAATAGAAATACTGAATTGAGTGAAACTTGACCTAGGAGATTGTCTTTCTTGGAAGAATACCTTCCAATAATTTATCCTGAATTTTCTGACCCCATATTATAGATTCTGAACTGTCATCAAGGATCCATGTTGAAATCCGCCCTCTTGGAGGGAGCACCCTTAAAAGGGAATAAAAGCTTAAGAGTTAAATTCACTGTTCAATAAAATAGCTTATGTAATTTATAGTTTTCAGACAAACTATGCCCTCTATCCTCCTACTTGGGTTTCTGTTACATACTAATAGGTGTGAATAGGTGGTAGAATGCATTTTATCCTCCTTCCTGCCAGATGTTGGGGGGCGGTACTGGGGCATGTGGGTGAGAAATGTACTTCTGTTTAACTATGAACAAGTTTATAGCATAGTCTTTTGAGACCCTCTCATTACTGGGTCTAATTGACTTGGGTAATTGAAAAGGGAATGATTTTTATTCTCATGTGAAAATAAATGGTGGTTTATTAAAGGAATCCAGCAGGGACCTGCCTAAGGCCCCATGAATCTGCAAAAACGTTCTTCTTTGTTGGCCATTTTGCAAAAATGAGTGTGGTGATTAAGGCTGAGTGCTGGGATAAGTTATGGAAACCAGTGTCAAATGTAGGAATGGTTCTTATCTGTCTGTTGGCTACACTTTTATCAAAGATAAGCCATAATATAATTTTGGAATCTTTTGGAAATCATATTGCTTCTCTCTCTCAAGGTGTCATTTTAAGGGTGAACTGAGTGATTTGGTATCAAGGTTAGAGTCATGTTAGGGATAGGACAGGCTCTCATTTTAGAGCTGAACTAAACCTTTACTGATCAGAAGCCCATCTACTTCTGGGAAGACAGTTTCTTCATTCAAGGGGGAGAAGGTTATTTGAAAGGGGGAAATCAGATTAAATTTTTAATGCCACCTTTTTAAAAAAAATCACCATTTTGATTATATATAAATAAATAAGGTTCTGTCAATTTATTAATAAACAAAGACTCAAATTGCCCGAAAGAATTGTCTGGCTTTTGTCTTCATAGTTCACGTTTCTCTTGGAAGAGTTCCTTCCTGGAGTGTGCACAGTGCCAAGTACATAGAAGGCACATAAGTGCTCGTTAATTGATTTGAGGAAAATGCTTGGCAATTTTTTTTATTTTGTGTAATTTCTAATAGTATCAAGTTTATTCACTGCCTGTTAGCTTTTTACCTGGAAAAGTTCTTTAATCTCAATATCTTTTTGAATACTCTAGGAAATTTCTTATATCTGTTTGAGGTGTTAAGGGCGTTGGCTCTAATGAGAAGTCCCCTAATTAGGTTAGTTACCATATAAATTAAAATGGGGGCTAATTTTTCTTAATCTTTTATCCTTTTATATTTTACAAAAGTTTGTAAACTGCATGCGCCATTATTAGACTTTTAAGAGAGGGAAAACAACCTGTGCATACAAAAATATTTAGAGTAACTTTTTATAGTATCCTAAAAAGGGGGAAATTTACAGTCAAATGAATTGTGGTCTGTGGATGTCATGGAATATATTACTGTGCCATAAGACATGACAAAAAGGACTCTTGTGCGGGAAACTAAGAGGAGCAACCTGTGGTCTGATGCAGGGTGAAATTAGAAGGGTAGTTTACACAGTTTGCAACAACATTATAGGAAAAAGTAACTTTGAAAGACTGGATTATCAGAGATGATGGGTTTAAAATCCAGCATCAGACACGCATATTTGGATCTGGCTTATATGAAAACTTGCTTTGGTGGACTACACTTTTTGTGGGGATTTTTGTTTTATTTTATTGGAGGGAGAGTAGGAAGGGACAGGTGATAGACATTTGTTAAAAAAAAAAGTTTTTAAAAGCTTTTTTTCCCCCAGTTTTTGAAAAATTTTGAGAGAAAGAGAAAATGACCTTACTTAAAACCTTGAGTTTGAACACCTTTAGCAATAGTATGCTAATTACAAGGTAGCCCATTCCGTTGCCAGATGCTTTTAATTATCCACGTGCATCTTCCTTAAATGAAGGTATCTTCTCCTCCTGTGTAACTTCAGATAAGCCTTTACCCCTTTCTCTAAATGATGATCTTTCAGATATTTGAAGGTACTTATTGTGTGTCTTGTTTTAGCTCTTTCTAATCCAGACAAAACATAAAAATCAGAAATCTTTAGGGCTGGGAGAGACCTTGAAGATCTTCTAGTTCCATCCTTTCATTTCCCATGTGAGAAGAGAGGCCTAGCAATGAGAAGCGACTGACCCAGCTGGCATGCCCAGGGGTAGAAGCCGAGTCTGTTGATTCTCAGTTTGCTGAGAATCTACTATTATGCTATCTCCATCTTTCCTTACTGGGATTTAACATACCTTTTACCATCTTTTTTTTTCAGCTGCTGCTGGAAGCACTCACTTTGCTAGGCCTTTCTTAAAACTTGACTCCCAGAATTAATCAAATGACTACAAATGGTGTCTGGTATATAACAGAGCAGACCAGCCAGGTAGAGTGCCAAGCCTAGAGTCGTGAAGACTCTATCTTCCCGAGTTCAAATCTGGTCTCAGACAATTAACCTGGGCAAGTCACATAACCCTCTTTGCCTCAGTTTCTACATCTGTAAAATGAGCTGGAAGAGGAAGTGACAAACTGTTCAGTAATGTTTACCAAGAAAACCGCAGATGGCTCATGAAGAGTCAGAAGAGCTGAATTCTAACAGGACTGTCACTTTTGTGATGTAGACACTATTATAAGGTTACGTTAGGGTTATGTCAGTATTTATCAAGTTTTACACACCTTCCTCTCCTACACAGGTTAATTCTAAGTACTGTTCTTATGTTTTCCCACCTCTGCCATCAAGGAAGTAAGTCACTTGTTTCCTGTTGGGTATTTTTCCTTGATCCTTTTTTATTTTTGGGTCAAGTGAAGGAAGCAAAAGGCGAAATAATTTGATAAGTGCTTTTTAGGGGGTTAGGGGGTTGCGCGCAATTTTCTTAGCCAATTCCATCAAACTAAAATCTGCTAAGTATTCTGACAACATTCTGACAACAAAGCTAATAGTATTGGTCACTGATGATCATTAAAATTGCTTATCACTCAAGAATTTGTTAAATGCCTGCCTGCTAAATGTTATATGCTATATATATATGATAAATACATACATATATCTTATATATATGTATATATAAGATAAAACTATGAAAGACTTCAACACATTTGAATGTGCACCAAAGAAAGTACCAATAGCCTGCATTGGCTCTTGGGGGGTGGTAGCTTACTTTAGGATACCAAAAAAGCCAGTAACTGAAGAACTTTAACACCCTTCACTGTAGAACAATATTTGGAATAAAGTAAATATTTTGGTCATCTTCCAAGGGCATTTAGTAATTAAGCACCAAGAAGATTAGGTTACTACACCTATAGGATGATTGTAAAACTATAACCTTAGAAAGGAGGTATATCATGAGTCACCTGTGTGTTTAAAGTAACCTAATTATGTAAGCTTGGGTAGTTTTAAAGTTTAGCATAATTAAGAAGTTTAAGGAAAATTCAAATCCCAAATACTGCGTGCAAGTCTTGGTGTTTTTTTTTCTCTTTTGTCCCTGTTAAGAGGCCTGATATAAGATACCCAAAGGTCTACATAAATATATTGAACTGGGGCGGCTAGGTGGCGCAGTGAATAGAGCGCCAGCCCTGGAGTCAGGAGGACCTGAGTTCAAATCTGGCCTCAGACACTTGACACACAAACTAGCCGTGTAACCTTGGGCAAGTCACTTAACCCCATCTGTCCTCCCCCAAAAAAGCAATAAAAAAACAAACAAATAAACAAATAAATAAATGAATAAATTGAACTGCAAGAAATAAGATTTTTTTATTCCCCCAGCCTCCTCTCTTATCTCATTCCCCATGAAAATGGATATTTTTGAAGTGCCATGTCATGTCTCAAGTTGACCTTTTTATGGCTGAGTTACTTATTTTTAACCTATAGTTATATGCATAGATCTTTGGACTAACATTACAAAAACTTGTAGAAGCAATTAATAATGACTCGAACCACCCAAATTTGGTATTAGATTGCATCTTTCATAAACTCTTGAGTTTGGTGGGGGAGGAATTCATCTTAATTTTGTATATTAAAGGAAAATTTTGGTAATGAAAGCATATAACTTGGTTCTTTAAACATCTGCAGTAGTCATTGAACTAAAAGGAAATAACAACTTACACAGTGTTTTAATTTCTTGCTATGAACATAAAACATGTCGGGAGGTGGATAAAGTTATCACTTTGTAAAAATCTGTCAATTGTTTTTTTTAATTGATTTGTTAATTTACAAGACTCAGTTCTAGAGTCCCTTGAGTTTCCAGTTTTTCTCTGCCTCTTCTTTCCCCCCCCCCCCTCCCCTCCATGGTGACATGAAAATCTGTCCATTGTAAAGTGCTTTCAGGTCCTTTTAAATGGAAGGGTTATTATTTTTTAGTTACCATTTCCAGCACTTAATGAGGATGGCGGTGAAAACTTAACCATGGTATTATCGCCTATAACCATCAACAATGTATTCTAAAATCAGTTTCTTAAAAGTGTCTTTCTAAAAGAAACGAAAATACTACAAGAAATGAGGAAACTATTGTTAGCATATCCCTGAGTTAGTTGTAGAAATAAATGGGAGATTCCTACATTTATTTAGAAAATGGTCATCTATACCTTATTTTCTTTTTTGTTTTGCTTTTTTGTTTGTTTGTTTCATTTTGGAGGGGGGAGGGCAGGGCAGTTGGGGTTAAGTGACTTGCCCAAGGTCACATGGCTAAGGGGGTGGGATTTGAATTCGGGTCCTCCTGACTCCAGGGCTGCTGCTCTATTCACTGTACCACCCAGCCACCCTCATACCCTGTTTTCTATCTTAACTGATGATGGGCTAAGTGTGAACATAACTCCCTGGTTATTTTGCTAGCTCCAAAGTGTTCCTTTTGGTGTGTAATATCTTTTTTTTTTTTTTTTGGCTTTTTGGAGGGCAGTTGGGGTTAAGTGACTTGCCCAAGGTCACACAGCTAGTTTTTGTGTTAAGTGTCTGAGGTCGGATTTGAACTCAGGTCCTCCTGACTCCAGGGCC
>CM053599.1:193293799-193319151 GCA_028646575.1 Pseudocheirus occidentalis
GCCATTAATGCTCTCAAAGTTCTCCCTGAAATAAGGGCGTGTGCTTCTGGATAACATCAAAATTCTTCTAATGAGAGGCAGCATAGTGTACAGTGGTGGCTTGAGCCCAGGTCTCCCTAACCTGACTCCTAAATCTTGCCTCTGATACATGCTAGCTCTGTAGCCTCTCACACTTAGGGATGAGCTGCTGATCAACATCTGAGAGAGGAACTCTGTGATTAATGAAATCACAGGCTATGATTTCTTCCTTCAAGTGCCTGCCCCCAAAACTTTTAGTGACGTTGTACGGCTGTTATGGAATACATTTATTGTCGGTCAAGAATTCATGTTTTAGCTCACCCACAGGGCACATGCCAAGCAGGGCAGACCACGTTATCTACCCTTAGACTCCTGGCAGAGACAGCCCAGAACTCAGATTAGCAGGGGTCTCCTCATCACTGGTCCTACTTCCAATATAGTTGTTGCACCTTAATTGAGGGAGTACTCCTAGAGGAGAAGGGGCTCACCATCCTTGCCATTACTTATATCAGCTCCTAAACTGTCATTGATGGGCAAATCAGAATGAATGCCCTTGGAAGCTTTCCCTACAGAGCTCCCCTACAGCCTAGATCTTGCAGCCTCAGTCCAGGGATGCCACCCTTGAGAACCTGACGCAGGGCTACATCTTCAACATGTGCTTCAGCCCCCATCTCCTCAGCAACCACAGCTACTGAAGACCTGGAAAACAAAATTCTTGCCGCCAAAGTTCTTGGGACTGTCAAATGACTCCCTAAGAAACCTCTACAGTTTTGTTAATGGAAATGGGGTGAATGAAGAGACATCACTACCTGCATTACTACAGAACCTGAGGGACCATGGGCCTCCCCTTCCGTTAGCAGTTGAGACCTTCCACATGTGCTATCTTCCCCCCATCAGAACACATGCCTCATTGAGGGTGGGGACTGGCTTATCTTCTCTTTACATTTCCAGAGCTTAGCAAAGTGCCTTGCACATTTGTTTTGCTTAATAAATGCCTATTCTTTCCTTCGTTGATCATCTGGAGTCATGGTTGATTACACAGATCGTAGCTGTTCAAGTCTTTCAGTGTTGTTTTTCTCTACTATGCTGTAAGTCATTGTATAAAGTATTGCTGAGTGACTCTGGAAACCTAAGTTACACTGGGCCTCTATTCAGCTGGAGAAAACTAGAAATATTTAACTTTAGGACCAGGTTCTGCTTATGATTTTCTGTCTGAAAAAAATGAGCCAACCTCAGGACTGAGAACTTTGCCACATCCTCCAAGTTAAACGGCAACACTAAAGAAAAAAATGCTCAGAGGGGCAGCCTTACCCTGAACTGTTATGGCGTGAAACCCACAGTCACAAGAGCTCTTCAGCTTCATATTTTTTAGGCACCCCTTCATGACGTTACATATTGCACACTATGCATAGAGCCAAACAGTTTTAAAAGGGGATTTTGGGGGACTATGCAAAATTCTTCAAATAAGAAGCAGCATGGTAAAAAGGAGAGCTGCGACAGGTACCCGAGTGGTGACTGTGTGTGGAAAGGTGGCTGGGGAAGAGCAATTAAACTAAATATATTTGGAAAAGACAAAATCATTTTCTTCACAGAGAAAAGGAATGAGATTTATTTTGTGCCAACTGATTTGACAGCACTAGGACAAAGAAAAGTTGCAGAGAAAAAATTTAGCAGGATGTAACGAAACATTTCTTAACAATTAGAACATTCAAGAAAGAAAAAGATGGCCTAGAAAGGAAATGAATTCTTCATTACTGAGTCCTTCAAGGTGAGATCTACTCAGGCGCAGGTTCAATCAAAGGAGGCCCACTGTTTCTCTGCATACTAATATTGTGATTCTAAATCATGAAACAGATGAAAGCAAGAGCTGCTTCAGACCTCCCTGCAATCACTAGGGGTGGAGGTTAGAATTATAGACTCTTTCACCTTTCGTGATTAAGAGCTCAACCGTTGGCATGTTCCAACTAATAGAACGCTTTATCTTTTAAGAAGCTGGAATAAGGTCACCAAGCCACTGCCTTCGGTCTCCACATCAATTGGTCTTTTCAAGCTGAGATCTAAGTCAGAGCTTGGAAGTGGGGAAGAAAACAGCCCCCAGAAGATTTCTCCACACTGCTGACCAAACACACACAATGGTCTGCTGGTTCAGGATGGTTTATTTGGCCCCTTGAGCACTTTAAGGGCATTTAAGGGAGAAAGTCTCTCCAGAAACAGACCAAAGACATAAAAAGGCAGCTAAATCTGGGATTTCAAAGGATATTATGATTCAACACAGCAGAGCACATTATCCTGGCCTGGCTTGGAACTGTTTCAGGCTGAGAAAGACAGCTCACATAATATAAATGTAATTCTTCCCACTGCATCTCTGACTAAGCATACAGATTTAGAGACCACAAATTAAAGAAAAAGACTAATATGGACTATAATCTATGGTTCTGTTCACTTTTTAAAAGTTAAAATAAAAACAATTAAAAGACAAGATAACAAAACTCAAATGGTTATCATAAAGTATTGTAAATTACTACTCTACAGTAAAAAAAAAAAAAGTGGGGAGAGAACTTTCGATGGAATAATCCTCACTGTCTGCATGGACAAAGGGAAAGCACTGAGGGGGTCACAGCAATGGCATCACAAGAAACAACCCAGCCAACTTCCAGGAAGTAGTGGGGGGACAAAAGCTAATGGTGTCTGAGGCAGTATGGTGTAGAAGAGATGAAGGGCTGAAGAAGGCCTGGATTCCAATCCCCGAGACAAGCTGAGTGACCCTGCTTCACCCCTGTGTGTCTTAGACAACTTCCTAGGATTTAGCAAAGTCACAGGCTGAGCATGATGCAAACAGGGTAAGGGAATCGATCACAATGGCAATGCCCCCTAGTGACAAAATCACACATTCTTTGCAAGTACCTATATCCCGCAATGTACTATGAAAAGAAGAGTTCAGAATGACAGAGGAAATAATTCCATTATATTCTGCTTTGGCCAAACCATATCTTCTTGACGATGTTATTGAATCATGAATAAAACATTTTTAAAAGGACATAGCCAAGTTGAAGTATGTTCAGAAGAAGGAAACGAGGATTGTCAGAGGAACAGAGAACATGACATGAGGCCCAGAGAGTAGCTGAAGAGACATCTGGTCTGAAAAGACCCAAAGGGGAACCATGGCCAGGTTTGTTCTTCTTGGGAGCTGAATTAAGAGAAATGAGTGGAAGTTGCCTAGAGATGTTTTTTTGGGGGGGAGGGAGGTCGGTTGGGGTTAAGTGACTTGCCCAAGGTCACACGGCTAGAGTGTGTGTGTGTGTGTGTGTGTGTGTGTGTGTGTGTGTGTTAAGTGTCTGAGGCCAGATTTGAACTCAGGTACTCCCGACTCCAGGGCCGGTGCTCTATTCACTGCACCACCTAGCTGCCCCTAGAGATGATGTTAGTTGATATAAGCTTTGGCAATGTGTGGTCCCTTCACTAGAGTGCTTTCAGTGATGACCACGTGTTATTTAGAGGGGATTCTTGGCCTCTCTTGTTTTAGGTCTTTTCCCTTTCCAGCCTTTAGTTCTATGACTGGAAGACCTGAAGATGATACTCCTATGTAAACACCTGGAGGGCTTGACCTTGGGGACTTTAGGCAAATCATTCAATCTGAGCCACGGTTGCATTATCTGTAAACTGTGGAAAATAATTTTCTCAAAGGATTATTATGAACAAAGTGCTGTATGAGCAGTAGAGCATAGCCTCTTGGTACACTGACTGCAGACCCCTCTGTGGAGAAGGGTGTGATTTGCACTGGTACAAAATCCTCAGGGGAGGGGCGGCTAGGTGGCACAGTGAATAGAGCACGGGCCCTGAAGTCAGGAGTACCTGAGTTCAAATCTGGCCTCAAACACTTAACACACACACACACACACACACTAGCCGTGTGACCTTGGGCAAGTCATTTAACCCCAACTGCTCTCAAAACAAAACAAACAACAACAACAAAAAAGCAAAATCCTCAGGGGAAGGAACGAAATCACAAGTCTGGTGCAAAGAATGCTTTATAAATGTAACTGCGATTCTCCCTGATGATGTAATCTGAAAGAGGAAGAAAATGGGGAAGCCTCCCCTGCCCCCCATAACAGGAATGGGGACTCTGAAAATCTAGTTGCTGGTAAGATGAGAAGTTCAGATTCCACACTGGTCATTTCGGCCTTATCCCTAATGGCCAACAGCTTGTCTTTTTCAATGCTAAGAAACTTGTCTCACTCAGTGGCAGAGAACCCAGCAAAAATAGCTGTACTGCTAACCTGCTAGATTTTCCCTGTCCTTCTTTCTAACCCTCCAAGAACAACTTTGGAGGATATTAATCTCAAAAGCAATACGAAAGAACAAGGATTTTTTACATACTTGGACTTCTTTCATGCGGCAAGGAAGAATAGTATGTAAAAGCAAAGTCATTAAGTGTTCTCATAAGCCCTATGAATGGCCTGGAAAACAAAGTATGAATAGAGGCTATCTGAAAAGCAGCATACAAATGTTCTGAAAAAACACAAATTATGCATTTAAACTAAGGACATATGGACAACTGAGTGAGAACTATCTTTCTTGCCCTCTAGATGGTGCCACTGACACAATGAGAAAAAAATAAAAATAAATAAAATAAAATAAAATAAAATAAAAATAAAAATAAAAAAATCTTTGGATAAAGAAAATAAATGTCTGAAGCCCTACAAAAAAAGCAGTCCATGATCCAATCAGGTGACTAGGATCTAGTCAGCCCCAAAACTGCTTCTTCAATGCAATGTGCTCCTTCAGTGTGATGAAGCACAAGAGAAGCAGCTTTTGGTATCTATCTGCAAGGCAAAGATTAAACACGTCGAGGAAGGCTTGGAAATAATGCAGACTCTGGGATCTGCATTCACTGAAAAGGAGCCAAATGCAAAGCTGCAGCATGTTCATAATCAATACAGGGCTCTACTGTATCCTATTTTTCTCCTATTAGGATGCTTTTTGCTTAATAAGGATGACAATGGACAGGGTAATGAATTCTTTGCAGTATTTAGAGAAAGAATTCTTTGCACTATTTAGAGAAACTAAGGTAACCTTGTAGCCTATACTACAAAGTTGATCTTTTGCAGTAAGGTCTCAGGAATTCAAATTCTCACTGCCAAAGTCTATGTCAGAGTCCTCATATGTAACCAAAGAGTTATGCACAAAAAGTCATAATCTAGGAATTCATTTTTAAAAAGGGGCATCATCTATAATGGATGCCAATATGTACTATTCAGTGTTACACAAGTTTTACAGAACTGAGGTGGAATCAATGACATTTCTCATCTAGGTAACCTTTTCTTCTGAGCTGTTAGCTTTATAAAAAGATAGCATTATGCTGCAATACTGCTAGAGGTAAAACTTCACTCACCTCCTGAAAAAGCGTAGACATTTCACAAACCAGACACGAGCTGGGACTTTGCATTTCACATTTGTGCCTGTCAGAAAGGAAGAAATCTCGCAGTAGTGGAGTGTGGGTAAGTGCTTGGACAATACAGTTCATAAAACATGTGTTCCCAAGATTGATTAGCCCTCGTAGACCTAGAAAGAAAGAACAAAGGCACCAAGGAAGTATTAGCAGAATTCACATACACTTTTAGTTATTTGTGTTTCACATACAGTGTTGTTATATCACATTAGGTAACAACAATGCTTTTGAATAGTTAATACTTTCTAAGTGCAGAAAGCATTCTTCCTTTTCATATTTCTCTATAAGGGTCAGGGTGGAAATCTTTCAACCCTGAGGACGGAGCCCACCTAATGAAAACAGTTCAGGTGGGACATACAGGAGAGCATCTATGGACTATGTCAGAATGAGTGAAGCCAAGGACATTTCTTTTAAAATGGAAAGGTACTGAACAGTTGTTAGAACTCTTTTATTCCTTAAGGTTTTCCCCTTGGTTTCCACTAAGAATCAAAAATCTTACTTCATTTGAGGGAAAGGAGGTTCAGAAAAATGTTGTATAGCTTACAATGGAAAATTGCTGGCTCTAGGGGGCAGAGGACCTGGGTTAAAACCTGCCTGTTTGCTTATCTGTAAAACCAGGGGACCAGATTAAATGGTCTGTGAGGTCTCTTCAGGCTTTATATTTATGATCCTATGAGCTCAAATAGATGCTAATGCCAAATGTAACCCACACTTGCCCATTATATAATAAGCAACCAATGTTTTAATATCAAAAGGATATTAATATACGTTTCCAAGGTAGATACCTGCACCTTCTACCACCACCACCCATACCTCCTGCTGCCTATATATTATACCTTGTCTTAGGTACTGGAGAAGATGGGATGGGAAGGGTGAGATGTCAACCAAGAGGCAAAGGGGACATTAGTTCTTATGTTTTTTAAAGGAGTCATTTCCCTAAAAATAAAAAAATGTTATGGGGGCATAGTGGATGTGAAGGAAGTGATTATGAAAGAAGTCATTCAAAACAGACCCATTTTACTATAAAAAGGTCTTACTTTTAGGTGGAAATATTATTTTAGTGTCAAATTCTTGAGAGTTTGCTTGCTCTCAAATGCCTCACCTAACCCCAACCTATCTCCTCTTAATGGTACTAAAAATTCCTCCCATTTATTGCATGGATTCAGATTTATTTATTTATCAGATTTGTGCTAAGTCATTTAGTAAGAAAACCATACCTGAGAAGCCATATGGTATAGTGGAACAGACACTGAATTCGGACTGAACCCTGGTTTAAACTTTGCCTGTGATAATTATCACCCAGTAACTTTAGCCAAGTCATTCAACTTATCTAGGCTTTTGTTTATGCTTTTGTAAAATGAAAGGATTAGCCTGGATACTTCTAAGGCCCCTTCCACCTCTAAATCTATGGTATTTTGAATAAGTTAAATGAACTTTAATAGGGGAATAGATGTAAGAAGTTCAGAGCATGAAGAAGTAGGCTTGGTGTGAACAGGCTCATATCAGGTACCACAAAGATGGTTTCAGGCAACCAGAACATTTTCACTGGTTGCCCAGGTAAGAGGAGAAAGCAAACTGAAATGTAGCGATTTGACTTTCACCTGGAGATTTAATCTAGGGCCTGCTGCATGTTGAGATGTGCTGATGAAAACAAGATCAGTTGCTTGGTTTTAAATGCTGAAGAAACAGAACAACCATCTCACTTTACAATTGGGGAAACTAAGGCCCAGAGAATTGACCTGACTTGTCCAAAGTCACATGGCTACTGTGTCAGAGCGATGACTCAACCACCAGCCTTCTGACACCAAATAATATACTATATTATATATATACTATATATACCATATACTACTATATCACAAAGCCTGACTACAGGTCCTATGGTCAATACTCTTTCTATTCTACATAAAGTATCCATCTATGTCTTCACAAAGAAAAACAAATTAATCAAAAATCAGTTACTCAAATGAAAACAAATCATGGTAAAGGGTAAAAAATAGTATTTTCTCCAAGTAAGCTTGCTGCCAAAACCTATGATGAACAGCAGCTCTCAAAATAGTATCCCTAATATCAATCCATGATAGGAAGCTCCCATCTAAAGTCTTACTCTAATAACTAGTTAGCAGTAGACGATTCTTAAACTCTACATCAGCAGGGCATGAGCCCCAACAGGTCCTTTTAAGCTAGATTAATAGGTCGGGTTAACAAAGACCTTTGCTCATAACAGCTCTACGAGGAAGCTAGCACAAAAACAACTGGTCACGGAAGCTGAGATATGAACTGTGTAGGGGCTGAGGTCTGTATCAGTGGAAGGAGTATTAATAACAATGAAAGCACAGGTCCTTTGAAGGTCTGAAGAAAAATTTATCAACAATCATTCTTATTCAATACCCAAGCCTGAAGACTGAATGTGTCCTTGGTTCCATTTGGTTAGAGTTGGGGTTTTTTTTGTGGGGGAAGGAAGGAATGGAAGTGGGGAGAAGCAAATAGAGAGAAGAGAGAGATATTTTTGTTTCGACTAGACCTGTGATTTCATTAGAACATGGAATTTCTGGTGAGGAAACTAGTCATGCAGATCCATTCCCTCTGTACCTTAGAGGGCACTGAAAGGTTATGCGATTTGCATGGCGTTAGAACTCAGATCTTCCTACCTCTAAGACTCGCTATCCATTATGTCATAGTTTCTCTGATAATATGATATAACTTAAATGTGCATACATATATATGTATGCACTCTCTTCAAAAGACAGGATTTCTCAACAAGAGGATAGCAATCTACTGATGTTTTTTTCAGAGTTACAAGTTGGAATTTTACTTTTTTAAATTTGAGAACAGGTCATCCACATACCTTAGCAATATTAAGAAGAATGATTAAACTGTTCATGAAGACTATCAAAGACCAACTCATAAGAAGGTGGGAAAAAGTAATGCTCTACTCCTGAAGCAGACAAGAAGACCAGAGCCTCTCATGGTGCTAATACAAAATTTGTCTTTGTCCAGGGCACATTACGTGGAGTGCAGTGGGACATAGTTGTAGAAACACATGAAAGGGCAATCACAACCACAATCTCCAGTTGTAGAAACACATGAAAGGGCAATCACAACCACAATCTCCAGCCAAACCCAGGACCAGCAGCATTGCTTTATTGTTTTTTAAACAGCATTAAAAAACAGAACTTTGATCCATTCACATTCAAGCTCATTCTTGCAGGTAAAGTCTTTGTACTACAGAATTCTCTCATCACTCCTCTTGCTTCTTATGTTTTGGTTCTAGTTTCTTTGAATCTGCTTCAGTCTGAAGGCTGCCTTTTTCAGAGTTTCTACTTGCTCCTCAGTTAAGAAAAGGCTCTTGGCACTGGATATTCCTAGTTTACGTGCTTCAGGATTCTGCTAACGTATCTTTCATTTCTAAATACTTCAACTGGTCTGTTTAATTGTTCATGTTACCTTAGCTACCTATTATAGAAGGTAAAAGGCATAAGAAATTACTGACAGGCTTCCACAATGGGAAAAAAAAAAACAGAGGGAAAGTGATAGGCAGAGCCAAAAACAGACACATGCAGACTGAGACTGAAAGGCAAGGAATTCAAGGCTGCTTTGAATATGGCTCATACTTATTTTTCCATAGCTTCCAAAAACCTCAGTCAATAGACTGTATACAAGAATATATATGGCTAAAATAGGGATTAATCTTTTTCTGTGCCATGAACCCTCTTTGGCAGTCTGACCTTTTCTCTGAATAATGTTTTTGAATAATTGAAGGAAATGTTAAATTTGATTAAGAGGTAAGTGAACATAAAGACAACATTTTTAATCAATTCAAGTTCATAGATCCTTTAGAATCTATGCATGGATCACTTTGGTGTGGTGTGTGCTGTGTGTGTAGGCCAGGTTAAGAACGTCTGTTCTGAAAGCAAGCCTCCAACAGAAAAGAGGTTATTTCTCACTGTAGTTTACTTTTTGAATGTTCATCATAAATAAATAAAATGGATGCTCGAGAGAATATGTCCTTCATCTTATATGAAGTGAAGCAGAATGAAATCAGCAGAGGCAGGAGACCAGTACCGATAGTAACAGCAATAATAAAATGGGAATCACCATGAAAGATTTAGATTCTGATCAGTACAATATCTAGGACAATCCTGAAGGAATCATGATGAGAAAGGGATCTACCTCCTGAGGCAAACAGGCGTGAGCCCTGAGTGCACAGAGAAACATGATGTTTTCACTTTTCTATATTTTTTAGTTTTTGGCCACAGGGCTAAGATGGAAATACGTTTTCCATGATTTTACATGCAAAGGGGTATCACGTGGCTTGCTTTCTCAATGGGTGGTAGAGGGGCTGGAAGGAGAAAGAGAATTTGGAACTCAACATTTAAAAAGAAGGATGTTTAAGAAAATACTGAATTTAGAGAGACTCCTTCAGCAATGTTCTTATATGAAGATTTTAGGAATAAGTTCTCTTTTATGCCAGACAGCTTAATTTCACATCATTTCTTTAAAAACAAACTTTAAACATTTCGAGGCTTCTTTTTATTTTGCTAGTTCTGGAGGAAAAGCAAAAGGAACCCCCTCCAACCTCCACTTTCCATATTTCATCATTTATATTTTGATGAAGCCATTAGAAGATGATGCTAAAGGAACCAATTTCATTATGGTTAAATACGCCCATTAAAGGGCTATTTATACACTCCTGAAATAAAACAAGGGATCTACACATGGAATAGCTGAAGAAGTCTGTTTTCCACATTTGCAACCCAATTTGTAGATTATAACACTGTAAAAAAAATGTCCTGGAGGTGGCAGGTAAATCACAGCAAGATGGCAACTGTTTCTCCAAACAGAAAAAAGGTTGAAAAATTACTAAAAGTAACTTCAAAATTCATGTGCTCTGACAAATGAACACCTTCTTGTTTAAGTTGACTATAAAAGCCAATCCTAACATGCTTAAAGCCTAGGTTTCATCAACAGAAAATAACATGCATTGTTCTCATAGGAAAAATAGAAAGAAATGAAAATGCTGTACTATCATCCTCCCTCCCAAATGGAAGAAGTCAGGAAGGTTTTTCTTCTTTTTCACTGTGTTTGTGCCACAATTAATCCACACGCTGACAGAAATAACACCTTACCTCAGAGGTACACAGAAGTCTTGTGAGTTAATTCAGGAGCCATTTTTAGCATAAAAGCCAGCTCTCCCCTACCCCACCCCTGTTTAAAGGAGGGATGTACTATGTGGGCTAAAGATAACAGAAGAGAGGAGCCCACCAAGTGAGTATTTCTCTCTCTTTTTAAAAAATTGGGCTTAAAGGCAGTTGTAACAAACTGTCATACCAGCTTCCCACAATCAATATTTAACTTCTCTATTAACAAATTGTCATTAACTACTTTGTCACCCTTGCTGCTCAGCACAATCTGATGATAAAAGCAGCAGTAGTGGGTGAACACAGCACTCTCCTGGACAGACACTCTGGCTTCAGCCTTCATGACTCACTTCCTACAGTCATTCCTATTACCACAGAAAGTGAACACAAGCCACTGAGTGGCTGATGCAGAATGCTTTCTCTTCAGGGGCACACAGACACTTATGGGGAGAATTCAGCAGCTTCCCCTATAATTTCAACCTCAAATTGTCACTATTGTAATTAGTGCACACCAGGACAATGGCTCAGAGTCTAACTCAGATGTTCTCAACTCTTTTGAGCTCTCAATCAATCAACAAGTATTGATTTAGAGTCAGGCACTGTGCTAGAGGCTAGGCATATAGATACAAAAAAAGACATTGTTCTTGTCTTTAAGAAGCCCATACACTTTAGGAGTGAACAACAACTACACACAGAAGTATGAAGAGAGTAAAAATAAGCCAATAAAAACAAGGTTGGAGAGAGATGAGGTCACTAATATTTGTGGGTATTAGGGAAGGCTTCACATAAAAAAAGGTGCTTCAACTGTGTCTTAATGGAAGAGAAGGAATCTGAGGTGGAGATGAGGAGGAGAGCATTCCACGTGTGGAGGGTAGGATCTGTTACCTGTACAGATCGGAATCACAAAACATAATCTCCTCAGAACTTAAGCTCAGTATCACCAAAAGGGCAAGAGAGGAGTGTGGTATGCAGGAACAGGACACAACATGAACACGCCGCAAACAAGGACTCACAGAACACAAACCTTATACTGCCGTCTAGAAAATGGATGATCAAAAAAATGAGTCAGTCATGTAATAAAAACAAAGTACATCAGGAAAAAAGTGCTGACACTTTTCACAGTCACAGGACAGGAGACCAAGTCCTAGCTTTTGTGTGACATTAGGGAGGACCCTTTACTTCTCCAGATTCCAGTTGCAAAATGAGTGTTAGGGGCGTCTGGGTGGCTCAGTGAATAGCGCGCACTGGCAGTCAGGAGGACCTGAGTTCGAATCCATCCTCAAGACACTTGACACACTTAGTAGCTATGTGACCTTGGGAAAGTCACTGAACCCCAATTGCCTTACCTTCCCTCCTCAAAAAAAAAAAAGAAAAAGAAAGGGTTAGACTAGATGGTACTTAGGAGCAAATCCACATGTTCCTAGTACCTACATGACGTTAAACAGACACAAGGAAGCCCTTCAGCATGTGTGGACACTCTGAGATGGTTGAACCCTGGGGAAGGACCGAAGACAGAATAGGCAGCATGAGTGGATGGTAGTCTGGATTGTTGGAGGAACATTCACATTGGTGACGTGGCAGATCCACCAGAGTATCAGAGTAAGAAATAAAGACTTGTAAATTGCAATGAAACTTAGTGGACAGCAAGCCAACTTTGGTGTCAACAAGAACTGGGTTGGAATCCTATTCCTGCTATATAATAGCTGTATGACTATGGACAAACCACTTAAATCTCTTACTGACCGAGGCAGTTACCTGAGACTAGAATTACAGAGTCGCTCCTCATCTGCTGTGTTAGAAGATATTTCCAACCAGGAATGACCCAACCCACAGAAATCACGACCTTGGGTAGTAGGCATAATATCTATTTGTAAACTGTTTCATTTGTGTCCTCTCCTGAGCAAATCCACTTAAAGACCTACTTGTACAATGCCTCATTTCACCTCAGTCTTTGCACAGGACAATTCTAATGATTAGGATACCTCGGCTCTTTCTGCATATTGTCAAGCCCTTTCTCAAACTTTATTCAAACATCTCTTAAAACGTTCTTTCTTCACAAAGCCATTTTCATCTACAAGGAGAGGACTAGGCTTTCCCTTGGCCCAGCCCTGTCTTCACTTATTACCATATTCTGCTGCAAAAACTTACTGTGTCCTTAGCAGCCTACTTTCTCCATCTAACTGAAATACTTTATTTCTATGATGATGAAAATGCTTTTCTTCCTTTATATTCAAGGTTTGGTTACCTTTGGTTTCCTTTCCCAAATAGAATTAACATTTTCTCAGCTCCCCCTAGGGTAAGAAGAGATTCTGAATGATGCCACCAATTGAAAATTTCTAAATATATCTGACAATGATCAGAAGGTTCTAACAATAGAGACTTATATTAGAATCAGAGGTCTCCAACAAACTCCAGTGGAAAATGCTGACTGCAATAACAGAGAGGGGGAAAGAAAATTACCTGGGGAGGTTCTTTAATAGGATGGTGTCACTTGAAATGTGGGCAGCTAGGTAGCACAGTGGAGAGAGATGAGGAAGAATTACTTTCCTAAGTTCAACTCCAGCCCCAGACACTTACTACCCTCAGGTTCCTCATCAGTAAAGGGAGCTGGAGAAGGAAATGGCAAACCACTCCAGTTATCTTTGTCAAGAAAACCACAAATGGCGTCACGGATGACATCTGTGATCTCATTAACAAAGTTTCTATTAATGTAGTCGAATGGGTATTAAACTAATCCAAAGATGATTTGAAAGGAGTACAAAAGATGAGTAAAAGTAGTTTTTCGGAGGGCAATATTAGCTTAGGATTTAAAGGCAAGAAAAAGGAGTAAGGGAAGATCACTAGAATTAAGGAAAAAGAAAAATAAATAATTTTAAAACATATTTGTATGTAACCACTTAGAATACTTTAAATATCCTGATAGAATTTTTGCCCTTTTTTGCATCCTCAAGTACTTGGCAAAGTGACCAGCACAGAGTAAACAATGAAGATCTGGATAGTTACTAGTTACGTAAACTCTGGATAAATCACGTAGCCTTTATCTACCTCTGCTTCCTAAACTGTTAAATGGGGATAATAACATTGTCTACTTCCTAAGTAAGGCCAGGAGCCTACTGTTGGGAGAATCGAATGAGAAAATGCCTGTAAAGGACTTGGCACAGGGCCTGGCACAGAGTGGGAACTGAGATGCTGATTCCTTTCCCCTCCCCCTCTCATCCACACAGCTCCCTCTCCCTGCCAAACTAGGGAAGCGAATAACTTCATAGAAATTGTTCTATATCTGATGACCTTTTTTCTTTTTTTTGTATCTGATTTTCACTGACAAGAACTACCAGCTTCAGACTGGTCCTGTAGCCCAAGAATCCGCTTAGATAGGTAGGAGGAGGCTCTGCACCAGCAGATTAGCCACTAGGGGATGGATTTGTTGGCCCTTGTGACCCAGTTAGCAGATTTTTAAAAAAGATTTTTTAACGTCTAAATGATTACTATGTTATGCTAGCAAGATGTAATGGAACAAGCGTGCTGTATGCAAAAGAGTAGGGTTCCAATCTTAGCTCTTCTACTAGCTGAGAAACTAAGAGCAGGTCACATTTGTGAACCTCAGCTTCCCCATTTGTAAAAATAAGGATAATAATACCTTTATTACATTTCTCTTAAGGTAACTGTGAGGTGAAAACTCCATGAATCTTAAAACTGTGTAAATGTGAGCTACTATTATACAGCATTATATTTTATTGGGTTTCTTAGGGCTTAATTATGGGGGGGGGGGAAAGAGTGCTGCTGGTGGTTCATATCCCATCTATGTGAGAATCTCAATCTTTGTCTTAAATAAATCAAATAAGACCTCCTGCCCTTGGGGTCACACTAATCCCTATGGTGTGAGAGCTTTTCCCAAAATTCTCTACCATTTAGGGAAGGGAAGCAGAAAATTCACTTCATCATTTCCTACCCAGCAGAAACTAATTTTTCTTTTTCTTTTCTTTTCTTTTTTGAAAGGCAGAGCAATTGGGGTTAAGTGACTTACTTACTTAGTCACAAGGCTGGTAAGTGTTAAGTGTCTGAGGCTGGATTTGAACTCAGGTCCTCCTGACTCCAGGGCCAGTGCTCTATTCACTGGACCACACAGCTGCCCCAGAAACTAATTTTTCAAGGTGCAATCAGATCTAAAATGCACACCTGCTCCTATTATTTCACATCCTTTATCATTTCCCCCTACCCCCCCTTGTGTCCCATATCAACCCTCTCCCCTCCCCCCATCTCTGTCTTCTTCCATTAGACTGTGAGCTCCTTCAGGGTAAGAACTGTTTTATGCCTTTCTTTGTGGCCCTGGGTTTAAACTTAGAGCTCCACACGTAACAGCTTAATAAAAGCTCACTGACTACTGACTCTTGAGGTAGTCTGTAATGTATTCCAATGATGAAATCTTATGTTTCTCTCTTTTGACTTCCACTTAAAACTGTCATGCATCCCAGCTCTGGATCCTGGATTCTCTCCTGTGAGTAAACTTGTTAACATGCAGTGTGACCCCAGCTCTCTGACCCCCATCTTCACTTACCCTGCACAGAGTTTGTCTGTACACTGTTGTGTCCATGTTGTCTCCCCCATTAGATTGGGAGCTCCTTCAGAACAGGGAATAACTTTTACCCTGCTTGGTATTTCTAGCACTTAGCACAGTATTTGGCACACAGCAGGCACTAGCTTTTTTAAAATAAAGTAGATCTATCCAGAAAGATAATCAAGTCATGAGTTTCAGCTCACCAACCCTCAGGGACACCTATGAAGTCAAATATGGCCTCTGGTTCTTGCTGGTTATCTAACATTTCCAGAACTTCTGCAGACAGGAGGCCATCACCCATGTTCTACTGGCACCCTTCTTGGATTCTGTCTCGTACAAATTGCTGGGTATTGTTAACGCTATTTCTCTTCCTTGTGACTACTCCGTAGCAGTAAACTTCTTTTTTGTGTCATGAACCCCTTTATAGTCTGGTTAAGCCTAAGGACTCCTTAGAAGAATGTTTTAAATGCATAAAATAAAATACATGGCATTATAAAGCAAGTCAGTTATACTGAAATATAAACATCAAAATATTAAACACAAAAACAACCCCCCCCCCCCCCCACCAAAGCCCATGGACCCCAGGTTAAGAATTCGTGCTCTATACTATCTACCTTGGGGGGAAATGCATACACACACGCATACGCATACACACACACGCGCGCGCGCGCACACACACACACAGAGTCTTCTCCTACCATCTTTTTTAGGTTAAAGAGCTTCAAATTAGATTTGAAAGACATCTGGAAAATACATTCTTACCAGCCTTTGGTAGGCATAGATGATCTTTGGACAGGAACCTGTCAACCCTACAGTGCAAGCTATGATTCAGAAATCCAAATTCCATTCTCAGACAGCTGTAAACTTTCCAAATTAATTTTTCTTTTCTCTATTCCTTGCCTTCAATGAGCAAAAGTGAGGAAGATACAATCTGTGTACTTACAGACTTCATTTTCTGGTCCAAGACTTTATAAAAGAGTTCAAAGAAGGCTGGAACAGCAGATGGAACGGACAATAACTGAAAGCTTTTATGAGACTACTAAGCAACAATCATTCAACGAAAGTCTTCCATACTTCAACAGTGATAAGTTTATGAGTTAAGCTACTGGGGTTGGAGGGGGTGGGGGGGACTCAGAAGAGAATCTGAGTAAATACTCATCAAACAAAAGAAAACTCCTAAAACAAAGGAGAAATACTGTAGAGTAAGAAAAACTTGGGCTAAAACACTAGAAGGAAAAAAAATGAAATAACTAAAACTGGAACCCAAGAAATGAGCCAGACCTCACCAAGACAAAAACAAAAAAAAAACCTGAAGAAAAAGATAAGGAACTCAGAATCTGGAAAACCTTAGCAAAGCAGAAGACATCCTGAAAAAAAAGGAGAAAGAGAATGTAAAAATGAATAAAATAAGAAGTACTACAACAACATAAAAAGAGAGCATATTGGGTAGATTCTCTATGGCTGGATGACCTGTGGGAGAATAAGACTACAAGAGATGAGATGGGAAGCCACCTCTCTAGGACTGGCAGCAGACTCCTCTTCAGGCTGATGGATTAGCTTGGTGGGTGCTGAAGGAGGCTACTCAGGAAGGTAAAGAAGGTGCCAGGGTCAGCATACCTTGGTTACGGCTGACTATGCCACAGAATGTGGTGACCCTAGGGCCTGAAAGGTTATATGAGCAGAGCACAATCACTGGCTGAGTTTAGGCTAACCTGAAAATACTTAGAATAGAATATGTACATGGTGATGGACTGTATAACTTGTCCAAGGGTATCTTCTGAACAAAATGGGTCTTATCACCAGACTGATCAAAAATTGAGGAAATATCCTGTCATAACAAGTCTTGAAGATAGTCTTCTAGGTCTCATATGGGAGAATTTACAATTTCCACTGATGGTAGAACAAAATAATGCAATTATTAATATGTATTCATTCATAATACAACAAAAATACATTCTTGAAGAAATGTGCTCAATAGAGTAAGGGAAAATCACTGCTAGAAGAATAGAAAAAAGAAGCTCGCTAAAACTCACAGAGAGTGAGTTCAATCACTCAATCAAGTATCTATTAATCAACTATTGTGTACCAGGCACTGGACTAAGCCCTGGGAATACAAAAAAGAAGCAAAAGACAGTCTCTGCCCTTGAGGGGCTTACAATCTTGAGGGCATGATAACATGTAAACAAATATATGCAAAGATATATACAGGATAAATAGGAAATAATTGGCAGAGGGAAGGTAGTAGAATTTAGACATTTTCCAATAAAAGATGGGATTTTAGTTGGGAATTAAAGGAATCCAGTGTCCTCTACAAAAAGATAGCTTCAGGTAACCAGTTACACATTAGAGCTATCTGATTCTTTGAGGTAATTTTCAAGTTCATATACAGTAAATGAATGCAAAATTTTATATCTTGGCTGAACATACCTACTTCTATTAACATATCAAATGGACGAGGGGATGATTCCGGCAAAACGGAGGTTACAGTCTACCTGACAATCAAAATCAGCTACTGGGCCCAATCTGGATCTTTGGATAAATATATGCCAGGTTACAGAACATATTTAAATCCCACCCTTCGTAGTATAAATCATTCCTGAAAGAGCTCTACAAGCACCCTGCAATAAGCTGGGACTTCAACTAAAATCAATGCTAAGGAAGAGAACCTATGACACTTGTCTAACCCGAGAATAAATTCTTTATAATAAGATAATAGAGCAATAATAAATAATAATAATAATAATAAAATAAGAATTCTTTATAAAAAATGGTCTTTTATTATAAACCATCTACCATCATGTTGCCAATCACAACACACTCTCTTCTCTCTCCCCCATATATATATATGTATGTATATCTCCAGAGTCAAGGTTCTAAAAGCTTAATCTAACTGAACACCTAAATCTTAGTACCTAAAAAAGGAAGATATACCAAACAGCTCTCCAACATGTTTATTATTATAAACCTGTTTGTACTAAGGTTTCTAAGAAGCTCCTAAATGAGAGATTTTGAAAAGGAGGGTCTTTATTAAATGTCACAAGTCATTAAAAGAAAGCTTGAAATATAATTCTATAACCCCAAAATAAGATGCAACCTGTTTGTTTCAAAGTACCTGAAGCTGTATTTTTTACTTGTGGCTTTCCAGTAAAATAAAAAACAAAACTCACTGACAAGCATTATTAAATACCTACAATATGCTGAACTTATATGCCAGCCATAGACTTTATAAGGACAAAAACGAAACAGCAAGTGATGAGGAAATTTGGAGTTTGTTTCATTGACTAAAAACAAAAAACTAGATGACTTTTGTCTCATAGTTCTGAAAAGCTGCTTAAATTTTTTAAAAGAGAAGAGAAGAGGTGGTTTTAAGTGTTCCGCTAGACTGACACATCCACTGCCTCTTGCAGCACTAAAGACACTGTACCTAAAGGTACGCAAGACGGCTAAGCAAAAACCAGTCTTCTTTTCATGAGTAATTTAGGAGGCAGGTGATGGACTTTACCTCATTATGAAAACAGTTGGAAAGCTGACTACAAAAGAAGTATTGAGCAACATTGCTGATCTATACAACCCAAAAAAGAACTCTGCTTTCAGATGGAGGCACAGACGCTGTAAACGGTAATACTGTGACCTGTACTCTAACTGTGGGCACAAGATGAGTTTAATGAAAATGCATCTGAGACACAGCACAGTACTGCTCAGATACTTCCTCATTCTCCATTCATAAGAGATACTTTTTGGCAAGTTCTAGCGGGATCCTTAAATTAACTGTAGAGTTGACAGTGAAATAAATGCCTCAGAAAGAAGAAGAAAAAAGATTGCCGTACTATGTCAGTTTCTTTTGTCAGCTAAAGAAGTGCCTAAGAGCTCACCAATGGATTTTTAAAAAGCATTAGTAAGCATATTTTCCCCAGGGCTTATTTCATATCAAAATGAGTTTTTCTCCTTTCCTCAAGCCTTCCATATCCCTCCTTTGTCTCTCATCTGAGTATCGTACCTCTTACTTTATGAAGGAAAATGAGGTCCCTGCCTCTACCCCAAACCCTTTGACACCACCTTTTTCCTTTCCTCCAGTTGCTGAAAATCGAGCAGCCCTTCTTGCCAAGGCCAGCCCCTCAACATGTGGTCCTGACCTCATCCTCTTCTGTCTTTTCCAACAGATTAAGGTTATAAAAACAAAAATTTAACATTTGCAACCCTCAAGGAGACTAATTTAGAGAGAAGTAGAAAAACTTTTAGACTTGGAATAATTTTATCACTTAGCACCCAGTCTATTTTTTATAATAGCAAGATCTTTAAGGACAGGAAACAGATCTAGATGTGAACAGGCTAAACGCCCTTTTGGGAAATGAACTCTACACACGGTAAAGGGCTGAGGTTAACAGGATTGAGACCACATGCAGTCAACGCTCTTCTTTTACAGAAGACTGGCCCAAGGTCATGCTGCCTGGTAGCCAGGCTGAGATGAGACTGGATGATTGGGAGCCAAAGTCTGCTGGGGAGCTGCAGACCAGACCCCAGATGGAGGTCAAAAGCTGGGCATGTGGTCGTCATGTCCTTCTGCAAGCCTAACAAAGGAACCGTGTGTGGATTTTTGTCTGAGCACTAGAACACATACCCCACTGAATGGCCCTAATCCTGATAACCCAGAAATGGCGCCTGGTACGCTCCAACACCAACCTCTGCTTCCGACAAGCAAGGAAATGCTAAGTAGCATTACAGAAACAGGAAAAATTTTAAGTGTGATATAAAACAAATGATATTTTTAAAAACCCCTGAGTTACTTTGAAATATGTGACTTTAAACACTCAGATGTGGGAATCTGGGCAAGTCACTTAACCAACGCTGCTTCATTTTCCTCAGCTGTAAAATGGAGAAGTAACACTGACCTCCCATGGTTGCTGTATGGGTCAAATGGGATAATATTTTCCAGACGCCCTGTGTAAATGCTAGCTCTTACTATTGCTATTGTAAGTTCTTTCAAATAGTTTACTGAAACTGTCTTGCTCTGTTCCTACATTGCTACTAAATGTATGGAAATAAATCAGTAATTTGAATTTTAAAATTATCTTTACTTTCTCCACACCACAGCTACTGGGTTTTCTACTGGAAGCACAGCTTTTGGTTTTTCCCCTCAACGCAAATCTTACAAATTGATAACTCTTCTATTCAGAAAGTAATGGTGGAATGTTAGTTAAAACATGATACTACTGAATTCAAGATTTCAGATAAAATTCTTAGATCTTCCATAACAATCTAGCCAGCTAATCAACCAGTCAGGCCAACTTTTTGCTATCGTCCCCCACTTTCTGCTGTTAATACTTTAAGAACTATAATGAAATGAATCACACCACTGCTTCTGGAAAAGCTTATCCAGATGAAAGCTCCCCAAAGACTCTACTGACACGCAGAGAGCTCCCACAGCCAAACCTGCTTTCAGGCCCACCACTTCGCTAGACACACTGCTTATCCCTATTGGAAGGGAGGTTCTTTAACGATCTTTTTTTTTGGGGGGGGGGGTGAGCGGGAAGAGTGTATTTGTATCCCCAGTAACTGGTACATCATATCATATAATGATAGGTAGTTATTATATAGTCCGTAAAGGTTAGCAAAGCATTGGGGCGGCTAGGCGACGCACCAGCTCTGGAGTCCGGCCTCAGACACTTACACACTTACACACTTACACACACACACACACACACACACACACACACACACACACAAAAACCTAGCTGTGTGACCTTGGGCAAGTCACTTAACCCCGATTGCCCTCAAAAAAAAATGTTTGCAAAGCATTTTATTATTTCCTTTGGTCCACAAAAAAGGTCAGTGAGATTGGTGTTACTTTTAATTCCCATTTTACAGATGAGGAAACTATAATGAAGAAATCAAATGATTTGCTTAATGTTACACTGTGTCTGAGGCACGATTTGAACTCGGGTCTTCCTAAGTTAGGCACTCCAGCTACTATTAAGTACACACCTGATGCTTGCTTACTAAACGTTTTTCCTTCATTTGGATAAGACGGGCGCTTTGCATGAGACTGCTGATTACCAGGAAAAAGAGTAATCAACGAAAACCCCATCCCTGCTACTAGAAAATAAAACATCTGCCAAACTCATAGGGAATTGAGAAGGCTGCAGGGGAGTAGGAGCCGGGCCACGGCTGAGGAGCAGACGGACAATGGGCTCTCAGCTCCGTCAGGCTTCCCCATCACGCTTCTTTTGAGCCGGCCCGTACTTCCAAGCACGCGGAAGGGCTGATCCTCTGGGCTGTACCGCCTTAAGCAGCAAACTGCGCAGGATCATGAAGCTGGACCAAATTGGATTCCCTTTAAATCCAGGAAAATCAGTGGAATTTCAAAATATTGTTTCCACGAAGTTATTTTTTTCTTTCTCTTAAGAGCTGGAGACTTTATACAAAGAACTACAAACATGCAACATTATGAAACTGACATTAACAAGCAGGAAATGAAAGAAGCAAGGAAAGGTCAAGAAAAAAATGAAAAGACTGTAGGGGGGACATGGAGAGCCAGCCAAGAGCAAATCCAGAACTCGGCCAAACTGCAGCGATCCCGAGTCCCTGGACGTTACTGCAGCGCTCGACGCTTCACCGGAGCACCCGGTCACCCGCGGAGCCACAGGCTCACGCTCTTTGTAGTCAATTATTTCTTCACTGCCTGCCCGCTGGAACAAAACGAGGATTCTGCGCTTTCTGGGCTAAGCTCAGACAAGACCCTGCAGGGTCTCCCACCAGTCCCGGATCCCACATTGTTACTGGCCAGTCATTTCTGACTGCTCTGACTCCACAGACCACAGGCGCGCCGAGAGCGTCCGCAGGTTTTGCCGTATCGTTTTCTAATGACTTGAGGCGAACAGAGGTTAGTGACTCGCCCAGGGTCGTACAGCTAGTGAGGGTTTGAGACTAGATTTGAACTCGTGTCTTTGGACTACACACTCAGTGATCCTCTATGTATACTCATATCATCTCACACATTTTACTTTTGGTGAGCAGCATAACCTAGAATGAGTGATGTGAAACTAGCAAAGAACTCAAGGAAAGGAGATAGGATCATATTTAAGTAGTGTTTAGAGACCAATTACTTCTGAGTCCCTTAAAGAAATAGGATTAACCACAGTAAGGGTAATCCATACTAAACTGATGTTTAGTAACCCCAAAATGAAAAAAATATTTCTAGTGAAATGGTGCTGTCCCCAAAGAGTAAAAAAATCTTTTAAATTAAGCATATTTTAAAATTCTTCCTTTAAGGGAACTCAGTCAAATCAACATCCATTTATTAAATGCCTGTTTGGTGCCGGGCACTATGGTAAGCTCCAAGGATACAAAGAAAAGCAAATACAGCTCCTGATCTGATGGAGGTAACAACCACTGTTCCTCACAGAAATCACAATACACAAGTTTATAGTGATTATCGGAGCCCGTCGGCTCATCCATAACATCTTCCCCTCCCTTTCTAAAGTGACTGATGCCAATAACGATCAACTTTACAAGGGTAATAAAGTATTATGCAGCTGTGGCTCTAAGCCTCACGTCATGGCTCGGGCTATAACACAGGTCTTCAAGGCCAATGTAACTGGAAAATGGGGAGCCTGAAAGTGACCCAAGAGCACAACCACCCTGTTTTCAGGCCAAAGGTGGAGCTCAGTAGCAATACACTAGAGGTTCCTATATAAACACCAGGAAAGGTTTACAAAGGAGAAGGAGAGAGCTCACCTAACATTTAATGCAGTTACCCATTTCTAAATTCCTCTGCAATATTTATTAAAATGTGCTGCACTTTCTCCTAGCTGTGTGAACCTGTGGACGTCACTTAACCTGTCTGTGCCTCAATTTTTTCATCTGTAAAATAAGGGAGGAAGAGCAGAAAGCTCAGTGGCTTCTAAGGTCTCCTCTAGTTCTAAACCTCTGATGCTAAGTTCCTATAGGATCCTAAGATAAAATCTTTTTCAGAGATGCCTCTCTGGGGTTCCCATTACTAACAGTAAGACGAGGCAGGACCAACCACTAGGACTTGAGAGCAATGCCTCTAAAATGCAAGAATGATACATCTGAATTAAGCAGCTGTCTCCTTGTTGGTGGCCCTAAACTTTCCTTTAGTATAAAGTCAAAGATTACAGTAGTCAATCATTTCCTAGAAAACCTCTACCTATCCTGATAAATAACGTGTTAAACGTGTGGACTTGTTTGTTTTTATTTATAAGTGTCACGGCTATGTAAATTTGGGGAGATTCAGAGGGTTGGACAGTGAAAGAAAGAAGAAAGGTTATTTTTTTTTAACAAAGAACAATTGAAAAAGGATTATTATTAACCTTTTCCTATTAGTTCATTAAAAATATACCATATAATAAATAAAATGAAGACACATCAAACCCTCAAGGTTAAACTTGTTTTAGTTTATTTAAACCATCTCTTCAGGGTCTTTTTCTGTTACTAAAAACCTAAAGCTCATCACAAAGAACATTAGGAATATCATGAAAGAATTCTAGTTTAGCTGTATTGAGAATAACTAGAAGAACAAATTCCTGAAACAACATAAGCTGCTCACCCTTCTTTCTCAAGAGTCTCATCCCTTCCCTTTACAAAGCTATTACCTAAGGTCTAAATCGATAGGATAGTAGATTATTCACAAAAAAGGGGAAATGATGCCCAAAAAAGTACAAATATAATACTTATCACTGTATATTATATAAGTTGACTTGTAAAGAAAAAAAAGAAACAGGTGGCAGGCATCAATGTTTACTGAATTGCAAATTCCTTCGCTTCTTATTTAAATTAGAATTTTTACAAACTTTAGCTGATACTCTTAAATGGGATATCAAAACCTTAAGGGAAAGAACTTTCTCTGTATTCCTGATTTTTAAATTTAAAAAAAATCCTTCAATTACTGTCTTTTACAAAGGTCCAGATAACTGCATTTTCTCAACCCAATTGTTATTGCTGTCATTCACCACAATGAAGGGGTGAGAAGTGAAATTGAAACAGATTTGATCTTGATTAAACCTGCTTCCCCTTGCTGTATGTTTCTTAAGATGTACAGTTTTATAAGAGGATATTTTCTTTTTTCCCAAGCTTGTGCGAGAGTTTAAAAATTCCTCCATTATACAGCAACTATTCCTCACAGGCAAGAAGTAAAAATGAAGCCTTTGCTAGGAGAATTATAACAGTTTATATCCTAGCAGGCTTACTCAGAAGGTAAGATGATTCTATTTTTAAAAATTCATTTATTTATTTTCTTGTTTACATCATTCACTTCCATGAGAAATGAGTTACATGAGAATTTGAGTTGCAAATTTTCTCCCAATCTTTCCCCCATCCACCACCCCAAAACAGCCATCCCACTGTATAACCCCTCCCCCAATCTGCTCTCTCCTATGTCCTCCCCCCTCGCCCCTCTGACTTTCTAGCAGGGCAAGATGGATCCCCAAGGCACCCCAGTTCCTGTATATCTTAATTCCTAGTTGCATAGAGTTAATAGACAAGCAATTCAATACAGGCTGCACATGTGTAGTTACACAGAATATCTCCACAACGGACATATTGTGAGAGACTGATTATATGTCCCTCTTTCCTATCCTGACACCGACTTGTTTTATTCTCTACCCTGTCCCTGTACAGAAGCGTATGCTTCCAGCAACCTTTCCCCCACCTGCCCTCCCCTCCATCATCCCATCTTTCACCCCCATCCCCCATACTTTCCTGTGTGGCAAGAAACCCAGTTTAGAGTTTATGTCACTGTTTCCCTAAGTCAAATTCAAGGAGAGTAAGGTCGACCCTTTCCCTTTTGATCTTCTGTCCTTCCTGTCCATTCTAACAGTTATCCTTTGCCTCTTTTACATGGGATGATTAACCCCGTTCGGTCTCTCCCTGTCTCTTCTCATTCTAAGTATCCTCCCTTCCTAGTCAATTGATCCTATGCCCTCTATGTACATATATACACACATGCTCAGATATGTATTCATATGCATATGCATACCCTCCTGTATAGACAAATGTGTATGTATATATTTGTATTCCCTTCATCCATCCTCATACTGAGAAAAGTTTCATAAGTTACAATTATTGTTTTTCCATGTTGGCATTTAAATAGTTCAACTTTGATAAGGTCCTTATGATTTCTTTTTCATGTTTACCTTCTCATGCTTCTTGTATTTGACTGTCAAATTTTCTT
>CM053599.1:193319651-193347775 GCA_028646575.1 Pseudocheirus occidentalis
TATGCAATGGGGATACACTAGAAGCATTTCCAATAAGATCAGGGGTGAAACAAGGATGCCCTCTATCACCTCTCTTATTCAATATAGTACTAGAAATGTTAGCAGTAGCAGTTAGAGAAGAAAAAGAAATCAAAGGAATCAAATTAGGCAAAGAAGAGACTAAATTATCACTCTTTGTAGATGACATGATGATATATTTGGGGAATCCTAGAGAATCAAGTAAAAAACTTCTTGAGACAATAAACAAATTTAGCAAAGTTGCAGGATATAAAATAAACCCACATAAATCCTCAGCATTCCTATATATTTCCAATGAAGCCCAACAGCAAGAGATAGTAAGAGAAGCCCCATTTAACGTTACTGTTTTTCTTTATTATAAGAGAGAATTATGTGAGGAGTAGAAAGAGAGGATATTGAGAAATTACATGTCAGCTCTCCTGAATTGAAGAAGACTGAATCGTTGATTCTTTGGTTTGAATGAGTTTATCCCATTTCTGGGAAAGAAAGGAGAGAGTGCAGAGGAGCCACTTCTTTCTGATTCATTTCCTAGAGCAGCATTGTAATTTGTCATTATTTCTGTTCTTAAAAAATGAAGAATCTTTAAAAATGTCAAAAATATACCTTAAAGCTGGAAACTTAGCTTTCTAACAAGGAGCATCTAGGTCTAAATAGATCCTTGGATTTCTTTGTGGCCAAATTCTTTGGGGTTCAAGGTATCATTCAGTGATTTCAGCAGATTTGAGCAAGGTCATTAAAAAAAATGAGGTGTTTGCTGTTTCTAATTCTTCACTAGTGAAACATGAGAGGTCTAAATTGAGGCTTGCCTGATGATTATGGAATTACACTGTGAAAACATGTGAATGTGTTTATAAATAGTACATAACTAGCTACAAGAGTATTTATGGAGGCCAGTTGAGGGACTTAGAACAGTGCACTATGAGGTAGGAATGGTTTAACGGTTAATGGTTTCAGCCTTCGCTGAAAATTTAGCTTATCTAACTCAAATTGGAATTTTGTGTCTCCCAAGCAACTTCTAGCTTAAAATTTTAATATTAACTGAAAATTTATAGTGATTAAGTGCTTATTAACTGAGGGACTGAAACAAAAAAATCAATTTCACCTTAAAGCAAAGTTACTTAATTTGTTTATGGTTTTTGATGTACCAGACTGAACCAAAAAATGCTAAGGTTAATGTATTTTTGGAAAAAATGTCTTCTTGATACCAATCATTTTAACCAATCACTATCAGAGTTCCTTCTTCAATCTTAGTCAAAGGTGAACAATTAAATACTTGTTAGTTGGATTAGACGAGACATTCATTTTGATAGCTCTCCTATTGCAGTCAGATAAGATAGAATCTTTTTCATAGGACTTTTACTGTATTGGCATAAAGAACAATATGAGCGTTTAATGTTTAAAGAAGAATGATTACTGGAAGTTTTTTTTTTCCTAAATTTTCAGTCTGTATATCTTAGTTCATAACAATTGCCAAGCCTATTACCCTAGATCAAAGTAGGCACTTAATAAATGCTTGGTGATATCCCTGTTTAAAGAGATGATTATTTTTCCTGATAAAGAAAATAAAGGTAACTGTTAGAGCATTTATCCAGTTGAATATTTAAGTTCTCTCAAGTTAACTTCTATTTAAAACAAAACCAAATACCTACCTGTTAAAGAACAGAACCTAATAGAGCATAACTACTCCATCCCTAGCAAAAAAAAAAAAAAAAGTCCTATTCCACTCAAAAAATATCCTTTCCCCTCTTAAATAACAGACCTATTTTAAAATTGTTAGTCCTGTTTTATCTTTTTGGTCTGTAGCTAGCTAGTCGTTCTACTTAGTTCTTTTGGCTGTTCAAATGCTTTGTCCCAAAGAACTCATCTCAGTAATGATGTACTTAACTATCCTTTAGGACATAAAGTTTAGTACTTAAGAGTGGAGTTGGCATTTATGTAAAAGCTCTGAAGAAGGGCTTATTTTCTCTTTGAAAGCTTTTAATCAAATGTTAGAACAATTAATGAAATCTATTCAAATTGGAACTGCCTACCTATTATTTACTCCATCAAATTCCTTTTCATTCTTTCTTGATTAAGCTGATCACCTTAAGGCTTTTCTGCTTTAAGGGATTCTGTTTGACTCATATCTTTTTGTCCAGTTGCAAGGAACCCATTGTTAATGAATCTACAGTACTTATGGAAGACTGTTCCATGCATCAGCTAAGAAAACACCATCTGGTACTTTAGAAAATCTTGTTTGATTCATATCATTAGAGGCTTTTAATAATTCCATTTGAAGAAAGTCAAGATACTCCATCTCTAAACATTTATTCATCACCTACCACTCACTGATGCTGCCACCCTCTCCTTCTTTGAATAGATATCTACTTGTTCATCCTGATTATATGAGATACTTTTCCCTAACCTTCCTTTTCTTCCCTTCTCTTTCCATCCTTCTCGTATGTGCATGAAGACATAACAGACCCACTCCTAGACCTTGTCTATTAAACTTCTTCTATAACCCCTGAATAATGATAGAATTCTTAGGGGACACATTTTCCATCTTTCCATATTTAAATGTAAACAGATTTTCCTTGCTTAATCCCTTTATTGTTAATTAATTTTTACCTTTATATGTTTCTCTTCACTCTTGTATTTGAACTTCAGAGTTTCTCCACAACTTTCATCAGGAATGCTTAGAAGTCCTGTGTTTCATTTGAAGTCCATTTTTCCCGTCATAGCATTATACTTGATTTTGCTTAAGTTATTCTTTGCTGTAAGCCCATATCTTTTGCCTTCTAGAATATCATATTTCAGATTCTCTTCTCCTTTTTTCAAGACTAAATCATGTATGATTCTGGTTGTGGCTCCTTTGTATAGTTTCTCTTTGACTAGAAATATTTTTTCTTTGAACAATGTTCCTGGGGTTTTTTTTTTTTAGATGATTTGAATTCTTTCTATTTCCATTGTCTTCTAGCTCTAAATTATCTGAACAATTCTCATTAAAGATTTTTTTGAAATGTTTTTGAGGTTCTTTTTTATTCAGGGTATTCAAATAGTCCAATGATTCTTAATTTTTTTTTCTCCTTGCTGTTTTCTGAGTCAGTTTTTTTTGTTTTGTTTTTGCTAGTAGACACTTTTTTCAGCTTTTCCACTTTGTATTAATATTTCATATTGTTTCATGGAGTTTCAGTTTTCTTCAGTTTGGTTGATTTTAATTTTCAAAGTTTATTGCTTGGGCAAGCTTTTGTATCTCTTGTGCCAAGGTGTTAATTGCCTTTCTAGTTCTTTCTTACTTAGCTCTCATTTCTTTTCCAATTTCTCCCCTCCATTCCATTTATAAAGTCTAAACTCTAACTAAAGTCTTATGTCTAACTTCTAAACTCTTGCTTCCATCTCTTCACAGAATTCTAGTTGAATTTGTATCCAAGCTGCATTTTACTCTGAGGCTTTGCTTATAGGTGTTTTTAAGTAATTTTCTGTGTTTGAGATTTCCTGTCGTCCTTAATAATGCTTTATGATGGGATTCTTTTTTTGTTTTGCTCTTCTTCTTAGCTCACTTCTTAACTTTGAATTTGATGTTAAGCCTGAGTTCTGCAGCACTTCTGGAAAGAAGATCAGGGTAGTCCTGTTGCTACCTTTTTAGAATATTGAATATTGTTTTATTTCAGGATATTGAGGATAGACTGGAAACATGTAAACTGTCAGTGCTTCCAGAATGATCTGATCCAAGACAAAGAGACCACCAGGTAGTGCCAGTGGATAGAACATTGAGCATAATAGGCTAGAAAATCCTCCAAATTTAGTAGCTTTGTGACTCTGGCCAAGTCAGTTAACCTCTGTTAGCCTTAGTTTCCTCATCTTGTAACATAGAATTAAGAATTGCACCTTTCCAACAGGATTGTTTTAAGGATTAAGTAAATTAATATTTAAAAAGCACTTAGTCCATGCCTGGCGTATCCATTCTTCCTTCCAAAGTGCTGACTGCGTTTCTGGTTTATGCTGTGGAAATTCCTGACCTGGCAGTAGACTGCTGCTAGATTCAGCCTGATCAGCCACTTGGAAAGTTCTCTTGGTTCCTAGTGATAGAATTGTAGGCTCCCCTTGGGACTGGATTCCTGCCCTGGCTATTGCTCTGTAGGCTTCTGACTGGGCAAGACTATGGAACTTAGACCCTGCTCTTTCCCTGGAGTCTAAGCCTCACCCTTGTTGCTTGCTTGTAAACTTCTTCCATTCTAGGTACTAAGCCCAGGGCTTCTATAGCTGGAACATCAATCCTTGTTGTAACATGTTCCTTTCTCAGTTCACTCTGGATCTGTGATCCTGACCTGGGTAGCAGGCAGCCATGCTATCAGTTGTTACCTGCACCTACCACAATGCCCTTTGTGTTCCTTGACAAGTCATTTAATGTCTGTGTCTCAATTTCCTCATATGTAAAATGGTGGGTGGTGGTGGTGGATAATAATACTTGTCTAACAAAATTGCTGTGTCAATCGAATGAGTTAATAAATGTAAAGTACTTTGCGGGTTATGTTAGCTTTTATCATTCAAGGTCAGTTAGACTGTTTGCTATCTCTATATATGTACTTTGTCCATCTGTCCTTTTGCTCATATATTCTCTATGCCTGGAATATCTTCTTCTTCTTGTGTCTCTAGTTGTTGAGTTCCTCCTATCTTGAAAAGCCTAAAATCAGATATTGCCATGAAGCAATTCCCAGACTCTTCAGTATTGATCTGTTCTTTCACTCCTCTTTCCAAGTAGCATTTGTCCTTTGTGCTCTATCCAGTTCATTATTTGATTTAAAAATGTTTGTTTTATTTTATTAACAAAGATCTTTTTTCCCCAACCTTCTCTATCTTTGAGGAAAGTAAGAGAAAATGCCTTTTTTAAAAATAAATTCGCATAGTTAAAACAAATTCCCACATTGACCCTGTCTTAAAAAAGGTCTCATTCAATGTCCTAAGTCCATTGCCTATCTATTAAGAGGCAGGTAACATCCTTTTTTTTTTTTTTAAAGTCCCCTGAACCATGGTTTTATCATTACATAGCTCAAAATTCTTAAACCTTTCAAAGTTATCTTTACAGTATCACTGTAGTATAAATTGCTTTCTTGCTACTACCCACTTTACTCTGCATCAGTTCATAAAGTCTTCCCAGTTCCTTAGAAACCATCCCATTTTTATTTCTTTTATATTCCATTTGTTTGGTATACCATTACCTTGACATAGTGTAATTTATTCAGCCATTCCGCAATTGATTGGCACCTCCATACTTTTCTTTGCCACCACAAAAAGAGCTGCTAGAAATGTTTTTGTGCTTATAGTCCAGTCCCCTTGCTCTCTGTCATTTATTCTCTTTGGGGTATGGATATGGTACCAAAATTGCTGGATCAGATGGCATGTACACAATTTCATTTTTCCAGAATGACCAGAACATTCACAGCTTCACCAATAGTGCATTAATGAGCCTGTTTTTCCCAGTGCCCCTCCTGCTCTCATAATTTTCCTTCTTGTCGACTTTGCCAGTCCTCATAGGTATGAATTGCTTTAATTTGCATTTCTAATTATTAGTGACTTGGAATATTTTTTCCTGTGGCTATCGATAGTTTGGATTTCTTACTACTGGTTCATCTCTTTTACCATTTATCAATTAGGAATTTGTATTATTTTATACTGTAATACTCATGACATTTCCCTCGACTAGAAGGCAAGCTCTTTGAAGGTAGAGTAGGTAGATGGTGTTACTGCAGGTGTAGAGTATTGCACTTGGAGAAAAAAAAAATACCTTGGTCTGAATGGTGCCACAGGCACTTAATAGCTGTTGGACCCTGGATAAGTCACTGAACCTCTCCTCTGTCTCAGTTTCCTCATCTGTAAATATATAGTAATAGCATCTGCTTGCTTCATTGAGTTGTTGTGAGGTTTAAATAAGAGGTTGTATTTAAAGAATTTAGCAACTTTCAAGCACTATGTTAGTTGCTATTATTAGAATCTTCTAAAGATTGTTCTTTTCTAAACTTTGTGTCTATCCAGATGGCTTGCATATTTTCTGCATATAATTGGTACTTAAATTATCTTTAAAAATTGTCCTTGAATGTAATGGATGCGTCAGTTATTCAATAATACTAGAAGTTGAATTCGGTGGGTCTGATATGAATCAAAAGAATTCACCATTTGGGGCTTTGACTTAGAGCCCTGGCTTACCTTTTCTGTCTGGTAACCATTTAGTATACTGTTAAGAATTACTAATTACTGTTTAGAGCATAGTTGCTTATCATGGAAAAACTTTTATCTTTGAAAATCGTCCATTGGGAAAAGGGTTCTTTTCCTCTTTAGGAAGTATGGTTAAAAAATTAAATGTTTAACTGAATTTGTTTACTTCTTTTTCATTATAGGTTTTTGTAGTTTTTGTGGAAATAACTGTGGTAGTCAAGTTCAGATAGAGATGTTTAAAGTATAAAGAAAGAATTCTGGAAAAGTGCTTTGAAGAACAGTTGATAATGGAAATTCAGAATGCTTGTAGTGATGTGGGGTAGGCTCTGGGATCCTACTCCCTTTTGGGCTCTCCTTGAATCTTTGAGGTGCATGCTCTGGGAGGTCTCTTGAAGTCTGATTGAATCTTCGGGAGGCATTTGCAGAGGCCAAGGGTGTTTCATTGTGGCTGGGCCCAGACCTCTGTTGCTGGCCTGGCCCTCCATTGTCCATCTGCTTCCCACCCTTGAGCCTATGGGACATCAGTCCACTCTTGCGTTGACCTGATTAACTCCTCCTGAGGTCCCTCCTCAGACTCATTGCTGGAGTCTGACCTCATTGGCTCCTCCTGAAGACCTTCCCCAGGCTCTTCCTCTGAACTACCCCTGGATTACTCTGAATATGAGACACCATCTTCCCTCCATCTTTGTGAGAGCGCCATAGAATAGCTTAGCAGAGACTTGCTACCCCATATCTTTCAGTAAACTTTACTTTTTCCTTGGCTGAGAAGACTTGAGTGGAATTCACTGACATGTTGGTATTTTGGGGTCTCGGGCAGCCCTAACCTTCTTTGGGCACCCTCTTCAGTAGGAGGATATGACTTTGAAATTGCATAAGAAACATAGTTGCCATTCACATTTCTTACTAGCTATCTATATTTAACTTATTATTAATAATAAAAAAGCTTATTTATTTAGCATTTTAAGGTTTGTGCAACACTTTACAGATATTACATCATTTTGCTTTAACCAGCAACCGTGAGAGAGAAGTGCTGTTATTATCCCCATTTTGCAGACAGTGGTTGAGTGACTCGCCAGGTTAAGTTAACTCGCTAGTTAAGTATTTGACTATAAATTGGAACTCATTTCTTCCTAATTCCAGGCCTGGGACTCTCTCGAGGAGGCTGCCTCAGTACTTTGTTTCAGTATCTTTGTGGGTCTTCCAGTCCACCTCTTGCTCTTCCCTGATTCAGTAGTATTATGGCCAATTAGGACAGTAGGAAGAAGGTTACATAGAGGGCAATTATTTGGCCAGCAGAAAGATGTTGATTGTTTTTTAGGGAATGTTAAACAAAAGCCAGGAGTCCTGGTGGTTCTTCATTAGTGGGAATAGTGTAACATACTGATCTCCTAAGAATTAGAATTGTAAACAATTACAAAGGTCAATGGTAAAATGCGTGATGGGTGCATTTTACTGTAGTGAGTTACCAACAACAAATAATTTATGGTCTAGAAATGTTGTAAACGTCATTATAAAAAATGTATTTGATTGGAAAAGGAGCAAAGGTAACTTGAAACGCCCAAGATAAGGCCAGAAGGACTATCTGTTTCATAGATCTTTATGGAATTTTGGGGGGGAAATATGAAGTCTTCATAGTTTTGATTGAGTGTTCGCACTAAATAAGTCACTGATTAAATTACATAGCACAGTCAAAGCCTGTGAAAGGTTTAGACACAAATTAAATCGGAAAAAAATCTGAGTAAGTGGAAACATCAAACTCATAGAAGAATGCAGAGTATAAAAGGTTAAGTCATGTAGCTGTTAATTCCATTGCTCTCAGAGTTTGTGTGAATTAAAATTTCAGACCCCATCCAGTAGTCCATTTGTTCCAGGAGCACTTAATATAAAAAGGTTGTACTCTGGAGAATTTAGTGACCCTCTTAAGATGACTATAAATGGGATTAACTTTTTTGATCACAGTAGCTTTTGACTAAATATGGAGGTTTGGGGGGAGGCACAGGAAGCAGAGAGATAGAGGAATGACCTGAATATTATTTAGATATCAGGCAGTTTAGTGTCTCTTTACTGAACTCCTTTACTGGGGCAGCTATTAATAAGAAAAATGCCAGTTACCATCAATTACTTGGAATTCTACGATACTTTAAAAACATCTAAAATTTCTGACTTTGTCTTCCTGTATCCATGATCCAGCAGAATGCCTAGCATACAACAGGTGCTTAATAAATGCTTATTTAATTCTTTTTATCTATGAGTAGCAACTTCTAGAGATTAGAAGTTTCTTTGTAGTTTTTCTCAAACTAACAGAAAAAATCCAACGGCACAATGAGTTATTTCTGCTATGTGATTTCCAAGCCAGAAAGAATGCCTAGCTGAAGCCATAACTTGTGAATTTTACTCAGTGCAAGAAAGGTGTTCTGAAATTGTCAAAACTGTTTATTACAATGTGAAAATAATCTCTTTACCATATGTACTTGTAAGAAAGTACTCCTGGGCTGGGAGTCGAACCCTCAGTTCTAGCAGAGGCCCAGCTATCTCAGTTTTATTATCTGTAAAGTGAGGGGTTGGTTATGTTAAACCTTGATGTTTGTTGAAGCCAAGCCCCCCCCCCTCCCATAATGCCATTAATTCCGTAGTAGCAGTATTATAAATGGGAAATGGGCCACACAGTGGCACTTACTGATGTTGTGCTAGGGTTATTATTGTAGTTTAATATTCATGCAACAGGGTTTGTTGGAACATCTTTACATGAGTGTATTCCCTATGTTGCATAATGCTTTCAGTCTAATTTTTAAAAATCTTTTTTTCAGCCCTCTCATTCTAGCAAACATTTCCTACAGCAAATGTTCTTCGTCTGTGATTCAGCCTTTAAGTTTCTGTACAATTCTTACTTCTTTTATATTAGAAAGATTATTGCTTGCTCACTTAATCACACTTCAGCGTGTATTTTTGTAAGTAATGTTTCTGCGCTGTTGTGGATTTTATGCTTAAATTCACTCAAGAAAAACTTTGTTGTGGGTAAGATGTAGGTAGCATCCTGCATCCTTACTGATGATTTGTTTCCTTTATGCCAAGAAATCAGCGCGACAAAAAGGAGCCATGCTTTGTAGTACCAGAGAACATATTCTTCTTTCTGAGAGTCATTGATAGATTTAAAAGTTTATCTGTGTGTGGGCGGCTACTTGGTGCACTGAATGGTGCACTGGCCCTGGAGTCAGGAAGACCTGAGTTCAGATATGACTTCTAGCAGCACGCACCCGAGCACACCCACGGCAGCTGCCAGCACAGGTTCTTAGATCTGCTTTTCCAAAGGAAAAGCAGCTCAAAAAGGGTTAACAGTCTTACTTTAGTCAGTCAAGAATATATCATTTACCTTGCTTAGGGGAAAAAGTCAACACCTGAACTTCAGAGAATACAAACAGAAATTACAAGCAGATCAGAAAAATACAGAGAAATATAACACAATTCAACAGACAGGGATTCTAACTGTCTGACCATCACATCCATACAGTTAGTCACCAGAGAGAGAGAAGCACCAACATCTGGGCTTTCAAAGCCCAAGGGAGCTTAACAACTGCCCAGAGTCCCATCTGTCCAAATCACACAAGGCTTCCAAAAGTGAGCCCCCAAAGCAAAACCTTACCTCAGAGAGGCATATGTAACCCTCTCCAGGGTCAGAGAACATCACAAGCCTCATGACCCACTTGACAACAAAGTAACAAAGGTTGTGCGTTCTTGAAAAACAAACCTCCCACCACATGCTTCAGGTGAGCACATGCAGCCTATTAGGGGGCACAGTATATTTTCAGATCAAGAAAGGTCCTCAATTTATGCTTATTAAGGGGCAGGGAAGATCTTCAAATTTCTCTCACCATTAGAGGTATCAGACACTTAACCATTTACTAGCTGTTTGACCCTGGGCAAGTCACTTAACCCCAATTGCCCTGCCTTTTCCCCCTCCAAAAAGCAAAAAAAAAAAAAATAATAATAAGTTTATCTGTGTTTTACCATAAAAGGATGCTGCTTGGCCCCCTTTCTGTTCTTTGCACAGGTACCTGATTTTAACCATGTTTTTTCTTGGCAAGTCTGGTCTCTTGTTCTCACATTTTTCAATTCCTTAATCTGTTGCCCCAGGGACAATTTTACTTAGAGTTTATGTGTTACACCTTACTTCCAGGATTTCTTCAAAAAAGAGTAAAAAAGTATTTTGTATACTATATGAGTATGGTATGAGATCATTTATTATGAGGTAATTTAAAAGTTAGTTGCTAGGGGTTACTCCTACTATAATTGAAGTCTGACCTAATGAGACTTCTAGAATTGCATTTGAATGTACTAATTTAAGACCAGACACATCTAGGTCAGAATAGATACTCATTGACACAACATCAGGAAAGAACAAACAAAATGAGGCAAAGGCAGTCAGGATTCCCAGGGTAAAATCACCTCATTGGTTCCCCTTTGTACTAGCTGTCTCATGGCCATGGTTGCCAGGATGCTGAGGTGGGGACAAAGGCCAACCCTTCACTAATCTTTTATCAACATGTTTCATCAGATGAAAATATCTCCACTTTATCCTGTAGCCTAGGAAGGGCACTAACAAACTCAGGTAACCATTGGGGCAGCATACAAGCATGGTGTCACATGTGGTACCTGCCCCTATTCTTCCTTCTGGGCTACCTCACTCCAACCTTTTCTCACTCTAACACATTAGGAATGAAGGGGAGATTCCCAGAAGGGACCCAGTCACAGTTAAAACATACTGCTACAACTTAATTTAAGGTCTTTTGTAGGGCTGACCTTGATGTGAGAGGGAAACACTCCTACTACTTGTCACTGTATAGCTTCTGAGCCCCCACCAGTGTATTTCCCATTTCTACAAGTCAGTCACAGTGGCACCATTAACTCTTTTTTAAAACTGTGTGTGTGTGTGTATTTTCCCCTAGTTACATATGAAGACAATTTTTAACATTTGTTTTAAATTTTCTTTTTTAATTTCGGATTTCCTCCCTCCCTGAGATGGTAAGCAGTTTGACATAGATTATGTGTGTTCAGTCATGCAAAACCATACCATGTTAGTCATGTTGTAAAAGGTGTCACAGACCCAAAGGGGAAAAAACACAGAGAAATACAGAAAGTGAAGAATACTTTGCTTTGATTTGCATTCAGACACCATCAGTTCTTTCTCTAGAAGTGGAGAGCATTTTTTCATTATGAGTCCTTTGGAATTGTCTTAGCTCATGAGCTAAGTTATTCACAGTTGACTTTTGTACAGCATTGTTACACCACTGTGATACCATTGCCTCTTAATCATAACAGCATTTACTCAATAGAAGGAAACAACAGGAATAGTTAAAATGTGGGCACACTTCACTCTTAAACTTGGGGCATGCTCTCCCACCTATACAATGCCTATGGGTAAGAGGAGGAATGTGGTTACATTAGAAGTGACGTGAAGGAGTAGGGAAAAATGCATGTACCTGGGGCAACTCAAGACTGGACTAAAGGCCTGGAAGTTATTGGGGGGTTTTGGGGAAAAAATCTGTGCTACACATTGCCTGCTCTTTTTCTGAGTCTCTCTCCTCCTCTACTGGACAGAACCACTTGCTTGCTGTTCTCATGCTGTGAAAACACTGCTAAGCTCTTTGAGTAGAGAGCAGCATTACACTCTTGCATTGCAACCAGAGCCCTAAGCCAAGCTTGTCCCTCTTGACTGGGTGCAGAAGCAGTGTTAAACAGTTTCAGTGACAAGCACTTCCCTTAAACTGGGAAACTGCAGAGTTACTCAGATTCAGTTTCGGCCCTCTGAGGATCTTTCTCCTTCTTAAACCACAAAGGGCAACACAGCTGAGACCCTCAGAGGTTTCCTGACTCCAGGGCTGTAGATGCTAGTAAAGAATAATGCAGAGACTCGGCCGGCTCTTCACCCAGCTCTTCTCCTAGAAGCTAACTTCCCCAGTCATAATCTATACCAGATTAATTTTAGGGGTTGCCAGTCCTCAGTCCTCAAACTAAAGAGCAGTACAGAGAAACTCGTAACTTTTCTTCCATCAGGACTTTCATTTTTCTAATGAGCTTTCTGTAGCTATAGACTCTACCTTACTTCATTCAGTTCTTTTAACTGATTCAGTGGAAGGCAGTTGCTTTTTGCTTGTGTCTCAGTCCCCAGCTTCCTTCTTCAGCTGGGTGTTATGTCTTATCATTCTTCCCATTTCTCTTTATCATGTCATCTCATTTCCCTCAAATCAGATCTTCCTTCTGAGTACTGCCTCTCTCCAACTTGGGTTTAGGCACCCCGGATCCACAGTCTGTATTATATGACACAGACCATATAGGGTCATTATTTCCCCTTGGAACCTTGGCCTCTGCTTCTGGATCATTGAACTCTGAGAGGTGAGCTTTCACCTTAATTTTCCTGAAACCATAAGTCCTCTACCATTCTAGATTCAATTTTATACCATCCCAGACTCCTTTGTTCTTCCCCCTTTCCCTCCCCCCATTCTTCTAGTGTGTTATTATCATCTATTTGAATGTAAGCTTCTTGAGGGCTGGGACTGCCTTGTTTGCATCTCTAACAATTTGCCCATCATTCTTAACAAAGCCTTTATCTATGTAATTTTCCCAAAGTCCCTAAATAAGTCCTTTGATTTAGTTTCTGAGGGAAAGCCTTCAAAACCCAGAAAACATTCATATGTAAATAAACTGTGGACAGTGAGGCACTTCAGCCATCCCCATGTTTATCCATGCTTTTGCTTCAGAGCTGCTTTAAAGCAGGTCCTGTCTGTGTGCCTATCCAAAGGACTGTTTCATCTAAATTCCCTCAGAACTGTCTCAGCATCTTTTTTTAGCCCCTTTCAATATGAACATGTCCCCGTACGAACATGGCAGCACTTTACTTCAAAGTGAGAATGGCTGGGAAGAAGTTAGAAAAAGCTGATCACAGAATATTAGTGTGTCTTTGCTTCAAACCAGACTGTCCTTTTCTTTGTTTCTGAGCAGTAAATTAATTATTTAACATTTCTGTAATAAAGTGATAAAAATGCAAAATCTTTAGTTAGATATAAACCTTGTTTTTTCTTCATTTACTACATGAGATGGAAAATCTCCATTTTGTCCTCTTGCAAAATCAACAAATGTTTAGGAAACACCCCACAGAGCTTTCTAAAGCGAAATTGTTGCCTTACATTGAATTCTTTTTGTTGGAAGTCTTTATTGGAGACAAGATTATCATTATTGGAGATATTGTAGGAAGGATTTCTTTTCAGGCCTAGTTTGGAAAAGGTGACCTCTGTTCAGTCTCTAAGATTACTATCTCTGATACAGAAAGAAGTATGGAAGGAGAGGAGGAGGGTCTCTTTCTTGAAGCGGCAGACAATATGTAGTTGGGCAGACAGCATCTGCCTGTGGGAAACAATTGGAGAACAATACAAGATGTTGTACAATTAAGAACAAAATTATGTGATGCTGTAGGAATTCAGTGCAGTGGAGACCTATTCATTTTTATAAGCAGTAGTACCAATTTAGCGAAATGATGTTTGCCATTGTATAAAATACAATCTTAGCTTGATTCTTACATGATTTTTTTCCTACATTTTTTTTAATGTTTTTGATTTAGACAATGTATGTTTGATGAGAATATTTCTGGCTAATTGCTTAAACTGTTATTATTTTTTGGTTGGGTCTGTGATTTCATTAACACAAGGAATTTCAAATTGTTCTGTAGCTTACAGTCTTATGGAATTGCCTGGTGCATTTGAGACTTGTGACTTACCCAGGATCACACAGCGTGTGTGTGTGTGTGTGTGTGTGTGTGTGTGTGACACAAAGTGGGTCTAGACCTCACTTGACTTTGAGGCCCTCATTCTATCTACTGCTCCTCTCCATTTGAAATTTATCATAATCCTAATTGCAAGAAGCTTTTCTTTTGAAGAAAATAAAATAGTATTTTAAATATTTGGAAATTTTGTGATTGTTGTCAATCTAAAGCAGCTCGATTTAAACTTAGTATGCATCAAATATATATATTTATAAAAATATATAAGGACTCTCAAAGGCCAGTTCACTAATGCCTTACTTATTAACATTATTTTGAGCTCAAAACAGTTTGTTTCCATAATCTCTTTTTAATATTCCCTGTAAGGTAAATGTATCTGCTTTTGAGGAAGCCAAGACAGGGAGGTCTCAGCACTTACTGTCACCTGATCTGCAATAAAGCCACACTAGATACCAAATTTGGTTATCCAAAACCAGCTAGATGGCTTCAGTTTAAAATATTTTTCCTTTCTTGGAGTCTCAGAGTATGTACAAATAGACATTATATTCTTGGACTGTTCTGTACTAGTGAGAATCCCAAGAAAATATTAATGGATTCAATACAAATCAGTTAACCATAAATATCTGTATTCACTCTTGCCATTAATGATAGCTTTGCTCATATTTTAAATACCATTTTCATGTTAAAATAAAAAGCACCAAGTTCTCCAGAATTTGGTGTTTATAAGATTGGCTTTCTGGAATTGGCCAGAAGCCAGGGAATGACAAAGAAATAAATTACTCCCATATTCCTGGGTACCTGTATTGAAATGGAATGAAAGTACTGTCATAGGAGGTTTCTATGATTTAAGGTTTAGGCAACACTACAAATAAATGTCAAACATAGAAACTTTCAGGTCTGTGAAAAGCTAAAGAGCATGGTATCTCTCAATTCCTAATTAAATTTTGTGTCTCTCTCCTCCCCCTCCCCTTCCCTCTCTTCTCATTGCAGCCATAGACCTTTTGTATGGGGGTATATACTGCTTTATGTGTCAGGATTACATATACGACAAAGACATGGAACAAATTGCCAAAGAAGAACAACGAAAAGCTTGGAAATTACAAGGTTTGGTTTTCCTTAAGTATCTGCCTAATTTATTGATTAATCATTCTAGTCCCTCACATCTGTCATGGGCAAAAACCAGTAAGGGGAAGAGAGAAATTCCAGAGACAGCAGTGAAAGTTGGGGGACGTGTAGCATTGCTTTCTAGGAAGTCAGACTGTTTGCTTAAAATATGCACTACTCAAAATTGTTGGAAAACTGCTTTTAAAAAATTAGATAAGTGTCTTGATTAAGCTACAGTTATGTCACCAAAGTAAATTTTTTGTCGGGTAGAGAATGTAATGATTTACCTAGTAGCTATTTTAGAACTAAGCCTTGGGTAATGAATCTGTTCCCCTCACGTGAAATGCCTTCTTTATACGTGTCTGAATTTTATCTATTGTGCCTACACACATACATACATACATACACAGAGATTCCTCACTTGCTGTCACTTTCCTTTTCTTTATACACGAACCCTGTCTATATTATGTATTTATAGTTATATTTACACACGAAAGTATCTATGCACACATTTGTTTTATTATTCAGTTTGCTTTCCCTAATTTTTCTTTTTTAGCCTTCACCCCAACAGTGGTTTCTCACTACCAGTGTACAATGACAGGTAAGAGGCACGGGCTGATGACACACTTAACTAATGAGCGTCCCTTTGGGGAATTATCCTGCCATTTTTAGGCAGAAATGATGGTTAAGAAATCAACTTTAGAAGAGCAGTTCATTGTAGTTTTTGCAAAAAGAAATTTTAGGAATACATACATAAATAATTAATGACAGATCCCTGTCATGATCAAGCTACTCCAAAACTGTCCTTTTTAGGGAATATGAAATTGAAAAGAGGTGCTATACTGATGTTAAAATGTTTGTTTGACTGGGTTTTTCTTTAATGATCCACAAAACTAATTGTGAGGTTTGAGTGATTTTTATTTTCCTTAAAAATTTTATTTCCTAGCTTTTGAGCTGTATTGATGCTTCAGTGGAATAGATATTTTCTGAAAATTCACAAAATAGAAAACCTGAATAACTTTGAATTTGTGAATTGCTGTTTTGTCCAGTTATTTAGTGAAATTAAATTAGTTACTGCCTTATGTAGTTAAGTGACATAGTTGTCAATACCAGTGCTGTTGCTGATTGTGAGAATACTGGCCAATGATGACCAAGACTGATCAGCTAAGAAAGGAATGGCCATGCTATGTGTTGGACCATTTTTGCAAGGGGGGGGGAGGGGAGCAATCCTGTTCTGAAACTTTTCTTTCTTTAAAATATAACTTCAAAATAGCATGGCACTCTGGGAATAGATCCAAAGATTCTTATTTCCAAATAGACTTACAAGTTTGAGATGTTAGCAAAATATCTTCACTTAAGAGCAGTTGTTCTTAAGAACTGGAATCTTTTTTACTGTGTCTTTCTGAGGTCTGTCTAAGGAATTGAAAGCCACTTTTTATAGGTGGTAAAAACCCTTTGGAGCCAAGAGTTTTCTCAGCAAGCCTGGAGGTGTGGAACAAAGGAGAAGCTAGGTCAGTTCTCTGTCTACCAAACTTAGGCTGCTTCCCCTTCTATTGAGTGCCAGTGACAACAAACACATTCACATAGCATTTGTTTTCTTTACATATAGAAGCTTGCTTAGTATTTTTTTTTAAGTCTAAATTACCTACAGGAAAGGCCTTTTCCCATTTATGCTCTCTTACTCTCCGTTGTCACTTTTCATTTTCTAATATAAGCACAGGAATACCCACCAAATGTTACAAAACTCATGGTGGATTGAGGAAATCGAGGCTAACTTGAGTCTCTCATAAAATCTCCAAGCTGAATCTCTAATTTAAAAAAAATCTATTTCCTCTTGTATCCCTTTTGGTAGATTTTAGAGCAGTTCAGTCTGTGACGGCGTAAGATGATGCCAGATTTTTGAACATGGAACTATTAGGATAACATTCTTTTCCTCCGCAGTGTGCTTTCCTGTGTTTGCCTGGGAAATTTAGGCCTTGCATTTAGTCTCTGCTCACCTTCTAAACGTTCCTGTTTTAAAAGTCATGGGCCTAGGAATTAACTACAAATGCAGAATAATTGCTCAGAATGAATTGGGAGTGTCACACAATTCACATTCACGTCCCTTTTACCAGGGAAAACTTTGTGGTGACAATTTTTTGGGGGAAAGACATCAAACATTTAAGGAATCTGAAATCTATGCTAGTTAATCATCCCCGCTGTACTTCTCAGCAAACTTGGCCTCTTTGAAGAGCCTCTGTTTGACCTAAGCCTGCTAGAGAAGGCATTTTAATAATTTGCTTTGTTTCTATGGACAAAGCAGAAGTCAGCAACCATTTTCAAGGGAACTGTTCTGCTCTGTTGAAAAACCTCCTTCAGTGCAGGTTGATGATTGTCTAATGAATAATCAGCTGAGACTCAGGCTGCCTTTCTTGATTCTTCCAATAAAACAGTTTGTTATCAGTTACAGACCCAAGAACCACAATCGCATCTTTCCTTTAGAGTAGGGGCTGTTCTTAACTGGGGTCTATGAATTTGTATCACCACACACACATTAGCTGCATTTTAGTATAATAGTTTCCTTTGGAATCTTACACATTTCATTTTATGCATTTTAAAACATTATGATATTTACAAGGAGTTGGCAAGTTTCCCTAGGATGCCACAGAGAGCCATCAGGACATACAGAAAGGTTAAGAATCCCTGCTTTAGGAGAAATGGCATATGATGCTCCTAAAAGCTACTGGTAATTATAGGTTATTTTTATTTTTAGTCTGTCTTTGAAATAGTAAGATTTAGGGCTAAAACAAAAAATGTTGAAACAGTGGAGAGATTGGGACCTAGGACGTTAACTTTAAGTCACAGTATGTTTTATTACTTATTGGATAAAAAAGTTACCGTAAATACACTTTTTTGTGCTCATTTCCATATGCTCTTGTATCTGTGCTCATCTATGTTACTTGTGCCACTTCTCAAGTAATAAAAGCACGAAACTATTAGAATTTGAGTAACATTCAGCCACAGAGTAACCACTCACTCAAACTACAAGTTCAATTCTGTGAGATACTCTTAAATTTAAAGTGCTTAATTAAAGGCATTACAAAGCTATTAAATGGTTGTCACCTTTGAGAAGACATCAAGGCAGATGAGTCAAACTCATATTTTTACTCTTCACACAAATTACAGTTGGTTAATTCAGATAATCAGCCTATCATTCTCATTCTATTAAACAATACATTAGATTCATAGGGAAGTGAGACGAAGTCAGGGAAGAGAAGATGCAGACTTAATTGTACAACATATGTTTTTGTGTTCCAAATAAAGTATGAATCGTGTTTGGGTGCAGGTATGCTTACTCATCAGGTTGGACCGAGGAATCTTTGTACAGTGGTTAGCCTTGGTCTTGTCCCACTTAAAATTGCTCAATTCTCATTAAAAATGTGTAGGTAGATACTCATGTACTATGCTTGCATGATCTTTTTTTAGGCAAGTTTATTTTCATTTAAAAGGTCATCTCGCCTATGTTTGCAAAAGGTTGTTGGAGAAATTCTTTTTGTCCTTATTTTATTTTTGAGTCTATTTTTCATCACATTTGCTATTTTCATCTTTGAGAAAATGTTCCATGTGACTGTAGTGCAAATTACTATTACTCGTGCTTGGGTGGTAAGGAGAGAAAAACTAAAATTTTTCTGTCTTTGAACCATGGAAGAATTCATTGTGATGGGTTTTTTTGACATGCAGGTTCCCCTCTAAGGACTTCTCTACTGTTCTAAGCTCTAAATTGATTTCTAAAAGCTGATGGCTTTAACTGATGAAAAGGAACCTTGAAGGAAAAACATTATACCTGTGTCACTTTGGGGTGTTTATGTTCTATTTATCTTTGATTATTTTGGCACTAATACCGTAAATTTAATTACTTATGAAACAAAATTTATGACTTCCTTCATAATGTATAAAGCAATTGTGTGTTTTACTCTAGTTTATATTTTACAAGAGTATACAGATATTTACATCGATAATAATAGGATTCTTTTGGTTATTTTTTAAAAACATCAGTATATCTTAAGTTTTGGGACATATTTTTGCCTTTTACTGAATGACCAGTATGTTGTGGTTTAATATAAAAAACACACACACACACACACACACACGCAGCCAACCAACCAAATATAAACTCAAGTTTAGCAACTGGTCCTTCTGACTCATCTGTCTAATAGGGATTAGTTCACCAACTTGTTGGGAAGACCTATAATAAATTTGTATTGTTGCCCTCTGCAGGGGCTCTGATGGTTCCCCCTCAGAAATACTCTTTTCATGCTGCTTTATGAATGTAGAAACTAGTATAGGTACAAATGAATTAGATGTCTTGTGGAGGATGGTTGGACAGGTGGGAGTGAAAAAAAACTAGGACAATAGTGAATTTTCATTCTCTCTCCTGCTTGGTATCAAAATATACTCAATTGATAAAAGTAAAATAAAGCCAAAAGAGAGGCATGTCTTTGCAGGCATGTACCTTGGTAGGTTATGAATATGGATAAATCTCATACAGAACCTTTTGAGGGAATGGTGACGAGATTGAGGGGAAGGAAGGTGGGCATTACTCAGATTTTTGTTAGGTTGGCTTCCTCTCAGCCATGGCTATTTCTGACAACGAAGATCAAAGACTTCTCCAGAATTAACTTGTACTGTGCAGAATGAGTGTAAGCCTGCAGCAATATTTTCTGCACCTTTTCTTTTCCTGTGTGATTTATAATTCATTTCCTGCGCCATAGTTTGAGCGATATGCGTTTTGCATAGAATATACTGAACTCTAATCGACTTTAATCCTTAGTTTTGAGATGAGTTGCCTGTCTCTTGATGCCAGCATGCTTTTGTGACTCACTGCCGGTGGTGTTGCATAGCACTTCCTTTTTTTCCTGCATAGACTACTGCAGCAGTGCTTCAGCTGGCCAGCTCTCAGGTCTTCATTGTTGCTGTGGTTTTTCTGTTTCAAATTATAGTAGAAGCACAAACTCTGTGTGCATCGACCTGTCACATTTGCTATTTGCCCTCTTTGTTTTTATTCTCCCTCACTTTTAACAGCTTCCTATTCTTCCATTTCTCAGAACAAATGTCTATAACAAAATTGCAACTAAATCAGAATATGTTGCTTTGTGTAAAAATAAAAAATTTTAAATTCACTGGTTCTATAAAATGCATATAAGCAAACTTTTCATTATATTCTAATACATTCATCTATTGATGTGATTCAATAATCTTATAGTTGAACCATGTTGAAATTTTAGGCAGCCTCCAACATACAGACAGTTCACATTTCTGAATAAGAGGTATTTGAATTCACTTTTGTTTACTTTTTAGTTATTGGTAATTTTGCATTGCATCTTTTTTAGGATTCAGCTGTCCAGTAAATTGGATCCATTTAAGCTTTTTCAACAGAATCCATGTTGAATCGCTTAGTGAAGAAATATTCATCCAAACTGAAATAGTTCTGTTATCTGTAGATGATTTTGAGAAATCTGACTGTTTTGGTGCCATGACTTTTCTGAAACCCCCAAAAGTCTTGGTGATACTTGACAAACAAGATCAAAACAGCATTGGTACTAGAATAGGTTAAATTAAGAATATTTTTCCTTCTCTGCATATAGGTATGAATACATCTTAAGAGCTATTGGAAATTATTTAACTTCCTCATTCCTTTTAGTTAATATCAAAGTCTGTTATTACATTTATTGAGTATTGATGTTTAAAAAATGGGAGGGTGAAGTGAGTCAAAAGACAAAGAATAGAAATTATAGGGTTACGTATGTTAAATTCAACTTACTGGACACGGTATCATATCTGCTAGTTGAGTGCATCCTTGTTGAAGCTTACCTAATGTCTCTGAAACTCTTCTTTTATCTTTGCAGGCATTGGTGAGAAGTATTCAACTTGGGAGCCAACCAAACGGGAGCTAGAACTGCTTCGACATAATCCGAAGCGGAGAAAAATAACCACAAATTGTACCATAGGTAAGTGAAGGAAAAGATCTTGAATCCTTCTTTTGTTCTCAACAGCAGCAGTAATGACATAGCTAGCATTTATATGATGGTTTAAGGGTTTATCCTCAAAACAATCCTGGGAAGTAGCTGTTGTTATTATCCCCATTCTACAGATGAAGAAACTTAGTTAACTTGCATAGTATCATGCAGTAAGTGTTTGAGAGCAAGACTGAACTCGGGTCTTCCCTACTCCAGATCCAGTATGCTATCCTATGCTGTCCTCACCACCTTGCAACCTAGTTGTAAAGTTATGACGAATTGCCTTTATCCTCAAGTTATACCTTAAAATGGGTTTGCCAGGTTTCACTCAGTTACAGGGAACTGTGTTCCCTAACCCACTTGTTATTTTGCTTCTGTTGTCCTCCTTTTCAGGAGGAGGAGGAGGAGGAGAAGGAGAGAGAGAGAGAGAGAGAGAGAGAGAGAGAGAGAGAGAGAGAGAGAGAGAGAGAGAGAGAGAGAGAGAGAATGTGTGTGTAAATCAGTAAGTAAAAGCAAAAGAATCCATCCTGTTTCTGAAAGATGCCTCCTCTCTTATCTAGGTGAGAACTCCAAGGATAGCAGACTCTTTGCTGCCCTAGGATAGGAATCTCATCCTGTGTTAACCTGGTACTTATGTACTTATATTTGGAGACTTTTGGAATAAATAAAGCACCTACCAGTTAACTTTTAGAATAGGTCCACCAATGGGGGTAGAGAGAAGAGTGTTTTTAACTACTGATTTGTTAGCAATTCTGTTCTTTCAAAAAGAGATTGTTTTCATTTCTGAATCCCTCCTGTAATACTTATGGTGTCATCATCTGTATTAACAGCTGTGCTCTTTATTAGTATACTAAAACATAAATGATACAAAAGATTGATATGTGAAATATGGGATTAAGAAACCAGTAGTATTGAGGAGGAAAATGGAAAAATTCCTGTTAAGAATATTTTCTAGTAGTTAGAATTGGCTATGTTGGAAGCGTAAAGAGGTGTCGAATGGAATGGTCTGATTACCATTGTTTAAGAAGGTATGTTACACACATGAATCTAATTTTGATGCTTTGGTGAATCTAGTGTTTCATCAATACCTTTATTCCCTCCAGTGGTACAGATTTTAACCTCTAATAGAAAATTCTTGAATTCTTATACATACTTTCTATATATCATGCACAAAACATTTGTCCGTTGCCATAAGAAAATTCTTCTTATTCATTTTGAATTGGGGCAGCCAGGGTGCCAGTATGCTATGCCATTAAAGTCTCTCACCTGTTGTTTCATTATTAGTAGGCAACTGGTTCATCTCCTTTCCTTAAAAAACTATCTTTACTAATATTTTGTTTTATGAGCTTGTCATGATTGATTTCTTACAATCTGCTCATTCCTGGCATGTGTATTTCCATTGTTTCTTAGGTTATTTATAATTTCTGTTTTCTGAGATTATGGGTGTTCCATAATATCTGGTAATACAGCATCTCTTGGAGATATATTGGTATCAAGGATTTGTCTTTTGTGGTGATTTGGGACCATCAAAAGCACTGTGTGACTTTTCCATCTGCAGCACAACCCAGTCATCCTACTCCAACAGTGCAGAATATAATTTTGGAGTTTATGCATAATTACTTGGCAGAAGCAGGGAATCCCATTGAACCAAAATTCAGAGATAGATATGTAACATGCTGTTTCTGAATATAAGAAGTTGTTTTATTTCATTGTTCTTCTCTACCTTGTGAAGGGATTATGATTAGATTCTTTAGGGACTTTTTAAAAAATTCAGACTGTTAAAAGAGTTCAAGTTTATGAAACTTTATTATGCACTACAAAAGAAGAAAAATACTCACCCAATACAGGAAATCAAGAAAGTGACTGATCTTTTTTCATGAGCAGACATGCTTTAATAATTTCTCCTACTGAGCCCTTCAGCTGTCTATATGCCTGACTTTAAAAAGAGATGGGAAAAAAATCAAAGCACACAAGAGATTTAATGTACTTTCAGCTATAGTTAAAGGGAAAAGCTTTGCTTTCTTATGTACACATTGACTGGATGTGTACGCATTAAGACCAAGAAAAAAATACTTTTGTCCTTGAATCTTTTCTTTCATCCCCAAATACTGGTAAATATGCATCTACTTCAGAGTCTTCCTATCATAATCCTAATACTAATTCATCTGCCTGGATTTTTGAATTGGCAAACAAGGTATATCAGACTATATTTTAATGCCACAGTTTAAAAATGAAGGGTTTTTAATTGATCAGCAGTAAACTGTACATTAGCAGATATATTCAGTCATCTAAGAAGATAAATTACTCAGAGAACTATTGAATTTTACTGGTTTAATTGGATATTCCTGAGCCTGAAATTTCTGCCAATAATCATGACATATGTTTGAGCAGAATATTGCCCATTATTCTTAAAAATTTTAGTCTGAGAAATCTGTTTTTCTTTTTTAAAGGTCACTAAAGATCAGGTATACTAATTTTTTTTTTTCATTTTTGTAGAGCTAAGATAAACTGTCATATCAGCTTTCTTTCTTACCTTCAACTCTGGGGCTGGTTCTTGGTTTCAGATTGGTGTGGTGCTGCTAACAACTAGGTGGGTTGGGAAACCATTTCACTTAGGACCCTGTACTTAAATGCAGTGAGGGCCTCAATGCTGAAGGAGAAGAGATACAACATTCCATTCACGGGGACAGTCTGTGCAAAGGGCATCAAAAGAGGAGACGGGATGTCTTATAAGGCATAGACACTAGCCTTGTGTGGCTGTAATTTTATCCAAGGTCTCCTGCTCTATATTTTGTGTTCCGTCATAGAATACCTTTCTTACCTCACGACTCTGTTCAAGTACCATCTTCTCTCCCTAGCTACTAGTGCCCTTCCTTCCCCAGAATATCCTGTATTTATTTTATATACATTTTCTATATACTTGCATATTTCCCTTGATAGACTCTTGAGGGACAGGAACCATTTCGCTTTTATCTCTTGCATCTAATATAGTACCCAGCACAAAATAGAAGTCTTAAAAAGTTTTTGATAAGCTATTAAGGTAAACAAGCACTAACTCTCCTCCAGAATTGGAAGTGATGCTGTGGTTGGTCTCGATGACTTAGGGTGAAAGACAACAGTAGAGAATGTTGGCACAAGGATTAAGCCCCAGAATTTCGGTGGAAAGGTTCTAAGTATACTCCCAACTGTTCATCTACTACAAAACATAAGCATCCAATTCATGCTGAAAGACAGGGAGGTCTAATGAAAACATGGAATGAGGAAACTTGACTTTGAATGCCACTTGTCGTTTTGTTACTATGGACAAAGCATTTAATTTCTCTGAGCTCCAGCTATCGTATATGTAAAAAAGTAGAAATAGTAACTGTAGTAGTTAGCTCACAAGGCTGTTGTGACGGTCAAAGGAGACAAAATTAAAGTGCCATGTCAGTGCCAGCTATTATATTATTATGTGATAATTCTTTGAGGAAGAACAGAAATAGTAAACATCCTTTATGGTCCACAGTGCAATAAAAATTGTATTCAATAAAAGATTATTGAAGAAAGAATTAAAAATTATTTAAAGACAGTATTTTGATTAAATCCTAAAGAACTGATGAGTCAGGACAAGTCACAGAAAAGATGATTTTTGTAAAAGGTAATGAAAACAAGGTGAGAATATACCAAAATTTGAGGAATGGCAGCCAAGATATTCCTCGTAGGAAATTGTAGATCTCTCAACGTTTCCATTAACAAAAGGGAGAAAGAATAGACTAGTGAATTGATCATACAATAAAAATGTTAGAAAATGTAAAAAGCCCAGTAAATGCCATTAGAGAAATTCTGAAAATCAAAAAAGAAATCAGCAAAACTGAAAGTAAATTTTTAACCCATTGAGTTATTAAATAAAACAAGTGCTTTTAAAACCAATAATATAGACAGATATGTCATTTAATTTAATTTTTAGAAAAAGCATGCCAAAAACCTAATTACATTTATCAAAAATGAAAAGGGTAATTCACAGCAAATTAAGGAAGTTATTGGAAGCTCATTTGTACAACTCGGTGCTAATAAAATCGATGCCTGAAATCTCAGAAGATGAAGTTGAACCAGATAGAAATGAACTTCCAAAGGATAAACAAAAAAATATCGTATCATTTGTGGGTATAAGCTGGTTCTATCCAACATTGAAAGATTATACCAAAGTTATATTTAAGTGTCCACAAAAGTAGGAAAAGTTAGGATTCTACCAAATTCTCTCTGCAATATAAATAAGACTTTTATATCTAAAACAGAGAGATTGTAAAAAGGAAACTGTACACCAGTATCCCTAAGGAATGTTCAGGGCCAGTTTTAAAATACAGTGTAGGTGAAGAAGCAGTAGCAACATATCCAAAAAGACTTCATTATGGCGACGTTGGAATTATTCCAAGAACGAGAGGTTAGCACAATATAACAGAAGGTGTACAACTGATAGACCATTTCAGTAAAGTAACAGTTGAAATCATATTGTATCAATAGATGCAGGAAAAGCTTTGACAAATTTCAACACCAATTTCTGTCATAAAAATGACAGAAAATATAATCATAAATGGGCCTTTACTTTATTGGTGAGTAGTATCTATCTAAAGTGAAGAGTAAGCATTCTGTGGAAAGTGTTATAAACAAGAGGCATTAACAAACATTAAGCAAGGATGACCATTTAACACCACTAGTTTTTGACATAGTGCTAGGAGGACTAACTATATATTAGTAAGAAGAAAAAAGAAATTGAGGCAATAGGCAAAGAGGAAACAAAATTAATGTCTTTTGCTGATAATATAGTTGTTTACTTAGCGAACCCTAGAGAGTCAACTGAAAAATTAATGAAACAATTAAAATCTCTAGAAAAGTTGCAGGATATGAATTAAATCCATATTAATCATTAACATTTCTTTTTATTACCCACAGAACCCAACAAGAAGAGATAGAGAAATTCCATTTAGAATAACTATATAGAAAATACTTGGGATAAAACTGCCTGCCAAGTCACACATAATAACTATATGAATATGATTGCAAAACACTCTTTACAGAAAAAAAAAGGTAAACCTAAATTATTTGAGAAATATTTATTGCTCATAAATAGGCCAAGCTAATATTAAACAATGATAATACTCTGTAAATTAATATGCTTTATCGGTGTAATGCCAATCAGACCATCAAAGAATAACTTCATAGAACTAGAAGACATAATAATGAAATTTACTTGAAGGAAAAGAAGGTCAAATATCTCAAGAGAAATAATGGGAAGAAAGGGGGATTAATAGCATCAGAATTGTATACTACAAAGTATTGATGATCTAAACAATTTCATATTGGTTTAAAAGAGAGGTCAATCATTGGGACAGATTAGTTATATCACATAACCAAGCAAATTAATCTTACTGGCACAGCATTCAGTAAGAACCCCATTTACTAGGAAAAATAAAAAACTGCTAGGAAATTGGAATACAATTAGGTCAAAATTAAGTTGAGACCAGATATATGCCAAATGAATGATATTAAAAACCATATCATCAACAAATTACAGGGGCAAAGAAGAAATTACCTTTCAAATTTGTGGCTAAGTGGTAAAATTCATTACCAAACATGGGATAGAAAAAATCACAGAAGATAAAAGTGAGCAATTTTGGTTACCCCAAATGTAAAAATGTTTATACAAACAAAACCAAAACAGCTAAAGTTATAAGAAAAACAATTAACTTTCCCCAGAGTGGTGGGGAAGGGTATCCTTGCTGCAAGTTTCTCTGACAAAGGTTTCATTTCTAAGATATGAGGAAATCATTCAGATTTAAAAGAATAGGAGCTATTCCCCATTTGATAAATGACCAAAGGATATTATCAGACAATTCTCAAATAAAGAAGAAATCCAGTCTGTTAACAACCATATGAAAAGAAATGCGGCATTACTAATAAATAAATAAATGGGCAGCGTTGTCAAAAAGGGAAAATGACAAATGTTAGAGGGACTGCAAAAAAAAAAAAATAGGTACATGCATTAATATACTATTGATTGAACTATGAATTAATGTCCTGTCATTTTTGAAATCAGTTTGGAACTATGCCCCCAAGGCACTAAAGTGTACATTAGAAATGGTCTGTGCCCCAAAGGGGTCAAAAGAAAGAAGAAAAGGACCCCAATATATAAAAATACTTAAAACATCTTTTATGAATAAAAAAAAAATAACAACTAGAAACCAGTTCTCTCAAGGGTGTGTTTGTTCTTAGGTGTGGAATGGTTGAACAACTTATGTTAATAGAATTCTATTGTGCTGTAAGAAATTAACAAATTTTAGAGGAAAAGATGTTATATATAAATTGATAGAGAGTGTAGTATAACCAGGACCAGGAGAAAATTTTACATGCTAACAATATTATAAAGATAATAGAGAAACTTGGAAAGACATTATAACCTGCTACAGAGTAAAGTGAACTGGACCAGGAGAAAAATGTACATGCTAGCAACAGCATTGTACAGATAACAATTTTGTAAGAATTCTGCAGTGACCAACATACGCTTGTTGATAAACATTCTGGTCACCTTCAGATAGCCAAATGTGGACAGAATAAGACATGCATTTTTTAGTCAGCCTGAGGGTTTGTTTTAATCAGCTCCACATGCTTTATAAAAGGGGCTGCTTTTTTTTTCTTTTTTAGGAATATAAAATAAATTTTTCTTAGTTGAAAAAATTAAACTATTGGAAACATGTTTTAGAAATAATATAAAAGAATAGACTTGTACTATCCAGATGATGTATAGTATCAGTAGTACTTCTTTTTTTTTTTAAATTTTAATTTATTTTCTTGGTTACATCATTCATTTCCACAAGGTTTTGAGTTACAAATTTTCTCCCCTTTTTGCCCCTACCCCCCAGCCCAGAACATTGATCCCACTGTAAGACCCCTCCCACAATCTGTTCCCCTTTATGCCCTCCTCCAACATCCCTCTAGCTTTCTAGCAGGGCAGGGAGGAGCTCCCTGCCCCTGTCCCTGTATGTATTATTTCCCAGTTGCATTTGACT
>CM053599.1:193348275-193366615 GCA_028646575.1 Pseudocheirus occidentalis
GGGGAGGAGGGCGTTATCAGGTGTGAGGAGGCTTGAGAGGGTCTGGACCAGCTAACCCTTGGTAAAGCATGAACAGATTAGAGAGATCTAAGAAAGATCACCCAGCGCCCAGCCCGATCAAGATTACCTGAATGCCCTGGTGAACTGTCTCTGCTTAGGACAAGGGCTTGATTTTTGTGGAGCATTTTGCTTTTTAACTGTTGTGATTGTGATCTGTCATCTTCTAAACCTTTTTTTCCTTCATTAGCAATTCTGCCGTCCATGATAGAGAAGAAACGTGGTCACATTGTTGTGATTAGCAGTATTCAAGGCAAAATCAGTATTCCTTTCAGATCTGCATGTAAGTATCTCTTCAAATCCTTTATTGAAATCTGACAAATCCTGTTCAAAGTCCTGCATGCTTCCAACCTGTGAACCCATCAACTAAAGGGAAGGCAAAGAACAGTCATGAGCATCCTTGAAGAAATGTCTTAAATGAAGGTTACAAGCATTTAATGGAAGAAATTTGAAATTCAGTAGCAATGATATGTCCAGAAAAATCCAAATTGGAAATGTGATTAAAAAAAAAATTCCTATCTTTCTCCCTTTATCCACCATTTTGTTACAATTCCCTGTTAGCATGAAACTTACTAGCTACTTTCTAAGTTATCTCTTAAAAACTCGGTAATTTAATTTTGATGAATTTTCACTTTTAACCACATTCCATTGATTTTGTATTCACCTAATACAGAGTTGAATCAAGCAGACATGTCCCATTGCCTTATTAAATGTAGTCAAGACTTTACCAGTCTCTTGTAATTAGGTTGGAATTGACTAGGCTTAAGGATGCTATCTACAAGGACTCTTCATCCCTTTAAGACCCTATCTTTAGAAAAATCCCAGGCCCAAGGATTCTAGGGAGCCCAAATTGGTTCTGGCATCCCTTGACAGGATACAGATTACAGCCTTGGTGTCTAATTTTGGTTTGGCACTTGAGGCTTGCTGAAAAATAATCCAGATACTTGAGGAGCCCTAAAAGCAAGCCAGTCCCTTTAAGAATCTTTAGGACTAGATTGAATTCATAAAATCACTGACAATAGGAGTGAATCTCTCACAACCCATCCCCAGCTCATAGTCCCTGGAAACCTTGGATCAGGTCAGTCTTAAGCTGCATAGATCTAGTCTAGAGGGCATTTTAAAGGTCACCAATCCAGCACCTTCATTTTATAAATGAGTAAACAGATCCAGAGAGACTGTGTCCCAAGACCAGAAAGGTGACAGAGTGAAATAACTCTTTAACTTCCTTCATTTGGATTTCTCGGACCTTTCCTTAGTTTTGTAGCCATTTTTATTCCTTTCTTCCTGACTGTTAAATAACTTCTTTTTTTCCTTAGCTCAGAAGCTCAGAACACTCTATTTTAGAGAACACTGGATTTCAGTTGAAAGTGTCCCATTTATATACTTAAAAACCATATTTTAGGGGTATTTGCATCCTGTTTAGGGGTACCTCATTCCTCCTCAGTGCCCCTGGAGCAGTGCCTCACAGTCACTTCAGTTGAAAAGCCAAGATGAGCACATTTCTATAGCAGGTGAGCAATTTCTGCAACATTTCTAAATGAAAATACATCAGAGGAAAAGGTTTGCAAAATGGAACACATCAAGAATGAAGTCGTCTGTTTTAGGTTAATGTGTCCTTCCTGTTGTGTTCTTATGTGGCCATGTTTTGCAGATGCAGCCTCCAAGCATGCAACCCAAGCATTCTTTGACTGCCTTCGGGCAGAGATGGAACAGTATGAAATTGAAGTGACTGTAATCTGCCCTGGCTACATCCAAACTAATCTCTCTGTCAATGCCCTTACTGCAGATGGATCCAAATATGGAGGTAAGGAACAAATTTCCCTGTGCTCATAGGAAACGTTGATAGCTGTAGGCATGTGAAGACTTCCTTTTGACTATGGGATTCTTGTTTCTTGGTTCTCCAGAATGAAAAGATCCCAGGCTTGATTCTTAGATACTAAGTCTGATTGGTCTTGAATCACTTCCCAGTGCCTCAGCAAGAGCTTGTGACTCCTGACTAGTCAGGTTTAAGCAATGTGATATCAGATATATTGACTTTAGAGAAGGGCCTTTGTGGTGCCTGAGGACCTTGAAAACAGTCCCTAACTTGAAAAGTCTCCAGACATCCTTCAGATATGATGTGAGAATCTGTTAAAACCAATGAAGTTCACAGAATCTGTAAATTGTCATGACCTTAAAGGTGGTGTTGTTTTTCCCCTTGTGCATGGGAAATGAGAATTCCCATGTTGTCACAGCAAATGACTCCCTCTACATTTACTGCTGTTCCAGAGGTTACAAATTGTTGGAAATAATTCTGGTATCCTTGCCAGAGAAAGATTTATTTTTCAGACCTTAAGGTTTTTGGAGGTTTTTTTTTTTAATTTAAGAGCAACCCCTCAGGTCCTATTTACCCTCAGCAGGCCGTAGAGACAGGGTTGAAGCTAACCAGCCAGCCTCTGCCTCCAGGCCAAAGTTTAAACCTTGCACAGCTGTGCCTCTCTTGCTGACTCTGAACCATGTCTGTCTGCCTAGGCCTCTAAGTACCCACCTTTTCTTTCCTGTCTTCACTGTACTTGACTTCTTGTCTGTCCAGGTCTGCAAGGTCTCAGAGACTTGCTTAATTTGACTTCCAGTCCTGACTGCTTGGCTGCTCCTGACATTGTCCCTCATTCTCCTACAATTGAGCAGACTTGTTTGTTAGTATAAGCTTACTCAGTGTGTTAGTAGGGTGTCTAAAGTTGAAAACCACCACAGTCCCTGGCCTCAAGGACCCAACAGGGGTAATGTGTTATGGGCACAAGTCAATATGATTCAAGGCCAATGAGGGCAAAGGGGAAGCATCTAGACAAAGTTCTCTGAGAAAGAGGAGAGAAGAGGAGACCTCACTTTGAGCTGGGGGGGTCAGGCGATGCATCCTGGAGGATGTAGCCGTGGGAAAGTGGCCCTGGAAGCAGAAGGATTACAGTGGGGTTATCTCTGCCAGATCTGGTGGGTAGTGCATGCAAATGCACAGAAGTGGCAAAACCTCAAATGAGATAGAGAACAGGAGCAGCGATAGTAGTAGGAGGCTAGAAAATAGAGTTCACAAGGAGAATAGAATGGAGTGAGACCAGAACAACAGGCTGGATCTAGTTGTTAAAGGCCAGGCGACCGCTCATGTTGTCTGTTATGGGCATTAGGGAGCCACCCAAGGTGAGGAGTTTCCATAGTCCAGACACATGTTTTAGAGGGATAATCTTGGAAGTGTGAAGAAGAATGGATTGGAAAGTGAAGACCTGAACCAGGAACAGCAGTGAGAGGGTTACAACATGCAGTACAATGGAAAAGCAGGGAGGACCCAGACTGGGGCGGTGACATGATGAGTAGTGATTGGGAAGAGAAGAGAGAGAGAACAAACATGTATTAAGCATGTACTTATACATCACCAAATACTGTGCTCAGTGTTTTAGAACATTATCTCACTGGGTCCTCCCAACAACCCTACAAGGCATGTACTGTTATGTTACAGGCCCACGTTACAATTTGAGGACACTGAAGCAGGTAAAGGTGAAGTGGCTTGCCCTGGGCTGTTGTACAGCTAATAAATGTCTGAAGCTGGGTTTGAATTCAGGTCTTCCTGACTCCAGGCCCATTATACCATTTAGCACAGGATGAATGAGATGAGAGACCATGGAGCTAGAATCAACAGGGTTTAGGATCTAATTGGATATTATAGATGGGGAAGAGGAAAGAGTTAAAAATGTTTCTGAAATTTTGAGCCAGGGTAACTGGGGGGGAAATGGTTCTATCCATTTTTTTTTAAACATAAATTTGGAGAAGGGGTTTTTTTTTTTAAAGGGAAAACGATAAATTTAGGTTTGTACATATAGAGTTTGAGGTCCTTATGGGACATCGAGGGACTGACTAGTTCAAAATGTAAAACTGGTGGAGATCTGGGAAGTTATTGAGGCACAGGTTTTTTCTAACATACAAACTCCAACAAGAACTTCCCCAGTAACAACAGTCTATCTTCCAAAGCAAAGTATCTGATAAGATCCATCCATATATATGTATATGAACATATACATATATATGTACACACACACACACATATATACACATATATATTTATAAACATACACATTTAAGCGTGATTGTCACTAGTTAGGAGCCACAACTTTCTTGCTCATGTATCTCCCTTACAACATAAATAATGACTTTCAGAGGCACAGCGCTAGTAGGATTGATACTTACAAAACTGTTGCCTTAATGGTGTTCTGGGATCATTTCCAATTTAGCAACAATGAGTAGACTACCATTTATTTATATTATATTAACAGAAATACAATGTGAAAAAATGAGGTCTGTCAAATAATAAACACACATGGTATTTGGGGTGTCCTCCCTCTATTTTCCTATCAGCTAGTCACACTCCACTTAGAACACCAACAGATTACCTCTCCTGAGGATGCTTTTATTCTATGCCCACCTTGGTCCTAGGTTTAAATGCTGCCTCAAGACCCTGGGTGTTGGTGGGTCAGTCCTCTGGAAAAAGAGAAGGATGGACTTGGTGACCTGGAGGTTCCTTACATCTCCAAATCTATGGTCCTATAACAGAACAGCCCTCAATTCTTAATATGTTGCTACCTGAATTCTCCATTATTTACTAGTTAGATTAGCCTGAGAACCAGGGCATCTGTCTGATGCAGCATGACACAGTGACCAAAGAGCTGGCCTCAAAGCCATAGATACCTGCCTCTGATATATACTGGCTGCAGGACCCTGGACAAGTCATTTAATCTTTGAGGACCCAGCTTATAAAAATAATAAGGTTTGGGGGGTGGGGGTTAGGTTCTAAAAGCATTTATTAATCATTTGCGTTTATTATTTTTGTACAGATGTCAGACACTATACAGAAAGAACGGTTGGCCAAAAGTATGGTAGCCATTATTAGAATTAGATTGTTGGGAATACTAACTGCATTACCTGCAAAGCGGGTGCCATATACACATGAACACTATTATAGTCGACTCATCTGGATAAGACAGATAAGTTGCAGAGAAAGTGCTGGCCTGTATTAGTAGAGGGAGTGTTCTCACCTGAGAGTTCACTGCACCCCAGAAATCAAATGTCTTGTCCCCACTCTTTCCCTGTCCTAAGGCTTGAAGGTGCTTTAAGAGGCCTTTTAGTCTGTCCCTGTCTCTAGACAGGATTTAATTAAAATCATAGGATCATAGATTTTAATCTGGTAAGAACCTTAGAGGTCATCCAGTACAACTGACTTGTTTTACTTTATGATAAGGAGACTGAGACCTGGAAAGTTAAGTGACTTGGCTAAGGTCATTTCGATGATAATTATCGGAGCTGGGAATCTAAGCTGGATCCTTCTGTCCAGTTAAATGGGGAGCTCTCTCACCCCCACCCCCAAGGGCAGGGGCTGACTGTCTTGGAGTGTGTCATTAGCTGCTTAATAACTGCTTGCTGACTGCCTGACTGAAGATAACACAAGACAGATTTTGATGCCTTTGGTAATCCATCCCATTAGTCATTTTCCAAAATTAGGACACCCCATATAAAATGTAGGGACTGTTAGTGACTCACAGAATTATAGTTTGGAATGACCTTGAGAGTTCATCTAGTTTCTGCTTCTGCCTACAGAAAGATTAGGGAGGCCTTTCCTGATGCCCCCTCCCTCAGCTGCTATTTGTCTCCCCACACCCAGAAACTACTCTGCATAGATTTACATCTGCTCTCCAGAAGTGCTTCTCCACGGGCCAGGACTATTTTGTCTCTATTTGTATGCTGCTAGAGCCTAGCCCGGAGCCTGTATACACCACGGGGTGCCTGGGTTCTGTAAAGGCTTAGGAGCAGGCAAGAGGAAAGCTGCCTAGCCTGTTCTTGGTTTCAGATTTCTGAAAGAGATCCCCAAGCGCTACTCTCTAACTCATTCTAGAACCCATAGGGACAGCTGGCATTTATATAGCACTTGCTAAACAAAGCACCTTACGTACATCGTCTCACTTGGAACAGTTAATTCAGTAACCATTTATTAAACGTTTGCCATTGAGTAATTGTTCAAGAAATCTTAAGAGAGCTGGATTCCTGTAAAGGATATTAAGAAGGAACTCATACAATCACAAAGCCTTTGGAGAACCAGTGAATGACCAACCCAGAGACGTTTAGCCTGGAGAAGAGAAGCATTAGTGGAGCCTGGGTCAGCCATGTCCAAGTATTTATTTGTAGGCTTGTCTTGGGGAAGAGGGATTTATTTCATCTGTTCAATTTAACTGTTGCAACCAGAACTAGAAGTAGTGGGAAAAGTTAAAGGTGTGGTTCTAGGCTTGATGTGAGGGTGAACTTAACTTTTAAAGCTTTCTATGTATGGAATGGGCTGCAAGGAAGAGGAAGTTAAGTGGTGAGAGAAGACAGAGTTCAAATGGGGCCTCAGGCTCTTCCTTAACTTCCTGCCTGCCTCAGTTTCCTCATCTGTAAAATGGGGGTGATAATAACAGCACCTGCCTACCAGGTGTGTTGTGAGGATCAAATGAGGTAAATCATTGTGAAGTGTTTAGCAGCACCTGACACATAAGTGAAGAGGTTCAGGGTGCAAATGATGAGGTACAGGGGGTGGGGGGTGGGGCAGGGTAATCTCAAAATGATTTACTCAGGCTGACTCCAGATCAAGCAAAGGCATTTATTGTGGGTAACACACTGAGCAGGCTCCTCCTTAAGGGAAGTTGCCTTAAAGGAGGCCCCAGCTTAAGTGGGGAGGGGGCAGCTCTTTAATGGAGAGAGCCCCTTTCCCCTTCAGTTCCCCCCCCCCTTCCAGCCAGGAGAAGCTGAGGATTTTTACAGAAGAAAACCCTCCATGGGTGGGGAGATGAGGTAATCAGGGACAGAAAGGTAGACCAGAAGGTGAGGTGACCAGGGACTTGTAGGCTGGGGGCAGTGGTAGTTAAGAGTTAGGAGCATACGGGCAGCTAGGTGGCGCAGTGAATAGAGCACCGGCCCTGGAATCAGGAGTACCTGAGTTCAAATCCGGCCTCAGACACTTAACACAAAAAGTAGCTGTGTGACCTTGGGCAAGTCCCCCAACTGCCCTCCAAAAAAAAAAAAAGTTAGGAGCATATCTAGACACATCATTATTCCATAATTCACCCCATTTGCCCGGGGTAGAGGGGCCCCTGTTAGTTTCAGTATTCCTTTGACCAGCCTATTTGAATCTTATTATTGTCTAATGTGACGTTTAAGTGGTACTTGAGATAATTGGCTTCTCAAAGATCAGTCTATTTGAATCTCATTATTAGTAGGTGCTATGTAAATGTTAGCTATTATTATTTTTTCAAGTTAGCCCCTAGGTTTCCTAGTTCTAAGATCTTCCAGGGAAGGCTAGGGTAATTATTTTTATCTAGGATACTTGGGGGAGAGAGAAGGGGCAGCAAGGGTGTTCTTTCCCAGGTATAAGTAGACATAGTTGGCATCCAGAGTCCTTCCAGTTCTGAGATTCTATGTATGGTTCTGCAGGACACTTTGCTAAATGTTGAAGATATAAAGATAAAAATGAAAAATAATCCTGCTTTCAGTGAACATATGTTCTACCCATCTGTAAACAGAAGGCTAAATGCCAGATTATTTGAGGAAGAGAGGACTAAAAACCAGGTATATCAGGAAGACTTTGTGTAGGAGGCAGCACATGACTTGAGCCTTTAAGAAAGCTAAGGTTTTTAGAGATATGCCTTCTACATATAGGGAACAGCCTGTGCAAAGTACTGGAGGAGGGAAATGGAATGCCAAGTTCAAGGAAAAGCAAGTAGGTTGGTCTGGCTGGGATGGAGAGTATGTGAAAGGGCGGTGATGGCGAGCTATCTATAAAGCTGTGCTGGGGTCAGGTTGTGAAATGTCACACTGAAAAGCTTGTACTTCATCTCAGAAGCAGTCGGGAGCCACTGACAATTCTTGAGTGAGGGGAATCACATGGCAAGATCTGTGCCTTAGGATTATTTTGCTGTGTTGGGGGAATGCTTTGGAGAAGAAAGAACCAAAGACCAGTTAAGAAGTTATTTTAGTAGTCTTTTAAGAGACACGATGAAGGCTTGAGCTGAAGCCGTGGCCAAGTGAAGAGCTGGAAAGAATGGGATGGAGAAGAGATGTGGTGGAGGTGGCATCAACAAGGGCCAAGAGAGGCATGAGAGAGCTTAGGCTCACTTCAGGATTTCAAACCTGGGTACTGGAAGGATGACGGTGTTCTCAGAAGACAGGGGGACAGACAGTAAGTCGGACATTAATCATGTCCACCAGGCAGTTTATGACGTGGGAGAGTTTGGGGCTGGATCTGTGAGCTTGAGTCATAAGCAGGCTCCCAGTGATTTCTGTTTCCTTAACCCTCCAACATAGGTCTTCTTTTCTAGCCCTTGTCTCCTCTGCCCTTTTCTTGCTTTTCTAAATTTTCCCTCTTGTTCATATCCATCCTTCTTTTGATGTAGAGAATAAAATAGAACTTATCATCATGGTATAGTTCTGAGTGTAATAATTATCCCTATTCTACCATAATACAAAGAATCAGTAATGTGAAGTCAAGCAGATTTCCAAAATACTTGCTTTAAAAACCATGAACAAAAAATGCTGCCAGCTTTCTGTTGTACTAACTGTTGAGTGTGCACATTTAGTTGTGATACATAGGGTTTAGCTTTAGTCTGTGAAAAATGAGTCCTTTATTTGCTGACCCCCCCACCCAGTACAGTACTGACTTTCCGAATAACAGCCCCATATTACCATTGTGGTCAGCTCGTTTTCTGTGGTGACCCTTCTGTCTTCTTGTCATATTTGTATGTAGTTGGTCCTTTCCTATCTTAAATCTGGGTACGCTGATTTTCTCGCACAAATACCACTTGCAAAGGGCACTTTGTTTTTTTGTTTTTATCTCCCAGGGTGCTGGTCGTACCTCTGTAGCTGGTTTCAGCTACAAACTCCAATAAAGATGCTTTTTCTTTTGCATCTTTCATGCCGATGATGAAAACATTACATGGCAGCCGCTTCTTTGGACTTCTTCTCTTTTTTGAGACTGAACAGACTTTGTTCTAGTACCTAGTAGAACATAGGGACAGGGTCAATAGAGCGCTGGGCCTGGAGTCAGGAAGACCTGAATTCAAATGTGACCTCAGACGCTTACCAGCTGTGTGGCCTTGTGCAAGTCACTTAACCCTTCTTCACCTCAGTTTCCTTATTTGTAAAATGGGAATAATAACACTTTTCTCACCAAGTGTTGTGAGAATCAAATGAGATAATTGTAAAGTGCTTAGCACAGTGCCTGACACAGTGAGCTCTCTATAAATGTTAGCTATTATTATTGTGTTTTAATAAAATGATAAATGAGATTATAGCTAACCTGGAGCACATATTTTTAGTCAGTTGAGGACCTTCTTGGATTGTTGTATAGTGTAGGAGAGTCTGGTGAACATCTGAACCTTTTATTTTTGAAATAAGGAAAGATTTATTCTGGAAGGAATTTTGTTACTTACCCAAGGTCTCAGAAGTAAATGAAGTCAGTGGTGAAAGCATCAGCCAAATGCAGATGGGCTAAGCTTCAGTAAACTCTTTCTTGTAGCCTAAAGAACCAGGCAGCAGTGGTAACCCCCACCTACCTCCTCAGACAAGTAGCTTCCTTGTAGGAAATTTAACCAACTGACTTTTCTTTCTTCGAGTTGATTTAAAGCTTTATGTTCTAGGATTTCTGACTTTATCTTTTAGTTATGGACAAGACCACGGCCAGTGGCAGAAGTGCTGCGGAAGTGGCTCAGGCAGTTCTCACAGCTGTGGGGAAGAAGAAGAAGGAAGTGATGGTGGCAGACCTGCTGCCTTGTTTGGCCATCTCCCTGAGAACTCTGTCTCCTCGGCTCTTTTTCTATCTCATGGCAATGAGAGCCAGAAAGGAAAGGAAAGCAAAGGACTCCTAGTCTTACTTCCGAGAGGCTTCATTCAAGACCAAGCACATGCCTCCTGATCTTGGTTTGGTAGTGGTATGTGCAACCATTGAGCTAATGGAAACATTAAAGAGTCTAATCAGTTGGGGAGGTGGTAGAGCTGTTTGCTGCAGGTAACTGGGTAGTCAGTCGTCTTGTGGCAGGGAAAAGGAATTAAGGAAATTATGCTGAGCTCACCAGGGAAAGGGATGCATGTCTTTGATTTTGAAAAAAAATGAATGAGACTAACCAGAGTCTGATGGGCATATGTACCTGCTGGAAAAACCACATCTGGTATTTCCATGTTGCCAATTTTGTTCTCTTGACAATCAGTACAATCCTGAGGTGGAAGGAATATCAGGATTTCTGTTCCAGTGGTTTGACAAGCCTTGGTTTATCAAAAATTACTTAGGCTGTTAATCTTCAGCATATAACTCATCCCTCATACCTCCTGGAAGGCTCTATATATTTGAAAAAACAATTTCTTCTGTCTATCCTAGTTTTTTTGGTTCTGCCCTGTGAATTCTGGGGTGTAGGTAACTCTAGGTGTGGAGATTCCTTCCACCGATTAGGCAACTTATTCTTAAGACAATTGCTGTGGAAACTAAAAGAAGTTTAAGTAACTTGTCCATCAGCATACATCAGAAGCAGGACTAAAACTCAGGTATTCTTGACTCCAAAGTCAGCCAAGGTGCTCAACGTTATGCTGCTTCTCATTCAACACTTTAGCAGTGTCTTAGGAATTTCTGATATATCCTAGGTGGCAAATAATTGAGCAATAGAATATGAGACAGAATTACAGCAATAGAAACTTGAGTTTTCAGCTACTGAGGACACCACCTGTCAGCTACAGTCCCGAAGCAGGAATTCAGAAATATTGTTTGGTAAGGGAATAAATCTGAAGGTGGTCAACATTTAGTTTTTTGGAGGATGCAGCCAATGAATATTTGCCCTGTGGCTACCCCAGAAGTTGGTAACTCCCCTAACCTGAGGTGTTCCGGACATTCCAAGGATTCTTGGTTGTGCTATGGAAGCAGATAAAGGGTTCTCTTCCTTCTCCAGAATATTTGCAGACACTTAAATTTTGTTGTCATTTAGGCCCTTATCACAGGAGAACTAACAGTTTTCTTCTCAGCAGAGTATGAGACTTGGTGAAAAACCAAGACTGTAATCCATAACCCAGAGACCCCAATTCCGAACAAAATAAACAAAATAAAAATTTCCTGTAATTTTCTTTCTTCTCACTAGTGGTGAATTAAGTAAGGACATTTTTCCCCAGTGTTTAAAGCTCCATGCTCTGCTCCAATACCGGTGACAGTGAAGAAAATATGGTGATAAAGGTGGTTGTTTGGGAGTGTTTAACTGAAATCCAATGGCCGTTTCTCCATGCCTAGTGTCTGACTGCTCTCCCCTTCCTACTCTCTCTCTCTCCTGGGTCTCCTCAGACTTCCCACATCCAGAGCTGAATCCTCCTCCAGATCACACCCAATTCCATGAATTCAGCCACAGGCTCTCTTCTCTTCTTCCACTCCGCTACGCTCGGTCATCACGTCAGCACCCATGGATTTAATTACCAGCTCTGTGCCTTTGACTCTCAAACCTACCTTTCCTGCCCCAGCCTCTCTTAATTCTCTCCCCTCCTACCTTGCCAGCCTTCTTAGTTGTACAGGCCCCCTGGGTGTTCCAGATTCTCAACCCTCTCACCTCAGCTGCACACTTACGTCCTGGGCTCCCTGGAGTGCCAACCAAAATCCCATTTTCTACAGGAAGCCTTCCCCACCTCCTAATTCCAGCTCCTTTCCGTTCATAGCTTCAGGATAGGATAATTTAAGTTTCTCTTGTGCAAGGTGAAGATGGTAGTAACAGGGACAGAACCTTTTGCCATTATCTGTAGAAGGTGGGCTGCTTTTTCTTAACTGGTTATGGCTCCATCATTCAGATTCCATAAAGTTACATACTCCTGGGATTGAATGTGTTTGTTACCAGTGAGCACCTATAGAATACCATTAACTTGCCAACAGTAGAAAAGGTTGACTGTTTCTTCTGTCCAGCAGAGCAGCATGGTTGTTCTGACTTCACAATCAAACCATGGATGAAACCCCGTTTTTCTTTAAAAGCCCTACTCCTACTTTCCTTCTCCAGCTAACACATGAATATATTTACCACAGTATCACCACCCTTTCACTGACCCCCTCCCCCAAATTATTAAAGCCTTTCTGTAGAGCCGACTGCACTAGGCTTCTGCAGCACCAAAAATTATATATGAAGTTTATTAGCCAATAAATGATTCCTACCAAGTTTTCTTAACCAACAGTGAAGTTACAGAAGGTGCTCTAAATTACATGAAGGCAAAGACTATCTCTTATTCTTATACTTAGCGTCTTAACCATAGTATGTTTAGCATACCCAATTTATGTTTGGTCCGTGAATGAAGTCAAACTGGAAAATATGCCAGGAACATTTACAAGCTGGAGTAGGTCCAGAGGAGGATGACTAGGATGAGACTGAGTACCAGACCATACTAGGTTTGGCTAAAGCAACTAACAATATTAATTTGGAAAGAAGAGAACACTTGGAGGGGAGAGTAAAGTGATACAGCAATGGTAACTGCCTTCAAGTGTTTAAAGAGCTGTCATGTGAAAGATGGATTAGATTTGTTTTGCTTGGCCCTGAAGATAAAATTAGTAACAATGTGTGGAAGCCCCAGAAAGGTAAATTTCTGCTCAAATAAGGGGGAAAAAACCCATTATGACAATACCATGTGCTGCCTCAGGAAAAAATGGATTTCTCTTGCATTATTGTCACTTGTTCAGAGACAAAGAAAGTTTTTTAAGGTTCAGGTTAGTTCAGATGAACTCTAAAGGTCCCTTCCTATTAAGATTCTGAGTAACTAAGATTTACATGCATAAATAGGAAGGTTTCCATTCTTCTCAAATCACTAGGAGCAGGTAGGTGGCACAGTGAATATTTAGTCAGGAGGACCTGAGTTCAAATCCAGCCTCAGACACTTGACATACTTAATAGCTGTGTGACCTTGGGCTTAACCCCAACTGCCCCTCAAAAAAAAAAAAAACAAAACGCAAAGACAAAACACCAAAAAAACTAGATTAATTCATATCAGTGGGTAACCTTCAATTGCTGGATGGACTGAATAAAATCATTTCTACCTTAGTTTTCTCAAAAGGATAACACTTGCAACAATTTAATAAAATCATTTTGAGGCATAAAGTATTATAGAAGCATCAGTGATATCTATGCTCCATTCCCCCCCAAAATTCACACTTAAAAGATTACCATTCTAAAACTAGCACTGGGTTGATATACTTTTTGGCATATTTGATATAAAAATATTGACACTACAAATGAAGAATTCTCAGTTTGCAAAGCTCGATGAGGAAGAGAAAATGGTCGCCCCCTCATATCAGGAAATAGAATTTTCTAGTATAGCCGATGCCAGGATGTTTTCAGGTTTCCTCAAGGACAAGGTCCATTACTTTACATGTCTTATTCACAAAAATTCAGTCTGTTTGGCTACACAAAATAACAGGATGGTATTTCAGAATTTGGGTTATTTTCTTAAAAAAACATACCTTGTAAAATGCTTCTTGGGAAGTGGTGACAAAACAGATACACCTGTTTAAACAGCTTCTATTTCAAGGGTAAAAGCTCCTGCCTAACACCTCCTCAGCTGACAACAGTGATCCTCAAGTGACCCACTACTCAAATTGAAGGCCTGTTCACCTCCAGCCCCCACAGCACCAGAAATTTGATTTGCAGGCATAACATTTCCAAATAGGGCAAAAGGCTCCCTTCCCAACATTTGTCATTCAAGCAAAACAGGATTTCCAAGTTGGTAACAACCTTCTAGATCCCTGAGGGATCATTACAACAGGATTTCAATTAGCTCTGCCGAATCAAGTAGGGATTTATTGGGGATTACTTTCCCTGTGGCCAGCAGCAATCACCTCCATTGTTAAATTCAAAAACTAAAGATCCCCAACACCATTTTGCCAACCATACCAAATGTGAATGCTTTGGGCATTCAAGCTCTAGCAATAGGGCCTTTTGGCAATTTAAAAACCTTCTATCTAAACCACAAGTGAATCTGGCAAGTCTGGCAAATGACCGCTCTGAATGCAGCTAACAACCTAAACAGGTATTCTTCACCCAGAGAAATGAGCAGAGACATTGTCTAGCTCTTGTTAGCCAGCTAGGGCAGGAGTTTCTTATCTTTTCAAGATTGCTTTCTTTCACGTTTCCTGGATGTTCTGAGATCGCTGGGTAGTGAAGTGACAGGTCAGGGCTCCTCTTCTCTCTCCCACAGAACCCTTTGGAATCTACTGGATAGGGACTCTTAGTTGACTCTGCCCACTTCAGTCAAATGGATTTCACTGTGGTGCAGAAAGCCCTCAAACAATAAACTTGTAAAATACAGAATAAAAATTATTACTCTCAGCTATAAGCCACCATCCTTAAAAAGTAGGTACATATAAAAGCATGGAGAAAGAAAACACTTGAAATGCTCATTATTTTAATGGTCAATAGCTTCTGGCTGGCTCTGGATGGTACAGTTAAACAATATACTTGAAAGTTTCCCCCCACCCCCAAAAAAAGCATTTCACACCCCCCTTGATATAGTTTGCTTCCATCAACATTCCACTGCTCAGACTTCCACAGCCTAGAACATGTCTTGAGTCACTGCAGATTCGCATATTAGTGTAATGAGCTGAAAATCCCTTGGTGTAGCAGTGATTTGTCTTACTCTGAAAAATAAAATATTAAACCAAACACCTTCCCAGTCTCCACTGCATTTCAGAGGGGGAAAAAATGTTACTGTGGAAATCTTAATACATTGTTGTCTTTTGTGGGTTTTTTTTCTCTCTCTCCCTTTTCTACTGAAATCATACAGCATAAAGCTCGTAAATCTTCTTTACACAGTACACCAGGGCAGCGAGTGCTATTGTATTATGCAGTCTCTTTCTGTGCAGGTCATCCTTCCTCACCAGCACCACAGGAGTGGAGGAAGTAAGCGTATGCAGAGGCAGTCGGGAAAGTTTATAGGCATCATACTCCACTTGATACTTGCAGCAGGGGTCAAACTGCCAGGAGATTCCGTAGAGGGTGCAACAGGCCATGCTCAGCACGCCAGCAGGCAGGGAGATGTAATGGGAATAATCTAAGGGAAGTGCCAACGGGGTGAAGAGGCAGGCACTGCCTGCCAGCACGGCTGTCTTGTGCAGGCAGTTCCCAACAGTGATCCATCGGGCAGTCTCATCGCCAATCCGGGTGGGCTCTATAACGATGTATTTGTATTGCGCCTCCAGAGCCTGCTCCAACTCGTATTCAAACTGGTCTTGGGCGTTCTCTCCATTGTAGATTTCATGAACAATATAACACTCTGTGGCAGACAAGGTTACCCTGTTAAGGAGAAAAAGAAGGGACAATTAAAGAACCTGGCTTGCTTAATTTCAACAATGCCAGCTTCTTAGTAGGGAATTAGGAGGGTGAAATTCTGTTTAAATGTGACAAGATCCAACACCTTCAACGAGTGTCCAAGTATTGTAATCCAGCTATCTTGGTTTTTTGGTGTGTTGTGGGGGTCTCAAAATTTAGACACAGACCACCTCCAATCCAAATGGAAGCATTTATTGAGGGCTAAGATCTCCAGCAGGCTGAGTTCTAAGAGGAACTAGCAGCTTCAGGAAGACAAGACAGGTCATTTTAAAGTGTAATCATGCTGATAATACACCAGAAATTATGAATATTAAAAAAGCAGAGAGGTTTGTCAGGGGATTGGGGAATAAGGGAGGGGAGGGGCCTGGCCACGTGGAACTATGCATGCTATTACCCACAATGCATACAGAAAAATCAATGAGGGGTCTATGTATGATATTATAATAAGCCTCTATCTCTCTTTAGGTTCACCTAAAGGCCAGTTTGTTTTTTTAATGACTGTACAGGTGGCTACCTAAGTAGTCTTTTCTATTGTTTTGGGGTCCACATCCTGTTTGGGCATCCTGGTGGTGCTGCTTTCTGATTGGCTGGCTACTATGGTCCTGAGATTGGATGGATGTTGTTTCTGTGGGAAATAAGAGGAATGGGTCTGGGGGAAGTTGCTAGTATTCCATCACATAAACACTCCTCCTGTTCTAGTGCATGTCTAGTTAGGATGTAGGGGAGACAGTGGAGACAGTGGCTAGGTAGGGGCAATGGGCCTGCTGTTCAGTGAAGCCTATAATTGAGTCTGAGGGCCTGTGGTGTGGTTAAAGCCAGACTTGTTTTATATCAGAACAAGCCTGCTATTCAGTGAGGCCTTTAGGGAAGTTAAAATATTGGGGCTGGGGGGGGGGGGGAGAGAAACAACTTTATTAGGATTCATCACAGGGATATATAGAAAGAATTTAGATTAAGTGCCTAAGGGGAAGACCCCAAAGGCCAATACCAATGTATGCCAGATCTAGTTCTTCCCTGCTACAGATAAAAATCGGGGTTCAGTTAAAAAGCTGGGGGAGGAAGGGAAAGTTGTATTTCTGCAGGCTAAATAAAAGTGCACAAAACTAAATTTATTATTATAAATAATACACACTGATAATACCCTGCTCAAAGGAAGTCATCTTTGTCTCTAAGAACAAAGGGTACAATAGTACAATTTAGTCTTTAGTGATTGAGCACAAAGAAGACTTCTGGCTTGGAAGTCAGGACAGCAAATGGCCAGGACTCTGCAAAAGTTATCAGTAGCAATAACAGTCCTACTGTCTCCTTTCAAAGGGTGCCCAAATACCTGGTTTGATGGTTTCAGGCATGTTAAAAGCTTGTAGAACCTTATGAATAGCAATGGAAAAGGTTAATTATTACAAATTTCACCTTGTGGACAACTACAAACTTCTTCCTGAAAACAGACTAAGCTGAATATTCTGGTCTCTTGACTTTACATACGTATCAGAATGGGGGGGGGGGGGAGGGGAAGGTGTTATTACCAAAACTTTCACAGAAATTAGCCCATTGCTCACTACCTATTAAGACCCCAGACCATGTCCAATTAGATATGATCAGCAGCCCACTTATTATGGGGCATTTCTGAATCACTGAAACTGGAAACAATCAAGGATTGATTCAGCTTCGGTCCACTGCAGGAAAATTCTCTACTGCATTCAATTTTATACAGTAAGGAAGTATTAAAACAGTAAGCAAGTATTAAATGCTAGCTTCTCAGGCAAAGCTTCACCAAGAATATAATAAATGAGAAAACCTGACATTTATGTAAGTGCTTTAAGGTTTACAAAGCACTTTAAAAAGATGGGCAGCTCACTTTCACATCCTACTGCTGCTCGGCAAAGTTCTTCCACAGGTGGCTAGGTGGTGCAGTGAATAAAGCACCGGCCCTGGAGTCAGAAGGATCTGACTTCAAATCTGGCCTCAGACACTTAACACTAGCTGTGTGACCTTGGGCAAGTCACTTAACTGCCCTGCCTTTCCCCCTCCAAAAAGCAGAAAAAAGTTCTTCCATATGCTAAGCAAAAAGCTGCTTACTTATAATTCCTATTTATTGGTCCTAGTACTTCAAAACAGACACTAAAAAGACAATCCATTTCACCTTTCTCATGACCGCCTTAAACCAAAGACAGATACCATGCTTGCTGCACCTCCCTTACCTCCAACCCCACCCCCATCTATTATGGCTTAAACTGTCCTCAGGAACTTATCTCTTCTTCAGATCACATAATTTCCAAAACATGGTATTGAAGATGTGATTTGAAGTGTCCTTACTACCTTTCTTGTTCTGAGAACTACACTTAGCTTTGATCAAGTCCAGAATCAAGCCTTTCTGGGAGTTAAGTCACACTTATCCAGGCTGAGTCCTGTTGTGTTTAGCATGAACTTCCCTCTCCCCCATTTGGCACATACACAGTAGATTTTGTTGAATCTAAGGACTTCCTGTTTAACTACGACTTACCATTTTGGATGGGGGAAAAATCTGGAACTCAATCTTATAAAAGTGAACACTGAAAACTATGTTTACATGTAATTGGAAAAAATACTAATGGGGGGAGAACTTTTAAAGTCTCGTTTCTACTAATTCAATATAATTACTATTTCTTCATCTGACTACTCTGGTACCAATCATCAGTTCATCTAGCATTCTTTAGGTCCGGCTGTTCAGTTTCCTAATTGAGCTTAACTATGCTGGTATTAAAACCCTGCCTTTATTTCTCCATCTTATTCATAATATCATGAAAGACTTTTTAGGACTGGAATGAAGTGAGGGAGAGCTGGGTAAAGTCAGCCTCACTTTGTCCTCCTCAGCCATCTGGGTCCAGATCTGGATCAGGATGACCAGAGATTACCCCAGTCTCTTGATCCCTACC
>CM053599.1:193367115-193394839 GCA_028646575.1 Pseudocheirus occidentalis
TGGTCTTTCTGGATCTTTTCTCTGAGTGTAGATATCTCCTTCCATCCTGAGACTTGTAGAGTTGTCTTTTAACTGTGCGATGCTGAGAAGCATCCAGTTTAGATTGTTTAATTTTTAAGCAGAGCAAACTGGGTGATTTGGAGTTTTTGTAGTCTTTTTCATTTTGGCTGTAGTATGATTGTTCGTTATAAATTCATGCTTATAAAGGAGGTGTGACTGAAAACATGACTTTTTTACTTCTTTAAAAAACAAACATAAGGGCAGCAAGGAGGCAAAGTGGGTAGAGTACCATCATAGGAGTCAATTGGATCCAAGTTCAAATGCAGCCTCAGACACTTACTAGCTGTGTGACTCTGGACAAGTCTCACCCTGATTATCTCCAAAAAACCAAAATCAAAACATACTTTATACATTCCAATAAAGCTTTCTTCAAGCAGTCACTTTTAAGAGGTCATACACTTACTTAAGCGATGCTACCATTACTAAAAACTTGTTTAAAATTCCTTTCTGGGGATTGCTGTTAGAACCAGCATGCTACAATAGAAAGAATGCTAAACTTGGAGTCATCGGACCTGAGTTCAAATTCCAACCATACTTCTTTACTACCTGTGTGAAGTCACATAAGTCACTTAACCTACCTGGGCCTCTTGTTTCCGCATCTGTCAAATGAGCAGGTTAGACTAGATGATCTTCAGGGTCCTGCCCAGTTCTGGATCTGAAGTTTTTAAAAGCCACATAAAATCAGCCCTATTAATTTTGTGGTTACTCCACATATTTACTCCACAAAAATTTTTTTTAACTTACAAAGTTATTTCCGATCTATGTTATTTATCAGACTAATTTAAATCTAGTTTGCAAAAATGAAATTCACCTTCAAAGGATGAAAGTTTGTTGCCACTGAAGATATTCAAAGGAATGTGTGAAGATTCTGAAGCGCACTCTATTGGTGGAGTAAGGATATGATCTCCCCAAATTTCTACTTGGAGTTATTTATATATCATTCAGATGAATATCTTCTAATATCTTTTAAAAATCAGGCTCTTTACCACCACCAATAAGTATTAATGTCATTCCTGCAGTTTTATTTCCTGTTGTTTTATCTTTTTTAACTTGTTTTTAATAACTTACAAAGCTAAGGAAGTAAAGCAAATTTTTTAGTCTGGAGCAGAGAAAATAGGGGCTTAGAAAACAATCTGATGAGTTTATTGACTTAAAGGAAAAGAAGAAAGATAATAGACTGTGTGAAAGAGTAAACAGTTTTCTGAGGAAGATAGATGGCTGTTTAGTATCTAGAGACTGAAGACGGATGCTGGTTTAAACCTGGCTATTTGAGCTTTTTCCTCATTGTACTGTACAATATATTCCTGTGGGGCAAGAAATAGTTTTTCTTTTGACTTGTGTGACTTCAATACAACTCTACCTATTTGTAATGATGCTTTTATTCATGATGTTGGCCTGAAAGCAGGAATGTAGATTTTCTGATTAACGTTCAATAACTCTAACCCTTTTTGTCTTTTTTTCTGGGGAAAAGATCAATAAAGGATTTAAATAACTAATTTAATTTGGAATTCTACTCCCCAAATGACTAAATTGTATATATTCTTTAACCCTGCAACAGCTCTACTAGGCATATATCCCAACGAAATAAAACAGTAGTCAAAGGTTAGGTCAAAGATGGAGGGAAAAGAAGCAAATATACAAAACATTGATAGCAACATTTTTTGTTGTTACAAAGAACTGACAAGTTAAATATGTTTAAAATACCATAAAAAATATGAAAAAGACAAATTTGGTGATGAAAGGAAGTACTGTGAGATGCTGATCAGGGATGATGAGGCACTGCTGTGCGCTCTATGGGCCTAAGTTTGGGGACACTGACTCAGAGGCATTGTCCCTCCCACCAGGATTTTAGACTGTGGAGAAAGCTGTGTTTACTGACCCCTGTCCAGTGATGTGACGATGCAGTAGCCACTTGCAGGAAAGAGCCACACTACCACCGTTAGTGAGCATGCTGCTACCACGACAAACCCGATGAGGTCAAAGAAAAATTTCGTGAAACCTTAGACACCCTCATCATCAGTGTGCTGAAAGATGACAAGTTTGTAATCATGAGTGACTTAAATGCTGACTGTCAAACATGGCAGGGAGTCCTTGGGAGGAATGGAATTGGAAATAGTAACAGCAGAGGGCACTTAACTACTGAAGACTTGTGTCTCATGACCTTTTCATCACCAGCTCTGTCTTCTGTTTACCTAAACACAATAAACTTTGTTAATGCACCCTTGCAGCAAACATTGGCATGTAATAGACTTTGTCATTATAAGTAGAAGAGCCAGACAGGATATGAAAGTGACAAAAGTGATGTATGTCCGCAGAGTTAACATTCAACATCAGAAGATTCCTAATCAGCAGACTAGAACTTTGATTCCATTCTAACAGAGATAGACAAGGCAAAAACTGACTGAAATCTGGCTTATATGTCAAGAGAAAGTTATCCCCCAGGATATCAAGGATGCCTCCACTGCCCAACGCTATAAAAGGAAAGAGGTTGTCTTGTGAAAACCATGGTGGGGTCTCTTTCTTAGTCATTGCTGGCAAGATTCTTGCCAGAGACCCTCTTAATAGGCTGATCCTTCACCTGGAAGACGGTCATCTACTCGAGAGCCAGTGTGGCTTCAGAAAGGGCTCCGGAATGACTGACATAGTGTTTGCTGTATACCAACTCTAAGAGAAGTGCCAAGAGCAGAACACAGGTCTGTAGACAATGTTTATAGGTCTAATCAAGGCCTTTGGTACTGTTGGTTGGGAAGGCTTATGGAAGATCGTGGCAAAATTTGATTGTTCAGAGAAGTTCATTAGTATTTTATACCAGTTTCATGATGGCATGGGTTCTGGATAATGGATGATGTCCCCATGCTTTTTCAGTCATCAGTGTAATGAAGCAGGGCAGTGTGCTTACTCCCATGCTTTTAAGCATGATTTTTTCTATGATGTTATCAGATACCTTCAACAGGGATAAAAAGAGCATCAAGGTGAGCTGTCATACCGACGATAAGTTATTTAAATTGAAAAGGCTACAAACCAAGACTAAAATGGAGTTGACATGCTACTTTTTGTTCATAGATGATTGTTCTCTCACTGCAGCCTCTGAGGCTGAGATGCAGCAGAGTATAGATCAATTTTCTGCTACTTGTACTAATTTTAGCCTAACAAATATCACTAAGAAAACAAGAGTTTCTCTACCAACCAGCACCATACCACATATATAATCATCAGTTACAGCAAATGGAGAAATTTGAACGTTATGATAAGTTCACTTACATTGGCAGTATACTTTCCCAGATATTCACAAAGATAAAAAAAAGTTGGCAGATGCTTTGCCAGTGTCAGCTCAGTGTTTGGGAGGCTCCAAGGGAAAGTATGGGAGAAAAGAGATATTAGGCTGCCTACCAAACTGAAGGTATACAGAGCTTTTGTGCTGACCTCATCGTTGTATGCCTTTGAAACCTGGACAGTGTAACAGTACCATGCCGAAAATTAACTTGCCTTCATTTGAATTTTCGTTCATTCAGTCATTCATTTTCATTTGTCTTAGAAATGTGCTGAAGATCCCCTGACGAGATAAGGTATTGGATACTGAGGTCCTTTCTCCTGACAAGTATTCAAACTCTATTGCACAGAGTGCAACTCCATTATCCTCCAAATGCTAGCCATAGTAATCAGATGCGTAACATAGTTTGCCTAAAAGAATATTTTATGGAGAACTCACACAAAATAGGTGCTCACACGGTGAGAAGTGATACAAAGACACTGTCAACGTGAAGAACTTTGGTATTTCTTGTGAGACATAGGACACACTGGCACAACCTGCCCAGCATGGCATAACCACATCAAAGAAGGAGCTGTGCTGAATGAGCAAAGCAGAATTGCTTTGAAACATAAGATGTGAAAATTTAGAGATATCTCCATTTTGATTGTTCACATGGACTATTTGTGCCCAACTTGTGGTAAAGTCTTCTGAGCTATTGTTCTGATCAGCCACAGTTGGACCCATTGTACATTGACCCTGATTTAGTGATGATGTCATTTTGAGGACATCCTCTTCCAGTTTGAAGGATAACAACTGACCCCTCTCCTAAGCAGGATAAAGCCATTTTCTGTCCTTGTAGCCGCAAGTTACAGCATTGGCTGCTGTATTTTCAATGGACAGTTCTGCCCATTTCTTCCTGTTTTCCCTCCCCCTTAGAGCTTTCCCTTTCCCCCTTTTTTTCTTTCTGCCATTGGCATTGTGATACAGTGGAAAAAACACTGAATTTGTAGTCAGGAGATCTATGTTTGAAATTTACGTTTGTGTGTCCTTGGACAAGTTAACCTTTCTGTGTCTATAAAATGAGGTCATTGGACTAAATGGCTTCTGAGATCCCTTCTAGTGCTAAATCTGTGATCCTGTGTTAGTGAATTTAATTCTAAACTTCATATCCCTGTGTAATATTATTAGAATATATTTATCCTTACAGTCCAGATCTATTCCTAATATTTGGAGCCCTTTATGATTTTTAACACCTAACATAGAATAAGTAATATTGCAAACCACACGAATTCAAAATGTGCTTATAACTACAAATTATATAAGTAAAATTCAGCCATAAAAGTTTTGCATAATATTTCCATGTTAGCAGCAGATAAACCATGGAAGACAAGCTAGTCTGGAAGGTTCATAAATCCCATCTTCTAAAAGAAAAGACAATAAGATTGGGACTATACAAGACTTTACTGGAATAATCACAAGTAGAACAATATAACCAAGAAATGGAACCAAATATCTGTTGAAAAATTTATTTGAAAAAGTAGAAAAATATGTTCAGTAGCCACAGGATAGTAATTTGCCTACTCTGGGAAAAGGAGCATAATGAAATATAATTTCCAGAATAGAGAAATCAAAATTCTCTTTCTGAGGCAAAAACAAAAACCATAAATTAAAACCCAAGAAACTAAGGAATAAACTGGAGAAAGTTATATTCATGCCAAGAAATCTAACAAATTCCAGAAAAAAAGACAAAGTGTAAAATTCCAGCCAGCTTCACAAAACAGAAAGTAAGGCCTGTTATAGGAAGCTGTTTAAATTCAAAATTACCAATAAAACCTATGCAGTAGGAGAAAAGAGAAAAAATTAATTCCAAGGACTATCCCTGATATGTAATACAAATGTTAGAGACAGCTCCCCATTTATGACAGAATGAATAGGGGAAAGAGATAGGGAAACCCAAATGGGGACTTCTCTCCATCATGTCAGGCTTTTACCTTAAAATCATAGTAGTCTAAGGGAATGGTAGCTCCAGATCAAAAGAGTTTACCTTGGCCTTTATTGTTCCTGCTTATCTCCTTGACTTGGCATAGAAACCTGTCATAACAGTACCCACTAGGTTTGTGATTTCCCATGGAGAGTGCACAGTTTGCTTGCTTTCTCAGGGACCTTCCTCCAAAGTGATTGATAGATAAGCCTACAGCATCATACAGATGCTTTTTTATTCCCTAATTTCTACTTCCCAAAGGCAGCCAGGTGGCACAGTAGATAGAGGGCAGGGTCTGGAATCAGAAGACCCGAGTTCAAATGTGACCCCAGACACATATTAGTTGTGTGGTCCTGGGCAAGTCATTTAACCTTTCTTTGACTCAATTTCCTCAACTATACATGGGGGTTAATAATAGCACCTGACAGGGTTGTTGGGACGATCAAATGTTAGATATTATTATTGTTGTTGCTAACACTCAGAAATACACACGGTGGCGCAGTGGATTGAGTATAGGCCTTGGAGTAAAAAAAACCTGAATTCAAATCCAATTTCAAACACTAACCGTGATACTGGGCAAGTCACTTCCTCACCTGTAAATATGAGGGTAATAATAGTGCCTACTTCACAGGATTATTGCGAAGATCCAATGAGATTTCTCCAGAGCACTTTGGAAACCTTAAAGTGCTATACAAATGCTAACTATTATTATCATTATATTATCTAGCAGTGGGTTATTGTAGTGCCAATGTAATATTCACAGTGCCCATGATCACTGTAAGTATACATGCGTAGTGTTCAAGCACAAAATATAACAGACTCTCAATATAGAACACAGAAACAAAACAGACACCAGAAAACCAAATCCCCAAACCAGTAAGCTGATTCCATCATAGTAGCAAAGAAGTTAATAAGCCACAACAGCACAGAGAGCCACAGCATCCTTTAGCCTTCCCTCAAATTAAAAAAAACAAAACAAAACCAACATTTACTCAGAAGCCTAACTGACTCCCTTAGATACATTCTCTCCTTCTCCCAGTCTAGCTGACTCTGACTCCCAGCTTCCTGTGGGCTCTGCTCTACTGTTCAGCAAATTCCTCCTACCACAGGCTCCATGTGACTACATTCAGCCTATTGGGAGCACAGTTTATTTTCAAAGCAGGGGAGGTCTTCATATTGCATTACCATTACAGTTATCTAGTAGCAGAAAAAGAGATGGGCAGGAACCTCAAAGAGGAGAGGGAAAAAGGAAGAGACAGTTTATGGTAACAATTAGAAATACAGCAGCCAGTGCTAAAACACTTCTGACTCCAAGGGCAGGACAGAATATGGCTTTATTCTGAGCAGATACCATAAAGGGGACAATTAACACAATGGTATCCGGAGTCTCTAAGGGAGAGTCTTGCCAGGTCAGAGTCATTCAATATAGAAGAACTTCATCATCCTTGATTAGTATACTAACCATGCTACCCTCTGCAGCTACTATCTGCTCATAGGATGAGGGTGCCCATATTGACTCCTATGTTCCATCTTCTCCCTTCCAGGGATTTTTTTTACCCCAAATCAGCAAATAATCCCAAAAACAGATCAGTGACTTCATTGACCAATGGGATTGTGGGAAAGAGTCTGCATTTCCATGGTTACCCTGATGCAAGACCAGATTCTGGTTCAGAATTACATAATAATAATAATAATAATAATAATAATAATAATAATAATAGCTAGCATTTATACTGTATCACCCTTTAAGATTTTCATAGTACTTCATGCAAATTAACTCATTTAATCCTCACAACAACCCTGTGAGGCAGGTGCTCTTATTATCATTGCCATTTTAGAGATGAAGAAACTAAGGTTAGCAGAGATCAGGTGAGTTGCCCAGGGTCACACAGCTGGTAAATATCTGAGGTAGGTGTCAAATTGGCATAAAGAACGGTATCTGAATCTAACTGCAGAGCCAGTGCTCTTTCTACTGTACTGAATTTCCTCTTAGATAGATATTGGGATCATGATCTTCTAAAGAACCAGAGTACTAGAGTATATTTTAGATCTCCTATGTCCTGTGCCTCTTCCATTTTTAATTGTATGACTGCTCTTCCACTTGTTCCTAGTGCTTTACCACAGAATGTTGTTCATTTGAAATGTGTGTGAAATGTCCATTCTTTCTGGTATTGGGTACTTGTCACCCAGTCAGAAATAATATTGTTCTCCAAAAAAAAAGAAAAGAAATAACATTGTTCTCTCTTTTAAGTTTTGTGTTTTCAAAAGTCTCTTAACTTTTTAAACTGGGCGCGGATTGAAGGACAATGAAATGTGTTCTTCTAACGAGTTCAGAAGGAAACTTTCAGAAGAAAAGCAGTCTTTTCTGGAAGACTGTTTTCAGTAATCCTGACCAGTGACTGTTGGCAGTGGAGCATTTGTCTGGTGCCTTGCCATTTCCCAATTTGTCTTCCTGCCCTTGTGTCAGAAGACCCAGGGAAGACACTGGCATTGGGACCTACTGCTGGCAAGGGAGCTGCTATCAAAGGTAGGAGATCGTACTTTCTTCAATCCAAAGACTGGAGCTAATCGAGGACACTATGCTGCTGCCGATTGGATACTAGGGCACAAAAAGAGGAACTTCACCCTCCTTTTAACCAGCACTCTTACTTTCTGAAAATAGCTTTTTATCTGCTATTTGTAACCTTAAATAGACTGGCTGAATTATAGTTAGTACAGTAGTTGATTGTGAAAGTAGAATGGGGTGTGTGTGTGTGTGATCGCAGGGAAGAGATCCTTACTGCTTTTTAAGATATTAAACCTCATGATTTCATTGTTCTTCTGGTTGGAATCCTTCTTTGCCCTTTAACCTGATTCTGTTGTGTGTAACATTGTGAATTACTGTGTAATCTAAGCTTTTTTGACTGTCCTGAAACTTTCCAACTTTTAAAGAATTTCCAAATTTTAAAGAATTAAACCTTCTCTTTTTTTAAAATTTAATTTAACTTTATTGACTTGTTTGTTTACTTTGAGGTTACAAGATTCAGTTCTAGAGTCACTTGAGTTTCAGATTTTTCTCCCCTTCCCACCCCTTAAACCTTCTCTTTTAAATGGCAATGTTTTTATTCCCAGATGAGGGTGTTAATGGTTTAATTTCAAGTGTCATAACTGAACAAAGTTCAATAACCAACACAACTAATTGAAAATTTGTGAAGGTGATGATGAGTCTTTTTTTCTTTTCTGTTTTGGGGTTTTTAATAACTGCTGGGGAAAAAACATTCTAAGTTCAAAGTTCTTACTAAGAAGAAGGAAGGAGTAGAGAAAAGGTTAAAAGGAATAATGACTGTGCCCCCAATGAGCTGGGTGGCCACAAGACAGTGTTGTCTCACTTCTTATTTGATGTCCTGGTAACTGTTTTTAAAATGTCACTCTGGAAATTGAGTAGTTGAATTCCAAAGGACTAGTGGTATTTCCTGACCTCTCAGGAGGAGTCTGGAGTTAAGTGCCAGTTAGTTGTTGACCTGAAGAGAGTTTTCCATCTTTACTTTAAATAGTAAAACTTTGTATAGTTGTGGTTCTGACTATTTTGTAGTTTGTAAGATTCAAACAGGTTTAATGCCCCATTGATTTCCTTAAAGTTTTTTTCAGTTATTTATAATTATCATCCATACAAAAATATAATTTAATATCTTCTGTGAAATAGTACAACCTTTTTGTGTTCATACACAAATAAGTTGTATGTAATGCCCCAAGTATTTATTTATAGCTGTAGTTGTCTGTTACTTGGTGCCTAGAAATGATTCATTGCTTATTTTCCAGACCTAACAGCTCTTTCTCTCCATGACCCCCACTTGCTCCTGTGACCCTTAAAGATACTGATACATATCCACCCCCTTCCTTTCTACATACTGATCCCTTAAACATAGAAAGTCAGATGAGCAAGACATTTTTCACCCATTTGAATCTTTCCAACAGAGTTGTCACCGATTGTACAAGGACTAGGTTTTGGAAATCCTAACAAGTTATTAGTTGTGGGCTTTTAAAATTGTAAACTTACTGTTACAGAAAATGAGTAATTACTTATGTAAAGAAATTCTTTTATAGGTGTTATCTCCCAAATAAAAACTAAAATGAATCTTTTTTACTTTTACTACTTTAAATTGAACATTTTCCCACTAGGTTGAGAGTTATGCCAGCCAAGACATAATTGTTTTGTGTCACTTTGAGGATCTTCCCATTCTGTTTTCTGATGGAAGATGGCACCCCCAAAGCAAGGAAGCAAGTGAGAGTAAATTATTTAGAAATTCAGTCCTGACTACTGAGAATGGGAAATGGTAATATGGGAACATGAGAGGTGACAGTGGATAGTAGATAGAAAGCTAACTTCTGAGCTAGGATGACCTGGGCATAGTCCTACCTCTGACATACTAGCTGGGAGAGCCTGAGCAGGTCCCATAGTCTTCTCAGTGTTGCATGTAGTAACACTCTAAGATTGTAGACGGGGTTTGGGGCAGTCTTGGGGATGGGAGGGAGATTCCCAACATCAGTGAAATTGAAGCTCTTGTCTCACATCCCATAATAGCAGAGTGCATAGAAGAGATCAAATACCATGTCCTCTTCTCTGACTAATCCCCTCGCTGCTGCTACTCATATTCTCCTGGAGAGGAGGGGAAATAGGATGGGTCTGTGAACCCCTGAAGTACTCTCCTTGGAACAGCAGTGATTATCTCTGTGAAACTCCCTGCTTCAAATAGTCAGGGGAGTTCATCTGAGATTGAATGTGATTTTCCCAAACATATAGCACACAGCTTGGCTGCTAAATAGGTTTTGGGTTTTTTTCCCCATAACTGGTTCCCTGGGCAGCTGGGATAGATCCATAACTGATTTTAAACTCATTTTGCATTTTTGATTGAATGTAGGAATCTGCTCTCCGCATAGAAATATAGCCTATAGAACAATAAATGGATTACATTAACCTGGCACCATGTTTACTTGAGGCAAAATGTCCCCCAGTTCCAGGAGATCCAGATTGGACTGAGGTATTGTTTCAGGTGCTCATGGAATCCCAGAAGGTTCCTCCTTGGGTGCAGAAATTTATAAGATTGTTTGTAGTTTCTCTTTTTTTAAATCTATTTTATATCTTGCTGTTTGGGCTTTGGTTGAATTCTTTAGTATATGAAAGATGAAAATCATAGGATTTCTCTTCCAGAAGGAAGCCGTGCTGATGTGGCTAATTTTAAACTATCTCCCCTAGAGGTTCGAAACAATACTTGAGAGTTTGTCTTTTGTAGCATTCTTGGCCTAGTTTGTCTGTTTATAGGACACATTCTGTTTCAGAGCATTTTTTTTAAAGTATTCTCTGATTCTTCAACCCTCATGAAGTGAGTAACCAGCATTGAAAAGAATGAAACCAAATGAATGACAGCTTATTCATATGGTATATTCTCTGCTTCTTTAGTTCCATTTTATTTTATTCAACTCTAAGGTTGTAAACGTGAACTGAAAAAGAATTGGACAACTCTGGTTCATAGGACACCTTGGGAGAGAAAACAGAGTATTCCTTATCTGTAGGAACCAAAGGAGATTTAAATTTGGTTCTAGGATTGTGAGATTCACTGCCTTGGGTAATTCTGATGTTGACTCAGGACAGACCAAGTTTACTGGAACTGCTTTCTACTGCTAGACTCACTAACCAGTTCCTGCTTCTCTAGGGAAAAGGCCAGAATTGATCCAAAGACCAGAATTGGCCCAATCCAATCCAGGGAGTAGGAATGTAGGTCACAAAGAGAATTAATTGTTATTAATACCACTTCTTAAGGAGATGTGTTTTGTGGGTTTCTTCTCTTAACCTTTTACCTCTTCCCATCTCCATCCCACTGTCCCTCAGGGTTATGTTATGAAAGAAGACAAAATGAATACAAAATCATAGCTATATAAGGGTTTACCGATTGATCAAACAATAGGTATTGAATGAAGCTGTCTTGATGAGGCTAACTCAGAAAACAAGCAACCTTCCCTCTTTCTCACACATATACGCACATGCACACACACGCATGCACAGCTTCTTTTGACAAGAGTGGTGTCATTGGTCCATCAGTGCCAGCTGAAGTCTAAGGAACCTGTTTGTCCTTGGATCTCAGTTGTATCCCTAGAAGTTGTGAAAGTAGGTCAGGGGCTACCCTGCCCATACACCACGGTCATCTGGCCTGTGGTCTCTGGAGAGTGTTAAACCATAATAGTACACAAGGTAAGGAGCTCTGTACTTTGGAAATCACTTTCATTTTCAGTGTGCTCAAGCCTAGTTTTGGCAGGATGAAGGGAGAGAGGAAAATGTATTTACTTAGCAGAATTTGGGTATAAGAAATAGGGTGGTTGTTGATGGAAGGGCATGATTTTTACAGATAATTACATATGAATATTAGATGGTACATTAGATAGACTCATGTTCCTGACTTCAAATCCAGCCCCAGACACTTACTAGCTCTGTGACCCTAGGCAGATCACTTAACCGTGTTTGACCTGGTTTCCTTATCTGTAAAATGAGCTGGAGAAGGAAAGGGCAAATCACTTCAGTATCACTAAGAAAATCCCAAATGGGGTTGAAGAGGTTCGAAGAGCTGGGTGTCTGAGGGATCTCATATGAATCCCTTGAGGGTTCTTGTCTGGAAAGAATTTCACAGGATCGAAGCTATCTTTTGGCAAAGTTACAAATTATGCTGACTTGGCAGCAGGCAGAAGTAGGGGGACCTCCAAAGTGCAGGGAACTAAGGTAGAGTTAGATAGTTTTATGCTCTGCAGTGGGCAGGAAAAGGTTAAGGGAACCTGCAAAGAGCAGGGGATAGAGGTGCAGTTTTTATAACCATAAAACTGACAAAGTTTAATTATGCTAAGTAGGTGGGCAAAGGTGGAGTTTGGGAGGAGTTTATGAGTGGTCAGTGCTTAAAGGGACATGCACTTTTTATATCAACTGCGCGGGCGTATTGCCCATAATTCACTGGGACATCCCCCCATAGGGGGGCTATCAGGAGGTGTGGTTTTTGCTTTGAAACGTCACTAGGTTATTTTTTGGTCAAGAATGAAGGGGATATGGTCCATATGGCTGTTGGGAGGATAGGCTTGATTGTTTCAGGAGCTGCCAAGTCTGGGAGCTAGACCATGTTGGGAGGGAGTTATCTCTTTGATAATGTTGTTCAAGGCTTTTGAGTGCAGCTGGCCACTTAGAACAAAGGGGCTATGCATTTCTCCAAAGGTTTGTTTACAGAATGCTTTAGAAGGATTCATAGGTGCTTGGCTCTAGGCAGACTTGCTAGCTCAGGGAAAAGACTTTTAGGCTGGCGGAAGGGGAGAGGCAGAGTTAATGCCTTTAAGGCTGGGAGAAAGTGTAACTTTTGCAACTTAATTGCACAGGCTTATTACAAACTGATGTTACATACATAGGTACCCGAACACAAATGAGATTTTACAAACTGAGGTTGCAGACAAAAGCATCCCAGACCGCATCAGGGTCATGAGGACTCAGACACAGATGGAATGACTGAACAAAAATAATAGATTGTTTATTTTGATTACGGTGAAATATCTAAATGTATTTTGATAGGCATGGTAGAAATTTATATATACTGTTAAGATAATTATTCAAGTAATGCAGTTGATAGATCAAATAATGAGATGATTCCTTTTATCAGCATTGTAGACTTGGCCTAATGGCTCCAGACAAATCCTTATTTTCATTATGTCATGCATCATCAACCACAATAAATGAAGATTATGGAATTAAAGCGTTTTTGTATGTTATAGGAGACTGAGGCAGCCAGGTGTTTCCCAATGATCCCGACTCAGTGCTATTGCAGAGATAAAATTTGTTTGTTGTTAGGAAACAAAGTAGAAATAGTCTTCAAAACATTTGGAATTGGGATGTTGGAACAGTTCAGAAGTATATGAGGGGAGTGTACAACTGCTCTCACAGACAGACCTTTGAGATGTGATTCTGCTCTTGCTCAAATTTATTTTAGAAACAATATGATTTTCATTTACTGGGTCATCTGTTTTCTTATTCTAAAGACCAGGATAAGACAACAGCATTGAAAGATAATATAAGATTGTTTTGTTTTGTTTTTTACTACCATGCTTTCTTTTGCTGAAACTTCCTTCTTCTAATCAAAGCTATACTCCCTCTTCTCACTCTATACTGTCTTGTTTAATGATCTCATTAGCTCCTATAGGTTCCTTTTTCACCTCTATGCCTGGGATTCTCAGATCTCTTTATCCACCTCTATACTTCTCTCCTGACCTCCATTGTCACCACCAACTACTAGACATCTCAAATTGGGTGTCTTATATACTTCTCAGACTCACTCTATCCAAAAGAGAACTGACTATCTTTTCCCTTAAACCCTCTATTACTGTAGAGGGTACGATCATCCTCACTTGCAACCTTGGTGTCATTCTTAACTCCCCAGTCTTTCTCACAGTTCACCTCCCCTCCTCCCCCTAGTATCTGTTGCCAGGATTTGACAATTTCATCTTTGCAACATCTCTTCACATGCCCCTTCTCTCCGCTGACACTGTTACCACCCTGGTGCAGACTCTTATCACCTGATGCCTGGACTTACTGCAATAGCCTGCTAGCAGATCTCTCTGTTTCATGTTATCCCTTCCCCCAATTCAATATATCTCCACTCAGCTAAAAAAAGTGATCTTCCTAAAGTTCGGGCCCCCCCCCCACATACTCATTAAACTCCATGGCTCCCTATTACCTCGAGGATCAAATATAAAATTCTTTATTTGGCTTTTAAAGCCCTTCATAACCTGGTTTCTTCCTACCTTTGCAGTATTCTTAAACGTTTCCCTCCTCCATATAGTCTTAAGATCCGTGTATACCAGCCTTCTTGATCTTCCTCATGCCTAACACTCTGTCTCCTGACCTTTTCACTGGAATGTTGTTCCTTCTCACCTCCACCTCCTGGCTTCCTTTCAGATCCCCCTTCTTTCAGGCAGCCTTTCCCTCTCCTTCCCACTGCTAATGCAGTCTGAGATTGCCTCCCATTTATTTACACTACATATAAGTCGTATGTACATAGTTGCTTGCATGTTTTTCTTCCTTCTTAAACTGTGAACTCCTTTAGGGCAAGGACTGTGTTTTTGGCCTTTTTTGTTTTTCCTCACATGGTGCCTGATACATGGTAGGCACTTAATAAATCCTGACCGAGCAGGAAATTTGACTTTTTTTTTTTTTAGACAAGGCTCATTGAGGCAGTATTATGCTTTCGGTCATGAAAGTGTTGCAAACGGTAGAGAATAGATTGTGTTCTTATTGCAGTGATTCTTTGGCCTAGTTGACAAATGCTGTTACTGATCTTGTTGGAGGCATGTTCAGTCCTGTTGATTTAGAGCACTTTGGGCTAAACAGAGGTATTTGGCATCCTTACCCTCTCCTAAAAATATAATCCTTGAGAGTGGGAATTGTTTCTTTGTGTTTGTATCTTAAGCACAGAGTAGATGCTTAATAAATGCTTGTTGATGTCTGTTTGCTTTAGCCTTCCCTTAGCTCTGTGCTCACCTTTCCTGTGGCCCTTAGGGAAAACCTAGGGCTTACTGAAGCTGCGGGGCAATGTCAGGTAGCTGCGTCTGACTACTTGTGCTCTCACCCAGAGCCGCAGCAGCCTTGCTAGCCCCTCTTCAGTTGTTGCTCATCTCTCCCTGAACTGTTTTGACTGTACTGGTTTATACAGAATATGTTTGGTGATCATTACGACAGTCATGCGCTGATCTTACGGAGAAGTGGCCTCTCATCAGCCTTGGTGGGACAACATGATTGCTCACATGTGGGTGGTGCTCTAAGGTTTCCAAAGTGCTTCGCTCACACCCTGTGATTGGCCTTTTCTGCACGAGGAAACCTAAACTCAGGCTAATTGGTTTGCTTGAAGTCATGTGATTCAAAAGTGGCAAAGCCATGATTCTGACCTGAATCCGGTGATTTGAGTCTCAATGTTCCTTCCACTTCTGAACTGCTTCTTAACAAACCCTGCATGGTTTATATGATTACTCTTGAGATTGTCTATTCCTAAAATGGCATGGAGCTGAAATTAGCAATAGAATCTCGTATCAGTTCCAAAAATCTAGATTTCTTCTAGAAAAATATGTGAGCCCAGATATGTTGTTAGCTACTTAGAGCATAAAGACAATCATTTAACTAGCAAGCTTAGTTATAAGTCAGAGATGATATTAATATAGGCCCTAAGACCTGGAAGTGATCTTAGAGATCTTCTGGTCAGTCCCTCACTTTGGGTGTTAAAGAGAGCATTGAGATGCAGAGAGGTTTGTGTCTGTGGTCAGACCATGAGGAGGGTTGATTAAGAAGAGAATCCAGGTCTTACAACTTTCAGACGAGAACTCTTTCCAGTCCTTCCCACCTCCTCCTTTAGATTTCACCAAAATCATCTCATTGCCTCTAAAAACTAGAAATAAAATCTGTGAAAGGGAAGCCAGACCCACCTCTGAAGCAGACTAGCTGTGTGACCATGCTCAGCTTCTCAGTAGCCCGGTTGCTGAACTAGTTGCTGGAAGAAGTTTCTGTAACTGGAGTTCCCTACAATGATAAAAAGTTTCAGAACCTTCACCGCCCCCACCCCCCCCCAAAGTCTATGGTTTGAATTCCAGTGAGTTTTGCTTTGGTAAATATATCTACAATTCAGTGCTGCAACACAGATGTGGATCCAACAGTATAAATAATGTACATGCAACTTTATTAACATCAGTGTTAGTTGTTGTATGGGATAGCATTATATATACATGAAAAGAAACAAAACCATAGGGAAGAGAAGTTAATATCGACAAAAATAATGGAAAGGAGCTTTTTGGAAGCTACATACCTAGTGTGCTATTTTGGGAAGGAGGCAGAATTTGCTGGGGCTCAGAGCTTAGGTTTAATAAAGAGATCTGAGATATTGCTCAAATAGAAAGAGAGCAATTGTTAATTCTACTTAGTATGCCACAAACATTCTTGTTTTTTTGTACCTGATACTCCTAGGAGGACTGTGCCAAAGGGAAAGCTGATGGATTGTATCACCTCCATGGCCATCATCCCCCTGCTCATTGGCTGTATGGGAATCTTCGGTCTCTTCAAGTTGCTACAGTGGATACGAATGAAGGCCTACATTCAGGATTCTGTAGTCGTGATTACAGGGGCAACCTCTGGACTAGGGAAAGGTGGGTTCCCAAGTATGTTATTGACCGATGAAGAGGAATCAGAATATCCTTTTCTCTCCATTGCCATTTCTAGACTCTTCCTCTTTTACATTCACTCAGCAACTTCTCCCTGGCCCTCTATCCAAATGTATCACCCAGTCTGAAGCTTCCTGGCTGTTGTCTACTGGCTCTCAGCTCATTTCCTCTCCTTTCTCTAGGAGTTCAGTGCCTAGTTGGCAGTCTCAGAACTTCTCAATCCCAGCTTCTGATCTTATACTAGAGGACTTGAACATACCTGCTCATGTTCCCTCAAATACCCTCATCGAATCTCCTAGCGCCTTGCTCTGTTCATCTCCCATGACCTACTCTTTTGTTCTACCCAAGCTATAGAAAGTGAGAGTTAATTACACTTTTGATCTTGACATAACCTATAAACTGTTCCACTTCCATAATCAAGAACTCTGAAAGTCCTTTGTCCAGTCATAACTGCCTATCTTTCTATTTCTCCCTGTGCCATACTCTTCCTAAATTTATTCTTAATCCTTGTTATCCAGTCCCTCTACTTCACATTACTTTGTGGGGCCATTGACCACTGCTCTCTCATTACTTCTTTTTTTAATCTAGCCCCTTTAGTTTACTATTTTGTCCTTTTTACTTCACTCTCTGATGAAGAGGTGGTACTTCTTGCCAGGGCCAACACCCCTACACGTACCCTTGGTATTTCATTCCTACCATCTTTCCATCATATTGTCCCCACAGTCTTCCCCTTCCGCTTTCTAATCTTCAGCCTTGCTTTTCTAACTCCTTCCTTACTATCTACAGAATTGGCCAGGTCTCCTCCATTATCAAAAATTCCGCACTTGATACTGTTATCCTGTATCTCTCCCCTCTTTCTTAGCCAAACTTCTACGGGGGAAAAACAACTGTCTACAATCATTGCCTCCTCTCCTCTCCTTCCTTCCTTCTCAGCTCTTGGCAGTCTAGCTTCTAACCTCATCACTTAACTGAAACTGCTATCTTCAAAGTTACCCATGAGCTCTTTTTTTAAATTTAATTTTTATTCAGTTAACAAGCATTATTTTTTTTTCCTTTCCCCTCTATGGATAAAAAAATCCTTGTAAGAAATATACATGGTTAAGCAAAACAAATTCCCACATTTGTTATGTAAAAATGTATGTATTGGGGCAGCTAGGTGGCGCAGTGAGTAGAGCGCTGGCCCTGGAGTCAGGAGGACCTGAGTTCAAATTCGGCCTCAGACACTTAACACAAAAACTAACTGTGTGACCTTGGGCAAGTCACTTAACCCCAATTGCCCTCCAAAAAGGAAAAAAAAAAGTATGTATTTATAAAGTATGATAATGTAAAGGAAAACAACTTTGAAAGACTTAAGAACATCGATCATTGTAATAACCACTTATGCCCACCTTATGACAGATGATAGACCCAGAGTGCACATGAAGAAATACATATTATGTATATTTGGATGTGGCCAATGTAGGAACTTGTTTCTCTTGACTATGCATATTGCCCGGGCCTGCGGGACTGTTAACTTCCTGTTAACTTCCCGAGTCACCTACCTCAGTCCACATGGACAGTCTCAGTCACATCTACGACCCAGTTGCCTCCACGACCCTTCAGGATATCCCGGTTTGGACAGAATAGTCAGACACCTTGGTGGAGTAGTATAGGTCTCTTTATTCTATCCTGTTGTGTGCCCTATCCCCATGTGTGCTGTGCCTCCTTGTGCGCCATGTCCCCTGCTCTCCTGCGGTTCCTCTGCCTTATATAGACTGTCTGTCTTCCCCTCATCACATGCCTCAGTAACAGTATTCTGATAGGGGGAAGTGCTCCTCTGCTTATTCGCACATACTCTATGCCACCCATGACCTTTATCCTCCAAGACCCCCTTCCCGACATGGGACAGCACGTGCTTGGTAAACAGGAAGTATGGTCACAGGGGTGGGGCAAACGCACAGATACCTCTTAGACCCTCCTCCAGTCTTCCTGTTTGTGAGGACATACTGACCAGTTCAGACCTCTAGTCATTCAAGGCTTAAAGTAGCCCTTACACATATTTGCTGCCAAACTAGTCTTCCCCCCTAAAAACCAGCTTGTTTATATTTCTTGATTACTTGTCAGTTGGGGAATGGCTCTTATTTTTTATAAACTGGAGTTAGTTCTTAAATATCTTGGATATATGAGACCTTTATTAGAAAAACTTGCAGCAAAGGTATTTTTCCAGTTAACTTCCCTTCTAATCCCAATTTCCCTTCTAATGTTATCAGCATTCAACCTAAATCCATTCTTTTTTAAACTTAACTTCATGTTGTTTCAATTGACAAAAGTCTATCTTCTCTCTCTCCTGCCCTCCCCCACTTTGAGAAAGAAAGAAAAACAAAACCTTGGTGACAAATATGGGTGGTCAAGCAAATAAACTTCTCAACTGACCAAAAAAATACATGCACCAATCGGGACCCTGATTTTATCGCTCCTCATTCGTATTTCATTTTGAGCCTTCTAGAATTGTGGTTGGTCACTGATCAGTTTTCCACTTTCCCTTTTCAAAGAAGAAGCAGGTGGTGAGAGCCAAGGTCTACACAGCAGCAGTGCGCTTAGTTTAGTAATATATGCTTCAGCTTCTCCCTTGAGCCTTTTTCTTTCCTTTGCCAAGGGCTCCTCTCCTCTCCTCTCCTTTTAAATTTCTCTTCCCAATCCACTCTCCATGGTTAGAGTTTGTTTCCTTTAGGACTGACCTCTCCTTTAATTTTCCCTCCTGCCCTTAACCTCCTTTTTTCCTGGAGTGAAATGTATTTCTACACCCCACTGTGTGCCTTCCTTCCTTTGACTAGGTTGCACAAAAGTGAGGTTCAAGTGTCATCCATCCCCTCTATGCCTTCCTCTTTGTATAGTCTTCTTGTTTGCTCAGATTATATAGAGAGAATTTTCCCTGTCCTTTTTATTCCTTTCCTGCCTAATGAATCCCTTTTCCCTTATGTTTCCTTTTTTTTCCTTAAATCATCATAATAGGTTCTCTATCTTATTAAACTATGTCTATGATCATCTCTTCATATTAGACTGTAAACTGTTCCTCTTTGTTTGGTCCCTTATGATTACTCGTTCATTTTTTATACTTTGTTTCTCTTCACTCCCAAGATTGGAGTGCTGGTGCTTTCATCAGGAATACTTAAAAATCCTCTGTCTCATTAAAGGTCCATTTTCCTCCTGTAAGATTAATTTCTGTTTTGCTGGGTAAATCGTTCTTGCTTATAAGCCTATACCTTCTGCTTTCTCCAGTACTGTATTCCAAGCTCTCCACTTCTTGAAATAGTAGCTGCTAAATCTTCTGTGATCTTGACTGTGGCTCTTCGATGATGGCATTTTTCTGTCTTCTTTCTTTGACCTAGAAGCTCTCAATTTTGTCTGTCACGTTCCTGGGAATTTGTGTGTTGGGGTTTCTTTCAGAAGGTGACCAGAAGATTTTTTTCAGTTTTCACTTTGACCTCTTGTTCTAAGAGATAGGCAGGTTTTAAAAAAAAATTTATTGACATATGATGTCTAGGCTTTTTTTTGGCTAATAGTTTTCTAGCAGTACAACGATTCTTAAAGCCTTTCTCCTTGATCTGTTTTCCAGTTCAGTTGTTTTGATATTTATGATTCTATTCTCTGATCGTCAGGTAGCCTATTAACAGATTCAGAGACTCAGTCTTTATTCACGTAGGAATATCAAAGACAAGCAAATTACGTGGGGACTTTTTTGAGAGGAAGACATGCCATTCTTGGGTGAATCTGCTCACTTCTGCCTCAAGCTTTTAGGAGCTATTTCTTACGATTATTTGCTACGTACTCCATATGATTATCTTTTTGGATGGTTTTGTCTTTGAGTAAAAAATAATATTGTTGACTAAGGGAATAACATTTTTATATTCCCATTTTAGGGAATTTACATCCCAAATTTGTGAGGTGCTGCTATGTTTACTAAGAAGGAAATCCCAGAAATCTTCCAATAGAGAAGAACTGTATAATGGGCTCAATGAGTGATACAACAGCACTGCTCTGACTCTCACTACTCCCTTTCTTGCCCTAGTATTTTTTTTTCCTACAGAACTTTCCTACGGCCTGAAAATGGAATGCTTTTCCAGCCTGCTGTTCTCTCTCAGTTCCTCTCTGTACAGGGTTCATTTCCTCTCATTTTGGACTTGCTGCCCTCAGAGCTAATGTAGAGCTTTGGGCTATCATTTTTCAAAGGCTATTTATATATTGACCTTCCTGAGATTTACTATTCTCAATTCTGTGTTCTTCCCCACCCTTTAGGGGCATATCCCAAAGCAGTTCATTGTATTACTTCATCAAATCTGCATCCAAAGTTTTTACATTCCTTTGAGAGTGACCAAGAATGTCAGAAAACATTCCTCCTTTCTAAAATGTTGCTATCTGATTTTAAAAGACATCTTTCTAACAGTTTATTCTGGAAGCTTGGCTCATTGCTAAGAGAGATTGCATATGCTAGGAAGGCCTGAGCTTGCAACACTGCCCTGACTCTAGAAGATGGTGCTCACTAAGGCTGCACAAAAATGTACCCTTCACCATGATGGGTTCTGTTCTTAATTTGACCACAGCTGGAGTTCAAGCAGCTTCTGTGCCTGAATTCTGGTTCATACATTCATTCAACGAGCATTGAGCAGTTACCTGCTATCTGTCATATGCCATATACTGTGCTCAGCAAGGGATTTATAAAGACAAAAAACAAAGTATCTGTCTTGAAGGAACTTGTGTTCTATTGCCAGTCATGTGCCCATGTGCCTGGCCCCCTGAATGAATTTATTAACTCTTGTTTAAAAGATGGCCATCCAAGTATGAGCACAATTGAAAATGTCCTTATTTAATAGATTTCGTATCTTTCATGGGTGGCTAGGTAGTACAGTGAATAGAGCACTAGCCCTGGAGTCAGGAGAACCTGAGTTCAAATTCAGCCTCAGCCAATTAACCCAAAACCTAGCTGTATGACCTTGGGCAAGTCACTTAACCCTGAATTGCACTCCCCCCCCCCCAAAAAAAAGAGTCTACCGATTTAGTATCTTTCTCCCAGAGAATTCAATGCAGGTGCATTTTTTTACATACAGAAATAATGTACATTGGGGGTGACTAGGTGGCACACTGATCCTGGAGGCAGGACAACCTGATTTCAAATCTGGCATCAGACACGTAACACTCACTAGCCGTGTGACTTTGGGCAAGTCACTTAACCCCAATTTCCCTGCCTTCCCCCTCCAAAAAAAATGGCAAGAAAAAAAAATCACGTACATATATAGATGCATAAAATTGGAAGACCAGTTGGAGTGACTTTTAGTGAGGAATGGAGGGATTTAAAAGGTAAAACTAGGATGATGCTTAATGATGAACTTTCTTCCTTGAGGAGAGCCCCTAGGCCCAGAACAGTCTGGTTCCTGTCCCGTCCTGCTTTAATCTCATAGCTACAAAGATGTTTGAAACAATATTGGGGAAAGAGTATTTAGACGGGCGGGGAGCCTGCCTTGGGCCGCATGTAGTCCTCTGATTCCTCATGTGTGGCTCTTTGACTGAGTCCACACTTCACAGAGCAAATCCTTTTAATAAATGAATTTGTTCTATGAAACTTGGACTCAGTTAAAAGGCAACACTCAAGGACCTAGAAGGCCACATTTGGCCTAGAGGCTGCAGGTTCCCCACCCCTGATTTAGACTAAAAGAATATATTTTAACACAAATACCTGCTTCCTTATTTTTCTCAGCAGTGAAGTTATTAATTCTCCAACATGGGACTCTGTTAAAAATATGAATGCCGAGATAAAAGTGTCTTTTACATCCTGGACGCTAAAAAGCTATTTTATGGTCTGAAGCCTTGTAACGCATATCACACAGAACCCCATAGAGATCATGATATCACAGAACTACTACTCTTTTTAACACACTTAGCTAGGAGCATAGGATAAATGGCAGAGTTGTTGCTAATTAACATTTGGGATATGACCTGGGCCTGATCATACTTTGCCTCCTTAAATGAGTGGCTTTAAGTTTTAGTTAACATCATAACTCAGGTTTTATATTTTTAATATTCTAGAAAAGACAATTTAGAAATAGGAGCTGTGAGGCTCTATTATGAAAATGAGAGTCAGTTTTGTGACCGTGGACCCCAAAAGTAGGAGGCAGTGGTAGTGGGGGTGGGAGGTATTGGCAAAGGAAGGTACATGGGACAGTCATCTGGATCTTTGGAGTTTTCAGTAAGTATCCATTTAATTACATTAGTAGAGAATGATTTGAATCTTTTCAGCTATAAAACTTCTGTTCTTACTATATCTTCCTTTAGAATGTGCTAAAGTTTTTTATGCGGCTGGTGCTAAGTTAATTCTTTGTGGACGAAGCCAAAAGAAGCTAGAAGAGCTCGTCAGAGAGCTGACTGCTGTTCGCTATAGAAAGGTAAGAATGGAATGTTAGAGATGTACATTTTGAGTCCTGTAGAGTCAGGTGTTTCTGAGGGAACATAGAAGCATTCTTGTTACTACTAGACATTCAAGGCTTCTTCATATTCTAAAAGCAGTAACATCTCCTGAAATGTTATTAGACATCAAAACTGAACAGAGGTACACAGACTAAAGAGCTACATTCGCACGCTGACTGAGGAGCATAAGTTAATAGATGGCCAATTATGGTGTTTTGGAGTTACTGGGAACTTGGCTGAAATTTTGGTTTTCTGTTACGGTTGCTGTCCCTGCCACATGGGGATAGGTAGATGTAGCACCCAATTTTCAAGTAATAGCTGGTCATTTTTAAACATATGTTATAGTTACATATACATTGATGTATATACACATACATATAGTTACACATATATAGATGTATATACATATATAGGTCTACCATGTATACATCTATACATAGATGTATATTTCTACATATATCATCTATTTCTGTATCATTATCTAGATACATATATGTGTGTGTATATGTACACACACATATGTCTACATAGTGTTTATATCATCTTTTCCAAATACCTCATCCATCTCCCTTACCCAATAAGTCATGCCTTATAACAAATAACAAAAAAGGCAGAAAAAATAATTGAATGGGACCAAACAACTTATCAGCTGTGTTTGTTAGTATTGGTAATTTTTTAAAAAATGAATTAATTTATTTACTTCTGGTTTACAATGGTCATTTTTTTTAAATGAGAAGAATCAGTCTCATGTATCTTTCTTCCTAGATCATCTTCGCCATTTCTCTAACTCCTTCCCACAATTAATTTGATACTTGTCAAAATTTGTTGTTTTTTTAATTCAGTCAAAGGGAGGCTTTGTCATTGTCCATCACAGTGTTTTCGTATAAGCACCTTATAAATGTTGAGTGAACAATGAGTCGTTTGACCCTTTCTAGAATACTCCGTTCCCTTAACACTAGCAAGAGGAATGCTCTGTGTAGCATGAAAAGAGGTGATTGTAGATGACATATAAGGAAGTGTAAAAGGAGCTCTGGATAACATTGGTGTTGGGGTGGGGGGAGCCCAATAGCAGCGATCCTGTAAGCTAACAGTATCGCCTCAAGCCTTTACTGTGTGCGGTTCTGTTCCTCTCTTATGAGGGATAACAAAATAAAAATGAACAAAACTTATAAAAACATACAAACCAAAGCTTACATGTGCAAGTAAGGATTGCTCCTCCAAGCAGCCGTCTCAGGAGGCCAGGACTTAGTCTAGAGATGCTGCCTGTATCCCAGACATTCTTCTTTCTTCTTTATCCCAGACACCTTGTCCCCTACATTGAATAGGCACTTGAACATTTGTTGATGAGGAGAAAATCCAGTTTATGAGCCACATAAAAGAGCCAGTGATGTTTTTTCGTAGCCAGTTTTCCTTGCGTGGTGTGTCTAGTACCTGTTCTTTCCATTGCTGTTCCCATTGCTGGGATTTTTCTAGTCTTTTCATTTTTCCTCTTTCCTTCCTCCAAAACATCCCTCAAGCCACTACCAGGCTTATCTTTTGGGGGTACAAATCTGTTCATGTCAGTCCTTTACTCAAAACCCAGGAAAAGTTCCCTGTTGCCTACCTGGTAAAATTTAGTCTCCTTTATCTTTATTTGGCTTTGAAGACCCTCCACAACACAGTGTCACCCCGCTTTCTAGATTTTTATCTTTTATTCTTCCACATACTCTGTGCTCCAGCCAAATTAAATTGCTTTCTGCACACTATAGATGCTGAATACTTTCTCACCTCTGTCATTTTTTTTTATATGATAGCTCTTTTTATTTTTATTTATTTATTTTTTGCTTTTTGGAGGGCAGTTGGGGTTAAGTGACTTGCCCAAGGTCACACGGCTAGTTTTTTGTGTTAAGTGTCTGAGGCCGGATTTGAACTCAGGTACTCCTGACTCCAGGGCCGGTGCTCTATTCACTGCACCACCTAGCTGCCCCACTCCTCTGTCATTTTGCTTAATCCATTCCCACACTGAAATGCCCCACTCTTTCCCACCAGGTTGACTTTTTTCATGTCCTTGTGAGCTGCCCCAGATGTCTTTCTTCTAATAAGCCTTGTCCAAAATTCCTCAAAGATGATCTGTTGTTTTGCTTGCACTTCTTATATCATACGTTATTTTGTACTGTGTTTATTGGTATGACTTGCCATATCCCCCGCTGATCATGGTGGGGGACCTGCATCCTCAGGGCCACATGTAATCCTCTACATCCTCAAGTTTAGCATTTGACTGAATCCAAACTTCACAGAGCAATCCCCTTAATAAAAGGATTTGTTCTGTAAAACTTGGACTCAGTCAAAAGGCCACACCCGAAGACCTAAAAGGCCACATGTGGGCTGGAGGCCACAGGTTCCCCGCCCCTGGCTAGCCCTACAGAGCCTGGCTCATAAGGCTTTGTACACTGTTGTTAGTGAGAGAGCACTAATGCATTTTCAGAACTCTGCTCAAGTCTGAGACCTTTCCTTTGACCTGCCTATTTATCGTCCAGCTTCTTTGGCCTTGTACTGTGGATTCTGCCTCCTTCCTTGCATCCCATTGAACAACAGTAACAATTTTCATTTGTGCAGTGCTTTACCATTTACAGATTACTTTTTCACAACAACCATGTAACATATGCAGCTTCAGTACAAGTATTATTATATTCCTAGAATGTTAAGCTCAGAGAAATATGGTCACATGTGAATAAATGGCAGACCTAGAACTTGAACCCTGATCTTCTAGACTGGTCTGGCCATTATTCTGGTTTGTTTTTTTTTTTTTTTTGCTTTTTGGAGGGCAGTTGGGGTTAAGTAACTTGCCCAAGGTCACACGGCTAGTTTTTTGTGTTAAGTGTCTGAGGCCGGATTTGAACTCAGATACTCCTGACTCCAGGGCCGTTGCTCTATTCACTGCGCCACCTAGCCCCGCCCTGGCCATTATTCTTTCCTGTATATTGCTCATTGTTGCCAATTATATTATGACTCTATAAAAACGGATTCTTTTGCCTTTGGCCATTATTGGACAACCCTTTATTGATAAACATCACCCCCTATTTGTAGAAGCAACCTCTTTACCTCTGGCTCATCATCACATTTTCCATGCCAGTGGAAGATTCCCTGCTGCTCCATGGATCTTTCAATCACTTTTCTACACTGTAAGGTGACATAGTCTTTTCATTTTTCTAACATATTTTCAGTTAGCCATTGTCATGGAGTGTAATGAAGCAGTGGTGAAAACTCCAGCTGAAGGTTTTCAGAGGAGGTTGGAGGGTCAGTGTGCTACCCAAAGACCGGTAAACAAATAGACCCCTGAAGACCAGCTGAGGGAACCCAGAGAAGCAAGAGCTTAAAAAAGCGCCTGAAAAATATATATTTTTTGTAAATGAATCAGAACATTGGAGGAAAAATAATTAGAAAAGAAATGAGAGCTTTGGGAGACAGAATTGGAAAGGAGGGAACCAATTAATAGCTTAGCACAAGAGGTACAAAATTTTGCCAACTATAAGCTAGTAAGACTGACTCATTCCTCGCAAAATTCTAGAATAATTGGAAAGTTAATAAACACCTAGAAAAAAGAGTCGCAGTCACAAAAATCCCAGCATTGTTTCATCAAGAACAGGCCATGTCGGGCTAGTTTTTAACAGGGTTGCTACCTACTAGTAGATTAGGAGAAATGATAGAGGTTACCTAAAATTTTTAAAGCATTTGAAAAGCTCTTTCATCCCCTCTGGACAAGATGGAAAGATAGAGGCTAGAATCTTGGGTTGGGCCTCTTGACTGAGTCCAAGTTTTAGAGAACAAAGCCTTTTATTAAAGGGTTTGTTCTGTGAGGTTTGGATTCAGTCAAAGGGCCTCACTCAAGGATCTAGAGGGCCCCATGTGGCCTCCTGGCTACAGGCTTCTCACCCCCACTAGATAATCTTACAGCTGGATAGATACAGAACTAGACATGAAGAGCGGTTGTTAGAGGTTCAGTGTCCATTTGAAAGTAAGTTTTAAGTAGGATGTTCTAGGAATCTGTCCTTGATTCTATTTTAAGATTTTTTCAAATGATTTGGATAATAAAAAGAGAGTGGAAGAGAGTTTATTAAGTACTTCTTATGTGCCAGGCACTGTGCTAAGTTAGTGAATAATGCTAGACATGGGAGGAATGATTATCAACAAAACATTTTAAATTGATAGATTGGGGGTAAAACTTTATAAAATTTATTGCATGTATCTTTAAAAAAACTAGATAAGAAATTTAACTTCTTATATAGTTTCTCTTTCCTATTTTTCTTTATATCTTGAAATACCTATTTATGATTAGGTTCGAATCACTCTCCACTCCCCCATCCCAGCTTGTTTCCTTGCCTAGTTTGATATAGTTATACACCAAGCTCTGTGTCTGTTCAACCGTCATTTGTTTTTTAATGAAAGTGAGGTTAATCATATGCCTGCTTTCCCTATCCCTTTCTCCCTGTTTGTATATTCTTCTCACAGACTCTAGTTATAAGAAATAGCAAGTGTTGTTCCCCTCCCACTTCCTTTCTTTATACTATACTGGTGAGATATTTCTCCTTTTACCCTGCTTTTTCTTGCCCCTCTTCAAACCCTCAGAATAAAACCAATCCAGTGGTATGAGGGCTCTTTCTTTTTTTTTTTTTTTGCTTTTTGGAGGGCAGTTGGGGTTAAATGACTTGCCCAAAGTCACACGGCTAGTAAGTGTGTCAAGTGTCTGAGACTGAATTTGAACTCAGGTCCTCCTGACTCCAGGGCTGGTGCTCTATTCACTGTGCCACCTAGCC
>CM053599.1:193395339-193427996 GCA_028646575.1 Pseudocheirus occidentalis
AAAAAAAAAAGCCTAGAAATGTAAATAGGGCCCAGACTGTGGGAGGTCTGAAGGAGCTTGTGTCTTAGTCTTGTGTCATATTGAGTAGCAAGAGTCCCCAGAGGCTTTTGAGTGGGTCAGAATGGATCAGAACCTTGCATTAGGAATACTATACAGCAGCCATGTGACGGATAGATTGATAAAGGCCAAACCTAGAAGGAAGGACTCCTGTCCCATCTTTTCCTCCCAAGTCGCGTGTCTTTTCTCGGTTCATTATCTCCAGCTAACGTTGTGTGTTTGCACACGATCTCTCTCACCCCTTAGCTCATGACCTCTTTAAGGGCAAGGACTGTCTTTTGTCTTTTTTGTGTCTCCATCACTTAGCATAATACCTGGCACATCTTAAGTGCTTAGTAAATGTTTATCAATCGATGGGTAAGGAGACCAGTTGGGAGGCCACAGCTTTGGTCAGCAATCATGAGGACCTGAGCTAGAGTCTGGTGGCAGCAGGTCCGTTGTTCAGACGAGTTAGAGCATGTGGCCTAAGGTGCAGGAAAATTGCGTCTTTAAGTTTTAAACCAGGATGGTGAGCAGAGTTTAAGATCCTGAAGAGCTTACACAAGAAGACTTCTTTATTCCTGACCATTGCTTCTAGTTCAGTGTTTTGACTGCATTATCCTGTACCATCATTTCCCTAGATGCACTGTATTTTTTTAAAGTTCATTGATGCCACAGTCATTTCCCCATACACCCTGCCCCACTGAACTCTACCTTGTAACAAAGGAAAACAGTTAAGCAAAACCAGCGGACACAATGCTTGCCTCAGACAGTGTTTATGACATTCTCCACCCATAGATGCCCAACATTCTACCTTGAAGAAGTGAAACATGTTCCATTATCTGTGCTCAGGAAAAGGGGTGGAGGACAGTAAAAGAAGAAAATTAAGATATCTACTTTTCCTGCATAATATACTGACCGTCCAGTCACATTTATGGAGTACCCTGCTCAGTGTAATGCCCACTGTACTGGGTGTTAGACAAGACATCATTGTGAGCCCTTTAAATGTAACAGAAGAGATGAAACATGTATGCAGATAATTATATCGGCACATGTCCTTCATTGCCTGCCATTGCATTCCATAAAAACACAATGTTAAGTGAGATGTTGGGTAGTTGGTTTCATTATTCAGGTGTTGAACTCGTGTTGTAAATGAGGTTTGGTTAGAATGTACTAACAGTGTAAATACTGAGTGGTGTTCACAGCAGCTTGGTGGGAGGTGGCACTGAGTATGCTTGTAATGGGAAGCAGAGGGTAGCAATAAGATGCAGGCCCTTAGCCCTTCCGGTTAAGGGTGTCAGGGAAACCTTCTTGAAGAAGGTGACATTTCAGATATCCCTTGAAAAGTAGGAACAATTCATTTGCTTTGTCCCCACCTCCAATCCTTCCAGGTTTACAAGGCCAGAGCACTTAGGGAGCAGTGCCAAAATCAAATGTAGCGGTTGCCATAGCTACCAGGAATCCACCAAACAACTCACTATGAAGAAGTTACCCATTGTGGCCTGTTTTCATCTCAAAGTAAGTTTGCCAAACCAATGTTGACCAGACCCATTTTTGCCATAAGCTGGGCTTTCCCTTTTCTTCTAGGATCCATTACTGTGGGTCTCTTTTAGTAATGAATGAACATGTGAGTTGAGGGTTGCCATAGAAACCAAAGGTGATAACTGATATTCATTACTTTCATGTCTTTTGCTGAGAGAATTTTTATGACAGTGCAAACAAAGAATAATTAACTAGGCCTGTGACTAGGACATAAATTTTGTGAGTTCCTCTGTAAATAGAAGCTCCATTTAAGAGAACATTTGTCCTCAGTTTATCTTTCATGTGTGTCATTTTCATTTGTGCCTCTAGTTCTCCATTTATATATTCAAAATTCATCTGTAAAATCCTTATTTTCTTTCTCATCTATAAAATCAATTCAGAGGAATTTCCTGTCTTGGTTGAACTATATGGTTATCAAAAGAAGTCATGTGGCCCTTCCTCATTGCCAGAGATTTGCCAGTTTTGGCTTCCTACCCGCTTGCATATTTTGAGTTTCCCAGTTTTGTTGTTCGGGTGTGCCTGTCTATTCATCTGGGTTCCTATGGCCTTGAAACTATCGTTCTGAGCATTGGAAGAGGGAAGGGAAGGGAATGGAAGGGGTCTCAGTAGTAGTAAATAAGCAGCCTCCTAACCTGATCCATAAGTCACCATAAAAATAAAACAACCACTCCTACAAGAAGTACACTATTTACATTCCAGTTTGCAGCTCACTTTCCTCACCAAAGCCTTATTAGGAAAGTAATTAAGTAATGTTATCCAATATTTTACAGATGGGGAAATTAAGGCTCAGTGAGTTTAAGCGACTGGTCCATAGTGCTGTCATTCTTAATAATCCTCATGGGATTTACTTGTAAGCTGTCTGAAAAGGTCTGTGTCCTTCCTCCTTTACTCCTCTAGCGGTTTGAACACTCAGCCAAATTGAGGCGGAAGATCACTACTTACGTCTCCTTCCCTTTGGAGCTGGACATGACGCCGTTTATGGCCTCCAGGTATGACAGTACTTAATGTCCTCAGTTCTCTTTAGGCCGTGGAACTGTTCTGCATGTAAGTCTAATTAAGAGGGATCGGCTTTTTGAATGACAGCTGTGACACAGAATTGGGCCGATTTGATGAAATGATGATAGGATTTGAGTCTATTTAAAGATGAAAAATGTATTTTTATACTGTTTTCAGCTGCTTACTATTTACTTCCTTGAATAGCCCTTAATTTGACACCTTTTAATAGCCCTTATTTCATCAGTTGAGGTGGGGGGGGAGGCTTCCACCAGTGCAGGTCACAACCACTTCTTTAATGTAGAGAGTCTGTTCCACTGGTGGCTGACCTTGTGGGGAGGAACCTCTCTGGCCTTAGACAATGGACAGCACCATCCTTAGTGACTTTACTAGAACTTCAGTTTGGGGTCTGCTCTCTCAGCCCTCGTGCTGTCATAGCCTTCAGTCACCCAGAGGCACCACTGTGTCATGATTAGACCGTGGTATAGGGATTGAGTGTCAGGCATAGAATTTACCCATATGTAACAAAGCTACTATGAAAGTTTGAGGTTTTTCTGACACTCCATGTCTCTAGTAATGTTTTCTAATGTGAAACCCCTTTATAAAAATCATTGATTGATAGATGAAGAAAAAATATTTGAGTCCTTTCCTTAGGTCATTATTCCTAGATTTTAGGGAGGCTCACACACACATCCCTAAATCATGCATTTAGATTATGGAATTGTAAAGTTAGAGGAATCTGGGAGTACAAAACACAGTTTACATTACAGCCTCAGTTCTCCCATTTTTCCACATCATTTACCAAAGGCTACTTGAGATTTATTTTCCAGAAGATGTTAACCAATGTCTCCTATAAGTTAAGAACGTTGATGTGTCTGACTTCATGAAGCTCTCAGCATCCAGTGGTCCATTCTGTCTGACTGCTGAATATGGAGACCTTCCATGAGACAGTGAGCATCATCTTCCTGCTTCAAAGCAGAAGAGCCTTGAAAAGTGAACGGTTGAATCATTCATTCATTTTTCTAGGGGGGGCCATAGTTACCATTCTCAAGCATCTTAATTTTGTTAGCACTTTCCTAGAGTGGGCTATACCCATTCAAGCTTTAAATCCCCAATGGCCTGACTGTGCTCGAGGAGGTACATGGACAATAAAATAAATAAGACTGACATTCTTTGCTCAGCATGAATCTTTACTCTCTTTGGAGTAGTGGTTCCTACGTAAGACTTAATAGTTAATACCATTCAAATACCATTCATACCAAAATACCATTCATTGACAGTTGCTCTTATTCCAAGAGATTCTCTTTGTGGGGGAGGAAGCATGGTGATACTACATATACATGTGTACATACACATACATGCATGCAGGCATACATACCTACATGTGTGCACACACATACATTACATGCATGCATACAGGTATAAACACAGAGCAGTATTTACTTGCCCCAGGTCTGAGACAAGCTCCCACCCAGAAGACTGTGCCTCTACCGGCTGATAGCTGACTTGTCCAGGAAGCTGTGTTACATTAAGTACAACTTAAGTTCTGTATATTGTATTACAGTAAAGAGAGCAGAATGAATGGACAGTACCAGCAGCCAACGGATAGTCTAAACAATGATAATAAGTAAGTGCTGGAGTCTGCTGTTTTTATTAGAGGGAGGAAGGGGGTTGGTGTGGGTGCTCTCAGCTTCGGAAGTGAATCCCTGCATATACTGTAATAGCCCAGCTCCTTCTCTAAGCTTCTCCTGGCTGTTGCTTTGCTTTTGGCCAGTAATCCATTGACTTGTGAATAACCATGAACACTTAACGTTTGAAGCCATTGGGAGAGATGGAACTTCCCAGTTGGTCACTTTTAAACGTCACTCCTGGCTCTGCAACTCTCCTTGTAGTTTGATGGGGGTGGAAGGCAAGAGCAGGTGAATGAGAAATCCAGATTCCCTCTTCAGCTTTGTCACTGGAGATGTTTAATTTTTTTAACCTGACTAGAATTCTAATTCCTTAAGGTTTCACTTTTTGCCTCCGCTTTTCCTCCTGTAGTTATTGTGAAAATGAATGAGGGAGCCTTTTGAATCCCTCGGGAAAAAAAGAGGTTATACTACTACTATTCATTTTTATTTCACATGAAGCAGGTGAAGCCACCTGTTTTAATGTATATGCAAAATCCAGCTGAACAGCTGACGTCAGGCAGCAAGCAAGTGGCACCGAGCATGGGTCTGTTTTACTTTGGGCTGCTTCACCATGGCTTTCTGCCCACCACTTGTAATTCGTGTAGTTTTATATATTTATAGGACCATAGGATAGCTTATTTATGTGCAGGTTTCTTTACAGGCCTATAATTGCCCCCAAATTGTAGGGTTTCTATTGATACTGGAGCTGAGTTAATGACGTTTTGTTTTCCCCCCCAGGTATTCCTTGTTTGCAGTAGTTAACCACCAAGGAACCTTGGAGAGCGGCCACTATACCAGCTTCATTCGGCAACACAAGGACCAGTGGTTCAAATGTGATGATGCCATCATCACTAAGGCTAGCATTAAGGATGTTCTAGACAGTGAAGGGTATGTCTAGGACACAGGGCTGGGGGCGATCACAAAAGGGATACAATAACTGCTTTTTTTCCCCTTGTGTCCTTCTGGAGCTAAAGCAACTTCGCATTTTGTCTAAATCATAGAAGGTTTGTGAACGTTTTGGTTCCTAAAGTCATAAAGGCCAGTCTGGAAATGATGCCCCTTAAGATATCTCTGGTGACAGGAGAAGAAATAATCTCATGTGACATAATACCAGATGCAAACCTTTGAGTGGATTGCCTAAGTCATGGTAGCATAAACAGTGTGGGTCAAAAAGCACAATTTGGCTGCACATTAAGCAGTTTTTCTCAAATGAGAGAGATCTCCATTAAATAAAACAGAATAAACCCTGAGGAGTACTTGCAGGAAAAGTCTGTTTTTATTTCTTCAGATGAAAATGCATTTAGTTCTGCGGCCCACGATCCCAGTCTGTTACCTCATTCGCCTTTAGAGTCTCATTGGAAGAGCTCTGCATTAATGGTGACCTTAACAAATCACCTGACCTCCCTCGGTCTGAGTTCCCTTGTTTTTCAATGTCTGGCACAACAGACTGGATGTTCTCAGATGTCCTTTCAGTTCTAATAGTCTGTGGATCTGTGCAGGGGATCCCGAATTTTTCACATTTGTTTATAGTCCTAAGTCTCTCCAGCTACCTTCGGCAAACTAGTTTGAAAGCAGAACTGTGAGTCAGACCAGAAGATGCCCTTATAAGCAACCCTCTACCCCCCCCCACCCCGGGTCAGGCTGACCTTGGTGGTCAGTGGCCCAGCATCTGAAGCCCTCTTCGAGACCATCTTGGCCATCCTACTTTGAGCTGACGACGTGCTGGGCTCAGAGGCTTATCCGGAGCTTGTTGTCGGTGCCGTCCTGGATGCTGGTTCCATGCTTTAATCATACTCTGTTTGCTTTGTGCCGCATCCCTAGCAGGTTTCTACAAGGTTTGCCACATTAGTCCAAAGAGCCTTTCAATCTCCCTGCTGAAGGTGGTGAGCCCTAGGCAGGGATGCACAGGAACCTTGAGCTGGTGCAGCATGTTTTTTTTCTTCACGTTTATCTCACTAATGATTTTTCAAATTAAAAGTTCTTGACCTGGAATGACTGACCATGTCCTTTAAATTTAAAACTGAAAATGTTCTTGTTTCAGTCTCAGAAGTCTTTGTTCAAAGGCCTTCCTCTTATTTCATGGAACAAAGATGCACTTTAGAGAGGAAGGGAAGGTGGGCAGATCAGTCATCATCTATTAACCATACACTGTATGCTGAGTATTCTGTGAGAGTCCTAGAATATCCAGGGTTGGGCTGTCCCTTAAAGGTCATCCAGTCAAATCTAGGAATCCCCTTCCCGTGTTCAAAACAGATTGTTTTCCAACTTCTGCCCAAAATTGCCAACTCTATCCATCCGCAGTGATGGCTCCCTCATTGCCTCTTGACAGAACCCAGTCCAGTTTGGGATAGCTCTTATTGTTCATACAGACATTCGTACACATGTTCATTCCTTATATTAAAACCAGAATCTCCTTCACCATGATTTCTGTCCTTTGCCCCTAGTTCTGCCTATAGGTCCAAGCAAAGCAAATCTTGATACTTCCCTCCCTTTAATAGACATTAGTTGGAGAGAGCAGTGATGCTCTTCCCCTTCACCCACCCCCAGGCTTTTCTTCTTCAGGCTAAAGGACCAGTTCCTTCGCCTGGCCCTCATGGGGCTTGGGGGTATACTCCTCATCACACGCTCTTCCTGAAAGGTGGCTTTCAGAGATGAGCCCAGCACCCCGGATGATCTGACCCAGGACGAGCAGCGCAGCCTCTTACTCTGGGTGTGGTGCTTCTGAGGTGCCTCCCAAGATCCTGTCATCCAGCACACGGGAGACTTTGTTTACTAAGTCACATTGTTCACTGAGGCGAGAAGAAAACACGGCCCCCAGGTCTTTCCCTCAGGAACTGCTGCCCAGCCTGAACCCTGTGCTTACAATGGTTGTTTGGTTGTTTGGTTTTACCTAAGTATAGGCATTTACATTTATCCCTTTTATACTTCATTTTTGTAGATGAAATTTGGTATTCTAGAGATTGAGAAGGAAGATCAAAAAGAAAGAAGTCTGGTCTTGCTTGTAAAAGCCGGCTGAAGATAAATAACATGTATGCATATATAAATACATGGGAAAAGATGAAAGCGTGTTAGAGTAGGTGTTAGGGCTAATGAACAGGCTGGTTATTGTCACTTCTTACTCGGTACTCCTAGAAGAAGAGCTGCTCTCTACTAATGTAGGTAGTACCTTCTCCGTGACTTAGTCATGGAGAGTCCCCAAGGACACTGAGAGGCTAAGTGACTCGTGTCGTCCTGTCCGCGTATGCAGGGGGCAGAATCTGAACTCTTATCTCCCTGGCTTTGTTGATGGCTCTCTGCCCGCTGCACTGTGCTGCCTCCCACAGGATCCAGTAAGTACATCTGTACTGAAAGGACACTCAGTGGCACAAGACCAACAGAAGGCTTCCTTGGTGAAATAAAATTTAAGGAAACTTGGTTTTGAAGAAAGGAAAGAACACAGATGAGAGAGAAAGGTTTCCAAGCAAGATGAATGACCAGCAAACGAATGAACCAGTCATGAAAATTGGTCTTTAAGCAGATTTCCTGGATTAGAAGAAAGTCTCTGTTCGGGAGAATAAGTTTGCTAGCGTAAGAAGCAGTCAGTTGGTGGAAGGCTTTGAAGACAAGCAGAGACAATGTTTGAATTCAGTGTAGATTCTTGAGTCAGAGGAGTGATATGATAAAAATAATACGTGAGAAGGATTTTGTAGGCTGGGCTGGAGTATAAGGGGACCTGCTATGTAAAGAGGAGTCGTCATTTAGAGATAGAGTAATGTGTGGTCCTTGAATAGAGTAGCATCAAAGGAAACAAAAGAAGAAAGGCCAGATTGTTGAGAATGGAAAGGTGGTCCTGGAACGCAGGAGGCAAGGGAGAATGCCTAAAACAAAATCAGGCTCACGAGAGGAGGTGGTGAAAGGGATGGGAAAACTGGGTTTTGACATGTTTCAGGCTTTGGCAGGACAGTTAAAGAGAGAGGAGAAGGGGAAGGAGGGAGGTGTCCTAAATACATCTAGAGATAAACAGAGGTCTGCACAAGGTGGAGATGTTGCTAGTTGTGGGAGTCAGGGATGTGGAACTGACAGAAGGCAGAGATGTGGCTCTGGGAAAGGTGTTCATGCTGACAGTGATTGAAGCTACACGAGCAGAAGAGCGAAGATGGACCTTTATGCAACAGTCAGTAAGGGGAAGAGGAGAGCCGGTCAAAGGAACTAGAGACAGAAGAGCGCTGCTGTGAGATCCGGCTATGAGAGTTCTCACCATTCTTGCCTGGATGGAGGCTGTTGGGTATTAGGACGCCATCTCCACGTTAATGTTTGGTTATAGAAGGAAAAGATATTTCAAGGAAGATGTTTTGTTCGCTGTGACAACAACATTGGAGTCAGAAGATACTAGCTTTCCCACCAGGATCTTAACTTAACCCTTTGCCTTGCCTCCTGGTGACTGACCTTCCTTTTAGCCGTGGTGCCCAGCCCCTTGGTGTGGCAGAACAGAGGGGGAGAGCTGAACGCAGAGTCTGGAAGCCCTCGTTTCAGATCGTGCTTCGTTTTTTTTGTGACCCTGTGCACATTCATTGCCACATCTGTGGAAATGATGGGAAGCTCGAGGATCAAACAAACTTCTCAATATATTTTTATATGATTTCAAAAATGTCATTAACTTTATCACCCTCAAGAGTGAGTTATTTAAAATCACCTCTAATCTTACCTTTTTCTGATTAATGCTAGAGAAAAAAAATCATTTGATTTTAGCATGGAATAATCACCAAAAAGCTGCTGCATTTGCATGCATAAAGGTTCTTTGTCTTTTAAAATGATTTTTCCTCTTTTTATGGTTAGCATGAGTTGAAAAAAAAAGTGAGTTTTTCCCACCCAGCCCTTTACTATAATTAACATTCCAGGTAGATTCTGTATATGGGGAAATTGGCATCATTAAATCTTTTCTTCCTCCATCCACTTAGCTAATTCAAGTGTAAAGAAACTGGTTAGCCAATATTTTCAGGTACATAAGAACAACTTAGGGCTCTCCAGCTGCTGGACAGGACATTGAAGAGTAAATTTTTGATATTATATTGCTTACCTTTTCGGTGACTGGCTGGGAATAAGGGAGAGAATTTGGAAGTCAGTTTTATTTTAAATGAGTATTGAAAATGACTTTTTTTAAAAAGACAGTCTGAGACAATGGGACATAAGGAGGGTGGCTGAAATTCCTGGCAGGGACTCTGACAGAAACACTAAAACCAAGTGGCATTTTTGTACCTGCTTGTTTCGGGGGTCAGCAAAAGCTATCTCTAGAATCATGGCTGTTTCTCAGAATGAACAACTTGTGGGGGGTTTAAGTGATTTTTGTTGCTTTTTAAAGAACCAGTAGATAAATTTGACTCTCCTTCCTCCCTCCCCAGGTACTTACTGTTCTATCACAAACAATTCCTGGAGTATGAGTAGCCTTATCCAACAGCTCTCCAGAAAAGTCAGAGGAATCAAGCAAGCCTTCTGTAATGACATGCAGACCTACCTGAAATGGAAAAAATAAGCCCGTACACAATAAGCAACAATAAGCACTGAGCTGCGGCCTAGGACCTACTTGATTACTACACATGGGCCTGTCGGAGGAAGAAACGAACAGTGTCCGGCATCCACGTGGTCTTGAATGGACAGAAAGGGGGGGAGGGGGAAGAGGCTAAAGTCAGTCTCATAAAAGAGGAAAACAATATAAAAGGAATGTTCTGGGTGGGGGAAATGGAGCAGAGGGGTCCTGGCGCTGGTACATCCCCAATGTTCCTTTAAAAAAAAAGGTGGGAAGGCGGGATCTACCCTCATCTTCATAGAGCATCTTCTCCATTGGCGCTTCAGCTCCAACTGACCAATCATATAACAGTTATAAGTTTTAAAAAAGGTTTAAAAAAATCCAAGCCCATTTTTTTTTTAATGCATATGGGTCTGAACGCAGTAAAGTGGAGGAGAGAGGGTTGATGCAACAGAAAAAGGACTTTGCAAGTATCTTTTTATTTGTGAATTTTAGTTATTAAATAAATACAGTATGAAACAATTGGGCTCTGTTTTCTCCACCCTGCTCAAGGAGAGCCTGGCTCCCGTGTGCCCCGGCGACTGGCCGCGCTGCCCCCCAGAGCCTGGCGCAGGCCCTGTCTGAGCCCTCTTCTCAGCTGTGCTTCCTAAAAATGGATGTTCTCTTGTTTTCCTCTTCTTTTTTTTCATGACGATGAATTTCACAAATGTCATTATCAGCAAGATGAAAGAATTGGCATATTTGTGCTAGAAAAATGGTCTTGATTCCTTTTCCTTTTTAAACTTGTGACCAAGTCTTGGATTTCTAAGAGTCGCTGTTTTTGTTGCTCTCTTCCTCCTCTTCCACTCCCTCTTTCCCTCTTTTCCCCCCAAGAAATGCAGTATTTTAGAAGCCTGGCCTTGGAGGATCTGCCCTCTGCCTGCTGGCGATGCCTGGTGGGTGCAATACAAAGAGCTCTTGCCTCTGTTGAACTGCCCAGGCTATTAAGTAAACCAGGCATTTTCCTTGTTTGTGCTGTGTTTTATTGGCCTCTTTCCTCCTCCTCTCCAGCCCCACCTTGTCCCTGCTCAGCAGCTGGTAAGGCCCTTCAGTTCTGTTTTGTCACAAATGCATTTCCCATCCTGACCCTCTGCCCTTCCACTTTTAAGAGTGGTCCTTTTGCCTGTCTAAACGTTGGCCGTAGCTCTCCATGCTGTATGTTTGTTTCCCAGGAGGCGGTGCCATAGCCCTAATTGCAGTCCAGGAGGCACAAAGATATTATTCACCTTGTGCCTCTTTAGAGTACAGAGCAAAGAACCAGTTTGGCTTTGCCCTTCCTCCTTCCCCCCCATATTTACAAATCCGTTCTATCATATTATTGTATAAACTAGTGTGTTTGGATATGGTCTACAAGAATAGGTTATAATTTTCCTTATTTTGGAAAACTATGACTTTGGGGGAGAGCAGAAGGTTGGGAAAGAAGGTAATTTGGCAGTAAAGCTAAATAAGGAAATTGAAAAGATTTGTTTCTTGTAATCCAGGTAGCTTGCATGTACCTACCTGTTCAAGCCCAGACCTGGAATGCGTTTGTCTATTTTTGTGAAACTCCTACGTTTACATCCTAGTGATTGGGGGAGGGGGAATTTGTCTTAAATGTTCAGTTTCTAAAATGAACATCCCCTCAAGCTGCATTCAATACTGGGAATCCTAGTCTACCTCTAAACAGTCAGGCTTCCAACCCTGGAGCTGAATAGAACAATTCACTACTTTAGGAGTTCATAACAGCACCCTAAGGTCTGAGAAGCTAGAAAACACTTGGCACAGCAGTTACCCACTAATACAAATGGCAGCCGCAGGGTGAGGCCGACGGGCAAGCTTCTTTAGTGATAAGCAGCAGATTTTGAATAACTGACCTGGCCATTTTGTCTTGCCTCCTTGCCCGGGCCCTACCTGCCTGCCGTGGATGATCACAAATTCTAACTAACGTTCCCATTAGACTGAGCTTCAGATATTTGTCATGTAATGCTTTCCTCCCCATTGCTGCCTTTTAATTAATAATGCAACAGGTCTGCAGTGAAGAGGGATTGGCCTTGCTCATTCCTAGCCCCTGCTGAGGAATGCAGCTCAGATCCATGAATGGATTTGCTGGGAAGAGCGCCCCCTTGTGGCTAATACTGAATCCTCTGCATGCAAGGCAAAGCAAATTCATGGGCTGTATGTACTTTTAGGGCTTCTTTTGCAATTTTTTTGTTTCGTTTTGGTTTTTGTTTGTTTTTAAGCTGGGTGAGTTAATTTCTTCCTTGACTCGCCCCAGTATCATGCTTGTGCTGCTCGGTAATTGCAGCTCCCAAGTAGCCGGAGCGTGTGGAAGAGGTGATCAGTCCTCTCCCTTCTTTACCCTGCCCAAATTTGCCACCCTTTGCTTCATCTACTTTTCTCGCCTGCCTTGTTCCTTCTTTTCTCCTTTCCATGTGTTCAGGCAGAAGGAACATCAGCTGCACTCAAAACTTAAGGAAGAGCTGATGAGAGCCAGTAGATCTGCACTGATTTTTTTAAGACATTAATAAAAAAAAATTGGATCCAGATTAATCTTCCTTGTTAGATTGTCATCCGCTCTTGACGTTGGTCTTGCAAGCACTTTGATAGATGGATTGAAAAGTTTTCAGTTTTTGCTGAAGCATCTGTAACTACCTACCTCTGTATCTGCTGCTGCTGAAAATCCCTCCTCTGTAACCTTTGTGACTTTAGGCAGTGGGATATGACAGTGCACCGGGCTAAGCTGCCTTCCTGGTCCTGACAAAAGTGGGAGAACGCCGAGGCCTCCAAACTCCTGCTGCAGCTGTCAATGCCTTCGCCCATGCTCTGGCAGTGGAACCTGTCTTTATTGTGCTGACTTGAATTCACCTTTAAACGGATAAACTAAATTGAAATCACATATACCTACTGCAGTGTTGGGAGCTTCCTCTTAGTCCCCAATCCAGCTGTCAAAAGTGGAAGGACTGTTTCCCTACCTCCTGATAACTGCACCCCTCTGTATGTGTTCAGACTTCTGCAAAGTACATCATATCACCAGGTATCTGATCATCTGTGGCACCCTGATGTGTTGAGAAAAATAGATTGTCGAGACTTGCGTATTTCTGGAACTGTTCGGGCCACCATTTCAACCACTCACTGAAGAAAAAAAAAAGTGTGGGTTTTTTTCCCCCTTCAAATGTCTGAACTGTGGGCTTTGAGGCAGCCGTGGCAAGGGGATGGGAGAAAGAAAAATTGGACATTTGACCAGAGAAGTGACCCGACTGCATAAAGAGTTAACTTGTCCCATGGGCTGATCTGGTTTCCTTAGGGCAGGAGACTGGTGACTTACCACGTTTCAGCGGCTGGTCTGGGACTGGCCTCTTTCCTCCGGTTGGCTGTCATTGGATCTTCCCTTGCAGCAGCAACAATGGGGTACTGGTGTATATGATGCACTCAACTCACACTTTCCTGAGTGCTATTGTATTGGAATTTGGTGTGGGCGGGTGGGTGGGTGGGTGCTCTTTTCATTGTACAAAGACTCTGTTCTTTTGAAAATTCAGGTAAAGGTTTTGTTCACTTTCTTGGAAAGAAAACTGTTTGAATGAAATTCCCGTAGGTGGGGGAGGTGGGAATTTTATCACCAAGATGTTTACACCTTCCATTGCCTATCATTTCTTTTGAGGAGCTCCTCAATTCCTGCCCTGATGGCTTGTAGTCCTTCAGATTCCCATAATAAAGCCTACATTCTATTCTGGGACATGGCTGCTTTCTCCCCTTGTTAAGCACCTAAGTGCCAGAAAGAGGGTGGCTGTGGAGAATGGGCAATGGCCCAGGATGTGTGTCTGAATGTTTGCAGGTGCACAGCTTCTCTTGTTGCCTGGCAACCAGAACAGAGCCTACGACAGGGCAAGTGGTCCATGAATGAGTGAATGAATGAATGAATGAAAACTTGAAGTTTCACTATCATGAGGACTGGTTCTCCCCTCCTCCTCTCCCTTTTTCTGTTTTGTCCCTGGCTGGGAGATCTATCTCCCTGAGCTAAAGAACAGATCAGAGCTTTGTCCTTTCACTTCCTTAGCCTATCTCTGGGACCTGGTTTTTTGTGTTTTTTTTACTTACCATCATGCTTTAAGAATAATGGCAAAATTGACCAGGAAAAGGTGTAGCCTCCTTACCTTTTTCTCCCCTCTGTATGAGTCCATAGAAACTTCCAGATCTTCTGAAACTGTCCTAGTGGGTCTCCTTCATTCCGACTGATCGCTGTATTTTAACAACCAGAGCGCAGTCTTAGGGCAGAAATGAGATGCTCATAATTAGGTCTTCAGGTAGGTGGTAATGAGAAATTTTGCCAAGTATATTTTTAGTATATTTTATCCAGACCAGATTTTGGTAGATCTGAATTGGCCACTAATTAGCCTGATGACCTGGGGTAAGTTACCAAATTGCACAGGGTTGCTGTAAGGATCAGATGAGATGTATACAAAAGCACCACCCCCCAAAAAAGATGTTAGTGACCTACAAATGTAAGGGAGCCGTGTCTCACCCTACTGAAGGGAAGGAGAGCCGAATAGATTGTTAACCTACCTTTCAATAGCTATATGACTTGAAGCAACTCAGTTCATTTCTCTAGGCCTAGATTTCCATACCCATAAGATGACTGAGCAGATCTAAAATGCTGGGACTTCCCTCAATTAAAGACCCCAATTTAGAGCACTGGGGCATTTCAGGCGTCCAATTCCTGGATGAGGGGAAATAGCATCTTTATTTTCACTAACTTAAAACATTTTGAGGAGGAGTTCATAGACTTGGCCAGACCTCCAGAAGTATCTATGACACAAAACAAGTTTATATCTCCTGCTCTAGAGAAAGGCCACATCTATGTGAACTCAATCTGTACCTGCCCAGTCAGTCCTTTAGCCAATCACAGTCATGGTTAACTTGACTCCAGTGATCTGCTCTGTTTTCTGAAGGTGTCCTCGGCGTGCAGGTTATCTGTGCTATGGTTTGGTTTGTAAATGAATCCTTTGCCTTGCTTCTTTCCACCGATAAAGTCAGCAAACATTTTCTGGTGCTGTAGGGTCAGGAACAGTAACTATAGTTGCAAATTGGGAGGGGGAGGGGGAGGGAGGGAGACAACAAAACTGCTAGACTTTCATAAATTAAGCTTTTTACATACTATGCATATAGCACCAGATGAGTCAGAATTGAGTTTTGGTCAAAGCTCAGACCCTGGGCTTTAGTTTCATCATCTACAAAACATGGACAACGCCCTCTTACAATTTTATAAGGATCAAAGGGGTGATTATAAAAACTGCACATTGTAAAAACAGGCAAATTTCAGAGGTAATTTTTTATTTAAATTGGGATGAAATTCAGGCTTCTTACAGATTTATTTTTTAAAAAGTTTTTCATCCCGTCGCTTGTTAAGATCTAGGTTGGAGGTGTCCTTGGACAGTTATCTCCAGGCTGCTCTAGCTTTATCATATCCCATCTCTAATAAGTGCATGGCTCAGTCATGGTCCTTTTTCAAGCAAGTGGTGATGTTCTGTTGTCATGGAACATCTAAGTGTCCTTAGCTACAGTCTATTCAATGGCATAAATTACTTGGATGTAAGTATTGGTGGTATGCTTAGCAGCTATGGGGATGAGAACAATGAGAGGGATAGACCATGCCACAGGTTGAGATTCAAAGTGAGAAAGAACTGAACATCCAGCATATCCAAAGAGAAGACTTAGAAGAATAATGTATCAGCTTTAAAAAATGTGACAAGGCTGTTACATTGAAAAAGGAGCGAATAGACTTGTTCTCTGCCTTCCCAAATGGCAAATGTAGGACAATAATTAGAACAGAGTAAGATAGAAAGGAAGGGTGCTGGCTATCGGGGAGATCAAAAAAAGGCTCTGTTTGAGCTGCCTCTAGAAGGAAGGGAAGATTCTATGAGGCAGAGGTGAAGAGAGAATGGACGGTGGAGTGCCTTATGGAAGCAGAGAGACGGCCAGTTTGGCTAAATGCCAGAATGGAGAAGTAATATGCAGTGAGGCTGGAAAGACAGATTGGGATCAAGTTCTGAAGGATTTTAAAGCTGACTAGCAGATTATATTTGATCCTAGAGGCAATATAGGAATCTTTAGTAAAGGAGTGTTGTGATCAAATATGGGCTTTAGGAAAATCATGGGCAAGGATGGAGTGAGGCAGGAAAACCAGTTGGGCTATTGCAATATTTAGATAGGGGTCTAAAGTGGTCATGGCCCTGCCCAAAAGCAGTGGCTATGCAAGTACAGAGGAGGCTTAGATATAAAGAAATCATATGGAGGTTAAAAGCCCACAGATTTAGCAACTGCTTAGGGGAGGAGTCCAGAATAACACTGAGGTTATGAAGCTGGAAGGGTGGTGGTACCTTTGGCAAAAGAGGAAAATTTGGAAGAGCAATGGTTTTGAAAAAAGAAGAGCACAGTGTTGAACAATGTTGTTGAGTTTGAAATGTCTGGGACATCCAGTCTGAAACATCCAATAGGTAGTTGGTGATGCAAGACAACAGGCTCGAGAGACAGGACATAAACCCATGGGAACAGATGTGATTGCCAAGAGTAAGAGGAGAAAGAAAAAAAGATGGCCCTAGATGGAGGGAGTGTCTTAAGGATGATGAACCCAAGAAAGAGACAGCAGTTAAGCCAGTGGTGAACAAACAAGGAGAGTAGAGTATTGCATAAGCCAAAGAAGAGAGAACATCCATGAGGAGGGTATGGTCAACAGTGTCACAGGTAGCAGAGGCCAAGAAAGATAGCTAAGAAAAGACTGTCGGATTGAGCGATTAAGGCGTCTTTGTTAACTTTGGAGAGAGCTGTTTCAGCTGAGTGGTGTGATCTGGAACCAGAGGATTTAGGATTTTCAATAGAGGATTTAGAAGAAGAAGACAACGAATTCAAAGTATGACACGTTTCACCTCAAAATATTAACTTATTAATTAGCTAGTGTTTGATGTAGTGGGTTAAGTAATAAATTTGAACTTTGAGGATGTCAGATTCCTCCTCTTCTTGCTTCCCTACACCTGGGCCGCCCTTTCCTCAAATGGAGAAGATCTAGATGCCAGCCCTTAGTCTAGGCTACTTGGAACAACTTAGGGCTATCCAACTAACAGAAGAGAAATGGTTGTGCATTAATGCAATGGAACTAACTTCATAACTAATACAACTAACAACTAACTTCCTATAGTGAGTTGGGGAAAATTGGTTAAAATGGCTTCTGAGGTCCTTTCTAATGCTAAACGTAGCCCATGCTAAGAGAGATGGTTTCCCAGATTTTTGTGTCTTGTTGCAAAATTCCAGCTGCAAGTTGATGGTTTGTTACTGTGGGATCTAGAAGTGACCTTTGAGGGCTTTTCCTATTCATTTATAACCTCTCTAGCACTCAGTACCTTCATCTGCTAAATGGGGGAAAGTACTTGCCCTGCCTACTTAGATGTTTTTAAAAAACAAATGACTGTGTGAAAGGGTTCAGGGATTCTATCAAGAAGCCTGCCTTACTGAGTCCATTGCCCGATCTGATATGATGAACAGCATTTTAAAATCTATAACCTCAGTTCAATACTGAGTGGAATTGACATTCTTTGCCATTTACCTGGCATAAATGTTTGTGTTTAGCTTTTAGCCACTGGGCAGTGGCCATTTATAAGGCTGCTGGGTAAAGCAGCACCCTTCCCACTCCAGGACACACACGTGCACACCACCATTAGCTGACTCACAAAGTTCCATAGAAGCTGCCCAGTTTGGCAGGACGCCATTTCAGGGTTAAAGCTTCTAAAGCAAAAAGTGGATTTGAAATTAAATCCCATAGATGGGATCACAAAAATTATCCTCAGTGGAAAGAGACTTGGTTTGCTTTTTAGAGAAATCATTTAAATCTGTAAAGGGAGCTGGCTGGAGTTCATTTAGAATCATATCACTTTAGAACTGGCAAGACCTTTCCAAATCTCACATGCCATGTCTGGGGCCCAGGGGACTCTAAATTCTCACTGCAACAACTGGAACTGCATTTCCTAAACAGACTACACATCCAGTTACATCCATGAGAGTACCCATTTTTCCTAGGACTACGGATTTCATCTGCATGCCTGTCAGCCAAGGACCAATTCTACTACTTCAGTTCAACCAAATGAGCATGTATTTAGGCACCTACTATTCGCAAGGCACTTGGGGATAGAAAAAGAAAAAAAGGTGAGCCCCTTACATTCTGTTGGAAGATATTCATGAACATTTTGTGAGCTGCATTGTATAGATGCACAAAAATTAAATCATGGATTCTTAAAGTATAATTTTAATCAGCTTCTAAAAACTTTTGCTTTTTTAAGTCCCAGAGGGAGCGTGTCTTCAAAAGTAAGGGTTTTTTCTTAAGTTTATTCATATCTTTTGTTTTTCTATCACTTATTTCCGGAGATATTCTCTCTTCCCCAAAAATGAAGAATAAAAAAGGGTGGGGAGGGCAGTACTGATTCAACAAGACACCTGACAATAAATGCATGGTCACTATAACGGCAGAGTACTCTGCTATAAGATTTGTTTGTTCATTGTTACATTGTTACAATTTTGTGTATTGTTTTCTGGGTCCGATTACCTCCCTTTGCATCAGTTCATATGTCTTTCCATGCTTCTCTATTCACATCCAGCGTTGCTTGGGGCACAGTAATATTCCGTTGCATTAATGCACAACCATTTCCTTAGCCGATCCCCAATTGGTGGGTGCCTCGTTTGTTCCCACTTCTTTGCTCTTACAGAAAATGCTGCTATAAATGTTTTGGTGTCTGTGAAGCCTTTCTGCCTTTGATCCTTTAGAATGTCAGCTTTGTTTTCTATTTCCACCCCGCTCAAGTCACCTTGGCCTTGTTTTGGAGCCATTGCAAAGCTGCAGAAATGAACCTTCTTTGAGCCCAGTTGGGTTCTTGTGAAAGCTGTGATCTACCAGCCCATGATACTCTGAGTTAGCGACAGGGACATGAAGGTAGAGAAAGTTTCCCCAGAAGTCAGACTAACCCCCAAAGCATTGAAGAGTTGGATGATTTGAACTGAAATTGAGGCCTTTTAAAAAATAGGCCTTGGGGGCCTTTTGAAGGAAGGCCTTTGGGGAAGCAGCTTGGATTTTTTTTTTTCTGGTTTCAAGCGGCAAAGCAGGACAGAAAGTGTTCAGTGGTGAAAACAACATAGGGGAGCATCAAAATGCAGCAGGGAAGTGAACATTCCCTTGGGCATCTCTGACACCAGAGGATGACCACCAATTAGTAGCTACCGATTTAGGTCTGTTGCCAGCTTCTGTAATTCATGAGCTAGGATCCTTTAGCACTGCAAATGGCTTAGCTTGTGGTGTTCTAAGAATTGAGCACATGTACGGGAACGTGTCTGTTCTTCCCTTGCCTGCTTTTCATCTGAAAACCTTCTGCTTCTTCCCACTCCACAGCTTGGTTCTACAAAGCCCAAGTTCACAATGTCAACCTGAAATACAGGCTGCAAGGTAATTTTAACTTAGGATTCCATCTTAGACACAGCAGAGGAGACTCTTGTTCAAAAGACTGTCACTGGCAGCAGTAGAGATAGGACAGAACGTCCACAGGAGCCCAATTAGACTTAATAGAACTTTATAAGCATGCTTATTAATGAGTAATAATCAGCAGTATTTACACTGTCAGGAACCCAGCACACCTGAAAACCACTAGTGCCCTCTCTGTAAGCAGCCTTTTGTGCTGGGAGATGTAGTGCTTAGAGATAAAGATGGGGGGGGGGGGCGGGTCGTGGTATGGGCAGTGTGCCACAGTGGATGGTATTGGGATCCTGAAAAATCTGAGCTCAAATCCCTGCTCTAAAATGGGCCAAGTTAGGGGTGGTTAGGTGGCGCAGTGAATAGAGCGCTGGCCCTGAGGAGAACCTGAGTTCAAATCCAGCCTCAGACACTAACACTTACTAGCTGTGTGTTCTTGTGCAAGTCACTTAACCCCAACTGCCCCTCAAAAAGAAGCAAAAAAAATTGGCCAAGTCACTTAATCCCCTATGTTCCTTCAGATAACTTTTTAGGACTTATCTGTTGAATCTAAAATTGGGAGAGGGAGATTTCATACTGGGCATTCTCTGTGCTGAAAGAATTGATCACACAGATCTAATCGATCACATTAGGTGAAAACAAGCCCCCGAGAATTCCACTATTAGAAATGCCACCTAGGATTCTCATTCTGTATTCCTTTCCCCACCTTCAGGGTCTCTTGGGTGCTAACAATATCTCCTTCAGCAAAAGGGATGAGACTCATTCTAAGGCATAAAAAACTAATAACAGTGAGCGTCACCAACCACCCTTCCACAGCTACCCAGGAATATCTGCAGTTTTAAAATGATTAAAGTCAAAGATAGAGCTCAGAAAGGAATTTCTTATAGCCACAACTTTTCCCTACTCCTGTCTCCTCATCGAGGGTACTAAAGGAGAAGTAACTTGGTCTTTGAAAATCACACCACAATTCGTTATGCAGAATGAGATAATATAGTTATCCCTTCCACATCACAACTTTCTCCACTGTAGTTCCCATATATTGTGGGTTGGCATGAGAAATAAAGTGGTAGTTTTGAGGGAGTTTGGTGGAAGCTGCAGACAACACAGAAAAAGTTTAAAAACTCAGAAATGCATAAAATATACATATAGTATTGTATAATATCAATCCAAATTTTATAATATGGTACTATAATCACCCCATAAATGAAAAAGACAAAATTCAGACTTTTCTGGTTCAAAGAGAGGGCCAAAAATTTAATGTGGATTTTCCAGATCATGAAGGTTCCACATCCCTAACTCCCCTCACCCATTTGGAAGGGGTAACTTGTGGATTTGTTTTGCTTAAGACTGATACATATGTGCCTATATTTGTTGCAAGGATTTTATTTTTATTTTTTTCAAGTGAGAAAAAATGCTTGAAAATTAAAAAAAATAATTTCGAAAAAAAATTATGCCCTAGAGACATTATCAGATAAAACCATACTAGCTAGTTTAGTTAGGTAAATGGTAGAGCATGCCTTTTGCGGGAGAGGGTCAGCTGGTAATGCTTTGTAGTTTTTTAAAAGAAATAACAAAGATAAGGAAATTATTGACTGGTACATCTTTATGACTGTGTATTTAGAAGCCTGTTTTGTAGCTGTTGGATCCTGGCCATCTGTGTGACAATAATCCCTGCCTACCTGTCTTCCTTCCAAATGCTTTTCCATCTATATTTGATGTTATGCTAATCACTCACAAGGAGTTTATGAGGAAGATAAGGTTAGCATTTTTCTCCCCTTTTACACTCAGGGGCAGTAGGCAAAAAGGGAAGCGCTGTAATTAAATGATCACACAGATAATTAGGATGTCCTTTCAGTAAACAACTTGCTAAACACCCACTTCAAGCCGGCCAGTGTAGTAGGGAAGTCTCTCTAGGAAAGGTTGTATGTAACTAAATTGGGCCTTGACGGAAAATGGAGATTTCAGCAGGGAGGAATAGAGCTGAAGGTAGGAAAATACATTCTGGGTATGGCACTAAGCGAAGGCAGGGACAGAGACAAACACAAGAACAAGGGATGGTAAGTAACATAATTTAACCAGAATGCCAAATCCATGAAAGGGAATAGTGTATGATGGAGCTGGAAAAGCAGTTTGCCTAAGTTGATTCATGCAATTAGAAGAATTGCTTTGGCAGTGACGGGTAGGAAAGATGGAGAAAGGAGCGGCCGGAGACCAGAAGTCGTTCTCAGAGTTCAGGTGAGAGGTAACAGAGGTGAGAGGGCCTACCTAGAATGGGCCAACAAGACAGTGCCTTCTCCAAAGGGGTTTGCATTCATTCTAATAGAGGAAGGCAGCACATGTGTTATAGGGGAGTGATGACCCAGGAGAAATGTTTTGGAAGTGTCAAGTTGATCACTATTTTCAGCACTAGGGGCGGATAGGAAGGGATGGGCCTGGCAGAAGGGCATGTGCTCCTTAGCGTGGCATAAGGACGGTAGGGGCTCAGGGGGAATATAGTGAATGATCACCAGAAGGAGCCCAGGCGGGGACATGTGGTTTGTCCTTTGTTCTCAAAGAGGACCATGGCATTAGGAAGATGCCAGGACTTGCAAGTGACTTGGATTTAAGGGTTGGGGGTTTTTTGACAAAGACATTGGAGTGGTTTACCATTTCCTTCACCAGCTCATTTTACAGATGAGAAAATTGAGGCAAATAGGTGTTAAGTGACTCGTTCAGTATCACAGCTAGTAAGTGTCTGAGGCCAGATTTGAATTTAGGAAGACTCATCTTCCTGACTCCAGGCGTGCCACTCTATCCACTGCGCCTCCCAGTTGCACTTTTAGAGCTAATATTCCTACATATAGGCAGAGCATTCTAGGATTCTACTCATATTGGCCTAAGTCTTGTCCCTGAAGAGTCATACCTGGTCATAGATGGCTGCAGCGGGCACAGAAGGTCGGGGATAAAGGAGAAAGATAACTCAGATCACTTGATCCCTAGGACAATTGTCCTCCCACTAGGCTGGGATCTTCTCCTTTGTCAGATCCCTACAAGGTGACTGAAGAGTAAGGAGCCCAGTTTTTTCTAAGTGGTCACACCTCACATACAGTCTCAAACTCAGATTGCTTTAATCTGCCTGTATTTTGTCTCCCAACTCCCCAGGCTAATGCATTAGAGCAAAAGTGACATCTAAGTGGTTGTTGCTGACAGATGTGTGATGGAAGCAAGTATCTCTAAAAGGTTTTCAGAACAGCCCCAGAGAGAACAAATTGCATCCCTCTGTCCATGGTGGTGCACTGCCATTCAGCAGCTCTTGGATTTTCATTACCCAGTTCTCCTAGGAACAGAGATGTGCTGTGTTTACTTTGGGATGTTCTGAAGGAGACCTGTGGGTATAAAGCTGCTACTCTGCTTAGCATTCTGAGGAAGGACTAAGGAGATAAGATCGGGACATCAGTTCATTGCAAAGGGTTCATTTTTGCAGTGACAAAAAGATGGGTCAAGAAGTTTACATTTACATACATTTAATCCCTATCCCGAGTCCACAAAGAGAAACATGTTCTAGTGGAGTTTGCCTCTCCTGTCTAACAGAGGCTGGTGCCCTGATTCTAGGGACTGGAGCTTGACCTGAAAAATGATCCCAATCCTAGAGGCATCATGTTATAATGAAAAGAGCACCGATCCTGAAATCAGAGGCATTAGGTCAATTCTACCTTTGATGCTTACTACTTGGGTGACCTTGGAAAAGTCCCTTCATTTCCCTGGGACTCAATTTCCTCCTCTGTAGACTGGATTTATTGACCTCTGAGGTTCCTCCAAGTTCTAGACCCATTATTCTATGCTGTACTTTTTGGTCAGGATTCTTGATTCTGCAGGTCAAGTTCCACCATGAAAACACTAAGTTTCATGTCATGGTGGACCCAAACTTCCAAAGTGACCCAGCCTCAAAAGGTGGGATAGTGTAGACCTAGAAGCTTCTTCTCATTTCAACTGACAATCGGGACACTTGAGCCTCTGCTTACACTTCCTAAAGTCAATTTTCTCCTTTAAAATTAAAAAAAAAAATTTAAGAGCCGCAACCAAATTGAAACAAGAACATTTCACTTAATTTTACTCATAAAAAATCTGCACGAAGCGTCGTTGGTGATAGGGAAGAGCAATGTATCTTTCTTCCATGGGAAGAAATTTATAAATTGGGCGTGATGATACAGAGAAATGTAATCTCTTCGAGACCCCAAAGCTCCTATTTTGTCTACTACCTGCAATCTTCTCCCAATGAAGCCATGCACTATGGTGGAAAGATAGATTACATCAGCCGCTAGTCAGCTAGAACTGAGGTAGTTGGGTGACCCAATGGAGAGAGCACTGTACCTGGAGTTGTGAAGACCCGAGTTCAAATCCAGCCTCAGACACTTACAAGCCATGGGACCCTGGACAAATCACTTAACCCCTGTTTGCCTAGGAGGCATCTAGGTGGCTCAGTGGATAGAGCCCTGGCCCTGGAGTCAGGATGACCTGAGTTCAAATCCAGCCTCAGACACTTAACACAAAAACTAGCCGTGTGACCTTGGGCAAGTCACTTAACCCCAACGGCCCTCCCAAAAAGAAGGGAAAAAAAGTCCTTCTGCCCCACCCCCCATCCCCGACTCCCAATCTCCATCAAAGCAAGTTCCTAACAAACAGTAGCTTTGCCAAAAATGCAGAAAATAAAATAGTAAGAGAAATGAAAGGATATTGGGGGTTAGAGTCTCAATCTCTGAATCAAGATGCAGAAAAGGGATTAGATTTACTCTGCTCGGCTCCAGCAGGGTCTGGCAGGGCTGGGAGCAACTCGTGGACCTTGAAGCTTCATTATGCTAATATGTTGTTGATATAACATTAATTCTATTAATTAGACTGATGAGAAATATCCAAAGCGAAACAGACTGCCTTGGACTTGAGCCTCCAAACTGGGCTCGCCCTCAGTGGGAATCTGAGCCAAAGAAGGATCACCACATGTCAGATACAGAGCAGGAGAGTCCCACATGTGGCCTGTAGCCACGCGCAGCCTTCACAGTCCCAAAGTGCTGCTCAAACCAGATTAAAATGTAATTGGAAAAATATCCAGCGAAATGAAAACGCGATAAATAAAGCACAGATAATATTAATAAGTGGGGTTTTAAGTCACTACACAACCTGCAGGGATCCTTGGGTAGTGTTTCTGTGATTTTGACCACCCTGATCTTGAGGGGACCCTCATCCAGGTGAGGGCTGGACTAGATGCTCACGTCCCTTTCCAATCCGAGATTCTGTAATACCTCGCTATGTGTTCATGCAACCACATGCTGATGCCACATCTTGATGTGGAAGGGACTCTGAGTCCTTGAAAGGTGACTACATTCTGGCAGACATGTTGGCAAATTCTATCTGTTGTCCAAGGACCAACTTGACTAAGTCTGGAGAAGCTCACCACCAGGTAGGCAGTTGAGTGATAGTTTTTTAGCTACAGACACTCTGTCAAAGAGGTTCATTCAATCTGACAGACATTTATTAAGCACTTATTAATAGGTATTAATAGGTTCCAGGGATACAAAGATGGGGGAAAAAAACCTTTTCCCTGCCCTCAAGAAGCTTACTCTCCTGGGTAGAGCAACATGTACACAGATAAGTAAAAAACTAAGTATATACAAGAATGGGCAGCAAGGTGGCACAGTGGATGGAGGGCTAGCCCTGAAGTCAGGAAGACCTTAGTTCAAATCTCACCTCAGACACTACTAGCTGTGTGACCCTGGGCAAGTCACTTAACCTCTGTTTGCCTTAATCTGATAGAAAAGGAAATGGTCGACCACTCCAGTATCCTTGCCAGCAAAACCCCACCGACAGTAGGGTCCGTGGGGTCATGAAGTTTCAGGCATTACTGAATGACTGATCAATAACAAATATACTAGATAAGGATCATTGTAGCACCCCAGAGGAGTACCACCCCCTGACCTGTCTATGGTTGTCCTAGAGCAGTGGTCATGGGTCCCTTTCCTGGTCAGATGAAACCTATGGACTCTGAACAATGTTTTTAATGCATAAGATAAAATACATAGGATTACAAAGGAAGCCGATTATACTGAGATAGTTAGGAAAATATCTATGAACCTGGGTTCATAGACCCCCTGTTGAGAACCCCTGACCTAGAAAATGTTCAAGGTATTCTGTGGGTCCGCAGGCCTGAACCGTAGTTTGCAAGCCCCCACTGATGTGTTTACCTTTCAGTAATCAGCAAAATGACACTATTACTGAAATGCCATTATAAGTAAAGGAGAAACAAAACACTTCTCCTATAAATGGGGGACACAGTCTCCTACAAATAGAGCCAGTATCAGCTGACAGAGAAGACAGGCACCCAGTCTGAAGGAGAAAGGCACACGTTTGAGAACATTGTGAGACCGTCCCCTTGTTGCTTCAGGGTCACTGATGTACAATGCTGTAATTTGCTTTGGTGTTGGGAGTGTTCACACTGCAATCACAGACCCAGAAGAACTGAAGTACACAGAACGTGAGAGCTGTCAGGGACCAGAGGAAACGTCTAGCCCAGCCCTCTCATTTTACAGACAAAGCCTAGAGAAATAAAGTAGGTTTCCCCCTTTACACACGTGGAATATCTGGGATTAGAACCGGGGTGTCCTGTCTTAAAGTCCAGTACTCTTTCCTCCACATGCTGCTTCGAAATGCTTACCCCATTTATTACAAAATTTGTTCCAGCCTTGGAGGCTAGATGGAGATGGTGCCCCAACAGATGGATATTGCTTCTGACATCCGACGGGATACCTTCACGATCAGCCAGTGGGAAACTCTCTGCCTTGAGCCAGTTTCTCTCGACTGTGTAAAAAATGATTTCTCCCTTGGCTGTCAGGAGCTTATCATCCTGTGATAAAATGGGTTTTTCAGACTCTCTTATGCATGAAATTGCTGTCTTCGCTTTTCCTGCCTTATCTTAACTGATGTATATCAAACCCTGGGACTCTTTGGGGGCTGCTGACGCCTTCTCCTGATCCACAAAGGGAGGATATGAAATGGTCTCTTTAAATTTCGCAAGACCCATTCGAGTTTCCTTTCCCCATCTAAAAGGAGAGGAAGGTGTCATTAGATGAATCTGGGAGTCTAAATAAAGACGGGTTTAAACAGATCTCAGCCCTGATAGAAGCAGAGCTTGGCAGCCTGGGGTTGAACGGATGAGTGTTGCAGCCAGCTCTCCCCCCCCCCCCCTTTCCCCCCGCCCAGTAGCTACGGCAAGAAAGGCGAGGTGGTGGGAAATTAGCTTGTCACTTAAGGGGCCATGACGTGACTCTGCTAGGTACGGCAGTCCTAAGGATTTAATGTTAACCAAATGTCTACTTAAGATTCAGAGTGTACCATGTGATAGGGAAGGGAGAGAAGAGCTGGCAGGTTTCCATCTTTTCCCACTAAATATAGCCTTCTGAAAACGTACAGCTCTCCTTTAGGTCTGACCTAAATGCCAGCCTTTAACTATGTGTTAGGCTAGAGGACTGGGAAACAGAATCGGCACGTAGCTCCTGGCCAGCATCTAGACCTAGAACGCACCTTTGGGGCCGCGCCCCTCGTGCTGGAGAGAAAATGGGGATCTAGAGGGGGAGGGGGTCACCCAAGACCATGCCGCTGGTGAATAAGGAGCGAAGGCAGGATTATGAACCCACATCCGGAGACTCCAAATAGTGTTCTTGCCATCACTCTGTTATGATAGACGAGCTTGTGTAGGTAGAAACCTGCCTGCACTAAACAGCTTTGATGGAAACAAGTGGCTAGGAAAGGGCGCAAAGCCTCGCCCGCCCGCCCTGACTGTTGAGGCTGTGGACGAGGCTAAGGATCCAGAAGCCTTGAGCTGTGGGCTACTTCTCACCCTCTCCCCGCCTTTCTCTCTTCTCTCTTCCTTCTCTCCCATCTCTCCTTTTCCCTCCTCTCTCTCCTTTCTCCCTTCTTTTTCCCTCCCTCTTTCCTTTCCCTCTCCCCATCTTTCTTCTCTCTCGTTCCCTCCCTCTCACTTCCCCTCCCTCTCACTTCCCCTCCCTCTCTCTCTTCCCCTCCTCACTTTCCCTTCCCTCTCTCTCTTCCCCTCCCTCTCACTTCTCCTCCCACTCTTTCCCTTTCCCTCTCTCTCTCTTCACCCCCCTCCCCATGTCCACTGCCCCTTAATTGAAAGACATAAATATACATCCCAGTCATTCTCTATGCACTGTATTCAGTTACTTCGGAGCCAAAGTAAATTAGAGATGATTCCAGAGCTGATGCAGTCAATAATACTGAAGGAAATGGAATGGAGAAGCTCTGTTCAATTCTTGACATATTCTGTAGGTAGGAGAGGCAGGAGATGATCCCAATGAGGACTTACTGGAGAAGGGCATAGCCCAAAAGGGGAGGGGGCACTGCCCAAATGGGATTTATTTCCCTAGCAGAAGGAAAGAAGCGTTCATGAAGATCTGTTTGGGGAGAGGACAGACAGCAACCCCTCCTCTGGCTCCTGCTTGTCCAGCCTCCTTTGTCTGTCTCAGAGGGAGGGCACTTTCTCCTGGGAGGGCGAGCAAATGATCTTGAAGCAGCCTTCCTTGCAGCCAGGGGCGGACCCTGAGGACGCTGCCCCCACCACACCTGCGCATCCCTGGATGGCTGCTGCATTTTCCTGCAGAGGTGGGGCCTCTGGCTGTGAGGCCTCCGTAGGGGATGTGCTCTCCTCCGTGGGGAGAGTCTGCTCCGGGAAACTAAAGCTAGAAGTTTCCACAGGTTCCGGTGTCTTGAGCTCCTTGGACACATTTCCAACACTTCCTGCTTCCATTAAATGATCTGTGAAAGGCAGGTGGGAGCAGAGTGAGTTCTCTAAAACAACCTTTTCACCGTGGGGAACACAACTTCATGTCTTTCTCCACATTCCACACCTGAGTACCTCTCTGAACCTCAGTCTCTTCATCTGACTATCACATATAAACCCTCATGCTTGCTATAAGAATAACGGATATAAAAATCACTCTGGAAAGCATAAAATACAGTAGTTCAGCATAATTAAAAGAACACTGGGTCTAGCTGGATTCCAGGCCTGGCCTTGCCGCTTACTAGCCTTGTGACCTTGCCCCAATGGAGTACTTTTTCTTTGAGCAGCAGCATTGTAATACATAAAAATATATGAAAATGGCACTAAATTTAGTCAGAGAATCTGAGTTCAAATCTTACCTCTTCAACTTTACTCCCCATGGGACATGGGACAAGTCACTTGTACTCTGAGCTTTAATCTCCTCATTTATAAAATTAGGATACAGGATCAGGTCACTTCAAGGTCACTTTCAGTTCTTAAATCCTCTGGGCCATGAAGGTGAGGACAATAATTACTCGTCTTACTGGCCTTACAGGGAGATTATGAGCATCCAAGTGAATGGATAGAGCCAGTCTTGGGGATCAAGCCAACCGGGTTCAGCCCTCACCTCTGGGATGCAGATTGGACACTCAAGCCTGAGGAAGACCCTTAATTTCTCAGGTGTTGCCTACATGCATCAGCAAATGAGTTTCCTAATCAGAAGCTCATCCTCATCAGGATGGTGAACTCACCATCATGCTGTTAATGAAATTCTCAGTGAAATCACAGGTCCAGACCAAAAAAACCCCCAAAAAACCAAACAACTTGGTAAACTGTAAAACCTCTACAAATGTGTTATCACAACTGCTTACACTGGAGAGCTTCCTTATTTAAATCTTTTTCCAAGCAGAACTGTCTCAGAACAGTGATTTCCATGGTTGGTTTTCTTTTTTTTTTCCATCTAATTGCCCCCTCAGAGCCTATAGAAGTGGCCTGCAGCCCCAGGCACTTGGGGTTGGCCAGTGGTGACCCTTTAGTCTCATCGAAGTCTCTGGTTTCCTTAAGCATCCTTGGGAGGCCATTGACTTGAAACATTCTCCATCTCTGAGCCAGGTGTCTCTGCCCTTCTCTCCTCCTTCCAGGTGGGAAGGATCTGGTTAAGGAAAGCTCTGACCCCACCATAGGAACATGTGCTGAAAATTATACAGAGAATCCTGGCATCATTTGGCACGAGACAAAAGGCAGCCATGGTGACCTTGATCTACTTGGGACTTGGGTCAATAAAGCCTTGACTTAAATATTGTGTTATTCTCTCTCAGTGTCAGTGAGGGCCTTTGGGGGTCCCCTAGTCCGGGAGTTCCTAAGCATTTTTGTCTGTTATGGGCCCTTCTGGCAGTCAGATGAAGCCTATGCACTTCTCGGAATACGGTGGGTGGGTGGGTGGGTGGATTTGGGGGGGGGATGGCAATCAGGGTTAAGTGACTTGCCCAGGGTCACACAGTAAGTGTCTGAGATAAAATTTAAACTCAGGTCTCCCTGACTTCAGGGCCAGTGATCTATCCACTGTGTCACCCAGCCATCCCTTCGTAATATGTTTTTTAAAAATTGAAAAAAATTCTAAATTTCAGTTAGAGGTCAGTGAAAATGATGATGTAATATTTTTTTCCATCCAACTTCATTGATCCCTTCAAATCTACCAATGGTAATTTGTCCTTGGGAATCTGTGACCACAGGTTAAGGACTCCTGATGTAGGCCAACCTCCTTATTTTATAGTTGAAGGAACAGAGGCCCAGAGAGATTAAGTGACCACATGGGTGGGGGGCAGAATTCAAATACAGGCTGGGGGAAAGCACTGGACTTGAAGTCAGTAGAGCTGAGTTAACAATCATTAACAATAGTGTGACCTTGGGCAAATTACCTAACCTTTCTAGATTCCCTAGTCTACAAAGTGAGAAATTATTATTAATAAACAATGATTTGGGGAGATCCAAGAATTATCCCTTTTTCTAAAGTCCTCATTTCAAAATATCTGTCTCTGGAAGGACATAACAATGATAATGAGATTGAATTAACTCTCCTTAATCTTGGTCAGACTCTACCCAATATCTGCTCAGGTTTGGATGGGGATAAATTCTTTGAATAGATTTCCCAAAGGCTGAGTAATTTAGAAGTAAATAACATATTCAAAGTTCATTAGACTAGGTCCAGTCCCTCATTGTAATATTCATTCTCTCTTTAATTATTAACCAATCAGAGTTGATTGCCACCCTCAGAAACACCCTCTATTCCAAGGGTATATAAACCATGAGCCCAGCTGCCATGATTGTCTTTGGCATTCAAGAATGCCATTGACCTTTTATTTAAAAATGCTAGTGTTATTAATAAAGTGACTAATTACCCAGAAATTATGTCTCTCAAACTTTTTACGTGCCATAGAGGGTTGGTCTATGTGATTTCTCGCTTTCTTTCAGCTCTGAAATTCTGTTCCTCTCCATTTCATACAGCTTGAGAACATGTTCCTTTGGATATAATAAAGGTATCCCACTTGGGGATCAGGAACTAACTAGGAGGCTCTGGGGGTGTTTATCCTTCAGTAAGGGTCCTGAGCATAGACCTATCTGCATGCATGCTCTGTGGGATGGCCCTTTAGTCTAGCAGACACCAGGGTTCTCTCTTGCCCCCTGTTAAATTGATATCTAGAACAGGCAAATCAGGAGCCTTAAAGAATTCATTCATTTCAGACAGTGTGCTATGATGAATATAGTGAATGCTAGGCTTGGAACTGGGAAGATCTGGGCTCAAATCTAGCTACGTGACCCTAGGCAAATGGGGCTAATACTCCGACACACAGGGTTATTATGAAGGTCAAATGTAAAAGTGTAAAAAAAAATACTGTGCAAACCTTAAAGTGTTAAATAAATGTGATTATTATACAGACACAGCCCCTTCTGCCTCAGTTTCCTCAGCTGTAAAATGAAAATGATAATGGTGGTACCTCCCTCCTAGGATGGTTAGGATCAAACGAAGATGAAGCATTTAGCACGTGGGGCACCGAGCGCACAGCACAAGCCCTCCCCCTGCTTTGTTTTTTCTTTCAATTACGGCAGGGTGTTGCTGCAATGCAGAAATCATATCTCTTGGTCTCATATAACGCTATCCTCTAATCAGGACAACCTCTTCATTTTATAGAGGAGTAAAGAGGAGCCCAAGGTCACTCAGCCGAAGAACAGCAGAAACAGGACTCCAGTCTCCCCAGTCATAGAGTGGGGCTCTTTCCACACTGACTCGCCTATATTTGTAAACTAAACACTTTATAAATGTTTGCCTTCTGATCTTTACTTTTGTTAAATAACCCAGTCCCCAGGCTGTGTGCCCTCAGGAGCCCCACTAGCCACAGGTCAGTTAAACATTCATCAAGTGACCATCACGTGTCAGGCAGCGCATAGAGCACTGGGCTGGGAACCAAGAAGACTCCTCTTCCCTAGTTCAAATCCAGCCTCAGACATTTACTAACTGTATGACCCTGGGCAAGTCCCTTACCCCTGTTTGCCTCAGTTTCCTCATCTGTAAAATTAGTCATGGAGAGTCGAGCACAACTGGAATAATTGAACATGTACCTGGCACTGTCTTGAGTAAAGTTTACAAAGAAAGACAAAAGACAATCCCTGCCTTTTTAGCTTACAATCTAGCGGGAGAGACAAGATGACAGCAAATACATACACACAAGGTATAAATAGGAAATAATTGGTCAATAGGCACCAGAATGAGGTGGGATGTTTGCTTCAGCAGCTCAGGCAAGGCAGGCACAGTTATTACCAAAGTAGTCTCTGCCAGGCTTCCTGCGGACAAAGGAGCAAGGACAGGCTAGAAGAAGAAAGAGGCACAAAGCCACGATGGGAGCATCGATTTAGAGATGTTGGGCACCCCAGAGATCCAACTCCTGTCATTTACAGGTGAGGAGATGGAGGCCCAGAGACTCAAGTGACTCGCCCAAGGTCACACAGCTAGTAAGTTAATAAGTAATAGAGCCTGGATTTGAACTCTAGCTATGGGAACAGAGGAGAGGCTTAGCTTTAGCACAAGAACCTTCTTGTCTGAGCTCAAAAAAAAAAAAACCAAAAAAACCCCGGTGAGGCAGGGGCTGGAGGAGTTCTAGGGGTCTCTTCAGGGAAACTCTCAGGCAGAGTGGACTTGGAATGATAATTACACTAATAAGAATAAAAGCTAATGTGTTGGGGTTTTTTTGCCTTTTTTTTTTGGAGGGCAGTTGGGGTTAAGTGACTTGCCCAAGGTCACACGGCTAGTTTTTTTGTGTTAAGTGTCTGAGGCCGAATTTGAACTTAGGTCCTCCTGACTCCAGGGCCAGTGCTCTATTCACTGCGCCACCTAGCTGCCCTAAAGCTAATGTTTATGTAGCACTTTAAGGTTAGATAGCTAGATGTATATAAATGAAATATATATGCATTTGTATTCAGCAGTGTGCATGGCACATACAAGATGATAGATGCTTGTTAACTGACACACACGTGTACACATACACACAAGTATATACACATGTAACACATATATAAACATGCACACCC
>CM053599.1:193428496-193473335 GCA_028646575.1 Pseudocheirus occidentalis
TGTGTGTGTGTGTATGTGTGTTCTCCTGGACTCTAATCCCACATGCCTATGGGGCATTCCCAGCTGGATTCCTTATAGTCATCTCAAACTCTGCTTGTCCTTAATGGAACTCATTACCCACCCTATCCTCTCCCTATGATAATGATAATAACAATAATAGCCAACATTTATGGCCCTCTCTAAGGTTCACGAGGCACGCTACAAACATTATCTCAATGGGGTCTCATAATAACCTTGAGAGGTAGGTGCTATAATTATCCCCATTTTACAGATGAGGAAGCTGAGGTAGACAGAGGTGAAGTGATTTGCCCAAGGTCCCACAGCCAAAGTGTCTATGGCAAGATTCAAACCCAAGTCTTCCCTTGACTCCAAGCTCAATGCTCTATCCGCTGTGCCACTAAAATGACTTTACCTTCCTACCCTTCCTGTTTGTGTTGAGAACATAGATTGCCATTCTTCCGGTGACCCAGGCTCATCACATTGGAGTAATCCTTGACTCATCGCTCTCATGTATCTATACACCACGCCCAACCAATGGTAAAATCTAACTGAATCTACTTCCCCAAGATCTCTCAGCTCCATCTCCCTTCTCTTCACTCGTGTAGTCACCATCCTTCTTCAGCTCCTTAGGACATTCTATTTAGACAATTGCAATATATCTCCTGCTCTGACTCCCTACTGATGTGTCTCCCCTCTCTGGTTCATCCTCCACACGGCTGCCACAGGACACTCCTACAGCACATTAGTGACCATGTCACACTCTTATTCAAGAAATTTCAGCATTTTTCCCACTCCCTCTAAGATGAAACACAAACTCCCCCATCTGGCTTTTAACGCCTTTTGTAGCCGGTTTAAGACGACTTTTCCAGATTAACTGCACTCTACATTCTAGTCACACCAGCTTTCTCATCGTACTTTGTACACTCCATTCCATCTTTCACACTCATGCCTTCCCACAAGCACCACATACCTAGTACCTCCATCCTCAAACCTTCCTCCTAGAATCTCAACCTGCCTTCAAAGCTCAGGGCAAAGGAAATGGATTCTGACCTCTTCCAGGTGCTAGCACCCCTACAGAAATTCTCCCCCCAACCAGAATACTTTTCTATTTCATTTGTACTTATAAGAAGGTGAATGAGTCAATCGATCCAATCATTCACCTCCACTTAAAGCAAATGACAAGGTACCTTACTCAGACACCTTTGTCAAGTAAGAACAACGCATCAGGCTAAGTGAGCTAGCCATAAACAGAGCCTAGATATCATAATTGAATCAATCAAACATAGGCTTAAGACTAAGTATACAAAGTCCTGCACCAATTTATTTGTTTTTGTTTTTGCTTTTTGGTGGGGGAAGGCAGGGCAGTTGGGTTATGACTTGTCCAAGGTCACATGTCTAGTTTGTGTGTGTGTGTGTGTGTGTGTGTGTGTGAGAAGTGTCTGAGGCCAGATTTGAACTCAGGTCCTCCTGACTCCACAACCGGTGCTCTATTCACTGGGCCACCTAGCCGTCCCCCTGCACCAGTTTAGAAGTCCTTAAAAGTCATTGGATGTCCTAGTGAGACTGTTGCTGGCAAATACCATAAAGAGATAAAGTGAATGACCAAATGTACACATATATTCATAGGAGCACTTTTTTGTTGTAACAAGAACTGGACACAAAGTAGGTGATCATCAGTTGGCTGACAAATTATGGCATATGAATGTAATAAAATAATTTTTGTACCACAAGACAAGAAAAAATGGATAGTTTTGGAGGAAAGGCTTCTATGAACTGAGGCTTAGTGAAGTAAGCAGAAGTAGGAAAATTATTTATACAATGGCAAAAAGATATATAAAGAAAAACAATTTGGAATGGCTTTGGAACTCCGATCAATCCAATGATCAGCCATACCTCCACATGGTACCCAACTCCTGATAGAAGGGTGATGGGCATAAGGTACAGAAAGAGAAATATATTTTTGGACATGGTCAATGTGGGAATCAATTTTGTTTGGATATGAATATTTGTTATGAAGGGTTTCTTTAAAAATTGTTATTCACCTGGAGGAGTGACAGAGAAAGTAAGTTGTTTGTTAACTGAAAAAGTAATAAAAATTAAATTTAAGGATAGAAAACTTGCCTTAGAGAGACTAAATGATTTGCTGTAGGACAGACAAACTGTGATTCAAACCAAGGTCTCTCACCCTCAAATTCAATGCTTTTCTACCCCAAAGTTGGGGGACCTGAGGCCTTGAGGCCACATGTAGCCTTCTAGGTCCTCAGGTGCAGCCTTTTGACTAAGTCTGAGGGTTTTGTTTGTTGTTTTTTGAGGAGGGAAGGCAAGGCAATTGGGGGTTAAGTGACTTGCCCAAGGTCACATAGCTAGTAAGTATTAAGTGTCTGAGATGGAATTTGAACTCGGGTCCTCCTGACTCCAGGGCTGGTGCTCTATTACTGAGCCACCTGGCTGTCCCTAAATCCAAGTTTTATAGAACATATGAAGTTTGAATTCAGTCAAAGGGCAGTACTTGAGGACCTAGAGGACCTCATGTGATCTCAAGACCAAAGGTTCCCCACCCCTCCTTGCTTCTCAAACTATTGTTTGCTTAGTCATATCACTGTTTGGGGGATTTAAAGTTTTTCCCAGTTTTTCCAATATTTTAAATAACGTTACTGTAAATGGGACTGAATGGTACAGTTAGCTGTTTTTTTGTTTGTTCATTTTGCCTCCCACCTATTGCCATGTTTGTTTCTCTGGACTTGGACTCTCCCTCTTTCCTCTGCCTTTTGGGGTGGGGCCACCAAGTCCTGCTCTGTCCGCCTGGCCTCTGCCCCGGTGGTTAGTCAGCCCTTGCCCTTCCTCAGTACCTTGACTCCAGCTTGCTTTCCTGGCTCTGACCCCAGATCCTTCCACACTGCCCCCCCCACCGCGCCCAATGTCCACTTCTCTGATACCTCTCTCGGGTTCCACAATCCAGTGCTTCCCGTGTGCTGAAGTGACATTGACTCTCTTGGGATCCGATTCCTTACTCTGGCAGATGTGTGCACATTGCTTCGGGTGCTGTCCGCAGATGGAGTAGCAGCTGATGCACTCTTTCACCAGGTGGTCGTAGTAACTGCCTTTTTTCTTGCTGCACCTCAGAGACTCTGGGAAATGGAGATCCGCAAAAAGCAAATGCTTCAAGTCTTCAAGAACTAAACAGAGACTTGTCCCGTCCCCTCATGCAGACCTCGCCTCCTTCATGTCTTAAGAGGTTGTTTCATGAGTCTCTAAGCCAGCTCTAAATTTTAGGAACCTGTGACCCTCACCCCTCAACCAAGTCACTTAACATTCTGGACCTCAGTGTCCTTATCTGTAAAATGAGGGTGTCTGGAGCCCCTGCCACCTCTAAATCTATGACACCATGAAGCTGAAAAAATGAGTTTTTCTCATATTTACATTTTTCTTTTTTTCTTTCCCTTTCTTTCCTTTCCTTTTCTTTCTTCTTTCTATCTTCCTTCCTTCCTTTTTCTTTCTTTCTTTCTTTCTTCCTTCCTTCTTCCCTCCCTCCCTCCCTCCTCCTTCCCTCCCTCCTCCCTCCCTCCCTCTCTTCCTCCCTTCCTCCCTCCCTCCCTCTCTTCCTCCCTTCCTTCCTTCCCTCCCTCCTTCCTCCTTCCTTCCCTCCCTCCCTCCTTCCTTCCTTCCTTCCTTCCTTCCTTCCTTCCTTCCTTCCTTCCTTCCTTTCTTCCTTCCTTTCTTCCTTCCCAAAACTATGATTCACACACAATGTGCCTAGAGGGCCTGATTCGGAGTCAGAAGACCTAGATGTGAATCCTGATTTTCAATCCAACCTACTGCTTGTATGATCTTGAAGGCACCCCAGGGTGCTTCCTCAATTACTCTCTTCTGTAAAAATGGAGGGTTTGAACTGAAGGGTTTTTAAAGTACCTTCTAGCCCTAACCCTACGACCCTTTCCATAAAGTCAAGTGAGGCACCACTCTCTGTGTTTGGAGCAGCTTCCTCTGTGTTCCAGGACATCTCAGGGAGCTCAGGTTTTCCTAGACTTTGACTCAGAAGGTCTTTTAAATACAGTACCGGGGAGGGAGAGAGGGCATAAGCACCTGAATAGAGCCAGGCACTGTGATAAGCATTTTACAAATATGGTCGTGTTTTCATTCCCTCAACAACCCGGGAAGATAGGTAGGTACTATTATGGTCTTCATTTCAGATGACAAAACTGAGGCAAGTGAAGATTAAGTGACTTGCCCAGGGTCACGCAGCTAGGAAACATCTGAGACCAGACCTTTAAAGGCCTTTCTCACTCCAGACCCGCTGCTCTGTCTACTATACCACCTTCCAGGAAATTTTGATCCTGTGGATAAATTATTATAATGGACTTTGTCCCTGGAGTGTGTTTTGATCTAATGTCTTTTTTTTTTATTTTAATTTTGTGGAAAACAAGCCTTTTCATGACAATACAATAAAAAGATGATGACATGTGAAACTGCAGAATCTGCTATGCCAAACTTGCTCTTCCTTTCAAACATACCACAGAGTTATCTTGTAAATTGATCTAATTTTTATAGCCATGCGACCAAAATGTACAAAATATTAATGATTCTACTTGGAGGTTTCTTATCATTCAGGTCAAAACTCATGACAAAAAACTCTAATAGGTTCTGACTCTATTGGATTGATTCTTGGCTGAACATGTGACCATTGAGGGGAGTTTGACCGTCTTCTGGTTGTAAAGAATTTTTTTTTTTGCTTTTTATTTTTTGTCGGGGGGAAGGTAGGGCAATTGGAGTTAAGTGACTTGTCCAAGGTCACAGGGCTAGTTTTGTGTTAAGTGTCTGAGGCTGAATTTGAACTCAGGTTCTCCTGACTCCAGGGCTGGTGTTCTATTCACTGTGCTACCTAGCTGCCCCTAAAGAGTTTTTCATTGTAATATCTGCTATAAAGTGAGCTGACCCGCAATGCCTTTATTTCCAAAATCTCCCCTCATTTGTTGTCTCATTTAATTTCACAATCACCCTGTGGGATAAGTAGAGAAGTAGGGAAACTGAGGCACAAAAAAGCAGTGACCATATGAGTGATCAGAAGGATCATAATAAGACCCCAGAACTCTTTATTCACCTCCTCCTCTGCCTCCAACCTCAGACTGAGTTATTCTAAATGATGCCACAGCCTTTGCTAGCTCTCCTAAGGTGGTGATGTGCACGGCTGTATTTTGTCTTTATTACTAAGCCATTCCCCTCTTTCTGGACCTCTCCTCGTTCATACAAGAAGCCCTGACTTTTGTGCCAAGCACTGCACTAGGCTCTGCAGATGCAGAGGCACAAATGAAACAGAGCTTGCTCCCAGGACTTTGCACTCTGTCAGGCAGAGGAGAGGAGAGAGGACGTGCGCGTATCCAAGGGAGCTTAAAAAACCCATCTATACAAAGTAATTTCCAAGAATATTAAACCGGCTCCTGGGGAACAGAGGGGGATCAGGAAAGAGTGAGCCAAAGCTCAGAGGAGGAGTCAGCGAGTGCTAAAGGAAGCCAGGGATTTTGTAGAGGCGTGTGCCCTTTGTCTGAAGCTCCTTCCAGCTCTCTGACTGAGGGTAAGATGTTCCAGTGCAGAGAGCTCTGGGCCTTCAGCCGGAAGCACCGACATTTGCTAACTGTTAACGTCTCAGTTTCCTCATCTGTAAAATGGGCATAATAAGCACACCTACTTCAGAGGGTTATTGTGAAAACCAAAGATAACCTAGGTAAAATGTTTTAAAGCCTTAAAGCATGATATAAATGCTAGTTAATATTAGTATTGCTGTTGTTGTTTCCCTTTGTGTACTCCATAGTGCCTTGTATATAGTAAGCCTTTAATTAATGTTTGCTGAACATTGAAAGATGTCTCCTAATTTGAGTGAATGGATATTAATCAACAGGCATTTATCGAATGCCTACTATTACTATACTATGCTATACAGAAAGTACTACGCTAGACGCTGAATGATTGTTGGCTACATATTCTTGAAAACTGCTTTTAGATCTGAGAGCCCAGTGTCCCCCACCCCAATTTGTGACTGGCCACATAGAAGTATTTTCTGATTGATTGGTTTGGTCTTTAAACCTTTGATCAGGTCCCCTAGAACCATGGGATGTCAGAGTTGTAGGGACCCTTAGGGATCATCTCATCCAACCCTCCCATTTCACACCCAAAGAGGTTCAGAGAATCGGCCAAGGTCACATAGCTAGCCAATTGTAGGGAAGAGGCTAGTACCCAGGTCTCCTGGTTCCCAGTCAAGGTAAGTTTGGTATGTCCAAGCAGAGGCTGCCCCGGTCAAGAGAGGGCTATGCTAGGGCTTAGCCCACTCCTCCACTCCCACAGGGCCAGCACACCAGAGTCCAAATCCCAGCTTTGCTACTTACTAACTGTGCAGCCTTGGGTAAGTCACTTATACTCTGAGCCTCAGCTTCCTCATCTGAAAAATGGTCTAGGTGGCCTCCAAGGTCCATCCCAGCTCAAAATCTATGCTCCAATGATCCCTTCTCTAGGACTTACTACAAAACAGGTCACAGTTTCTGTGGTTGGGTCTGTGGCATCGACGTTTGCAGGAGACACAGGCATTCAATAGCAAGTCCCAATACTCTTCCTTCAGGCAGCGTTTCATGGTCTTCCACCATAGGTAAGCCTTGATGATAGCTGCAAAACAGAAGAGGGATGAGGAGGGCCTAGATGGGCCTTAGCCTGAGGTCTGGTTCACTCTTCACCTAAGAGACCTTTCAAGGGACTCAGCTGCTCAAAGTCTGAATTCAGAGGGTTTGCACTCAAAACTCTTGAAGCGAGTGTTATCCAATGCAATAAGCATTTATTTATTAAGCATTTGTGCAATGAACTGTGACAGGGAGTAGAGACACAAAAATAAAGCCAAAAAAAAAATGTTCCTGCCCTCAGGAGGCTTACATTCTACTGAAGGAATAGAAAATATTAACGTGCATAGAATATAGTTTTAGGAGGGAGAGAAGACAAACAAAACAGCAAAAGTAGAATCAGGAAAGGATCCCTGAAAGAGGCGGCATATTCGTTATAAGTGCTATGAAGCGCCTTCTCTGTTCCAGGTATCATGGGGGAAAAAAGCAGAAAACAAAACAGTTCTTGCCTTCGATAAGCTTGCATTCTACTGAGAAGAAGCAACAAGGACACTAAGTTGATGTAAAATATATACAAAGCTATTTTGGGGTGGGGGGTAGCACTAACCATGGGGCGAAGATTGGAAAAGGCCTCCCATAAGGCCTGGTGCTTGAACTGAAAGGCAGAGAGAGCGTTCCAGGCACAGGGTGGGGTGCCCCAACTGCAAAGTCAGAGGGACAAGAGAGGGAACGAAGCCCAGCAAGTAGGCAGTCAGATTGGAGCACGGAATGAGAGAGGGAGTCATACAAAGTCAGTCTCGATTTCTAAGGATACTGTGGAGCCAGACTGGGAAGAGATTCCAATGCCAAACTGAGGAATCCTTTCTATCCTAGAGGTAACAGGAACCACGGAGGGTCTTGAGGGAAGGAGTGACAAAATCTGATTTGTGGCAGCTGTGTGGAAGCTAGATCAGAGAGGGAAGAAACTAGAGACAAGGGAGCCAACCAAAGAGCTATTGGAATAGTTCAGGCAAGAACTGATACGGGCCTGAGCTAGCACGGTTGTGGTATGAATATGGCAGGAATATTGTCATCATCCACTGTAATATTATATCCTTCTCTGTCAGAAGGCCGTTGTTGTTCATACTTCTTTCTCAGAGACCCAGTGACGTCAGGAGGGTGAGGTCTTGACTTGCAAATGAGTTGGATTTTAGTGAGGCAGGGCTGTGCAAAGTCACCAGCCTCATTATCTCCTCCAGGGTCACTGGAGTCCAATAGCAAGACATAGGTCAGGATGACTGGTGATTGGCCCAGATGCCGTTATCAGATTCAGTCCTCATAACAATCATGTGAGGGAGGTGCTATGATAATCCCCGTTTTACAACTGAGGAAACTGAGGCAGAGGTTAGGTGACTTAGCCAAGGTCACACATCAGACACTTAAACTCCCTGAGTCAATATTTCCTTGAAAGAGTGGAATTAGATGACTTCCGAGGTCCCTTCCATTTCTAAATATCTGATACTGTAAGTAGCAAGTCCCTTAACCTCTCAAGGCCTCAGTTTCCTCATCTGTAAAAGGAGAGGGTCAGATGAGGTCATCTCTGAGGTTGATTTACAAAATGCTGGTCCTGGGGGAGATGAAGAGATCAGATCCACTCCTAACCCTCAGATACTTTCAAATGTATTAAGTTGCTGTTTGTCCTTCATTTTTGAAGAGGACCCTGACATCAGGAAGCTGAGGCCATGATGTTCGAGTGAATTGGATTTAAGTGAGGCAGGGCTGTGCAAGGTCACCAGCCTCATTATCTCCTCCAGAGCCAGCTGGGCCCAGTGGCCAGATATAGATCAGGATGACTGGAGATGGCCCTGGATGCAGTGGGAAACTTTGGCCTTTTTAAGCTCAGGTCTTTCCCAGGTCTAAGCTTGATTGAGGTTGCACCCATTCAGTGATTAAGGCTAGGGAAGAAATGAGGCAGAGAATGGCCTCTTTCACCTAGTCAAAACAAAACAAGCACCCTGGGAGGGGAAGACTCTCAGGTCAAGTACACCTTTAAGGATGTGCGCAGAGCAGCTCCAGCCTCTTGCAGGGGCTGAGGTTTGGGGAAAGGGGCATCTGAGTTGAGAATATTGTAGGCTTGAGAGATTAAGTCACTGGGGTGGTTGGTTTTGTTTGATAGTTTATCTTTGCTTCAAGCAGCAATTCATGGGACAGTGGGGAGGGGGGCATGCTGGGAAATTACTCAGACACTCTACTAGCTCTGTGAGCTTATATACATAACTATATTTATATTTATATTTATATGTGTAGGAATTCTCTGTAGTGATGAAGACCCCAGCCTGTCCATGCCAACCCATCCTGTGAGACTTTCATCCATGAGAGTTCACCATGATGTGAGTGGGACGGGGGCCATGCAACATTCCCAGGATCCTTTACTGTATTTTTCTTAGGAAATGCTTATAAATATAATATAAAATATATAACCTATGTTCATATGTAAGTATATAATATTTGTATGTATAAATAAATTTAAATTTATAAATATAAAAAATAAAAGGTGCCAATAAAACTCAACTGATATAGCCATTGAGAACCTAAAGTTACTTCCTTTCCATAATTAGGTATGACAGGAAAAATGTGGAAGCATGATGAGATAATGAAAAAAGTATGGACCCTGGTATAGTAGGTAGAGAGCTGGGCTTGGAGTCAGGAAGACTTATCTTCATGAGTTCAATGCCAGCCTCAGACACTACCTAGCTGTGTGACCCTGGGCAAGTCACTTAACCCCACTTGCCTCAGTTTCCTCATCTGTCAAATGAGCTAGAGAAGGAAATGGCAAACCACTCCAGCATCTTTGTCAAGAAAACTCCAAATGGGGTCATGAAGAGTTGGTTATGAGTGAAACAATTGAACAACAGGACTTGAGTTCAATTCCCAATGTACGACTTTGGGCAACCCATCTGCAAAGTAAGAAGGTTGGATCAGATGGCCTCTGAGGTCCTTTCCAGCTCTAGTACTATATTCCTATGAGGTAAAGTGTTCTATGCATTGTTGCTTAGCCTTCCCCTTTTTTCATTTTGAAAATAAGTACATGGAAATCAAAAGATTTTTTCTTTCTGCTGACCAGGAAAATGCTTGACTTAATTAGGCATTGTGGGGTAGTAAATAGAGCATCAGACATGGAGTTTGGAGATGTAGATTCGAATCCTGCCCCTGATATTTACCAGTTCTGTGACTATGGACAAGCCCGTTTGCCCATCTATCAAACGGGGATAGCCCTATTTGTCCAACTGCCTCCTAACATTCTTATGAGGAAAGTGCTAGCATAAATTTTATCCATGTTATATGAAGATTTGAACTATTATTAAAATTTAAAATAATTGTCAGTCTCCAAAAGACTCATGATCAGAAGAGACATCCACATCCAGAGAAGGAGATGCGGAGTCTGAGCACAGACTGAAACAAACTACTTGCTGTTTCTTTTTCTTGTTTTGTTTTGTTTTCTCTTTCCCAATGATCATTCCATCATTTATAACCCTTATTATTTTTATATAATTTTATTTATTTATAATAATTTGTAATTTATACATTTAAATTTATAATAATTTATTTATATATAATTTTATTACAACATGACTAATAATCAATGGGAAGATATTTGTAGATCCTATATTTGATTGCATCCCGGCATGCAGGGGGGGTGAGGGGGGAACGGAGGAGAGGGAGGGGGAGAAAATTTGAAACAGAAGGGACTGTGGAATTAAATATTGTAAACTAAAATAAACAAATTAATTTTTTTAAAAAGTCAGTGACTTTCTAGCTTACTCCAGAACCACAGCATCAGAAAGGGCCTTGGAGTCTTCTAGTCCCAAATCCTTGAAGCAGGAATCCCCTTGATAGCCTGCCTGACAAGGGGTCATCCAGTCTCCATTTGAAGACCTTCAATGACAGAGGAATCACTGCCTCCTGAATCAGTCCATTCCACTTCAGGAAGCTCTAATTTCTGGGAAATGTTCTCCCTAGAAATCAGCCCCTCTTCCATTTTCACCCTTCATTCCTTGGTCTTCCTTCTGGGGCTAAGCACGTCAAATACTCAAGAACAGTGTTCGCGTACACTCACATCTTCTCTTTTCTACGCTAAATAGCCTTATTTCTTTCAATAAGATTATTGATCTAAAGCTGGATAGAACCTTACAGGCCATGTAGTCTAGTCTACCTCCCCCATTTTACAGATGAAGAAGACTGAGGCCCAGAGGACTTAAATGATTTGTCCAAGGTCACACTGGTGGTGTCAGATGTGGGATTTGATCCTGAACACTCTGTGTCCAAAAGCAGTGCTCTGGCCACTGCTCCCCAATCACATGGTCTCTGCTCCTCTCCTATGGCCCCTTTAGCTTATCCCCTATTCAAGTGCAGGCTCCTTGAGAGGATGGATTGTCTTGTTCTTTGTATCTGTAACCCCTCAAACCTAGCACACAGCAAGTACTTAATAAATGCTGGTTGTTTAATTAATCTTCCTCAAATGAATCACCCATAATAATAACAAATTCATTTTTGTGCAGCAAAACTGCAAAACACTTTTTCTTACAACATAGGGAGGTAAGTAGCATAGGTATTTATTATTCCCATTTTGCAGATAAGGAAATTTGAATTATCTGAAGTATCTGATTTATCTGAATTATCAGAATCTATCTGAAATCTGAATTATCAACTAAGTTCCCCCAATGTAACACAACTATGATATCTTAGGATTCAAATCTAGGCCTTCTTTCTCCCAATCTTGTGCTCTATGCACTGTGACATGCTGCCTCCCACAAACACTGGTCATGGTGCTCCAGATGCGGCCTGGCCAAAGGTGGGGAACATCCAGCATTTCCTTCTCTCTAGACACAATGTTTCTGTTAAGACAGTCTAAGAAGGCAGTGACACTTTTGGCTGCCATCTTGTACCACTGACTCATTGGACGTACAGCCCATTGTAAGCCCGGATCTTTTTTTAATAGGAACTTATATTTAAGCAGTTTGTTTATTTGTGTGTATAAACCCAGTTCAGGTTGGTCGGAAATAACACCTAACCAAAGCCTACCTTCATATTCAACCTATAGAGATCTCCACCTCTTCATTCCATTGGTTATAATTCTTCTTTACAACATGACTAAGGTGAAAATATGTTTAATATGAATGGAGGAGGAGAACATTTAAACCTCAAAAGCTTTGTGGAACTGAATGTTATAAACTAAAAATAAATAAAGAATTTTTTTAAAAAAAGAACTATCTGTACCACCCATTATCTATCTATCTATCTATCTATCTATCTATCTATCTCTCTATCATCTATCTATCATCTATCTGTCTATCTATCCATCTGTCCATCCATCCATCCATCTATCTATCTATCTATCTATCTATCTATCTATCTATATCTATTTATTGATCTATCTGCCTACCCACACACATTAATACACACACATATGTATAGATTTGCCAAATACAGGGTTGTAACCAGAGCAAGGCAACCAAGACTTTTTTCCAGGGAAGCAACATCTTGTGAAGTGGGAACTTCCTCCCACTAGCAGTCCTTGGGACCACCAGCCCAGCCTCAAGGTCTTAGCATCCATCCATCTTGTACCATTAGTACACCCCTCTACCTCCTCCTAGGGTCTGAGGACTGTTGGCTATACTCTGGGGACATGGACCATAATTTCTGGGAGACCGAGCTATCTCCTCTTGTGGATGAACCATGAGATGCACCATCCTCTGTGGCAGTCACACCAACCAAATTTTTCCTTGATGCAAGAGTAATGTCTGGCTGAATGAAAAAAAAAATGGCAAAGCTCTGTTGTGCTAAAAATAATCAACACCCAAAAACAGAGGCAGAAAAATATGAGGTTGGGAATGCTTGAGTCTAGCCTAGAGTCTCAATTTCTAATCTAGCTCATCTACCTCCCCCATATATCTCTGTATATATCTTTTATCTATCTAAATATAATGTGTGTGAATATATATGTAATATATGTGTGTGTGTGTGTGTGTGTGTGTGTGCATATCATGGGTCACTCTAAGTTCTTCAGAGCAGACGTTTGCTTCTTGGACTCATGTCCAAGCAGGGACAGGGTCATTTTGTGCTGTGCTGTCATTCCCCTTCATGACCTTCCACCTCCCTCAGTTATAAATACTTGAGCACATTCTGTGTACCTGTTAGTCTTTCAGGTGATGGGCTATTGGAATTCTAGAGGGGAAAAAGGACACATTCCCTGTCCTCATGGGTATAAACAGTGAGACGCGCGCGGCCTAGTAGATTAGAAGAGTTTCTGGCCGAGTTTGGGGAGGCCCAGAGATTCTGGGCCGAGATTCTGCTGTGAATTTGTTTTTGGATGTAAAGCCAGTCCCTTCCTTTCTCTGGGCCTCAGTTTATTCCTCTCTGAAATGAAGGCAATCTAACTAGATGAGTTCTCAGGCCCCTTTCAGCTCTGTCATTCTAGAATTCGCACAAAGTGCACCAGAGGAAACAAGGTGGTGCTGTGGAAAGCATTCTGAGAGTTTGGGTCCCACTTCCACCCGGGATGCTTGCTACCCACTTGGAAGAGTCCCTTATCCCTCCTCAGCCTCAGCTGTCTCATCTGTAAAATAAGGGGGCAAGACAAGACATCGTCCCATTCAGTTCTAGATCTGGCGTTTGACATGCTGGTGCCACGCTGATGACTAACGCTGCCTAAACTTTCTGCAGATTAAAGAAAAGCTTTTTTTTTTTTTCCACATTTCCCATTTCTCAGGAGTTTCTCTTTCCTCTTTTTTCTTGCTCTAATGGTTTGTGGTCCACTGGGTCCCTGTCTTTTCCAAAGATTCAGAAAGAAGGAAGATGGGACTTCCTTAAGGCAGCACTGGGACCTAGCCTTCAAGGCTGAAACCAAAAAAAAACCCTTGCTCCCCTCTCCTTCTTTTGTGAGACTGAGGAGGGAAAGGAAGGAATTTGCTTGTTCTGTGCTCCCCAAGCTACAGTAGTAGACAATAATCCCTTGGGTTTACAGACCTCGTCCAGCTTTTGAAAGCAGTTTTCCCAATCATTATCTAGTATGGTGTCATGCAAAAACTTGGACTTTGAGACAGAAGACCTTGGGTTTCATCTCAGCCTCACAGTATTTGCTACCTCACATGACCTTGGACGAGCCCTTTCATCTCAGCCTCAATTTCCCCATCTGTACAATGAGGGAACTGGGTCAGACGGCCTTCCTTCCAACTCTAAATCTCTGATCCTATCACGGGTGCTAAGTCATAATTACAACCCTCCAGGCTGGCATCTGCCTTGAACTACATAAGCCAGCTGAGCTCCCCAGGAGCTTTACTACTCCCACTGAACCTCCGGGCTATCTTCCAGACCTAAAATACTCTCGGAGCCTCTCCCAGCTCCCAAGACAAGCCCATTTCCATCAAGCCAACTCTGCTTCCTCAGTCCGGGCTCCCATTCTCCCTCCCAGGTGGCCACTTCCCCATTCCCCCATTTCCCACAGAGTCGAGTAAGATACTCACATCTCTTCTTCCGCAAAAGGCTGTTCTCTCACCCTCACAAGGAACTACAGTCCCAGGCCTTACCCATTACTCAGTAGGTTTATTATTAGCATTAGATTTGATTAGTGTCTATGCTCTATGTTTCCTGGGTTTTCCCCCCAAACTTTTAATATGTAAATCAGCCCTGGGCCTGCCCATGCATGCATATGTATGCACACATAATCTCTAGGGCCCACTGGAGCTGGGAGCTTAGCCATGGCCAGTGAATCTGATCCAAATCCATCATATATTTATGGAATGCAAACTGTCCTAGGCATATTGTTGGGGGCAGTTAGGTGGTAGAATGAATGGAGCACTGGGCCTGGAGTCAGAAAGACTTATCTTCTTCCTGAGTTCAAATCCAGGCTCAGATACTTAACTAGCTTTGTGACTGTGGGCAAGTCACTTAAGCCAGTTTGCCTCAGTTTCCTCATCTGTCAAATGAGCTGGAGAAGGAAATGGCACACACCTGTATCTCAGCCAAGAAAACCCCAAATGAGGTCACAGAGAGTTGGGACAAGCCGCGGCTCCCTCCTGGTGACTGTCCTGCTGGTTACCCTTTCTGGTACTGGTCCTGCTTTCACTCATGGTCATCACAGGGGAGTCAGAATATTTCTTACTCTGCTTTACCATTTATAGACTGTCCCTCTACCCCCATCACCACGTGAGCAGCCTTTCCTCCCTCATTCTTCTTGTCCTTTCTGTCTTCACAACATCCCTCCTGTTCCTCCCCTTCCCTACATTCACACAGCTGCCACCCTGGTGCAGGGTCCTTTACCCCCATGCTTTCCTGCCCTTACTCTCTCCCTGCTCTAATCTAGTTCTCAATCAGCTATCAAAATGACCTTCCTCAAGTCTGACCTCATCACCCCTCTAACCTCCTATGGCTCCCTGTTACCTCCAGGATCAAACATAAAATCCACTCTTTTCCATTTAAAATCCTCCACAGCCTGACTCCTTTCTGCCTTCATACTCCTCTGATGCTTTACTCCCCCTCCCACTGACCGTGGTCAATTTACTGTGTCTCACAGGCAAGGCTCCATCTCCCATTTATTTCCACGCCTGTGCATTGGCCAAACCTCATGCTTGGAATGCTTGGCCCTCTCACCTCCACCTTCTAGCTTCCCTGGTTTCCTCTAAGACATACATCAAATAACTAATGTGAAAATAGGTTTAATACAAATGTATGTGGAGAGCCTATATCAAACTGCACGCCATCTTGGGGTGAGGGGAGGGGAGAGATGGAGAGAAAATATGGAACTCAAAATCTTATGGAAGTGAATGTTGAAAACTTGAAGTAAATAAATAAATAAATTTAATTTAAAAAAATCTAAAATTAGATGACTACAGTTCTTTCACTTTCTAATACGTAATTTAGAGTTATAAGATTTATGAATATAGAATGTTAAAGGATACATAATTTCAGTCTTCTGAGTCTTCTTCATTTGGTTTTACCCTCTCTTCTTCTACATGAATAAAATTAAAATCTGGAGAGAAAAAAAGACAGGCCAAATCCCACCTTCTGCAAGGAAGCCCTTCTTGGTCCCATGCCCCTCCTACCCCAGCTCAGCTGTTAGTGCCTTCCCTCTGAGACCATCTTCCAACCACGCTTATCCCTTCCACTCCTGACTTTCCCCATTGTGGTTTCGCTGTATGGTGGGTGGGAGTAAGAAATTAAGTGGGAATTTGGGGGAAATTTTGTGTGAGCTGAAGATGATGCACAAAGACCAGCAGATAACACAGAAAATGTTTAGAAACTCAGAAATGCATGAAATATATCTCGAGTTTTGTATAATAGCATCACGTTTTATCTTTTAATACCATAATAATTCCAACTTCTTCTCTGGTACAAAGGGAGAGCCGAAATTTTTTGCATGGATTTTTCAGACTGGGGCAGGAGGGAAAAGAGTGAGGGGGGGAAGGGGTGTGCCCCTAATTCTCCCTTCCCCCATGTGGAAGGGATCACTGTACTTCCATTTTATGTGTAATGGTTTGCATGTTGTCTTCTCCACCATTAGAAAGTGAACTTCTCTGGGTTTGGGGTGGGAAGTGGAGTGGGGTTTGCCTCTGTTTGTATGCTTAACTCTTAAAATAGTGCCTGGAACCAAGTAAATACTTAATAAATAATTAATAATATTATCTACTTAAAAATACTTGATTACTTAAGTAATTTGAATTAAATATAAATAAAACTTAATTTATTTAAATAGTTTAATTTATTTAAATTAAATACAATTTAAATTATTTAAATTGAATAAACTATTTAAGTTAAACACATTTTAAATTAAATTTCGACAAAATTACTTAATAAATAAACAAGGTACAGAAATCAGAACTATTGGGAAAAGCACAAGTCACAGAGCTACAAAGACCTGACACTTACTAGCTGAGTAATGTTGAGTACACCCTCACTTCACCTCAGTTTCCTCGGCTGTAAAATCAAGATACTAATAGCACCTATCATACAGGGTTGTTGTGAAGATACGTGAACTCTGCTGGAACTTCCTACAAAGCCTCTAGACCTCAGGGGAGACTGGCAATGCAGAGTCCAGCTCAGAGGTGCCAGCATTTCATAGACACCCCCAATACACACAAGTTCCCAGAACCCACAGCTGTGGCCATACTAGAAAAGACTGAGGCTGACTTCTCCTCCAGATACTGGGTCTTTAATTCTTGCTTCTTCACTTTTGGGGGTGGGGAGGGGAGAGAATAGGGAAAAGAGAGAAATCTTTTGTTTTTAAAAAGTGATTAATATTATGTTGAACCAAAAAAAAAGTCTCCCTCTTGAAATGACCTTTTCTTTACTTATCTGTGTAAATATTGCATCCCCTTTAGGAGACTGTAAGCTCCTTCAGGGCAGGGACTAGTATTTGTATTATTTTGCATTCTCAGAGCCTAACACATGATAAGCACCAAATAAATGCTGCATAATTGAATGAATGAATGAAAGAAAAGTATTTATTAAGCACTTACTGTGACTCATCTCTAACAAATATTGTCCATGTGCCCCTGGGCAAGTCATTTAAACTCTCAATGCTCAAATGACACGGACCAGAGTTTGGGGAAAGGTCTTCTTCATCGTGTGGGGAGGGGAGTGTTATGGAAGATGAAGGAAGACAGCAAAAGGTAAGTCAGGGGGTTGAGGGGGGGAAAGACTGCCAGAAGCCGCCTTTCCAGATCGCTTCCTTCCAAACCCTCCTCAGAGGACACCTTCTCCATGAAGACACTTGATACTCCAGCTATCAGTGCCTCCCCCACCCCCTAAAAAATTTAGATTGTATTTATTTGCATATTTTTATATATGTAAGTATTGTCTTCGTGAATAGAATGTAAACTCCCTGAAGGCAAGGGATTCATTATCATTTTGTCTTTTTATCTTTGGTGACTAGCGCAGTGCTTGGACCATACTGGGTATTTAATAAATTTTTGGTTGAGTGATTGCCTGAGAATTTGGAGGTACCTTAGAGACCATTAGGAGCGGGAAGACATGCGCTTGAATTCTGCCTCAGACTCTACTCTTGAGGCCCCTGATCAAGCCCCTTAACTTCTCAGCCTCAGTTTCCTTATCTGTACAACGGGGATCATAACAGCACTTACAGAGTTGTAGTGAGGATCCAGGGTGAGGGCATTTACCAAGCTCTTTGCAAACCTTAAAGTGCTATATAAATGTTAGCTATTATTAGTCTAATCCTTTCTTTATATGAGAAGGAAACTGAGAGTGAGAGAAGAAATGACTTTTCTCGGGTCACCATGGTTAGTGGCAAAGCCAAGATTAGAATTTGGGTCTTCAGAGTCTTGATCTTTTCGTTTTACCTTCATAAAAAATGGTCAGACTGGGTTAAAACAACTAAGAAGTGTATGGAGGCTTGTGAGCTTCTGTCCAGTTTTCCTGGCTATCTTTCTGGCTAGAGAATCATAATCTTTCAGCCAAACCATCTCAATTCTATCCGTGCCTGAAAGAGGCTCCTACCGCCCTCTTCCCCCTCCCCCCCCCCCCGCCCATCTCCACTTTTTGAAATCTTTCCCTTCCTTCCAAGCCTAGTGTTGTTCCCCATCTCTTTCACTCCAGCTGAAAATTACCTCTCCCTCCTCAAATTTCTGATAGCTGGTTCCTTGACTTTGTCCTTTGCACTTAACGCGTTGTCTGGTCCATCACGGTGTGTCTGCATGCCCCTGGGCGTCAGGATCTGTGCCGTTCTGTAGAACCGTGCTACTCTACCTTGGATATGGTATATAGATGCTCATAGTATCTGTGGAGTTGAAATTGAATTGAAAGTACTAAAGCGATCCAAGCTTGGCCTCAGAAAGGACATGAAAAAATGCTTCTGTATGCATCCCTTTGCAGAAGTAGGGGACTAGGAGTGTTGCCCTTCTCAGTGGATCATAGTTAAGCTCTAAGGAACTTCAGAGGCTGTCCAATCTAACTCCCTCATTTTACAGCTGGGGAAACTGAGGTCCAGAGTGATTATGTTGCTTGCCTGAAGTCACTGAGGGAGTCTGAGATGAATTTGAACCCAGGTCCTCTGGCTCCAACGGTGGGGGAGAGGACTAGTCATCATACAGCTAGTATATTTCAGAAGCCACAGATAACAAACAAGTGAAGGCCAGCAGATGACAGAAACTCAGAACGCATAAAATATATGCATAATATTGAATAATATTGACCTAATTTATCTTTTAATACCACAATAAATGTCAATAAGACAGTCAATAAATATTTATTATGCACCTACTAGTGCCTGGTGTTATATTAATTGCTGGGGGTACCAAGAAAGACAAAAGACAGCCTCTCTCATGAGGAGTTTGAAATCTAATAATCTACAGTAAGTATTTGAATTCACACTATTCTAAATTTTTAATTTTGTAAAAATAGGGTAATTGGTTCTCAGCCACCAGCCCAATGGAAATATGTGGTGTGAATTTGTATAAGACCAGTTCCTGGTACCTTCTATCGTTTATTTGTACACCTCAGAACTGAGCTGTTCCATGATGCATCAGTTAGTTTTGCCAGGCTCTTTTTCCCCCTTTCTTTTTTATCCTTTGTTGCAGGGGATGGCTCTCTAGGGAAGGGGATAGATCATGTGTGGAAAGTAAAGTAAAGTAAAGCAAATGATATCAACACAAATTCAAAAGAAAAAACTGAACCATGGGATGAAACGAATGGATATGATCCAAGCATACTATTCAAATCAAATGACCAATGAACACACCCTGCCCTCAACAACACCGATCTGTCTCTCCCTCTCTCTCTCTTCTCTCTCTCTCTGTTTCTCTCTCTCTTCCCTCTCCCTCTCTCTCTCTGTCTCTCTCCCTCTCTGTCTCTCTCTCTGTCTCTCCCTCTCTGTCTCTCTCTCTGTGTGTGTGTCTCTCTCTCTCTCTCTGTCTCTCCCTCTCTGTCTCTCTCTCTCTGTCTCTCCCTCTCTGTCTCTCTCTCTCTGTCTCTCTCTCTCTGTCTCTCTCTCCCTCTCTTTCTGTGTCTCTCTGTCTCTCTCTCCCTCTCTGTCTCTCTCTCTCCCCTCTCTCTGTCTCTCTGTCTGTCTCTGTCTCTCTGTCTCTGTCTCTCTCTCTGCAGGTGCTGAAGGTTTCCTTCAGCTCAGTCATTCTGAAACTTTCCTCTTCTTCCCTTGAGGAAACACCATTCTAATTATAACCTGCCAAGGTCAAGGTGACCAAATAATTTTGGAATCCAGAGCAAAATGTCCTTTCGTATCTCGAGTCTTCCCAGACCACCATGTTTCTTTATGTCCAAGATACGGCTTTACAAGGTGGGCCATTTCTCTTCTCTGGAGAATTCCATTTCAGGGGAGGAGAGCCGATCTTTTGACAGCCCAAGGTAGTTACTTTCAGATTTCCCCAGAGTTCCCCCACTTTGGCTCTCTTCTCCCTATGGGCCAACCCAGCTTCTTGATGTTACTATACCTCTGATGTAATTCTCTTTTTCAGGGAAATGAGTAAGCTGAAAACAAGAGTATTCAAATGAAGATGGTCAGGCCACTTGAAAGTCCAGCAAAATCCCAATTCAGGATGGCTATTAATGGTTTCCTTACAATTTATAGATTCCATCCTCACCCACTCACTCAAGGTTTTAAATTCTGCCAATTTGCATTCCTTTCTCGTAAATGCTTGATAATAATCCATTTTGTTTGGCAAAATTGGCCTTGAATAATGGGCAGTTTTAAATTTTTGTTTCTAAAAGAGTGGGACTTACTTTTTTAATGGGATGAAGCTATTTCTTATTTCTCTTAAGCCTTCAAATCATCCTGTAATGATCACAGAATCATAGCTTTAGAGCTGATAAGGATGGTAGAGGTGATCTAGCCTAATTCTCCCATTTTACAACTGAGAAAAATGAGTCCCAGGGAGGTAAACTTGTTAAGTTTACCCCAGATTATTAAGTTATTAACAATTCACTAATTTTAAATAATGAATTTAAAAGTATTTATTAAGCCCTTACAGCCAGGCACTATGGTAAGGACTTAAGAATGAAAATACAAGCAAACAATCATCCACAGTCAGCTTTCAAGGAGTTTACATTCTAATGGGGAAGAGAACCCCTTAAAGGAGCCAGAAAGGGTGAGGCCCCTGTGTGGTGGCATGGTTTGAGATGGCCAGGAAGAGGCAAGACAGCCTAACTCTGAGCAAGACAAACTGAGAGCTCACCTATCAGAGCCCCATGATCCATATCTGGCCACTAGACCCAGATGGCTCTGGAGGAGATAATGAGGCTGGTGACCTTGCATGGGCCTTCCTCACTTAAATCCAATTCACTTGCATAGTGGGACATCACCTCCCTGGCAACATGGTCCTCTTCGAGGACAAAGGACAAACAGCAAGGAGGTCCCAGGGGTAGGACTTGAGTTCCTGTGGGAGGATGAAGATGAAAGGAAGACGGGCAGTAAGGTATGGAAATGACTGCTGATTCTGTGACCCCTAAAATGGCGAAGGGGATTAGCTAATGGCTCCTACTTTGCAACTGGATGGTGAGTGCTTACTACCTTTTTCAAAGAAAGCAGTATCCCCTATCTCCAATGGTCCTTAGAGATGCTTCCTCAGCTAATATCCATTCTGAGGTGGAGAGAACTGTGTAACTCCCATCAGTTTACATCCATCTCCAGCCGTCCTGATCTATATCTGGCCCCTGGGCCCAGATGGCCCTGGAGGAGAGAGTGAGGCTAGTGACCTTACATGGGCCTGCCTCACTTAAATCCAATTCACTCGCAAGTCCTGGCATCACCTCCCTGGTCCTCTTCAAGAATGAAGGACAAACAACAACAATAACATTTTGCTACAATTTTCAATCTTGTATCACTAATTCTCCCCCCCCCCATCCCCAAAGAGTGTAAAATACTGGTCTTACTGTCCTGAGAACATAATTCTGATTTCTCCTTCTTCAGTGAATGCTCTGTGATCATGGTTCTGAGTCTCTTTCCTTCCCGTGTCCTTCAACTTACAGATTAACACTCCCTCAAATACCCTAACTATGGCACAGCAGATAGAAGCCTGGACCTAGAATCAGGAAGACCTCAGCTCAAATGTGGCCTCAAATGCTTACCAGCTGCATGAACCTGGGCAAGTTATGTCAGTTCTGCCTCAGTTTCCTGATTTGTAATTGGGGATAATAAAAGCACCTACCTCCTAGGGCTATTGTAAGGATAAAATGGGATAATATTTGTAAGACAAATTTGGAAACCTTAAAGTGCTATATAGATGCTAGCTACCACTTCTACTGCTACTACTGCTGTTACTCCCCCAACCCATCTTATTTACACATAGAGATGACCATACCTTTAATTTTGCCATCATCCAAGTGTCCTACTTCCACATTCACCAATTCTGAAATTCCTTTATCCGATCTGAATCTTTTCTCATTCTATCTTTCCCTATACCTTATAACCCTTAACCCTGCTTACCATCTTCACCATTACCTCCTTCCCCTCCACCTCCCAGTTCTTCCTAGGCCATTACCCCTGCACTGGCTAGTTGTCTCCCTTTTCTGCTTCAAACCCTTAGTAAACCAACTCAGCTCCTATCACAATCCTTGCCTCGCCAAATCCCAACCCTGTCTTGCTGTAGCAGCAACTGCACTGGCATCCCCAGGAGGGCTCCTAGCACAGGTTCTTAGATCTGCTTTACTAGGAAAGATAGTTGTTCAAGGGGTCAGCAAGCTTTTCTTAATTACATTCACTAGTTCAGGGGAAGAGTCAGCACCCTGAATTTTAGAGAAAATACAAGCAGAGAAATAAAGATCAACAGACATGGCTCTGACTGACTGAATCAATTATACGCTTTACATGTATCCCTGGATGGAGAGAGCCTTTACATATGAGCAGGTGGGGAGCTCTGAACATCCTGCCACTTGGAATCTCAACCAGAAAATTACAAGATCCCCCTCGTAATCAAGCCCCCAAAGCCCAATACCAAGTCAGAGTATATATACCCTTCTCAGAGCCAGAAGGCATCACAACCCTCCTGACTCAGTGTCCACTTAGAAATTAGCAAAATGTGTGAAAGCCTCCCCTGAGCAAGCTTCCCTTAACGGACACCATATGAGACCTACCAATGGGTGGGGAAGATCTTAAATCCTATGACATTACATTTACTTTCAATATGTGTTCTGTCCTAAAAGGAGATGGAGAAAATCGCCAAACCATATGACTGGGTTCTTTGTAAACTCCTACTATCTAATCTCAACTAGGCCCTCACTGTCTGCAGAGGCATTGTTATAGAGATAACATTGTTATCTCTCCTCATCCCTCTCACTTTTCCTCATAGTATACTGAAAAAAAAATGAAGCTGCTTGCCTAGAGCATCCCCTTCTCCCCTCCTCCTCCTCCTCCTCTCAAATCACACAGCTGTCTTCCCCTACTATCTCCTCCTTTACTTCAATCCGATGAAGAGGTGGCCCTTCTCCCAGCCAAACCCAAGTCCTCTGCGGACACCTCTGATTCCATCCTTCTTCTCTTCTTCAGAAGCCCCCACTACCATGCCCACTCTCATTTTCACCTACCAACAAATGCTGACCATTTCTTATGCATGTTCTTTCCTTATAAAAACCCTCTTTTGACCCAACCACGCCCCAAACTCATTGAGAAAGCTGTCTACACTGGCCGTCTCCGTTTCCTCTCTTCTCACCCTCTTCTAAACTCTCTGGAACCTGATTTCCAGTTTTATTATTGTTTTCCCCAAATCCTCATCCAATTTCTCTATTACTGACAAAGGCACTACCATTCTTCTGGTCACCCAGACCTTCAAATTTGTTATCAGTTCCTCACAAAATAAACATTTTGATGAGGTGGTTTTCCATATCTCATATGCTTGATCTTTGACAATTATCTTCAGTGTGACTCAGACAGATGGCTTAGGGTGGCTTACCAGGAGGAGACCCTGAGGGGCACAGCAGCTCCCAGCTGCCAGGGAGCAAGATTGTGCCTGAAAATAGCCTGTGGTCAGGAATTCACACCAGCTATCCAACAGGTGAGGAGATGCTCTGGGCATCAGGATTCAGGAAATGGGGTCAGACACAAGATAAACCTAAGGCTTGTCTACCCAACCTTCCTGAAGAACTCCTGGAACTCTAGTTGACCAGTCATGGTGACATTTCCCTCTCAGAAATTCTCACTTCCGCTGTCCCATACTGCCTCCTAGTGCTTAATTAAATGCTTATTGAATTAATTAAATGAATTTGACTAACAAAATTGCATGGTTTTTAGATCAGAAGAGAAAGGAAAGAAGACTTTAAAAAAACCATTAAAAGTTACTTGTAACCCCAACTTTAAGACCTTTCTTCTCTTAGATGATGTATGATAAGAAGCTCATTTGTATGTGGACTTCATAAGGGGAGAACACGAAATTCACTGGTGCAGGAACACCCAGGATTCGCACTAAGGGGAGAGACTTGGCAGGATTCCCCTTTCCCCTCAAGCCTTTTAACCTCTTCTTCTGTCTCATCAGCCCTGAAGCAGCTTCTTTGACCATCTAACTTTAAACGTATACTTAGGGGTACTCTAAAGACCAGAAACAGCCTTCTGTATCGGGTTTCCCTTGGTGACTGATCAAGGAGTGGTGACTGAAATCCACAGGCGCTGGGGACGACTGTGGGGAAGGTGCCTTAATGGGCTGGGTCCCCTGTGAGATGCCGGAGCTGGGGTGCTTACTGGAAAGCAGTCCGTGACTCAGCAGGTATTTGCATAACTCAGTGATTCAAAGTCTAAGGGTAAAAAGAGGAGGAGGAAGAGTGAAAAGAGAAAGAGGAAGAAGAGAAGGAGAAGAAAAACAAGGAGGAACAAAGACCATTAATTAATGGTAGCAAAAGTCTCTCCTGCTTTTCTTGGGGAAAAGATGGAGAAATGTGAGCAAAGTTCATTGTACAGACAGAAGATAGAACAGTAGACTTGGGAGTCAGAAAGTCCTGAGTTCAAATCAGGCCTCAGACACTTACTAGCTGTGTGACCCTGGGTGAGTCACTTAACTCTGTTTATGTCAGTTTCCTCATCTGTAAAGTGAGCTGGAAAAGGACAGGGCCAACCATTCTAGTATCTTTGCCACGTTAGCCAGGACTGAACACCAACAACAAAATCATAGTCCTTACCTCCCAGGACTGTTGTGAGAATAAAATGAGACAGCATTTTAAAAGCATTTTGCAAACCTTAAAATATATGGAATCTGTATAGATCCGCTTTCCCAAACCAGTTCTGGACGGCTCTAGCATGCACTGGGTAGGATGCAGACAAAAATGACTGGAACAAGGCAGTGGAAGGTGATTGAAAAGGGACAGAATATACGAGGTCATATGTTGAAATACATTACTTCAAAATATAATGTACGCTCATGGGAAGAAATTTAGGAACTTGAGCGGGGAAGTGTGGCAGACAGAAGGATCATCTAGAGCAGCAGTTCTCAACCTGTGTGTCACGACCCCTTTGGGGTTGAACGACCCTTTCACAGGGGTCAGAAGGGTCACCTAAGACCATTGGAAAACATTTATTTCCGATGGTCTTAGGAACTGAGAAACTGCTCCTCTATCTGTCTCCAGGCAGGCCCACCCATATGCAGACATGCCCACATACGAGTATTAAAGGGTTTCAGCATTAAGAAGGTTGAGAACCACTCATCTAGAGCCAGAAAGTACCTCAGAGGAAATCCTGTCCGACCGCCTTATTTTATAGATGAAACTGAGGCTCAGTTTGTAAGGTAACTTATCCTTGGACGATAGACTGTCCAACTCATTATGACCCTATTTGGGGTTTTCTTGGCAAAGATACTAGAGTGGTTTGTGCCATTTCCTTCTCCAGTTCATTTTGCAGATGAAGAAACTGAGGTAAATAGGGTTAAGTGACTTACCCAGGGTCACACAGCTAGTTAAGTGTCTGAGGCCAGATTTGAACTAGGGGAGATGAGTCCTCCTGACTCTAGGCCCAGCCCTCTATCAACTTCTCTACCTAGTTACCTGTCCAAAGTCACAAAGGCATCAAGTGGCTAATGCAGGATTCAAAACCAGGTCCTTTGACTCCAAATCTGGCGCTCTTTCCTCTATGCCATGAAGCCTCCCTATTGAAACTCATATCCTCCGATTCTAGACTCAGTGATTTCCCCACTGTTCCTTACTAGATAGTTGCCACTTTTGTGGTACAGTGAACTCAGAGTTGGGAAGTCCCGAGTTTGTCAACTCTGGCCCAGAAACTCACTAACTGTGTGAGGCTGGGTAAGCCGCTTAACCTGTCTTAGACTCAGTTTCCTCATCTGTAAAATGGGTAGATCAATAGTAGTTGTGTCACAGGTGGTTGTGAGGTTAAAATGAGATATTTTTAAAGTGTCTTGTAAACTTCAAGCACTATGCTACTGTTGAGAAAGTATACTCTTGACCACCGGGACTGAAGGTGTTTGGGAATGACATCACAGACGCTTCAGGGAGTCCCGGTAGAACAGTGATGGGGAGCTACCACGGTCCCAGACGTCCATCTGCTCTAGCTTCCTAGGTCAAAAGCAGAATAGCTCTTTTTGTTGACACCTTAATCATGTCATTCTTCAAAAGGTAGAGGAAGCAACAAGGGGAACTTCTATTCTAGGCCTTATTGTGACCAGCAAAGAAGAACTGGTTGTTGAACTAGAAATGACGGGCCTGGCAGGGGTGGGGGGAGGCGGCAGGAAGCGAGCCCTCCATCTTATGATTCATGACAGTGTAATAAAGGAACTGGGACACAAACAACCAGGTAGCCCCACGTGTAACAAGGATTTAGAAATAAACCAGGAACGCCTTACTCTTGGGGAGACTGGTCTATGGTCTATGGGAGACTGGTCAAGGGTCTATGAAGCTTGGGATTATATCTACAAATCAGAGGTTCCCAAACTCATGTGACCTACCACCCCCTTTTCAAGAAAAAATTATTCAGTGGCCCCCTAGAAAGATACTTTATTTAATCCTTTGATTTTTTTTAAATTTGCATCATTAAAATTTTTTTAATGACATGCCAAGTTTAAAAATTTATAATAATTTATTGTAAATTTGTGAGGTTTTTTCCTGCACTCAAATTTTGGTGATGCAATATCATGCCACACAACTGTATAGTGTCCTGTTGTAAACAAGTCATTACATGAACATATTCCTGCCAGTGTATTCTGGACTTCCTGCCAACACACAACACTCTTGCCTGCCAACATTAGCTTTTTAAGACCTGTCAGTGGACTTGACCACTGATTGGTTATAACTTCCCTAAGGTACAATTTTTTTCTGGGTGGCATGGGACCAAGATGAAATCTCTTACCCTGAGTCCGCTTTCATTATTTTGTGGTATTTCATTTGTTGGGAATCAAGGGATATGTTGGGGCACTGAATCTTCCCGACATGCTCATGGCTCGGAGAGGCCTTCAGATCACCATTCAAGGTCTAAAACTTAATTTTTAAAATGCAAACCTTCCCTCCTCTCTTTCCCTTCTTGCTGTTGTTTCTCTCTCTGAAGAGTCTCTTAGCCAAACAGGAGTCCCACTTACCTATATGTGCACATATCACAGAGCTGTCCTGTAGCTGGCCTCCAAGCCTGCCTGGGTAAGAGGTGGGGTTACAATTTAAAAAAAGAGGAAATGCTACCATGTACATTGGACTTGAGAAGAGAAGGCATCAAAGGATAAGTGGAATTCCAGGGTCTAAAATTCCATAGGAGAAGTCAGCCCAAGAAAAATGAGAAACTCCCAAAAATGAAGTTCTGAAGAGACATCAAAAATCATTCCAATCCAGAAGAAAAAGGGGAGATGTCAAGAGAGAAGGATGTGACCATACATTCAAAGGGATGTTTAGAAGGTAGGAAGCAAACACAGGAAACTGATAACCAATGCACGGCCCTGCCAGAACTAATGTCAAGAGTATTAGAAAATTGGCTGAAGTTTGTGAATTACATTAGAAGATTTTTTTGGCCATGTTGAAGGCAAGATTGGAATCAAAAGCTCCTGCTTAGAGGAGATGAGAGAAGGATAATGGATAATAATGAGATAGTTTTAATTCCCTTGTTTTGGCTCCTGTTTTCTCTGGCAAAGTCAATGATCTTTGCATTGGGAAGGACAGAACAAAAATGATAAGCAGGGAATTTAAGCAAGAAACTCAAGGTATAGTACGGTAGTACCAAGCTTCCCATGATAAATTGGAATCGCTGGGCTCAGGTGACTTATTGGGAAGTGAAATGTAGCCTCCTTCCAGGCTCTCCTCACTCCAACCCAGGCTCGATGGCGGTCTTGGTGATCTTTCTTAGTATAGATCTGTCCGCACCATCACCCTGCTTAATAAACTCCAATGGCTCCCAACTGCTTCTTAGTCAAATATAAAGTGCTGTTTAGCTTTTAAAGCCCTTCACAACCTAGCCCCATCCTATCTTCCCAGCTTCAGTGACTCTCACTCCCCCTCCCACATTCTGAGATGCAGCCACATTGGTTCTGTCTCTGCTTCTTGTCCGTCCTTATACTTTCCATCTCCACTGTCTCTGACTTTGCACTGACAAATGTCCCATGCTTGGGCAGCTAGGTGGCAAAAGTGGATAGGGTGCCAGGCCTGGAAGCAGGAAGACTTATCTTCTTGAGTTCAAACCTGAGACACTCACTAGCTGTGTGATCCTGAGCTGTGTGAACTTCACCCTGTTTGCCTCGGTTTCTTAACCTGTAAAATGAACTGGAGAAGGAAATGGCAAACCACTTCAGTATCTCTGCCAAGAAAACCCCAAATGGGGTCGCAAAGAGTCTGAAACGACTGAAATTGACTGATATCCCATGCTAAGAATGACTTCCTTTTCACCACCCCTTAGAAGCCCACTCTCTCTTCAAGACCTAACCTAAGCACTGCCTTCTACAAGGAGCCTCCCAGCGGCTAGTGCTCCCCCTCCCCCTCCCCCTCTCCCTCTCCCTGGTATTTAACTACTTTATACTTATTTGTTTTTGTTATATCTTTATATTTATTGGTACCACACTTAACCTCTCTCCTAACCTCCAGTCTCACATCTCCACCTGCCTATGGGAAATCTCAAGCTAGATGGCCCATAACCACCTTAAATTCAACACGTCCAAAACTGAGCTCATCTTGCCCCCAAACCTCCAGTCCCTTAACTTCCCCATTATTGTGAGGGGCACCACTGTGCTCCCTGTCACTCACGCTCACAACCTAGGCATTGTCCTTGACTCTTAACTGTCTCTCACTCCCCACATCCTATTTGTTCCAAGTCCTGTCCGTTCTACCTTCAAAATGTCTCTTGAATTTACCCCCTCCTTTCCTCCAACACTGCCGCCACCTGGTGCAAGGCCTCATGGCCTGGAACCCAAGCCACTGTAATACCTATTGGTGGGACTCCGGGCCTCCAGTGTCTCCACATTCCAGTACACCCTCTATCCAGTCCATCCATCAAAGTGATCTTCCTAAAACCTAGACCTGACCATGTGACCTTTCTATTATCTCCAGAATTAAATATAAAATCTTCTGTTTGGCTTCTCAAGCCCTTTGTAACCTTGGTCCGTTCAATTTTTTCTATAGACTCAATAGATTTCCTGCCACTGGGATCATGGAAGCAGAGAGGACAAAGTCAGAGGTCACGCACAAAGGCATTGTCTCCAAAGAGCATATGCTCTGAGGCTTGAGGTGAAGGGTTATAGGATCACAGATTTAGAGCCCAAAGGAACCTTAGAGCACCCAGCCCAACCGCCTCATTTTACAGATGAGGAAATGGATACCCGGGAAAAGAGTAAGACTGTTATTAACCCTATAAAATCACAAGCTCCTTGAGAACAGGGACTAACTTTTTTGCCTTTCTTTGTATCCCCAGAGTCTAGTCTAGTACCTGGAACAGAGTAGGCATAAATCAATATTTACTGACTGATAGTAGCAGAGACCACTGGAAATATGGAGTCCATCGGAATTCCATCCCAAACACAATGATTTGGATATACAGAAAATACATTATATAGACTGGAGTTATTTAAATTACAGAAGCAGGGAAGATAAGGTTAAGAACATTAGGTCCTTGGGTGACATCCCCAAGACAAAGGACATGATTCACACATCTCTCCCTGGGATTTGATCCCCGGTCTTTTTACTCCAAATGCAGCACATTTAGAGTAGATGGTGCAGCGTATCCCATGGCTACTAATGGAAAAATCCTCCTACTGGTTTTGGATCAATGAGGTCATCTTTACACATGAATGTCTTATACATCAGTCTCCTAGAAGGCTTCTCCTTTAGCTCTCCACGGTGTAGATAACTGATTAATAAATGCTTTGAGTCATGGTGTTGATGGACCCAACAAAGATCAGAACAGTTCAAGGCTGACTTTCATGGTTGAGCAGTTCTTTGCCATGGAGACACTGACCCTCAGAACACTAAGAGTGAGTATTGGGAATTTTCAGAATCTGCCTCAGACTTCTGCGTCTCATCCCACCGGCTGGGTATTTCCAAGTCTTTGTTGGTATATTGCTGGCACTCCCTCTTTGGCCCCTATTTTTCAAAGTCCTACAGCTTAAAAAATGAATCTACTGAGGCTGAGAAGAAGAGAGAGGTAGGTGAGAACTTAGAGAATTTTCATTTACTATATGATTCATTGAATGCACACTCCTCTATAAAGTAAAGGAGGGAGATGGTGTAGAATAATTTCAAAGATCCCTTCTGGGGTCCTAACATTCCAGGTCTTTCTTAGGTTCCCAGAAATTTTTCTTCTATGATCTGTATAGTCATAAGAATATTTGATTCAGTGAAAGAAATTTCTCCAAGTACCTAAACATTCCCTCCTCCCCAACCCCCAACACCATCCATCAAAACCACAATGTGAAGGCCGTCGTGAACCTCCTGAGTGCCCTGTGTTGTCAGCTGGTGGAAGGGAAGCATTTGAGGTCTTTGCAGATGTAACCTGGGGCACAATCCATGCTCTGCCCTTATAGGTTCAGTCTTCTCAGAAAACACTCTGACTCATGCTACCATCTAAAATCTAGATCCTCTCCTGAGAATATAAAAGTGTTATCTTTCTGTCTCCATACATGTGGCAAAATGGTCCTCAACTCCCATGTTAGTAGTGAAATTAACACTACATATATATATATATATATATATATATATATACACACACACACACATCTATATATACACACATACACATGTATGTCTATATATACACATACATATACACATATACATATGTATATGTATGTGTATATATACATATCAGATATAGAGAAGCTTTTACTTTATCCTGCAGAAAGAATACAAAAAAATAAAAATAAAGGACTCACAGGAAAAGTATAAATATTAGAAATCCTTCCTTCCCATGAGCTTTTCCTCTCCTTCTAAGAAGAAGATATAATTGATTAGTCTTTACTAAGACTGATCCTCAAAAATAAGAACAATAAACTGATTCTTAGGTGGCCCAGGGCTCTTGCTTTCAAAGGCAGCCCCTGAGGTCAAGAGGAATTCCCTTGGCATTTAGAATACTTGAGAATATTGTGTCCTTCATAGATGAAGATTCACCTCCTGGCACTCTTTTTTTCTAGTAGTGAGGATGGCCTTGCCCTGCTCCATCCACGTTCCCCTGTAATGAGCACTGCCCAGCTGTCAGACAGTTGGGTGCAGTTTGAGGCCCCACCACGGGCCTTCCCACTAACTGACTTCCCAGGCCAATGGAATCTAAAATTTGATTTCCTTTATTAGCACAGTGCTTGTATGTATCCTTGGTGGTAGGAGACTTATGGAGTCCATTGGAATTCCATCCCAAACACAACGATTTGGATATATTGAAAATATATTATATAGACTCGAGTTATTTGCATTACAGAAGCAGGGAAGACAAGGTTAAGAACATTAGGCCCTTGGGTGACATCCCCAAGGACAAAGGACATGGCTCCCACGTCTCTTCCTTTTTTCTCCCAATAAAAAGTCTCCACTCCTTAATCACTGGTTCAGTCCATATTGTTTTTTGGAGGAGAGAAGGCAAGGCAATTGGGGTTAAGTGACTTGCCCAAGGTCACACAGCTAGTAAATGTATCAAGTGTCTGAGACTGAATTTGAACTCAGGTCCTCCTGACTCCAGGGCCTGAGCCATGTAGCTGCCCCTCAGTCTATTATTAAGTGGTGTGAATTCAGGCAGCAGTGGCCTGGTGAGACTAACAATTCGTGGTGCCCTTTCTTCCTGTTTACTGAGCCAGCTACCTCTGAGACAAATCTCACGTCGGTATAACACAGTAAAATGACTCCACCAATAACGAAGAACGTTCTCGTTAAAATGACAGTTACAGTAATAATATTTTATATTTGGATGTTTCACAGTTTTCAAAACATCCTCATTATGTCATTGTCTCCTCTTGACAAGGAGATTACCCTCAATGTTACTAATATTAAATGTAGTATTACCTGCCCCTCCCTCTAAATCATTCTAGCAATGTCCTTGAGTTCCTACTCTGGAGGCATTCACTCTGTCAGGCTCCCACCCGAGTCCGCACCGGGGACCCTCCTTGTCAATGGATCTAGCCTAGGCTAGCCACTAAGGAATATCCCTGTCTCTCATTAAGATTTGTGGCCAGGTAAATCATGAAGGCTAGAACAACCAGAATGAGGTGGGTTTTCTCGCTCCAGTTGCCAGGGTTGGCTGATGGCTCATAACCAGACCTCACTCCTCATACGGCACCCCCAGCCTTTTTCTCCTGAAAGTATAGAAAATTTTTCTGCAAGTTTTCTTGTTGGACATCCATGTACTTAGATATGAGTAATCTACATTAAAGATGCCTTTTCCCTTCCCTTATGAGTTGGATTTATTTCAAGATGAACAGACTTCGCAATAACTCTTTGAGGAAGGTGTTATCCCCATTGTATACATAAAGAAACTGAGGCCCAAAGGTAGGAAATGGCTTGCCCAGGATCTCACAGCTAGAGTGTGGCAAAACCGGAAGGAAATCCTAGGTCTTCTGGCCTCTATGCTTTCAACTACAGCACACTGCTTGGGGAGTGGAAGGGTAACTGAGGGTATCCCAGGGCGGTACAGGACCCACAACCAAGCACACCCTCATTTTATCTTGACAGCGGTGAAATCTGGTTTGATTCAACACGACAATTCCTCCAGTACTCGTTACGTGCACTAGGCACCGTGCTTAGCCTTGAAAATTGCAAAGCAAAGCCCCACACAGAAGGAAGCTATTCCCTGACCTCAGAGAGCTTCGGTTCTAAGGGAAGAACAAAAATGTGGATCTCAGTAAGTGAAAACAAGAGGCCTTTCTAGCTCTAGATCCAGGTCCTATGATCCAGATAAGAGGTGAGGAAAGACTCAGCTAGGGTAGAGAGGTGATGAGAGGAGAGAAGCGGGACAAATGCATGAGATACCAGCAGGAATAGACTTGGCAACTGCTGTATGTGGGGCTGTTGTATGTGGGGTTGGAGGAGGAAAAAGCCGTGGGTTCATTGTACAGACAGGACCCTCAGAACTTCAGGGCTGGGCTGGTTTGTTTGTTTAAGCACCATTTGATGGAGTTACCTCCTCGGCCCCTCACCAGACCTCTCCCTGAACCGCTGCCCAGCTGCCAACAGCTGGGCCCAGCTGGCAATGGGCTCAGATGCTGCAGGAAGAAGTGTTAGGGCTCCCCTTCCATCACAGTCTGTCTGAGGTTTTGCAGATGTCATGTCTGGCTCCAAAAGAAGGGCGAAGGGAAGGGAACCTAAAAATACAGACCCTTTGGAACCCAGTCATTTCTAGCCCCCAGCTTGTTTCATTTGTAAAATGCATCATCTGCACCTGGCTATGTTGTGTCCTTCACACAGAAAAAAAAAAAGAAAAAAAGGTTTTCTCTCCTCCCTTTCTTCACCTTGGGATCGTTCACCCACTTCTGAGCCCCTCCCTCCTCCCCCAGGGGCTGGGGTTTCGCACGGTAAAAAAGCCTGTGCCTTTAAATAGCATCCAACTTTTGAATCTTCCACCCTCAAAAAGGAAGTGAGAAGCTCTCAAGCAGCTTGAGAACTGATAGCTACCCAAACAGCCTCCTTCCTTCTTCATCCCCCACCGTCCACCCATACCTTAACCCATAAGCCTTGATCAGGTGCCTGCTTAGGCATAGCCAGGCACTGCTCACAGAGGCAAAGTGGGCACCTTGGGGCTGGCACCTACGAGGCGCCTGATAAGTGTTTGTTGGATTGGATTGGTTTGGAGGACAGAGGATAGGGAGGCTCTGTTCTAGAAAAGTCCTTGTCAGATACACTGTGGTAAATGGAATTGGAGTGTAAAGGGTAGGATGGAAAGAAATGTACCACTCATGGGAGCATCAGGGCAGGCCCTTTTGTCTGGGAAATAATCAAACGAAGATTGGTTGTGTCAGTCAGGATTTTCCTCAAATAGGGTTGGAGATTCTGTGTCCGTTGTACACAAAAGGCCTGGGTTTTTAAAGAGCTTAAATAGGGAACAGCTCCAGGTGATTAATATGACCTTCATTAAGAACCTACTACATGCAAAAAGCCAGAAAATGTTGGTTTGTGAAAATTGCTGACTTTAAAAAACAAAAGCAAAAACTTGGAAGGGACTTGACATTCTTCCGACCAAAAATTCTGATTTCTGAAAACCCTCTTACTCTCATACAAGGCTTCTTTGGGTGGGATAGTGACAACCTTTTTATTTATTTTAAATTTTTATTTTTTGCTTTTTGGAGGGCAATTGGGGTTAAGTGACTTGCCCAAGGTCACATGCTAGTTTTTTGTGTCCAGTGTCTGAGGCTGGATTTGAACTCAGGTCCTCCTGACTCCAGGTCCCATGCTCTATCCACTTTGTTACCTAGCCACCCCTAGTGACAACCTTTGATGTGACTACTTGTGGGTTCTTGGGAAATTCACTTAACCATGCCTCAGTTTCCTCATCTGTAAAATGGGGGGGCTTATATTAGATAATCTCTGAGGTCTCTTCCTTCCTTAGATTTATGATCCTTTGAATCCCACCCCTTAATTCAGCATCTGAATTAAGACATAAAATAGACTGCTTTTCAAGGCACTTTTTAAAGGCTTTTTAAAAAAAGTACTATATAAGTACTTTGAATATGGAAACTAAAACTTAAAACTGCACAAAGGCTTTCGGGACACCCTGTATACATTCATTCTCATTTGAGTCTCACAACAGCTTTGAGTCAGGAGCACCCAGGTTCAAATCCCACCTCTGACATTTATTCATTGTGACCTGGAGCTGGATGTTATTTCCCCTCTCTGAGACTCAATTAGCTGCTCATCATTGCAAAGTGGCTAGAGCACCGGAAAGACCTCAGATCCAGCCTCAGACACTTACTATCTGTATGACCTTGGGTAAATCACTTAACCCTGTTTGCCTCAGTTCCCTCATAGGTAAAATGAACTGGAGAAGAAAATGGCCAAGCACTCCTGTTTCCTTGCCAAGAAAACCCCGTGTGGGGTCATGAAGAGCTGGATGTGACTGAAGTGACTCCCAACCACACTCTCTTGAGTGCCTTCTTCTGTGTGCCCAGCATTTAACATAGTGCTGGACACAGATGCTTAATAAACATTTGTTGACTAGTGTCTAGTCAGAGTCAAGTGAATTACTGTTTCTAAAAAGCTTTCCTAACCTTAAAAATGTTTGATAATATTATTAATTAGCATTAATAATTGGCTGATGTTATTATAATATTGAAATTATTATTATTCCCATTTTATAGAGGAAAACTGAGACTAAGTAAGGTAAGGTAACATCCATAGTCACACAGTTAGTAAAGGTCAGAGGCAGAATCTGAAAGCAGGTCTTCCCGATTCCAAATCCAGGAGTCTATCTACTGCAAGAAACCGCTTCTCAAAGACCCCCCTGACTCACACGTAGATTCTCCACCCTTCCTCCCTCACGCCAGCTCATTCTTGGTATTTATTAGTAGAACTTTGTAGAGGAAGTTCCAAGACCATCCTCTAGGCTACAAGGATAGTCCCTAGAGAAGGGCCTCAAGATTTTGCAAACTGAATGAAGCATCTTCATTCTGAGCCCAGAAAGATCTGGGAAGAGGCATGTTCCCTGGTCTGGTTGATATGAACAACTCTGAGATATTCTTGGTCTCTGGTAAGAGTAAAGTTGGTGGGTGTTGTCGGAGGAGCACAGCTACCACTACTGTCTGTTTTAATGTTGTTTTTGTTTGAACTCTGCTCTTTTCCTTTTGTCTGGAGCAGACCAGATGTTTTGGAGACTAGATGACAAATGTACCAGGCAAAAGAATAACATTGGTGGTAGACAGGAAATCTTTCATTACAATAGAAAAGTGGGGGGAACTGTTCTTGCTGGTTACTAACTCAAGATGAAAACTGACCCTGCTTGAGACATAGGGGTAAGGATAAGGACTGGACTTTCACTGGTATTTATCCCCTCCAGTGCTACTATCCACATTGGTATTAGGAGCTCCCTAGTGAGGGAACTCCCTTTACCGACAGGTGGCACCTTCTCTGCAATTATAGCTCAGAGTCCTGAGGTGTTACTTCGGCAGCTAAGTGGTGTGGTGGATAGAGCCCTGGGCCTGGAGTCTGAAAGACGTGAGTTCAGACCCAGCCTTAAATACTAGCTGTGTGACCCTGGACAAGTCACTTAGCCTCCATTTGCCTTACTCCTCTGAAGAAGGAAATGTACTCCTGTATCTTTGCCAAGAAAACCTCATGGTCCACTGGGTCACAAAGAGTCAACACAACTGAACAACAGTAATTATATACATACATCTACAAAGGTATTTTTCAACACTTTCACCAGTCATTACCTTCCATAATTTCTGCCCACCTGTGAAAGGGACCAAGACTGGCAGTATAGTGGGTAGTGTTCAACTCAGATTCAGGAAGACCTGGGTTTGAGTCCTGCCTCAGACACATTCTAATTATATGACCTTGGGTGAGTCACTTGCCCAGTCTCTGCCACTGAGACTACATTCTCAATCACTTCCCATCTCTCAGTCTCAGTTTCCTCATCTTTGAAATGGGGATAATAATAACACCTACCTCACAGGATTCTTTTAAGGATCAAATGACATAATGTATGTAAAACACTTTTGCAAAATTAAAAATGTCATATAAATGTAAACTTAGGCAAAAGACAGTCCTCGACCTCAAGAAAATGTGGTTTTTGAGTCATTCCAGTCTTGTCCAACGTATCCCACTTCATGTGGGCACCTCATGGGACAGCAATAAACGTGGGCCAGGTGGGATAGCAAGCGAGGTGCGAGCAAATCCATTTATTCATCTGAGGGTCAGGAGATACATAGGAAAAGTAGAAGTTGTTTCACAGTCACTCCCATGGGATATTTCCCAATACTGTAAGCCAGCACATGACCTAGCACGGTGGTCAGAGTTCAGGAAGAGGGGCAATCTGAATTCCACGGGTAAACACAAACAATGGCTAGATCCGTGTCTTAGCGAGGAATGATGGTGAGCCAACATCCTAAGATAATGAGCCCGTAAAAGTAAGAACAGACCATGAAAAACTCTGGCCTGGACTTCCTTTTATATGGTCTCCTCAGAGCTGACCCTCAACAATTCAACTCTTCATGATCCAGTTTGGGGTTTTCTTGACAAACACACTGAAGTGGTTTGTCTTTCCTTCTCCAACTCATTTTACCAATGAGGAAACTGAGGCAAACAGGGTTAAGTGACTTATCCAGGGTCATACAACTAAGTGTCTGTAGCCAGATTTGAGGTCTTCTCAGTGCTCTATCCACTTTGCTACCTGTTAGCTTCATTTTCTACATGAGGAAACTGAGTCTCAGGGAGGGGAAATAACACACACCTCAAGGGCACACAACTAATAAATGTCAGAGGGGGGATTTGAACCTGGGTGGTCCTGACTCCAAGTCCATTCTGCCAAGCTGTTGTGAGACACAGATGAGAATGAATGTATATGGGGTGTCCCAAAAGCCTCTGTGTGGTCTATATTCAAAGTGCTTATATAGTGCTTTAGAAAAGTCTCATATAGTACTGAAGAGCACTGTCTCTGTATCAGGGTGACGAATTACATAGGTATTTATAAGACATTTACAAAGGGACACTATATCACTTTTGCAACATTTTCACTGGTCAATACCCCTACAAAAATTTGTCCCCACCTTTAGAAGGGACAAAGAACAAAAACAGTATAATGGAGCTAGGAAAACCTGGGTTCAAATCCTGCCACTTATTAGCTGTGTCCTAAGTGGTGGGTAGCATGGCTCCCCCTCTCTGAGCTCTCTAAGATTTCTAAGTCATAAACCAGTTCCATTCTGTGTGGGTGGGTGGAGTTCCCACACCTACAAAGTCACAAGTCCTTGACACATTAACTAGGTCAAGGCTGTATTTGAGGCTATAAAACTGATAGAAAGTTGTTTAGACAAGAAGCCACTGAGGGCTAGGAGCTGCCAAGCTCCACACAGGCTGTAACTGAAGTCATCGGGTCTTCCCTAGGTAAAGGGATCGGTGTAGACTTTGTCCAACACTGTGTAGAGGGAGTTGGCCTTGTGTCCAGTTATTTCAAAAATTCAGTTGCACACCTACTCAGTCAGTGATTGAGGAATGTTAACAGGCACTTATTCAACACCTTTGAAGCAGGAGTGGGAGATACAAAGACAGAAATGAAGCAGACCCTGTCCTCAAGAGATTTGCCCTCTATTAGGGAAGACAATAGGCATGCAAAAAAGCATAACCCAAAGTAAATGCAAAAAACACACAGTAAATGTTGGGGGGATGTGGGCGAGGAGGATCAGTAGCATCTGGAGGGATGGGGAAAGTCTTCATGGAAGGACGTGCTGCCGAAGCTGACTTTTATATACAGACATCTGTGCTCAACAGTAGGGGAGAGTCAACATTTTGGTAATGATAACTGTGATCATGGCCTAAAAAGAAACAGCATGATAGTGGACGGAGAGCCGGCCTTGGAGTCACATCTGGCCTCTGATCCTTACTGCTCTGGTGATCTTGGGTAAGTCACTTAACCTCTGAGCCTCGGTTTCCTCAGTAAAGTGAGGATGATGACAGCATTCGTCTCACAGGGCTTGTCGTGAGCACCAGGATGAGATGATGCTTCAAAAGTACTTTGCAAACTTTAAATAGCTGTTTATTTCTAGTTATTTTGTTCTGCAGATTTATGATTTCCAAAGCACTTTCCTCATAACTCCATGAGGCAAATCATGCGGAATTATCATCCCCATTTTGCGGATGGAGAAGGCATGGAAATTAAGACACTAAGAGGTTAAGTGACTTGCCCAGGCTCATACAACTTAGTAAGTAGCAGAACTGAAGTTCTAACTCTGGTCTTTTATCTCCAACGCCAGTGTTCTTTCTATACTCTTTTTTTTTCTTTTTTTGGAGGGGGGATGGCAGGGCAATTGGGGTTAAATGACTTGCCCAAGGTCACACAGCTACTACATGTTAAGTGTCTGAGGCTGGATTTGAACTCAGGTCCTCCTGACTCCAGAGCTGGTGCTCTATTCACTGCACCACCTAACCACCTTCCACTATACTCTTATACACCTATAACTATATAACGTATGTAACTATAACTATATAACTCCCAGTTATATAGCTATAACTGGGACTGGGCAACTAGAGCTTTGCCCTAGGGTGGTGAATTTAGAAGGTGATGACAGCACTAGAAATCTGATTAAAGATTTGTAACTGGAAGGAAATTTATTAAAGATCATTCAATCTAATCCTCCTATTTCACAGATGAAGAAGATGAGGCTCTTTCTAATGCAATCACTGCCTCTTGTGACTTACTTTGGTTAGAAGCAGCTGGAAGGAACTTTAAAGATCATTCACCTCAACCCTGGGCTTCTGTCTCTAATTCTACCTCTCTTTCCACTGACCAAGAAATCCTCAAGCAGGGCCTAGCACCTAGATAGCGCGAATATATAGCACCTAGTACCTAGTTAGCAAGGCTGCCTCTTCAGCCTTGACTGGGCTGGCTCTCAAGGCCTCTGTTCCCCATTTTCCCCATCACAAATTAAGGCATACTTCATAAATAAATAGATGGATGGATGGATGAATGAATAAGCATGAGATGAATGAATGAATTATTAATAATTAAATTCTTACTACATACCAAGCAGGTTGGAAATACAAATAGAAAAACAAAATGGTTCCTACCCTCATGATGCTTACACTCTAAAAAAAGGAAACTTACACCTATAAGAGAATGGTGGCCAGGAAAGCTTGCTTTGATTTAATTAGTCACAGGGACTGCTATCTGCCCCAATTACATGCTGTGGTACAAAAATTTGAGCAAAAACCCCAGTGACGGTTCTATGTAAGGGGACATGAAATATATACAACAATTAGAATGTGCACCAAAACATGACAAGTGCATGTAAAAAAGGCGCAAACCAAGTTCTGGGTGAAGTGTGAGAGGGAGAAATACCGTTACCCTACAAAAGCAGAGGGAGAGGGGGCAGCTAGGTGACAGAGTGGGTAGAGTGCTGGCTCTGAATTCAAATCAGACTTCAGATACTTACCAGCTACGTGAACTAGCTGTGTGACCCTGGACAAGTCATTTAACCCTGAATGTCTACCCCCCCCCCATCATCTTGCCGTCTCATTGACTGGTGTTCTGAGACCAGCCCAGGGCAACCACTGACTCACCCAGCCAAGCAGCAGGACTTAGTAAAGAGTCATTCTGGGGGATTCACCAATTAGTCAAATAATTTGGAGGAAGTGCCTGAATCAGATTAGGAGGTCTGAGAAGGACATGGGTACATGAGTAACTGTTTCCAAGCTTTCTGGGGACGAGGGTGGGTGCATGCCCCTCGGACACACACGTCATAATGAAAATTAATCACATTGTGATACTAGCTAGCATTTATGTAGCACTTCAAACTTTGGAGAGTAATTTGTCATGTGATGTCATATAATGGCATGCTATGCAATGTCATGTCATGCAATGCCCTGTGATGTGATGTCATGCAACATCATGTAATGTCATGGGATGCCATGGCGTATAATGACATGCGATGTCATGTGATGTCATATAATGTCGTGTGGTGTCGTGTGATATGATCCCATTCGTGGCAGTGTGACCCCCTCCCTCAAATCAAAGTCAGCTGCAAGTCATGTCGTGATTCCCCTGATGCTTTGGAAACAAAGGGCAGACAGGACAACCAGGCTACAGTTAACAAGACATTATTTTTATAGCATTTTCTAGGCTTACGACGCGACGCGCCCGACGCTGCGCCAAGCACTTCCCAACTTTTCTCTTATTTGCTCCTCACAATAACCCTGGGAAGCGGGCGCCGCCTTCATCCTCATTTTATCGCCGAGGAAGTTCAGGCAAACGGAGGCTGAGCGATTTGCCCCGAGTCATACAGACATAAATAAGTGTCTCAGGCAAAATTTGAACTCGGACCTTCCTGACTACAAACCCAGCCCTACTATCCCACCTGCTTGCCTTGGTACAAATTAATTCTACACGTTAAGAAACCGAGCCTGTAAATTGTACAAAGCAGTCAGAGGATGTTTGAAGAGATACAAAGAAGTATAAGATGGGGGGATGGGAAGGTGGCACAGTGGAGAGAGCACTGGAAGACCCATCTTCCTAAGTTCAAATCCTGCCTCGGACACTTACTAGCTGTGTGACCCTGGGCAAGTCACTTAACCCTATATGCCTCAGTTTTCTCATCTGTAAAATGAGCCTGGAGAAGGAAATGGCAAATAGCCAATCATTCCACCACCTTCGCCAAGAAAAGCCCAAACGGGATCGCGAAGCACCGGACATAACTGAAAACAACCAGACCACATCAGTAACATGTGGTCCATGAACTCAGGGCTCTGATGGTCTCGTTGGAGAGATGACGTATGTAAACATGTGATAATAGTAGCACCTTAAATACATCCACTTATTGGATCCTCTCAACAAGCCGTGAAGCTGATCTTACAGGAGTTATTTCCATTTTATAGAATTTCCATTCCCTTAGGCAGACCAGGAATCTGATGATTACAGAGGTTATGTGAAGTGCCCTGAGTTCTACAGCACCCTATGCAGTCAATAATGAGAGCAAGTGATTCCATTTTGTTTTAAGCCCATTTGTGGTTGAGCTGTATAAGTTGCTTTTGTCTATGTCTTTTTTCAATAATAAGATAAGTACACGTGTAGTAGGAAACAAAATGTGTGTGTCATTCAGAACAACTGTTAAGCATTTGTAGACCCTCTGATAGACCACCAATGGGTAAATTTTATAAGCAATTTTTATCAGTAATGTTGAAATAAATTGCCAATCAAATTACAGGGTAAACAACACTAAATACCTCCAGTCCCCTTGCCCAGGGGGTAGTAAGTAGGACAGTTGTGATTTGAATCCACATCTTCTGACTCCAGAATTTTTCACCATATTTTTCTTGTCTCACCAAGAACCAGAGTTCTGACCCATTTGTACAAAAATATTTAGAGCCAGCTTTATAGCTGTTGAAACAAACTGTTCTGATCTGCCCATTCGGCCAGATGGGGAAGTCTTCACATGCTTGGGGTAGACGTCCCCCTAATGCACAGACAGAGTTGAGGCCATCCCTTAACCTCTACCTGGTTTAACTGTCTTGTCTGCCCAGATCATTTTACTGGGATATGGCTGCTGGACAGGCTAGAACTTCTTGGAGCCACGGTTGAGAGAGGCGGGCAATGAGTAGATACCAAGGGTGGATCAGCCGTCCTGAAAAGCCTTCATCGGGCCTTCACGTTGTCCCAGAGGGCATTGCTTGTACATTTTGATTAAGTTTGATTTCATGGACTAAGGAAGTTTAAGTTCATGAGCATTTCTGTCGCACTGACTAGTATCTGTGATGGCAAATCACCAACTTGCACCAGGTGTCACACCTCATCTCTAAAATGATCCATTCCAGCTCTAGAGCTGATTCTGCGACCTGGAAAGTGGAAAAGGCTACATAGGTTTAGATCTGGAAGGAATCCTCGTGGTTTTCTAGACCAAACCACACTGGCAATTAGTAGGAAAGCCAGTATTTGAATCCACTTTCTCTGACTACCACACTACTCTTGTTTCACCAAGGGTTAAGGTTCTTTTAGGTTCTAACCTCTGCCGTGTCCTGACTCTGCCTTCTTTCATTTGAGAGAGGAACAATCTTTCTGCCCAATTGCACATTTGTTAGAACCAAGGAAGGAAAAAATCTCGTCAAAACTGGTCCAGCATCAACCCTGGGTAAAATTGCAAAGTAAAATACATTTTCTCACGTTCCCCATTGAAGGCCTACAAATATTAGTCCTCATTTTCTAGATAAGGAACCTGAGATCAGAGCCTGGAAATGACTTGCATATTGTCTTGAGGAGCCAGGATTTGATCTCGGGTCTCTGTTGACCCCAATTCTAACATTCTCCCTCATATCACACTGTTTTTTAGAAAGTTACATTCCTTTAAGGAATCCAATATGGAAACAAGGAAATGCATGGAAATTTGAGGAGGGAGAGAATACTAACAATGAGGAGAACCAGGACAGGCTTTCTTTTGGGGGTGTTGTTTGGTTTTAGGGTTTTGTTTTGGTTTTTTGCTTTTTGAAGGGGGAGGGCAGAGCAGTTGGGGTTAAGTGACTCACCCAAGGTCACATGGCTAGTAAGGACCTCCTGACTCCAGGACTGGTGCTCTATTCACTGTGCCACCTAGCCACCCTGCAGGAAGGCTTTCTTACAAGAGGTGGCCACCTGAGCTGAGCCTTGAATGAAGCAAAGAATTCTGAGAGGTTGAAGGAAGAAAGGAGGGCATTCCTGACATGGGGAGTGGCCTGTGCAAAGGTGCAAGGGGGATAAGAGGGAAAGTGATTGTAGCAGGAAAGGTCTGGAATAACCGCTGTGGGGAATGTGATAGTCAGAGAAAATAGCTACATTCCCAGTACCCGGGAAGGTTCAGTTGAGATCAGACAAGCCCACGGCTGTGCAGTTATGTGACTTCTCCCAGTGAGGCTCAGGAATTCACAAGTAGGATCAGAGAGGCTGAGACTAGGGCAGCAAGTTACAAGGAGCCAGAGGGGTCAAGGGAATGAAGGTAGAAGAGGGGAACTGAGGCCTAGGAAACAGCAACAGGTCTTCCATGGTCAGAATCTTGGTGTTTGACTCTGTCCTCTTCCTCATGTTGCCTACGAATCAGGGCAACCGACGCACATCAGAGTCACATCTAAAACACCTTCCCTTTTAAAGATGGAAGGGTGAAAGATGAGACAGGTGAGGAAAAGAAGGTTCTGAGGAGGAGGATTTATTAAATGGTGCGTGCCAATCGCGCAGGAAATCTAGGGCCGGCGTCCTCAGATGCGGTTATATAAATGCACACACATATGAATGTGCACTTATGTATATATGTGTATATGTACGTATGTGTATATGTGTACATGCATGGTATTTATATGTATCTTTTGAGTATTAATCATTTTATGTATGCATGTATAGTTTTGAGTTGTTTTGATCATTATATATGTACATACATATCTTTGAGTTGTTTTGATCATTTTATATATACATATATCTTTGAATTCTTTGATCATTATATATATATATATATATATATATATATATACACACACACACATATACCATTGAGTTGTTTTAATGGTTAGATGTATATATACATATATATCTTTGAGTTGCTGTGATCATTATATGTATGTATGTATGTGTATATATATATATATAAACACACATATACCATTGAGTTGTTTGATCGTTAGATGTATATATACATATATATCTTTTAGTTGTTTTGATCATTTATATATATGTGTGTGTGTATGTATGTATGTATGTATGTATATATATAAAAACACACATATACCACTGAGTTGTTTGATTGTTAGATGTATATATACATATATACCTTTGATTTGCTTTGATCGTTATATATATACATATATCTTTGAGTTACTTTGATCATTATATATATATATATATCACACATATATACATACACATATATACCACTGAGTTGTTTGATCGTTAGATGTATATATACATATATATCTTTTAGTTGCTTTGATCATTATATATATGTATATAAATATATCTTTGAGTTGTTTTGATCATTATATATAATATATATTATGTATTATATATTGTATATTATATGTGTGTATATATGTGTGTGTGTGTGTGTGTGTGTGTGTGTATATATACCATTGAGTTGTTTTGATCCTTAGGTGTATATATTCATATATATGTTTGAGTTGTTTTGATCATTATATATACATACACCATTGTGTTATTTTGATCGTTAGATGTATATATATATATACACATATATATATCTTTGAGTTCCTTT
>CM053599.1:193473835-193496847 GCA_028646575.1 Pseudocheirus occidentalis
CAGTTCAAAGATACATTTGTATATATATATATAAAATGATGAAAACAAATCAAAGATACATATGTATATATAGAGAGATAAAGATAGAAAAATAGACACATATATATCTTTGAGTTGTTTTGATCAGTATATATGTATATGTATGTATACATGTATTCATATATACATATACACATATATGTATGCATATTTGTGTGTCCATACACATATACACATATGTATATACATATACACATATGTGTATGTGTATATATAAAAATATATTATGTGTACATATATATTTTTGATATATATGTATATACATATATATTATATATGTGTCTATCTTTGTATCTATCTATCTATATGTGTGTGTGTATATATATATGAAAAAATTGTGCAGATTATGTGTTGGTGACAATTATGCGGCAAAATATGGCATCCCCTCAGACGTGTCTTCTGCTTGGTTCCAGATCCTATCATTTCATTTCCTGACAGTATCAGGGCTGTGTAAATGACCTTGGAGCTTCACTTAGCAAGACTAAAGAGACAGGATAAAATTGTAAACCTTGTCCTTTATTCCTATAATAACACCAAAACCACCGTTCTCCCTACATGTGAGTTAGACGTGTTTCTCTGCTCAAAATATACATTTTGAGCCGCCCAGTAACATTTAAACTCCTCTCCCTAGTTCTCCACAGTTTTGCTCTATCCTACCTTTCTGGTCTTATCTCATTTTATTCCTTTCCACATACTTTAGATTCAATTCAAAATAGATTTACTCTGTCCCCATAAACATGCACAATCCATTTGTTGCCTCCATACTTTTGCTTATATTACCCCCAATGCTTGAAATAGCCTCCTTTTCACCCCCTTGGAATTCCTACCTATCCTTTAACCCAGACTCAAAAGGCATCTCTCTTCCTTCAAGTCTTCTCTGATTCCCGGTGCCAGGAAAGATTTCCCTGTTCAGAAAGTGCGCAGGGTTTTGGTTTGTGACTAACACACTTAGGTAACATCGTATATCATAGTTAGCTATTTGTGAAGATACTTCCAGACTATGAGCTTCATGAGGACAGGCGCAACGTTTTATCTGAACCTTGTATCTGTCCCAGAATCTACCAGTGTCCAGAACAACAGTGGGCATTCAGTGAAGGTTTGCTGTTAGATTGAACCATGAGTTTCTTGATTGGTGACAGTAGGGGGCAGGCTTGATCTGTCCAGCACCTTCTGTGTTTCTTCCCTTTGAGATTTCTCCCTTCCAGGATGGGTGTGAGTCAAAGTTCTCAGCTGTTTCCTCTCAATGTCTCTAAAGCACATCCAAAAATAGGCCAAGCCAACTATTGTTCTAGAATTTAGAATGAGGGGGAACAACATCTGAAGGGGGCAAGGACAAAGGACGCAGGATGTTTCCCTCTAGCTCCAGGGAGAAGGAGCTACTTGTACAGTTGCAGCTTTTAGGGGCTTGCCTGAAATATTGCCACAGGGGAAGAACACTGTCACCTTCCCAGTAAAAGAGGAGCCGTCCTTCTGACATGAGCCTATAATTACCCCCCAATTACCTTGCCTTCCCCCTCCAAAAATAAAAAAAAAGAGCCAGAGAATCCATCTAGTTCAGCCTGCTGGAAAAGCATTAGTTTAGGAGTAAAGAGATGATGAATTCTACTCAGTTTTGTCTCCAACTAGTTGTTATGACCTTTTTATTAGTAGTAGTAGTAGTAATAATAATAATAATTTTAATTACTACCTCTTTCTAGGTTCAGTTTCCTTTTTTGTTCAATAAGGGAGTCGGACTAAATCTCAAGCAGCCAAGTGGCCGCTTTGTGGGGAATAAACTGGAGTGGGCTCTACCTGCGGCAGGGCGGCCATTCAGAGGTTATCGTGATAGTCCAGAGAAGTGGCTAAGGGGAAAGAAAGGGACAGAAACAAGCACGCTGTGGTAGTACAAAGGACAAAATGTAGCCCATAAATAGATAGGCGGGATGAGTGAGCCTGAGAAGCCGAAGATGGCACCGAGGCTGGGCGAGTGGGGTTGTGGTAGCGCTCTGGACAGAAACCGGGAATTTGGAGGAGTCAGACTGTGAAGACAGCTCGGGGTCAGTTCAACGAGGACAACTGGAGTTCACGCCATAATTCCTGGTTGGTTGTTTCTGTGATCCCTCTTATAATGCGTATAGGTATAAAGAGTTGGGGTTCCACATTCCCCACCTCATTTAATCAGTGTCAGAGCACATCACATTTTAAATATAGGAACAAAATGGTTTGCACCCTCTTCTCTCTTGACCTATTTGAATGGGTCAAGATACTGTTGTTTGTCTTTTATTTTTGAAGAGGACCAGTGATATCACAGGATGATGTCTTACTTGTGTGCGGATCAGATTTAAGTGAGGCAGAGTTACACAAAGTGGCCAGCCTCACTCTCTCTTCCAGACTCATCAAAGTCCAGTGGGAGGACAAAAGTCAGGATGACCGGTGACGGCCCAGGGTGCAGTGCATCTTAGCACCTTTGATGTTTGACCAGGTTCTAAGAGCTCCACAGTGCCACCTTCATGGCCATTGGAACAAATTGTTCTCATCCACCCCTTCTGCTAGTGGGAAGACTTCATGTGCTTGGGGTAGACACCCCCTTAACTCACTGATGGATCTGAGGCCTGTTGGTTACCCTCAGCCTGATTTGGTCTGTCTGAGGAGACGATTTACTGGGTCAAGAAGAGACCAGCGTGGGCCGGCTAGTTGGCGCAGTGAATAGAGCACCGGCCCTGGAATCAAGAGTACCTGAGTTCAAATCTGGCCTCAGATACTTAACACAAAAAACTAGCCGTGTGACCTTGGGCAAGTCACTTAACCCCAACTGCCCTAAAAAAAAAAAAAAGAAGAGACCAGCACCTACTTAGTTCAATAAGCTAATTTCACCTCTGGGAGCTTTAGATAGCTGAAAGAATTTCACCTGTGAGCCACTCACACTGTGGACCAGTCTCATAGTAAAGGATTCCAAGTTCTAGAGCTGAGTAACTCTAGTACCAGAGTTAGAACAAGGCCCCTGAAAAAGAACCACTCTGATGGGGAGGAGAATCTGTCTGTCTGTTCATCTGTGTCTCCCTACCACAACCCCCACTGACCATGTCATGAGATAGACCGGTAGCAGACTGTGTATTCAGCTGGGCTGAGAGACTGGCCTAGCAGAAGACAGAATATCCATCCAGGAGCAGAGTAACGTGTCAATAGCTTAGGAGCAGGACAGCTTCAAGGAAAAAGACCTTTGGCACTAAAAAAGAGTACTTGCTACAGACTCAGGAAAGGTCTTCTAGACCATAAAGAGCCAGGAGTTGTGAGTTGCCCCACACCTGTATCTCACTACCATTGTACTTTGAAATTTAAGCCCATTCTTCCTATTGTGACATTTTTAAAGTTTGAAAGACATAATTTCTGTGTAATTCAATCATTTTTAAAAATAAAGCTAGCATGTTTCTTAGTAAAAAGAGGTCAGTGACACTCTCAAATGCCAAAAAATCATCCCGGTGGTGGGCTTACAGTTTATATGCCCTTGGAAGAGCAGGTGTTCCTGAGAGTGGTAACCAACTCTCATTGGCTAACAATGAGAAAAATGAATTTTGTAATGATATGTCAGTTCATTCTAATGTGAGTATTGAAGTATGTGACTTGGATCACCCAAGTCTTGGTCAAAGGGACTTATCAATTTCCATATCACAAGAATCCCCATTTTACCAGACCTGTCTGAGTAAAAACAATGAGAAGGAAACCTCCCATTAGCCCAAACTTAGAATATCTTTTACTGTCTGATTAGAACTTAAATAAGACTTTGGATAAGACTTTGCCTAAGATTTCCCACACTGATGGATTTCCAGATGAGGAAGCAGAAAAGGAGAAAAACTTTGGTGTCAGTATAATAATTATTTATTAATACAAGACAGAAATAATCATTTCCCTCACTATGGGCTTGTATACATCCGTGAAGTCAGAGAAGGTGCTTTATAGGGAGAGGCTTGCAGTGACCCTCTTCCTTTAGAGGATGCAAATGAGTTGATGTTGCTTGTTAGAGGTATATGAATACATACACACATAACTCTTTAATAATTTAGGCCTTTTTCCCCTGAAGTGGGGATCCTTGTTACTGAAGTTTGTTCTTCCTCCCCTCCCCTCCCTGCCCCTCTGCCTGCCTCATATAGAATCTGAATGAGCATACACATATAGAATAACAAGGGGAAAAACATCTACAAACACCTCTATCAGAAGATTTTTGATTGTCATTTGAGGGAACAACCCAAAACTACCTCCCAGGAAATTGCCGGTTATTTAAAAGATAGAACGCCCTGAAAAAATGCCATGCCCATATTAATAGGTCACTATCCTCTACACCAGCGGTTCTCAACTTGTGGATCACAGCCCCTTTGGGAGTCAAACAACCCTTTCACAGGGGTCGCCTAAGACCATCGGAAAACACATATTTCCAATGGTCTTTGGAACAGAGACACCACTCCTCTATCTGTCTCCAGGCTGGTCCTCCCACATGCAGATGTGCCCACATATGAGTATTAGAAGCTCACAGCATTAGGAAGGTTGAGAACCACTGCTCTACACCAATGTAATCTTCATTGTTTTTTACCTTCTTTTGCTTTCACCCCTAAAACCAGCCAAGTTTTCCCCTTATCTCTCCAGTTATAACTTCATAGATAAGTGTTCAATTGTACCCATAGCAACTTGGATCATAGATACGATTCTCTACATCTCTCCTGATTGGACAACTTCAAGAAGATGGAGGGACAATGCCATTCCTACTATTCTCATCGTCTTTAATTATACCACTAAATGATCCCAAAGGTTAGATCTAAAAGCAGAGGTAACAGATATACCTTGTCCTCCATGTATCACTATCTTAGAACTGCCCCTTCATTCCCTTCATAACAGAAAAACCTGGGAAGACTTATATGAATTGATGCAGAATGAAGTGAGCCGAACCAGAAGAACATTGTACATAGTAAAAGCAATTTTGTAACCAGACTTAGCTACTCTAATCAATACAATGATCCAAGACAATAATGAAGGATGCACAAAGCAAAATCTGTTTACATTCAGAGAAAGAACTGATGAACTCTGAGTTCAGATTGAATCATACTTTTAAACTTTATTTTTCTTGCTTATTTTTTGGCAACATGGTTAATATGGAAATATGTTTTGCATGACTTTACATGCATAATTGACATCATATTGTTTGCCTTCTCAACGAATGGGGTAAGTGCCAGAGGGAGTGAGATAACTGGAAACTCAAAAAATTTTAAATTAAATTTTATTTATTTATTTTAAATTTACAACAGTTAGTTCCACAATCTCTTGAGTTTCAAATTTTCTCCCCCTCCCTCCATCCCCCCATGGCAACATTCAATCAAATATAGAATCTACAAATACCTTCACATTAAACATTAGTCAAGTTGTAAAGAAAGATTATAACCAATGGAGTGAACAATGAGAAAGAAGAAACGAAACAAAAAAAGAGAGAGTAAGTAGTTTGCTTCAATCTGCATTCAGACTCTGTAGCTCTTTCTCTGGATGTGGACATCTCTTTCTATCATGAGTCTTTTGGAGTTGTCTTATAACCTTGCATTGCTGAGAAAAGCCCAGTCTATTAAAGTTGGTTGTCACACATACAATGTGTCTGTGATTGTATACAATGTTCTCCTGGTTCTGCTCTTCTCGCTCAGCATCAGTTTATATAAGTCTCTCCAAGTTATTATGAAGTGTATCTGCTCCTCATTTCTTATACCACAATAGTATTCCATCACAATCATATGCCACAACTTGTTCAGCCATTCCCCAACTGATGGGCATCCCCTTGATTTCTAATTCTTTGCTACCACAAAAAGAGCTGCTATAAATGTCAACATTTTTTAAATGAATATTAAGTAAAGTATAATTATTTCTTTAAAAAAATTGCCCCTCTCAAAAGGAGGAAGCATTCCTATTGTGCCAACGATAAGACTTTCCCTATACAGAAAGGAAAAACTGGGAAGCTATCTCAAGACCTGATTTGGAAGGCATCAGTTCTCTCCTCCCTTCAGCCCTCACCAGCTGTTCAGAGCATCTTTTCATAATTCTTGTTTGGACACATAAGTCTTATACATTTTTTCCCCTTTTTCCATTCCCTAGTGTGAAATCTTTATTACTACATAATCACGTGTTTGAAGAGGCCAATCCCAAAGTTAATAGAGAGCTAGCCTCTAAAGTTTCTTGAACAGCACAGTGCCATGATCAGATCCACACTTTAGAAATATTGATTTGGAAGCTTATGGAGCATGTGTTGACGTAGGGAGAGAATTAATGCACAAATAGCAATTAGGAGGTTATTGTAATAATCCAGATGAGAGGTGAGAAGATCCTGGTCTAGGTTAATATTGGTCTAAGTTGAAAAAGGGGGACAGATGTAAGAGATGTGATGGAAGTAGAATTGATAAGATTTGGCATCTGATTTAAGTGATTGGATATGGGGCTAAAGGGAAAAAGACCAAAGAGTCCAGGCTGACTCCCAGCTTGTGAACCTGGGTAACCTAAAAATGGTGTTGCATTTGACAGAAATAGGGGAGCTGGGTGAAGGGGGGATTTAGGGGGAAAGATAAAGGATTCTATTTTGATCTTTGGGTTTGAAATGCCAAGTGTTAAACCAAAAAGTTCTAAGAACAATTCACACTTTTAAGCAAAAATAAGTCAGTTGTTAACTAAGTGCAAAAAGCTTTAGGGTACTTCATTGGCTAAATCATTGAATGTTTCAGAGAAATATTTCATTCAAGAAATAGAAAATTTTTTTAATTCCTAGAAAATTCATAGAAAAATGTTTTTATATTGTTTGGAAGACTCATTTATTATTATACTGTTTAAATCTAACTAATGACTGTACCCAGAATGTCTTTCCGCCCTCATTTACTCTCTAGAAAGGCTGGAGAGGGTGGTGAGTAATTTTGGGATCCCCCACATCCCAGCATTCTTGCTTTGGGTCCCCAGGCCTTATTTTGGCTCCACTCAAGCTTGTGTTTTACTTCCCTTCATAGGATCTGTGTGTGACTTATGTGTGGAAACCTTTGTCAAAATCCTATATAATGTAAACCTTCCAGAACCTGAGGGAAGGAACCACCTCTTTTTTCTAGGTCTCTCCTTTACCAAATGACCTAATATTTTTTTTCTAAAACTATTTCAGATTTTGGTGTTTGTTCTTGCAAACAAGGAGATAAAGAGAGGGTAGAAGGAAGAAGGGAAGGATGATTCCAAAATGAAGCTTCTATCTTTGATAAGGTACAGTGAGAATGGAGTTCGAGAAACCTCCACAGTTAAGAATAGCATTAGATGTAAGGCCTTTGTTTAGAGTGGGTTTTTTTTTAAAGTTTGGATTAATAACAGGTAATAATAAATGGCAAAACAGCATAGATAGAGCAGGCCTGAAAGCCAGGAATACCTGGGTTCGAATCCTACCCATCTCATAAGAGAGGTTGGCTATGCTGCTGTGGCAGGGTCATTTAATCTCTGAGATGTCAGATTTTAAAATAATTTGTTTGTTGTTGTTCGTCCTTAGCAGAAGAGGTGCTGACCTCCATTGTGTGTCGATTAAAAAGGTTCAAGAGACACAGTTTCTGGGTAATTTAATCACTTTATTAATAAGGCCAGCATGTTATTAATAAGAGAATGGTCATTCGTCCTTCTCTCTCAGACCAAAGACTCCTCATGGTGGTGGATGCACAGTCTATGTGCCCTTAGGAGAGCAGGTGTTCCTGAGGGCTGTCTAATCAGTTCTGACTGCTTAGCACAATGGCAGGTAGACTGTCTTGGGGCACATGACTTAGGTCACTCAAATCTTGGGCAAAGAGACATCAATTTCCATATCACCTGTCTTGATGATAGGGAGAATCAACACTGTCCCAGACCTGTTTGAGCAAGCAGTCAACAAGAATACACCCATTAGCCCAAACATAGAATTTCTTTTACCGTCTAATTAGATCTTGGCCTGGGTAAATCTTTCATAGAGATTTCCCACACTGGTTGGTTTCTGGATGAGAAAGTAGAGAAGGGGAAAAACCTTGGTCTTAATACAGTTATTAAATATAAGAGAAATATTCATTTCTCATAATTGGTACAGGAAGTTTCTCACTGGGAACTCCCTACCCCAACCAAATCACAAGTTCCACTCCCTATCCCTGTTCTAAGAATAAACGTAAGAAAGATCATATTCTTTTCCAGCAAAAAGGAACAATTATTGTAGAATTGTAGAGAATGAGACAAATTCAATACTTGTAACATTTAACCTACATTCAGTTTAACAAACATTTATAAGAATCATTTACTTTGTCCAAGGAACTGGGCTGGCTATTGGGGGCATACATGAAAATAAAAGAGTCAAAATGAAACAGTCCCTGACCTCAAAAAGATTACATTCTGTTTGAAGAATATACGACGCATACAGATATATAAACATAAGTTAACTTGAGGAGGTTGAGACCATGAACAACTAAGGGGATTGGGGAAGGCTTCAGGAAGGAGATGGCACCTGAGCTGAGTCTTAAAAGAAGTTAGATTCTTCTGAGAGGCAAATTGAGGAGGGAGTGCATTCTGGGCATGGAGAGAGTAGGGGAAGGGAACAGTCTGTGTAAAGGTACAAAGAAAGGAGATGAGATGTTGAGTTGTGGGGAGAACTGGAAAAGAAGGGAACAAGCATTGATTAAGTGCCGGGCATTGCTCTAAGGTATCTCATTTGATACTCTTGAGGTAGGTGCTATCATTATCCCCAATTTACAGTTGAGGAAACTGAGGCAGGCAGTGGTTAAATAGGTAGGGTCGCTCAGTTTAGTAAGTATCCGAGGCTGAATTTGAACTCAGGTCTTCCTGACACCAAGCCTAATGTTCTATACACTCTTCCACCTACTTGCCCCAGGAAAGTTCTGAGCCTTTTATAAAGGGAGGCTTTGGAGGGACTTTATTGCTCTGCCCTCCAGCCCTCCGATCAGGCAGAAGAGACAACTGAGGGTGCTGAGGAACTGTTGAATATCGAAGCTGAATCAATCTTTATGACGATGAGATTTCAAGTGATGCTATTTTTCTAGAGGAAGTCTGATGTTTATGAGTAAAGGGAAGGGAACAGGAGCAAGAGACGTCGTGCATGTGAAATTAATATGGTTTGGCACTTGATTGAAGATAGGGTTAAGGCAAAGGGAACAGTCAAGGCTGTGAACCTGGGTGACCAGAAGGACAGTCGTACCCTCAACAGAAATAGGAATAACTGAGAGGAAACTTCAGGGAAGTTCCATTTTGAGCGTGTTGAGTTGTAGATAACAGCCGGAGATCTAGGTGGCGCTGTTTAGCAACATTCGTGTGGAGTGTGGGAGGGAGATGAGCAGTGTTTAGCATAATGTACTTAATAAATGTTTACTTACTGACTGGATTTATACATAAATAAATGGATTGAACTCTTTAAATTAAAAAAAATAACAGGTTTAAAATGCAGAAAGCAATAATGCTTTTGGCTTCTATAAAATCCTTGTTGAGTGAAACATGTTTAATCCAGACAGCTTTAAAAAGACACAGTTTTATTATGCTATTTAACTTTAATTCACAAGAAAGCAAAAGTAGTAGGGATATCAATCAAATTTTAATCAGAAAGATTTAAGAGGGAAAAACAGAGACACTGAAAGCGTTAATTTTTAAAATCCATGAATCTCATAAATTTGCAACAAAATTTATATAATCTTATGGGAGAAAAATGGATTAAAACAATAATAGAAGGACATTTTAGCACCCCAGTATCAGAACAGGATAAATCTAATAAAAAGAAAAATAAGAGAAAATTACAGAGCTTAATCAAGTAGTAAACTAATTTAATGTAGACACATACATAAATACACATACCTACATACATACACATATAAAGTATTCAATGGGAAAGGCACAGAATATTTTTCCAGTAAATTGGAAATATTTTGAAAAATGGTCATGTTCTAGGTCACAAAATAGATATATATTTAGAAAAGCAGAAATTTCATACACTACACTTGTGGATAACAATGTTAGAAGCAAATAACAATACCTGTATAAAAGGTATATATATATATATATAAATACACATTTCTGCACATAAAAATAAATATGATTTATTAAACAATGCCTAAGTGAAAGAGAAAATAATAAAAACTAAGTGATATTGTATAAAGATAAATACAGATACTATGCATTAAAATTTGTAGAACACAAATTAATAGACATAGATTTATAGTACTGTGTGAGTGTGACAAGCAGAAAGATAAGTTTAGTGAGTTGCGTCTATACTTTAAAAATTAGGAAAAAGAACAAAGCAGTACAATTAACAAAAAAATAGAAATAACTTAGATGAGAAAAGAGATTAGTAAAATTGCATGTAAAAAGAAAATTGAAATGATAAAACCAAGAGCTGGTTTGTTTTAAAATATCGCCAAAATTGACAAATAAATCAATCAAACATCTACTATGGTACCAGGCACTGGGGATACAAAAACAAAAATGAAATAGTCCCTGTCAAGTCAAGGAGATTATCAAATCTAATCAAAGAAAGAAGAAGTGAAAAAATCTAGATTATCCAAATTAGAAATAAGAAAGTAGAGACATAGTAAAAACAAAATTAAAAAATCACCTGAGACAACATGCAGCTTTATGGTAATAAATATGAAAATTTTAAAGAAACAAACATTTGCAAAAATAATGATGAAAAGGTTTAGTATCATTCATTCATTCCCCCAATATTAACTTGGTAAAATCTCATTTAATCTAGTCCCATTCATACAGAATTTATCTTAATTCAAACAAGAATGAAATGAAGTTTCTTTGTTCTATGTACAACAGGCTCATTTGTCAAATTGAGAGAACAGTATAAATATACCTGAGAGAATTGTCTTCAAGAACTTTAGAATTATTCATCTGCATATAACTGATATAGCAATTATAAAGCATTCTTCTGTACTCCATTCATGTAAAGCTCTATTTAAACCTCCTACAGGGTAGCACCCCCACCTAGGCACTCTGAGAAACACAAAGAAGACTCCCTGAGGATTTTATAGTTGAAGTGAGATAAAACCAGGGCCTCAAATTCAGTACTTGCCTGAAAAGTGCTGGTCCCTGAGAACTCGTTTTTCGTTAGTATGTGTGCTAGTGAAAATAATGAAGTTATATTTATTTTAAAAATTTTTTAATTCAGACTTTTCACTGTTTCTTTTGGAACTGTCTCCAATGAGTCCATATTAGTGAGGTTTGATTGGCTCTCCTTACTGGTAGCTCACAATGTTATGACTTTTTTTTAGCATCCTTGCCTCCTGGTAGGTCAACCTGACCTCGTCCATCAAAAAACATCTTTTTCAGTACCTCTGGCTTTATCCATTTATCACCTTAAGCTCATGACCTTTCCCCACTCATTCATTTCTTCACCATGGTTTCCTAATTCAAAGCTTTTGCTTAGAAAAAAAAAATTACTATGCACTAACCTTTAAATAAGACCAATACAGTATACCTTTACAGCTATTCACACTTGAAAATTTACATGTAGTATCTCTATAAATGCTTGCTAACTCTGAACCCCCTTCCATTCTTTCTTCAATCACCTAATGTTTGTGCATACATTTTCTTTTAATGTAGTCATAGATGAGTTCTTTTAGTTCTGTTTTTTAAAATTCTTATTACTTCCTACAAATCTTTCCTCGTGTTTATCATTTTTAATGACACTGTAACGGTTGTGATGGGTGAGCTCCATTTTACATTGCCTAGAAGGACCACTTTATGACCATCTCCAAACCATCCTCTTAGTAAACTTGCCCCAAACTGGATCACCATGCCACTTCCCAGCCATCTTCAAAACATACTACTGTAGGCAGCAGGGATCCTCATCCTTCCTCCTTTCCAGCCTTGGCTTCCCTCTATGTACCAGTCTTCCCTTATTAGAATACAAGCTCCTTGACAGCAAGACTGTCTCTCTTGGTTAGATTTGTATACTCCGTGCTTACCACAGTGGCTGACATGGTAAATGCTGAACAAATACTTTTTCATTCATTTATTCATTCATCCCATTAAATGAACATATGGTGCCAGAGTTCGTTTCAACCATATTCAGCATGTTCTAGCAAATAATGCTGCTACATGGATTTTGGATGAAAGCTCCCCTAAAAAGAAACATTTTGATAAATGTTGCTAGAGTATTCCTTTGCGGAAGAGCCTTCCTTCATCACATGAAAGCTCTCAAATTATGCAAAGATTAGTCTAAGATATATATAAATCTCAATGAATCCCAAATTTGGTCTGAAGAAGGGACTTTCAGTTATTGCAAATTAAAGACTTTGAGATTGCTTTAGAAAATTGTGAGTCAATTTTTGATTAAACTTTCTTCTATTTGTCTATATTGTCTGTGTGTTTTTGCATGCTTCAGAAATGCTTCAGAAAAAGATAGTGTCTCTCTCTGTCAGCATTTCTAACTCTAGTCAACTCTAGCAGGCAAAAGACACAGGAAAGAAAATCTTTGCCCCAGTCTGGAGAAATTCTAAGTGTATCACTGAAATGAATATTCTCTACTGTAAATTTCCAAGTTATGGTTTGAATCTTGTTTGGGTTTTTTTGTTGCTGTTTTTTTGTTTGTTTGTTTGGTTTTTTTGTTTTGTTTTTGCTGAAATAGCTATGTGAGTTTTGGGGCACCACTCTGTAGAATTTGTTTTAAGGAAAAATAAGAACAAAAACTCTGCGAACATTCCATGGAAACAGTGCTTAAACTTCTTTTTATCACTCTTTCCCTGGAGAGTAACTGATTTATTGTTTTACTGCAAGGAGAAAAGGTGGTTTCACTGATTAGACAACTGAAGCTCATTTGAAAGTAGTATCATTGAAGTTTCAAAGTGAAGGAGAAAAAAATGAGCTTTCGGTTTACAGTTTAAATTTTAAGAACTGCCTTTTATTAATTCTTTCTTGAAAACAAAAAGAGAAAAAGGAAGCAACTTAAAAATAAGTAAAATTTAATTTGGAAGAATATTTTTTTTGTGAATAATGTAAGAGAACTTAATTGCTTAGGTGAGCTAGCACCAAAGTCACCAAAAGGTATTGGAACAGAACACGAGTTTTTAAGCTTTTAAGAACTCTAAACTCTGAGTAGTTAGGAGGCTCAGTGACTAGAATACCAGCCCTGGAGTCAGAAGGACCTCAGTTCAAATCCCGTCTCAGACACTTAACACTTACTAGCCATGTGACCTTGAGCAAGTCACTTAACCTCAATTGCCCTGCCTTCCCCCTCAAAAAAGAAAAGAAAACCCTCCAAAGTCAACAATATTGCAGTTAATTGGTTTTGGTTTTGTGTAATAAAAACTTTGTGCTAAATTGTAAAAGAAAATTCCGTGGAATGAAGATTAGTTCTGTAGATAGCCTAGGATATGATTGGGAAATAAAGACTACAGGAATCAAGAAAGAGAAGCATTGGATCAAAATAGGAAAAGAAAACAAGGTCCACTTTTGAAAGGCTTTAATCCAAGTTCAGTAGAGGAATGCATAAAGAAAGAAAGAAAGAAAGTTTAAGCAAGTAGAAAAGAGAGAAGACTGGGTAGAAGGCTAAAGAAAGGTGTAGTCTGTTTGCACTGACGCTATAAATTGAAAGTAAAAGTTTCTGGAATTTTGGAAAGAGAAGTTTGAAGGAGGTTTTGACCTCGGTGAGATAAGAAGGATGTGAGAAACTTCATGTGGCTATTCTTTATTATATGGAAACTATAATAATACATTTATGGCATGAAATTATTTGCATGAGCATACTAGCACTCTGTACTTGGAGGACCATTCAAAGGGCTTTTCTCATCCCTTAGAGCCTCTCAAACTCCTAAGCACTGGGATGGGAATGTGAGGCTGCCACATGAAGCCCCTCACCAACCCTTAAAATTACTTTATTGTTAAGTCATGTCTGACTCTTTGTAAGCTCCTTTGTGATTTTCTTGACAAGAATACTGGAGTGGTTTGCCATTTCCTTCTCCAGCTCATTTTACAGATGAAGAATTGAGGCTAACAGTGACTTACCCAGGGTCACATAGCTAGTAAGTGTTTGAGGACAGATTTAAACTCAGGAAGATAGACTCCCTGATTTCAGGCCCAGTACTCTATTCACTGCATCACATAGCTGCCCTATACCAAGGATCCTCCCTTTTGGAGAATGGAACCAGTCCCCCTTGTGACTGATGGGGATAGTCACCACTATATTAAACCTTGGAGCCCTACAACTTCTTAAAGCATTGGATGGAGCTAGGTTAGGTTGAAAAAGTAAAAAAGACTTTATTTGTCTCTTTGGGTAATTTAAAAAGAAATAAACAAAAAGTTATGCAAAGATGACAGTGCCCGTGCACATTGGACCCTTGGGAAAATTGAGATTTTAAATGTTACCATTAGCAAGTATAAATCTAGATTTGATCTGGTCAAAATTTTGTTCTGAAATTAAATCAGAATGTAATCTCATTTACAATAAGATTCTCCTATTAGGATAACTGTAGTAAATCAGAATTTAATGCAAATCACATTTGCTCTTTTAGCATTAAAGCAATATGCTGGACAATGCATCCAATAGGAAGACCTGAGTTAAAATCCAGTTTCAGAAATTTATTAGTAGAGATTTCTTCAAGTTACCCTTATCTGTGATAAAATTCTTAAATACTAGCTGCCAGCCACAGTGAGAAAATGTAAAGGTTTTCTTATAGAAAAGAGTGAGTTTTATATGATAGATTATTTGAGCTATCACTTATGAAAATTATGAAGTGACATCTGTTACTAAACGATATATATTGAAGCTAATTCATTGAGCCAGTTTACTAAAATGAGACCTCAGATTTAAAGACTTCAACCTTGCCTTAAGAGTGAAAAGGCAAAACAGAATGGAGGTTTACTATAGTCAGCTTTTTTTCTGGAGGTTTTGAGTCAACTGTCATTGCTTTACTATATGTATGAAACCCCAGAATGTAATTATTCTTATTTTATAAATGACAGATAAATGAAATGTCCTTATATGTGCAAACTGTTATTGAAACATGAGGAGAAGAAGAACCTAGCCCTAAACTGTGATTAGTGAGATTTTGCTATTGGAGGTATCATGAGACTGAAATTGATACTATTCATTTTGATTTTAGCTAAGATTGTCTGAATAGTTTATTCAACAAATAATTCACCATTCAAGGGAAATATCATGTGCTAGCCAAAAGCAATACAGTCTGAAGATCTGCTATGGGTGAATACTTGTCCAGGAAAAGTTGAGGGATACAACCTTGGTACAGGCTAAAGTAGGATCTTCTTGACTCTGTTTCCCATTGTGCTATTTCCTTTCTGAACAAGCAAATATTCCACCTGGTTAATTATTTTTTAAAATTAACTTTTGTGTTTACTTTTAGTTTACATCATTCATTTCCACAAGATTTTGAGTTACAAATTTTCTCCCTGTCTTTCCCCTACCCACCACCCCAAAACAGTGATCCCACTGAATACTCCCTCCCCCAAGCTGCTCTCTCCTATATCCTCCAACCATTACCCCTCTGACTTTCTGGTAGGGCAAGATGGATCTCCCTACCCCAGTGCCTGTATATCTTATTTCCTAGTTACATGTAAATAATAATAATAATAATTTTAAAAAACATTTTATTTTAAAACTTTAAATTCCAGATTCTTTCCCTTCCTCCCTCATCTCCCACCCTTACTGAGAAGATAAGCAATTCAATATAGGTTGTACATGCGTAGTTATGCAAAACATTTCCATAGTGGATATATTGTAAAAGACTGAGTAAATTTCCCTCCATCCTATCCTGCCCCAACTTGTTCTATTCTCTTCTTTGTCCCTGTCTCTTTACAAAAGTGTGTGCTTCTAACTACCTTCCCCCCACCTGCCCTCCCCTCCATTATCCCCCCTTTTCATCCCCTTACCCACTACTCTCCTGTAGGGTAAGATAACCAATTCAGAGTGTATGTCATTCCCTCCTTAAGCCAAACTTAATGAGATTAAGATTGACCCTTTCCCTTTTGCCTTCCTTTTCTTCCCCTCCATTGTAACAGCTATTCCTTGCCTCTTCTATGTGAGATAATTTACCCCATTCTGTCTCTTCCCATCTCCTCTCAGTATATTCCTCTCTCACCTCTAAATTTCACCTTTTAAATATCATCCCTTCCTGTTCAACTGATCCTGTGCCCTCTGTCTATGTACACATACGTATACTCACATATGTATTCATATGCATATATACCCTTCTATAGAGACATATGTATGTATACATATATATATATATACATTTATATTCCCTTCAACTATCCTCATACTGAGAAAAGTTTCATAAGTTACAATTATTGTTTTTCCATGTAGGTATGTAACTAGTTCAATTTTGATAAGTTCCTTATGATTTCTTTCCCCTATTTACCTTCTCATGCTTCTCTTGCTTCTTGTATTTGAATGTCAAATTTTCTATTCAGTTCTGGTTTTTTCAGCAAGAATGCTTGAAAGTCCTCCACCTTATTGAATGACTATATTTTCCCCTGAAACATTATATTCAGTTTTGCTGGATAGGTGATTCTTGGTTTTCATCCTAGCTCCTTGATCTCTAGAATATCATATTTCAAGCCCTTCAATCCCTTAATGTAGATGCTGCTAGATCCTGTGTTATCCTGAATGTGTTTCCACTATACTCAAATTGTTTCTTCTTGTCAGCTTGTAATATTTTCTCCTTGATCTGGGAGCTCTGAAATCTGGTTATAATATTCCTAGGAGTTTTCTTTTGGGGATCTTTTTCAAGACATGTTTGGTGAATTCTTTCAAGTTCTATTTTGCCCTCTGGTTCTAAAACATCAGGGCAATTTTCCTTGAGAATTTCTTGAAGGATGATTTCTAGTTTCTTTTTTTGATCATGGCTTTCAGGTAGTCCAATAATTTTTAAATTGTCCCTCCTGGATCTATTTTCCAGGTCAGTGGTTTTTCCAATGAGATATTTCACATTGCCTTTAATATTTTTCATTTGTTTAGATCTGTTTAATAGTATCTCAATTTTTCATAAAGTCATTCACTTCCATTTGCCCCAATCTAATTCTGAAGGAGTTATTCTCTTCAGTGAATTTTTGAAATTCTTTTTCCATCTGGCAAATACAGCTTTTTAAGGCATTCTTCTCCTCATTGGCTTTTTGGCCTCTTTTGCCATTTGAATTAGTTTATTTTTTAAGGTGTTATTTTCTTCAGTCAGGTTGTTGACTCGCTTTTCACGATTTTCTTGCATTATTCTCATTTCTCTTCCCAATTTTTCCTCCACTTCTCTTGATTTTCAAAATCCTTCTTGAACTCCTCCATGACCTGTAACCAGTTTATATTTTCTTGGAAGCTTTTTGGTGTGGGAGTTCTGACTGTGTTGTCTTCCTGGTGTTCCATGCTTTGATCCTTTTTGTCCCCACAAAAGGAATCTAAAGTTGGATGACTGTATTTGTGATCAACTCTATGTCCTATGTAATTAGGTAAATTAGTACTTAGTTTTATCATCCCCTTGCTAATAGTTACATATTCAAGTACAAGATTTGGTACTTGAAATATCTCATTCTTATAGCATGATAGGGGGTTAACAGCCTTATAAGGGGGAACGGAGAATAAAACAAAGATGTATGGTAAAAGTTTTCTAATTAAATGGAGTAGTAAACTTTGAGAAAGTAACAGGAACAAAGTGTTCTCTAAGAACAGGGATATATATTCACCTTCCAAATATTTCTAATGGGATATATAGGCTCTGAGTATATTTTAGTAACAAGTTCTCAGAATTGGATTAAGGATTTTACATATAATATTGCATTGATAATTGTAAAGAACGTGAAATTATTTTCCTATTTTGAAGTATGTGCTGATAATTTTAAGGTACAAAAAGGCTCATTTTCTAAGGCAGTCCCTCATGGATTCTATTTAAGATTCTTCTTTCAGTCTGTTGATGGTAGTTTTAAAACTAAATTTAGGAGGCTACAGTAAATTGTATTGAGTCTTGTTACTGGCAGATAATTAGCAGAATTACTTAGGAATCTGCAAGTGACTTGGAATCAAAGATGCAGACTTACTAATAGAAACCCTCTTTAGAGGTGCCCTGAGGACAAGACCTGTTCCAGAACGTCCAAGAGAAGATGTTTCCGGGGACTACTCAGGACATCTGGTACTGAAGATGAAACGCGATGATTAAATGGACTTTGGGAGTGAGTTATCAGGTTACAAGGAGACTTGATATTATTTAATATTGATGGTCATTATTGTATTGCCTTAATTTTATGTTTCACGGAATTTATGTTTGCTGAGTTTTCTTGGGGACATGTAAATCTCCCCTCTCAAATTAGTCCATGTTGAGCACCCTAAGCTCAACAAGTAAGTAGCCTTACTTAGTTTACCTTTAGAATCTATTTAACAAGATTTATCTCCTTAGGGGATATATGAGGTTATGACCCTGCTTATACAGAGTCTACCCCTTTGATGCCCCTTCTATCATTCTGTCCAGAAATCCCTAATAGATAAGGCATTTAGGTAAGTGATCCTGGGAGTTGAGAACCACAGGTTCAAAGGTGGGGGGACTTGTTACATTAAAAGTAGCTCCATTTTGTTTTTTATTCATCATTTGATGAAACTAAGCTTCAGCTGTTTGAAAGTCACCTGATTTTGAAGATTATCCCCTCCTCCATCCCAACTGCCACCTGATTTAAGGGATGTCACAAAAACTACCTTTCTTCCTCTCACTTTAGTATCTCCAGATCCTCCTTCACCAATGAGAAGCTGAATGTTTCAATCCTTATTAATTCTGCTTTTCCTGTTTTTTTACTCCTTCCAAAAAGTATATTAACTTTAAGAAAACAAGCTTCTGGGCTCTTGGTTACCAGAATATTGGTTCCAGTTTAGTTTTTGATTGAATGCATTGATTAATATATCTTAATATATTAATTATTTAATTAATTAATATATTAAAAGATATTAATATATCTTCGTTGCCTGGATATAATTACTTGGTTTCTTTATTTTATTGTGACAAATAGAACATAAACTCTAACACCTCCTACCAAGCTGGAAAGGCTTTAAAAATAAAACTGGCAAAGAATTTCAATTGTCTTATAACCACGCTGGTACAATTCAGTTCAGTTATTATAACAGGCTTAATAGGTGATCTTTCTATTACAATATTTTTGTCTTGAACATCTTTCTGTTCTCTTCTGTAAACTCTAAAAAATAATAGATTTTTTTTCTTTCTTTCCTTTCTTTTCTGCAGTGGTAGCGAGGTGGGGAAGGATATCACTTTATCCTCCTCCCAATTCTCCCCACACACATGCACAAAGTCTCTTTGTAACAAATAGTTAAGCAAAAATAAATGCACACACTGGATATTTCTAAGAATGCGCGACTCATTTTCTTTTTTTTTTTGGAAGGGGGAAGGCAGGGCAGTTGGGGTTAAGTGACTTGTCCAAGGTCACACAGCTGGTGTGATTGTTAAGTGTCTGAGGCCGGATTTGAACTCAGGTCTTCCTGACTCCAGTGTGGTGCTCTATTCACTGTGCCACCTAGCTGTTGCAGTGACTCATTTTCTGTCTCTAATCCATCACCTCTCTTATCAAGAGGTAGCATGCATGCTTTACCATTGATCTTCTGGACTCATGTTGTCATTGCATTGATTAGTGGTCTTAAGTTTTTGAAAACTGTTTTTCTTCATAGTGTTACACTTATTGTAAGCACTGTTCTTCTGGTTCTGTTCACTTCACTTTACATCAAATCATACAAGTCTTCCTAGGTTTTTCTAAATGCATCCCTTTTATCATTTCTTGTAGCAAAATAATATTCCATTGCATAAATACATCATAATGTATTCAGTCACTCCCCAACTGATGGGAACCCATTTAGCTTCCAGGTCTTTGCTACAGCAAAAAGTGCTACTATGAATATTTGTATACATAGGGGTTCTTCTATCTTTTGGGAGTACAGGTCAAAGAGCATGCACAGTTGGATGACTTTGGGGACACAGTTCCAAATTGCTTTTTGGAAGAGTTGTACCAATTCACAACTCCAAAATACATAGTGAGTCTGCCCCGACACAGCCATTCCAACAATTACTATTTTCTTTTTTTGTCCAGTTGATATGAAGAGGAACCCAAGCAAAGAAAAGCTGGGCAGCTTTGAAAACAATATACAATACTTATTATATAGTTTTCCTGAAAAGGAAATTTATTGCTTTATATTAAATCCTCTCTTATGGTCTGCTGTGTACATGGCAATTTTTTTTCCTCATTTTGTATTTGAGCTTAAAATTTTTACAAATTACAAAAGAAAAAAAAAGAGAGTTACTTAGGTCCAAAATTAGTTAAACTCCATTTTTGTAGTAACAAGTATTATGGGGGCATGGAAGGACAGAACACTTCCAGGTGAGAGAAGAATGAAAGTCTTCCCAGCAGAGACAGAACTTAGCACAATGTCTGGCTATAGTAGGCACTTAATAGGGTTGGATCCCAAAGAGATCATAGAAGTGGGAGGAAGACCCATATGTACAAAAATATTTATTATGGCTCTTTCTGTGGTGGCAAAAAACTGGAAATTAAGGGGATGACCGTCAACTGGAGAATGGCTGAACAAGTTGTGGTCTATGAATGTAATGGAATACTATTGTGCTATAAGAAATGGGGAGGGGATGGACTTCATATTCACCTGGAGAGGCCTATACAAACTGATGCTGAGTGAGAAGAGCAGAACCAGGAGAAATTTGTACACAGTCACAGACACAACACATGTGTGACAACCACCCTTGATAAACTGGACTCTTCTCAGCAACACAAGGTTATAAGACTCAGGATGGAAGATGTCTATATTCAGAGAAAAATCTAGAGAGAACAGAGTTTAAATGGAGACTGAAGCAAACTACCTGCTCTCTTTCTTTTTCATGTTTGGTTTTGTTTCTTCTTTCCCACTGTTCACTCCATTGGTTACAATCCTTCTATACAACCAGACTAGTGTCCAATGTGAAAGTATTTGCAGATCCTATACAAGATTGCATGCTGCCATGGCGGGTAGGGGAAGAAGAGGGAGGAGGAAAAAAATCTTAAACTCAAGGATTGTGGAACAGAATCTTGTAAACTAAAAATAAAATCAATTAAAAAATTAATGTGTAGCGAACTGAAAGAGGCTCTGAAGGATGAGTAGAATATCTACAAGTGAAGCTAAAGCAATAGAGGGAAAGGTTATTGCAGGCACTTGGAGCAATGTGACCTGGGGTTTCTTGGGACAGGCAGGTGAAGGGGGCTGCTGTGAGATGAAGCTTAGGGTGATGCACGCGTGTACACACACACACACACACACACACACACACACACACACACACACCTCCCTACCTGAGCTGTGGAAACCTTGTTACAAATAGGAAACACTACAACTCTCCTTTCTACAGCACTGGAAGGTTTTGAAAGTCCTGGCAGGAATCCAAAGAAGGTAAAGCTGCAGGTAACCTGCTAGGCTATACCTGGGAGCCCTTGATCAGGTGCAGAGCCCCAAGAACTGCTCAAAGGCAGGGGAGGAGAGATCACCCACCTTTCACAAGACATAGAGTGGGCTTGGAGGAGGGAAGGGGACAAAACCTGAAATTTTTGTGGGCAGAGCAGGGTTCAGCTAACTGGCTACTTTACTAAACTGCTGGACTGCTGGGCCATCTCCAGTCATCCTGATGACTATCTGGCCACTGGAGGAGAAAGTGAGGCTGGTGACCTTGCACAGCCCTCCCTCACTCAAATCCAAGTCAACTACAAGTCACGTCATCATCTCCATTATGACACAGACCCCTTGGAGAACAAAGGACAAATACAAAAGAACCTATGCTGGACTATTCAACACTCTAAACTGTTCCAGTCTATTTCACCCTCTGGCCTATCTATCCAGCACTCACTACCAAAATAATTGTGCTGTTTTAAGGAGAAAGGGAGGGGGCAACTGAATTATCTCTAATACCTGCAGTATTTGTTACCTTCCTGATCAAAAATGTTAAATGACTCCCATGTGCTTACAAGATAAAGTCCAAACTCCTTAGCCAAGCATTCAATACTCTGCATTCTGAGTAGATCCTACCTTCCATTACTCCCTTATAATTACTTAGGCTATCTAACAAACTGTTACTAAGCCTGTCGTTCCCAGGACTTGACACATTTTGCTTCTGTGCTCTTGGTGAATTCATCAGCTCCCATGGATTCAATTATAATCTTTACACAGGTGACCCCACAATCTATACACCTAGTCCTAATATCTGTCCCCAGCTCAGTCCCACATAATCAACTGTCTATTGGACATTTCCAATTAGACACTACAAAGGCAGCTCAAATGGAACTTGTCCAAAACAGAAATCAGTAACGTTCCCCCAAACTCACAGATTCCAACTGTCCCTGCTTCTGCAAAGGCCATGCTTCCAGTTAGACTGGTTTGCACCGAGTCTTCCTTTTGTCCTCTTCTCCTTTCACTCTATCCATCTATTCAGTCAGCTGCCAAGTCTTGGTGAATTCTATCTCTACAGCATCCACTGCATCAATCCACAAAGCGACCACCCTGCTTCAGGCCCGTTTCACCTTTCTCTTGATATCATCTCCTAACTGCTCTCAACTCCAGTGTCTCTTTCTCCCTCCCAATCCATTCTCCACCTATCTGCTTTTGGCATTTCCCTGCTCAGTAATGTCCAATGGTTCCCTCTTATCTCAAGGATAAAATACAAACTCCTCTACCTCATATTTAAAGTATATTTAAAGGTTACAATCTACCCTTCCACCCTGTTATATCCATTACTCTCCACACATTCTATAGTTTGTTTTTTTTGCTTTTTTTTTTTTTGGAGGGCAATTGGGGTTAAGTGACCTGCCCAAAGTCACATGGCTAGTAAGTGTTGTCAAGTGTCTGAGGCCAGATTTGAACTCAGGTCGTCCTGAGTCCAGGGCCGGTGCTCTAGTCACTGCGCCACCTAGCCGCCCCCACACACTCTATGGTAAAGCCAAACTGGGCACCTATCCTC
>CM053599.1:193504749-193524472 GCA_028646575.1 Pseudocheirus occidentalis
AGAAAAACATGGGACTCAAAATCTTATTTAATAAATGAATGTTAAAAACTATCTTTACATGCAATTGGAAATATATACACGCATACATACACACGTCATCTACCCCCAAAAAATGAAAGAAAAAGAAAGGCAATGCTGGTCCAGATGTTTGACTTGAGGCAAGACCCTTAAACTGTTGGTGTTATCATCTGGAAAATGATGAGACGATACCACAAAGTTTGGGCAGCTCCTTCTGATTCTGGTGTATTAGCTATATTAACATGACCTTATCAAAGATACAGTAGGAAAAACAATGAGTTAAGTTTCCCAGGTCTGCCATTAATTCCGTGTGACTTTGGACAACTCCTTTGACCTCTCTAAGCCTGTTTCCCTATCTGTATTGCAAAAGGTTTGACCTAAATCAGAGGTGGGGAACCTGAAGCTTTGAGGTCACATGTAGCCTTCTAGGTCCTTGGATATGGCCTTTTGACTGAGTCTAAGTTTTACAGAACAAATCCTTTTATTAAGGGCATTTGTTCTGTGAAGTTTAGATTCAAAGGGCCACGGTTGAGGACCTAGAGGGCCAGATGTGAAGTCTCACGTTCCCCACCCCTAGCCTAAATAATTTCTGAAGTTCCTTCTATATCTAGGATTCTACATCTCAGCTTTCAAATTTCAATTCCTCTGGGAGGTCTATCCTTATTTGAACCAGACACTTAAAACTTGAAAGAGACCTTAATGATCTTTCTAAATTAATCCTCTCCTTTTAGAGAAAGGAAAACTGAAAAGGAGAGAACAAAACCTGCCTAAGGTCAATCCAAACAGAGCTCTTCAAGGAGAGACAAAAAAGATAGGCCTGCAAAGTGAAACACTAAGGCTTTTTTTTGGGGGGGGGGAGAAGAGATGAGACATAAGAGGACAGGGAAAGGAACATCACAGAAAATTACCTATAATGCTCATAATGAAATGGGGAGAGGGGATTTCTCCACTGGAAAAAGGGATGTGTCTACTGTCTGGTTTTCCCTCTGCCTCACCTTCAAGAAGAAAAGGGTTTGGTAAGAATAAAGGAAAAACGACGATCTGAATCCTTGATGAGCCAAAGAGAAACTGCAGGGAAGAAATTCACAGGTTCTGTGTTCCTGCATTTCCTGCTCTCTTCCCTTCCCCTACAAAATCTGTAGACTGGAAGTAAGACTAGGTGACTTCTGTTAAGGACTAGAACCTAGCTGAGTGCTGCAGGAAATACGTGAATGAGGGCTGTGCCCTAAGACTCATTCATTTTGGTTTCTGGCCTATCAAAGAGGATGGCAGAACTGACTCGGAGGAGGACCACCATTAAGGTGTGGCCTTCTTTAGACCTGAAATGCTTTCATGAATGCTCTGCATTCTGTGGCCATCCCCTCTCAGGGGGGAGTGGGCTCTCATGAAAACCATAGCAGGTATAAGGCAAGTGATCAAGTCATTCTGATGAAATTTCTCTCAAGCTTCAAAGAGCGCTTTGTTTAGCATCTCTCTAATGCATTTAGCATTAGAGAGTCTGTCTTAGCTGTCATTTTTCATCATATTTATGCATGTCGTGTGCCCTGGTTCAATCAAGCAATTGTGAGATGTGCTAGGTGCAAGCCCTATGCTAGGTGGGGATAACCTGAATGATAAAAGTGACAGTACATATCCTGAAGGAGATTTCTATCTACTGGGAGTTGGGGGAAACAACACAGAGAGAAAAATAATGTATAGTACAAGGTATAAGAAAAAAGAGATCCAAATAAAGTGCTCCAAGAAAATGTGATGGGAAATTATTGGAGCAGATGAACAAAGACCCCAGCGGCAGGAGCACTGTCTTAACTCTGTTGCTCCCCGGCACAGAGCTCTGTATACACAAAGGGTTTAATAAATGTTTATTGAATTTAGATGCTTAGAGTTCCAGTTCTCTCACATGGACAAGTCATTTCTTCCTCTCCAGGTCTCAGTCTCCCTAACTGTAAAAACAGGGGGACTGGATGAGATGATGTCTCGTTCTTCCCACCTCTGACATTCTAGAATCTAGAAAAATGAACAAAATTGTGCTAAAAGTCACCAGAAGAGACACTAAATGAATGAAAATCACCCACCCACCCAAGTTAAAAGAAAAAAAAAAAAAAGATACCTTAACCTGAAGGAAAGTGGAAAAATGCAGAGGATAAAGGAAATCTTTAAAAGTAACACACGTAGAAGAGAAATTAAAAATGTCAGAGCAAGACAATACTTTGCAGATCCTCTCATTCTGTAAGGCAAGAGCATCAAGGTGAGATGTAGGATCTGGAACGCTAGACTTGGAGGGGTCAGGAAGACCTGGTATCAAATCCTGCTTCAGATACTTAGCAGTTGCATGACCTTGGGCAAGTCCCCTTACCTTTGATCATTTTCCTCACTAGGAAAATGGGGGATAATAGTAGCATCTACCTAGCAACTGGGCTGTTATGAGAAATAATATGTAAATGTGAATACGCTCCATAAGCCCTAGCTTTTCTTATCTCATCCAACACCATCATTTTACAAAAGAGGAAAAACTAAGACCACAGGAGAGGAAAGGATTTACTCAAGGAAATGATCCCAGTTTTTAACCGGCCCCGGCTTATGACCCGGTCTCTTTCCATCAGTCTTGGGCACTGAAATAGAAACAACTGGGAAAGTGAGGGACTGGACTGAGAGACTGAGGCATGTGGTTCCTTTATTTTGTTTTCCATTGTAAATAATTTCCAAATTTGGAACTCAAAAAAAAATTTTAAGTGTCAAAAATAAATAAGAAAACTTGGTTTTTTTCCCTTTTCTTTTTTAAAGGTTTGCTATAAGGAAAAAAAGGTTTCCACTGACTTGCCAACGGTTGGCAAGGATGGGGGGGGAGGGGCAGAGGACTATCTTTACTTTTAAACGTTAATACTGTACCCAGTCGAAAATAACATAAACGCTACTTTCAACTACAATTAAATGAACAGAAACAATTTTCCCAAACCCCCTGACCCCGCGGGCCTAGATCCTGAAGCCGTGCAGCGGCCCGAAGGTAGAGAGAATCCTGGGTTCCAGTCCGGGCCTCAGTTTCCCCCTCTGTATAATGGGCGGCGTTGACAGTCGGTGGTCCGGGTCAGTTCGGAGTAAAAGCGAAACAGAAAACGAGCCATCGGACCGGCCGCCCTGAGAGAGGGGGCGCGGAGGGCGGGGAGCAGGGACGCCGGGGTCCCGGTCCCAGGCGGCCCGGCCCCGCCCCCGCCTTCCCTCCCGGCCGCCTCACACTCACCCGAGCCCGGAGAGGACCATGGCGCTGCCTGCCGCCGGAAGTGAGGCCCGGGCGAGAGCAGGCGAGGCGCGCGTGCGTGCGGCGCTCCCTCCCCGCGGGGCATCTGCCCCGGCCTCTCTAGGGCGCCGAGGAGGTCTCCCCGTCTCGGTAGTACTCTGCCGCCCAAGCCTGCGCGGGTCTAGACAAGGGAGCCTGAAGGAGGGAAGCCAGGAAAGGTCTTGGACCTGGAGAGAGCTGCAAGGGGCCATCTTAATGCAAACCTTTTATTTCCTAGATTAGAAACGTGAGACCCAGAGATTAGTGACCTGCCCAGGTAAATGCCTTCTGTGTAGCTCTTTGAAGGCTCGCACTCTGGGGTTCTTGTCTTTGTAGTGACAGAGTCGGTAGCAAATGCTTTTGGAATTTGATTTTGAGTATGAGAGGACTAGGCAGGTGGGAAAAGAGGAAAGAGAAGTGAAGGATGAGATGGAAACGAAGGTCTGAAAAAGAGCCTTTCCCCGCCTGATCCAGCCACAAGAAGCCCTGATCTGTTTCAGAATGTGATGGACATTCTCAGTTTTTCTGGAACCACTCTTCCTACTTCACTTGTCAATTAATAATAATAGTAGCTAGCGTCTGTTTAGCATTTTTAAGGTGTGCAAAGCAAAATTATATCTAGTCATTTGTTCTTCACAACAATCCTGTGAGGGAGGTTCCACTATTATATACACTTTATAGATGAGTAAACAGGTTTAAGTGACTTGCCCACCATTACACAGCTACCATGGGTCTGAACTAACATGCTAACACGAGTCTGTGACTCCAGAGCCAGTATTCTATTCACTGAGCCAAGCAGTGATGGCGGTGTGGGAGGCATGAATGGACATTCTTTGCATGTGCCCAGATCACGTGTTTTCCTCTGTCTCTGTGTCTGTGTCTGTGTCTGTCGGTCTGTCTGTCTCTCTCTCTCTCACACACACACACACACACACACACACAACATTCCCCAAAGGAACTACTACAGGTCTGAATACTCTGAGTTCCCATTCATACAAAGTCAGAACTAATATATATATATAATTTCCTGTATTTAAAGAAGTGAGAGTGCTGGATGAATCCTTACCCACATAATCCAAGTATTCACTTTCACTTTTTAGCCAGAGAACACAAGTTAATTCAAAATAAAGGCATTTAATGAAATGGCACAGTGAGAAAAGTAATAAGAAAACACTTACGCCAGGGCATACTCTCATACCATCGCTTGGGAAAATGACCACACCTAGGGCATACTCATGGAAAAGGGTACATGTAAGGAAAATAAGCGATCAGGTCACATGCGTGGAATGACAGTTCATGCCTCCCACACAGCAGGCATTAATATCTTTTGCCCACAGCATCACAAGGCTTCTCCTGGGTATGCTTTCCACATACAGAGTCTGACAGGCATATAACCTGTGATGAGTGGGTGTTTGTGGTCTGTGAGCCCTGATGGGTGTTGTTCCTTCCTGGTCTCATGTGGCCACTGATGGTTCAGCATCGGTCCTGTCATAGCTGCTGGTTGCTGTCAGCACGGCTCCACTGAGCAGAAAGTTGTGAGTTTCTCTCTTCCTCTAGCCTGGGCTTCAGCTGGAGTTCTCAGCTGAAGGTCTAGCTCTCCCTCGTATGTGAAAGAGTGAGCTCTGCCATCTCTTGATAATCTTTTAATATGTATATTTTAGCCAAAGTCTGATTTAATCAAACAAACTGCTCTGACTAAAAGTGCCTTTCCCTGTGTCTGTAACTTCAAAGACCAGAGATGAGATTTCCCTTATCTTGGGGTTTACTCCACAGGAGAGCAGAACAAACATCCTGAGATCATAAAATGTAAATAGACCCTGCTCTGGTTGTTGTTAAGTAGCACTTACAACCAAGGAACTCTGTTTTCACATGTAGATGGTGACATATGGAAGACATAAAGTTCTGTGACATGGTCATCCTGAACTGGGATGGTTCTAAAAATGTATAAAAAGTCTTATGATTTCTCTGTTCATCAGTGAGGACTTTAGTCTCAAACTCAGAGCAAGTAAATCTAGCCTTAAGGGAACAATAAGGAATAAATAATGTAATTTTTTTTTTTTGCTTTTTTGGAGGGCAATTGAGTTAAGTGACTTGCCCAAGGTCACACGGCTAGTTTTTGTGTTAAGTATCTGAGGCCAGATTTGAACTCAGGTCCTACTGACTCCAGGGCCGGTGCTCTACTCACTGTGCCACCTAGCTGCCCAATAATGTAATTTTTATATTACTATCTATTTGTCTCTTTAACCAAACCTTTTCTAGTGGCTGACGCTCTCTTTAGGCTTAAAGCCTAGAGGCTTATCATATAATTTTTAAGAAGGTGGTGCTCTCATACATCATCATGAGACTGTGGAAAAACAAACTCTTAGTGGCTTTTTTCTCCCTTAAGGAAAATCTGTCAGTTCTCAGTGGATTAGAGATGTAGAGTGAGAAGGAACTCAGCAGCCATCTAATTTAACCCCCTTATTTAAGAAATGAGGAAAGTGAGATCCAAAAAAGTTAAGTGACTTGCCGAAGGTCACACAGGTAGGTAGCAGAGCTGGGATTCCACCTCAGATTCTGTGATTCCAAATTTATTGCTCTTTTCACTATACCATGCTATCTCTCTTAGCTGGCATAGGTATCTTTTCTCCTTTTTACCTTGGGGCCAACGCAACAGGCATTTATTAAGCAATTACTGTGTTCCAGGGACTGTCTTTGCAAAAGTAGAAAGATAGACCCTACCTTCAAGGAGCTCACAATTTAATGGAGGAAGACAATACACACAAGCAAAATGGAGGTGTAGTTGTGGAGGGAGGAAATGTAGTCAGATGGAGGCATGGTTTTGAAATCCAGAAAATTAGAAACATAGCCAGGAAGGTAATAAAGGTTAGTTGGGCCCCTCCACTCTACGAAGCGCCAAGGAGGAACTCACTAATGGAAAAAGGGGGCTGGGACAGCACAAGGATGTTCTAGAGTGAGTAGGCTGCATGGATGTTCCATTGAGATCGCACATAAGACAAGGTGTTGAAATTCAAAAAGCTAGAAGCATAGCTAGAAGGGGAAAGTTCACTAATACATAGAAAAACTATTCAGTTGAGTTGTATCTGCTGACTGAATGTAAGCCTATTTAAATTTTTTTAATTTTTTTAATTTATGAAATGAAACAAGCATTTCCACAGCATAGTAGAAAAAAAAGACAATTGCACATGAAACTGTAAATCTATTATGTACAACTTGCTATTCCTTTTAAATATATAGTCATCATGTAACTTTCTTTTTTCCCTCTTTTTTCTTCCCTGGAGGGAGGGGGGAGAGGGGAACAATACATTAAAAGGAGCTGAAAATCCTGAAGACAAAAGATGGATGGGGAGGAGAAAGCACCTAAAGGTGAAGGAGTCAGAGAGAGGATTGTACACAAGATCAGAAGAATGTTGTAGACAGAAAAGCACAATAAAACTGGATTTCAGAAAGGTCTTTCATGGAGCACCCACCATGTGTACCAACAGTGCATATTATTATATTCCAAGAAAATTTTAATTCACTGTCTCTGCCTTTTGAACCTCCTATGTACCAGGAAATTCAAAGGGGTAACAAGGAGAAGCAGATTCTGGTACCTTTCCAACAAAAAGGAACAACTTTGGGGTCATATTAATCCCCACATCAAAGGACACAAAGACAAAAAAATAGCTGTAATTTTCAGGCTTCTGGGGGTTGAGAACTGGAAGCCAATTTACAAGACACAGACTTGAAGAAATGGAGACAACAGCTATAAATGATGCTTCTTGTGAAAGGGAGAAGAGATACAGAACAATATCTTAAGATAACAGCAGGACAAAGTGAAAGCTTTTTTAGGAAGAGGGAGATCGGCTTAAGTTGGTTGGTATCAGAGAAATAGCCAACAGATAAGACAAGACTGAAGATATGAAAGGGATGGGATCAAGAGCATATGTGAAGGGGTTAACTTCAAGAAGGCCACCTCTTCATAAGAAAGTCGAGCAAAGGAGAAGATAAAGGATGTTGATGTTGAAAGAATCTGAAGTAGAGCATTTAGAGTGAAATGAAGAGTTCCTGATGAATGGCTTCAGTTTTCTTTGTGTGTTGGTAAGGCAGTCTCACAAATCACAAGACTCCTGAGGCATAGCTACACAGTCAAGAAACAATTCGCCTGAAAAAGATGGGAGGAATTTTTAGTGCACTACAAGCTGAATATGTGACTACAGCACAACATGGCAGCCAAGGAGGTGAATGTGACCTGAGGCTACATTAAGGGAGGTCAGGGATTGTCCCTAGTTATTTGACCTGCTAATCTGTCCTAATGAAAAGTTTTACTATTTGATTTCTGTTTCCTCGCCTGTTGGTAGTTAATGCACAGGATGAACACTCAAGGAATATTTGCCCTAATGATGATTTTACATATTATACTCCCCCAGCCCCCACCACCCCTCCAGTGAACCTTCCATATTGAAGGGTTGACATGACATAGTACGCAGAAGGTACCTCAATCAGTCAATACGCACTTATTTAAATTTTCTTAGGAAGATTTTGAAGATCACTTGGCAAGATCACAATATGGTCCCCAACACCAGGGTCCTTTCTCTAGCTGAATTGCCAAGCCTTCAAACTCTTCTGCAGATATCACAACAGCAAAGGGCTACCAATGTTGTTTGAATGCCAAATGTACATTTACCTAAAAAAATATTTTACAGAAAACTCACACAAGACAAGAGATCATAAATCAGCAGACACCATATTGACTGTTCCTCTGCCCTTTCTGAAGCCACGCTGGCTCTCAGATAGATGATTATCTTTGAGGTGAAGGATTAGCCTATGAAGGAGGACTCTGAAAAGAATCTTGCCAGCAATGACTAAGAGAGAGGCCCCCTGTGATCATCATAGGACACTCTACTTCCTTCACCATTATAGAGATGGATGGTGGAGGCATCATTGATCTCCTTTTACCGTATAACCCAGAAGATTTCAGTCCATTTTTGTATAAGCAGTGGACCCACTGCCTTTGAATCTCAGTTGGAATAGAATCAGCACCAGGTGCTTTGCCATGTGAGAGGAGCCTAATGGCATTCAAAACCTCTTCTTCAGTTGGAAGTTCAGCAAGGGAAAGATTAACTTCAACCTGAGATTAACTGTCAATGTCTTCAGCATTGATTGATAACGGTCTGTTGAGAATACTATGGAAGTATTTAGCTCATCTCTCTAGGATCATGTCCTTATCACTAATAAATGTGGCTCCATCAGCCACATAGTTGAGATGTACCATAAGTCTTTGGCCCTTAAATAGCCTTCAAGACATCATAAAAGTGCTTTGATTTCTTACTATCAGCCTAAAACTGAATTTCATCTGCCTTCTTACTAAGCCAAGAATCTTGCATTTCTCTAAGCTTGCGGTTTACTTTTGGTGGAATTAAATACTGCCTTATTAGAGATCTATGAACTATCCTGTTGGCAAACCCTGTGAAGTTCTCATTTCCCATTTAACAGCTTTTTAATTTCTTCATCATTTTCATCAAACCAATCTTGATGCTTGTGAGTGTTCTGACCCAGATGAGTAAATGTGGTACTGTACATCAACTCTCTGAACATTGCTCATTCCTTTTCTGCTCCACTGTTGACAACTGTATTGGCTCAGCTTTCCCTCCAAGTTAGCAACAAACTGTTCAAACACAGAGAAGTGCTCTAATCTGTTGACATTAAGTCTTCTGATAAGTTGTCTTGCCTTGGAGCTGCCATGTTTGTTGAATGTGAATGTTTGGTTTGTAGAAGACGAGTCTATGATTGGTCCAGCACTTTGCACCATACATTGCCATAGTCACTCTCACATGCTATCTATCTCTTCTTACAATGACATAGTTTATTAAATACCAACGTTTGCTGCGAGGGTGCATCCATGAAATTTTATTGCATTTAGGTAAATGGAAAATAGTGTTGTTGATGAGAAGGTCGTAAGATGCATAAGTCTTCAGTTTAAAGTGATTACTGCTGTTGCTGTTTCCAACTCCATTCCTCCCAAGGACTCCCTATCATGTCAGTCTGTGACTACTCTGGCTTTAAAGTCACTAAGAATTGCAAACTTGTCCTCTTTTGGTACATCTTCAGGTCTTTGTAAAATTTTTCTTTGACCTCATCAGGGGCTCATCATGGTGGGAGCATAGGCACTGATGATAGGGACATATGGCACTTTCCTGCAAGTGGCAATCACATTGTCATGAGCTTGTTGTTCACTCCTTTGACAAGGCATATAAACTTGTTGACTGGATTAGCTTTAATTACAAAACCTATGCTATTAGCTTCACAGTACTCCTCATCGTGCCAACCACTCCAGAAAAAAATGCGTATCCAACTCTGACTTCAGTAAGCTGGCTGTCATTTGCCAACCTTGTTTCATTCAGGGCTTTTATTTGGATGTGATTGATAACTTTCGAGTTCTCTCACAAGAACTGTTCGTCTTTCATGGTTACTAGATTTCATGTTGTCCATAAGTGTGCACAAATTCCATGTACCAATGGTGAGTGGAATCATCTTCATAAAAGTTTATACGTTTTTTTTTTTTTGTATTTCAACCACAGGGTAGTGTTCCCAGCTGCCACACTAAGCAGGTCAGGGTTAGATTAGGTTAAACAAACAATTTTTAGGGCACCTTTTCTAGCCCCCTCCTCACACCAGGAAGTGAGCAGTGTGGTCCTTAAAAAAAAGGTTGCTCAGTTACCCAGGGGGCTGCTGAATTCCACTGCTCCTTCAGTCCAGTGAGAAGATGACCTTTTGGCCACCTGTGAGTAGGGTTGTGACTACAGCTCCCAGTGTATCAGCACCTGCAACTTCATTGCTTTCCTGTCGCCACAGGCCTTTGAGGTAGGTAAAAATGGTAAAATGGTATGGGTGATGTCTTTTGACTTGTGCATAAAGATGTGATTTCTAGGCTTTCATTTGTTTTTTGTCTTATCTTGTGTAGACATCAATCATTATCATTCTTGCATGTTAGTAATAGTAACAAAATCACATTTTTATAGATGTTAGAAATATATTGACCAAATATTTATAAATGATCTGTTTAGTTGAGGAAAACTATGTAACTAGTGTTTCAAAAGGAGAAAAAAATCTAATTTTTAAAAAAACGTATAACATCTGTACAGTTTTGGCACCGTACCTCGTGCCACTAAATTCCCAAAGTGTACCCCCTCAAAAAATTTGGTTTTTATTTTGCTTTAAATAAGTAGAAAAACTAGCTATAGAAAGAAGAGAGAAGACCTGATAATAAGGAAAGTAAGATATTTCTCCTCCCTCCCTCCGCCTAACTTCCACCACTGGTCATGTAACTTTGAAAAAGAACCACTTAACTAGCAAAAGACATAGCATTCAATGGAGAGGAGAGTCACACACTCCAAGCATACATGAATACCTAGAAGGAGTCACTCAGGGGAGGAAGCAGCTTCTAGGAGTGGGACCTCTGACAGCAGAAAAGGGAGCCAATTATGGACTCAAGAGAGAGTCAGCCCTAGCAATACAGAATCAAGGTATGGAGGGAAGAGCAGGCCTAAGGATCCCAGTTGAGCAGTATGGACATGGCACCCAGGGGAGAGCAGCATGAAGACTCTACAAAGAAAGGAAATTGGGACCTGACATTTCCATAGCTGTGAGTATCTTGACCACATGTTTCCTGTATGTGTGCCTTGTTACCATAATGCAGTGGTTCTCAACCTTCCTAATGCTGCAACCCTTTAATACTCACATGTGGGTGTATCTGTATGTGGGTGGTGTCTCGGTTCCTAAGACCATTGGAAATATGTGTAACCATCGGAAATATGTGTTTTCCAATGGTCTTAGGTGACCCCTGTGGCCCCTGTGAAAGGGTTGTTCGATCTCCCAAAGGGGTCATGACCCACAGGTTGAGAACTGTTGCCATAATGCTTTAAACAGGGTAGCTGCTCTTCTCATGGATACTGTGTATGTTGGTGAGGGCAGCATATCCTGGCCTACTCGGGTGGGGGGGATATTTTATAGTTATCATTCTTATTACGTTGTTGTTGTTCACCCTTTGTTCTTGAAGAGAACCATTGACATCAGAAGGGTGATGTCTTGACTTCCAAGTAAATTGGATTTAAGGGAGATGAAACTATGCAAAGTCACCAGCCCCACTCTCTCCCCAAAGTCATCAAAGTTCAGTAGCAAGACAAAAGTCAATATGATTGGTGATATCCCAGGAAGCAGTGGGTCTCAGTTTGTCTGAAGCCATGCACATTCAATGACAGAGGAATAGGTAAGAGTTGGGGCAAAACAAGTGTCCATTGGATGATTGTTAATGGGAAACTCACCAGCAGGAGCTCACGAGGTATAACTTTGGGAGTGTTTACCCACAGATAACCCACCCTAGAACCCAAGAGTAGTAACTACCTTCTTGGGACCTAAGCTTGAACTCCTGTGCAAGTTTGGAGAAATAACCCAGAGGGCCTGCTACACTATGAAATATATACATTCAGAAACAATACAACAGGATAACATAGAAATAGATCTGCCTAGTCTCAGACTGCATGGCATCTAAGTGTTCCAACATTTTGTTTTGGTATGGATCTGTGACTCAATTTGGTGAGTTGTCTGTAACTTAGAGTCATAGAGACTTGTCTTCAGGGACTGAGAAGTTAAGTGGTTTACCCATCATGGTCTCACAGATATTATTTGGTTTGGGATTTATTGGTTGGTTTGTACATTCTTATTACAGATGTCATTATGAATCATCAACAAACTAAAACACTCAATCATACAAAGAATAAAAAAGATTATATATGAGGCTACAAACTTTGTTATTTTTTTCAAGAGCATACATTGGTTTTGGATGTGTTCAATTAAGAAAACTCGTTTTACTCACCAGGCATGTTTGTTACAAGAGTTTTGTTCTTCTTTCTTTTTCTATGGGGAAGATGGGAGGGGAGGATTTTTGATAACTGAAAAAAAAAGTTTTTTAAGATATACTTTAAATTGAACAAAAAGTAATGACAAAAAGAATGTCATTCCTTGTTTCTGTGTCCCTTTCTGAATTTTTTTTTGTTTTCTTCTATATATTTTATATTATGATGCCCTTTACAGTTAGTATTTGTCAAAAGCAGAACCTGACCCCAGCCTTTCCTGACCCTTAGCCTGGCTCTTTAACCACCACACACCACTGCACTTCTTTTCCTTCTAATTCTCATCCTTTAAAGTACACCAGGTAGCGTTTGGTCCATCCTGACCAGTTGGAGGATGCATGACTTTAACTGCTTCACAGCCCCTGAAAAATAATGGCATCTGGGCCTTCAGAACTTCATTTGAATAGCATCTTCTCCATTCACCATGGCCAAGGAGGAGGTCAGAGAAGGAGTCAAGACTGAAAACAAGGATCCCATTCATTGGAAGGGGGGCAGTGCAAGATAGCTCAAGATCAAAAAGCATGTATCACTTAACAAACTAATGAAGGCCTATTGGGAATTGCCAGCTTTGTGCATGAGGCAGATCAGATTCCAACTTGACGACCAGGCAGTAAGTGAAACAAATACGTCCGAAATGCAAGATGAAGGTACACTGTGCAGAAAGTTCCAAATGCAGACATGAAGCTTAACTCAAAAATAAAAACAAAAACAAATACACCTGCTACCTACTCCAGAAATGAGCTCCCAAAGAAGACAATACATTAAAATCTATTCATGATTAAAAAATATATATTTGGTGTATCCATTTCCTGACTGATGTCCAGAATTCATTGTTTCCATCCTTTCCAAGCCCTCGCAGATCACAACCAAAGGAAACTATTAGAACTCTTCCTCCTCACTCCAAACTCAGATCAAAGAACATAAGAGCTTGAACACACCTTAGAAATTATTTGATCCAACCACCTTATATTATAAATGAAGAAACTAAGAACCAGAAAAAGTGGAATTTGGCCTTTGGGGAAAGTGTTATGATCATTGGGAGGAGGTGGAGGGTTAGGAGGGAGATCAATAGCCCTGCCTAACTGTCCTCCCTCACCTTTCCTAGTTATGAGCTCCCCCTTGCAGAGACCTTAAAGTCAAAACAGTGTGGAGTTGGCCTGCAGGGTAAAATTTCCTGGGCCTGCTGTGGCCTAAGGTGAAGCTTGTAAGACAGAAAGTTTTCCATCTGCTTTCTTTCACTCTCACTAAATGATCAGCCCACTTCATTTTCAGTTTCACATTTCCTCAGTGATGTCTTTTATGTTATTCTTGGTTTGACTTTTGCATCAAGCAAAGAACAATTCACGATCTGAGAAAAGCGTCTGTTGGATGTCACCGTTATCCTGCTGTACTATTAGAAGAGAATAGTTATAATTAAATTCACAACAGAATATTCTTAGTCCAAAATACCAGGCAGACTAAAGCCGTCCCTGAGACAGTCACAGGCTTTGAAGTCAGTACAATCAAACTCCATCTTCTAAACTCGGGCACTTCCACATATCTCTGATCTAAACCAATTTAGCACTGATTAGTCATCTCCTATATACCAGGGACTGCTAACTGTTGGGGTGGGGGTTTTTTTCATTAAAAGCACCTCTCTTCTGGTGGCAAAGTACTGGAAATTGAGAGAATGCCCATCAATTGGGGAATGGCTGAACAAGTTGCGGTATGTGATTCTGATAGAATACTATTAGGCTATAAGAAATGATGAGGACCTCAGGGAACTTACATTCTGTTGGAGGAGACAACAAGTGTGAGGGGATGTGTGATGTCTTTTGTTGCCCATGGAGGTCATGGATGTTAGTATAAATCTGTCTAGATGTGGCTAGCAGAGCAGCATGAATAGATCCCTAGAGTTTCCTCCACCCACTTTTCTCCAAGGGAAATTTCGATTCCTGCAAGGAGAGGAGGCAGGAGGTTGAGAGCAAAGGATGGCCACTCTGCCCTCTTCAGAGAAAGAGTACCAGGTTAGAATTATATCTACCTACCCCCTAAATATTTATAACACAGGGAAGATAATCTGTAGGTTCAGGCTGAGCTCCTGCTTGCTTTGTTCCCCTTGACAGGGAAGGAATGTATAGTTTAGCACATTACTTGACTGATGAACAATTCTTGGTGGTTCTAAACTGTCCTAAAATATATATTCACTGGGACCTGATTTGTGCAAATATGGTAGAGATAATTTGCTTTTAACTGTAGTATATAGATGTCATTCATTTTAAAAATCAGTACAGCTGAGAAAATTACGATCTGTTTTTGGATGCTCATTGTTTCTTATAGTATAATACTATTCCATCAAAATCACATACCCCAACTTATTCAGTCATTTCCCAACTGATGAGCATTGCCTCAATTTCCAATACTTTGCCACTGGAAAAGAGGTGCTATAAATATTTTTCTATATGTAGGTCCTTTTCCTTTTCCTTTTTAAAAAAATCTCTTTTGAGATACAGACCTAGAAGTGTTTGGGCTATGCTCATCCCTACCTGTGATTTCCTTTTCTCAAATTAAGAAATTTAAGCAAGCTATTCAAATAGAAGTGTAAAGTGAAATTTTATGAAAAATGTTGTATATGGAACTAGATTAATATCATGAGTTAAAATTTTTGTTTTTGTTTTTTATACCCAAAACCTTTTTATTATAGGTGGAGTGGGACAGCTGGACACAGTAAGTTAGATGATTCCAATTTTGTTGGCAACATCTAAAGCATCATAGTCTGGATCAAGTTGGACATAGGCCTTTTTTTCTCCATCAGGCTGGATCAGTGTGCTGACCTTGACCACACTGATGTCATACAGCTTCTTTACTGCCTACTTGATCTGATGCTTCAAGGCCTTGGACTTGGCTTTTGTCTGGCAGGGGGGAGGAGCAACAGCTTCCTACTTTGCCTTGGGCACCTTCTTAGGGGAAAGGTGAATTAATTTTTTTTTTAATCCTTTCTGAGGCAATGAACCTCACCAACCTAGGTGGTGCAATGAATAGAGTACCAGCCCTGGAGTCAGGAGGACCTTAGTGTAAATCTGGCCTCAGACACTTGACACACTTACTAGCTGTGTGACCTTGGGCAAGTCACTTAACCCCAATTGCCCTGCCCCCTCCAAAAAAGCAAAAAAAAAAAAAAAGTCCTTTCCCCTTTGACTTAGCAATACCACTACTAGGCCTGTATCTCAAAAGAGATTGTTTAAAAAGGAAAAGGACCAAGACCTACATATAGAAAAATATTTATAGCACCTCTTTTTGAGTGGCAAAGTATTGGAAATTGAGGGGATGCCCATCAGTTGGGAAATGACTGAACAAGTTGTGGTATGTGATTCTGAGGGAATCTTATTGTATTCTAAGAAATGATATGCAGGATGCTCTCAGAAAAACCTGGGAAGACTTTCATGGATTGACTCAAAGTAAAATGTGCTGTGTACAAAGTAACAGTAATATTGTAAGATAATCAGCTGTGCATGACTTTGCTATTCTCAGCAATACACTGATCCAGGACAACTCTGAAGGAGTTCCGATGAAAAATGCTATTCCCCCAAGAAAGAAATGATGGTGTCTGAACACAGATTGAAGCATAAAAAAATCCTTTCAAAACTAATTAAGTCTTACTTAGAGGCAACTGTAGAGGCAGCTGCTGTGTCTTATATAATAAAACTAGCTATCTCCCCCCTCCAAAAAATAAATAAAACAGAGAAAGAATGCCCCAAGCTTTATATCCAAGGCTTGACTCTTCTCGCCAAATGCCAGATCCACAAAGAACACACATAGCAAATAGCGAGTAAGCCTATTTGTCCAGTCCAATAGTAAACAGAAATCAGGAAAGGTATCTATACGTGTGTGTATACATATGTGTGTATATCTGTCTATCTACCTGTCTACCTATCTACCAGGCAACGCACAAAATGAATGAACTCTCCCACTGAGAACAAGATATCTCAGCTCAACCAAGAGAGATTGGGAATAGAGACACAACTCATGTGCCTTCTCTTCTTTGTGTCAGGCTTTCTCTCCCTTCAGGGACCTGATGAGAATGCAGTATCTTCTTTCTTAGAACTAGGAACCAGAAGACCAGAACCTTTCCTCTCTCAAGCTCTCACAAACTCTGTCCCTCAATCTCCACCAATAAGGAGAGCCCCTTGCAGATGGACTTTGAGCTTCAGCTTACACCAGTATCTATAAAGTCAAATACAGGGTAGTTTTTGAAGGACAGACTCTAAGAGCTGGGGAATTAGGAAAAGACTTGGAGAGGCAGTGGTGCTTGAGTCAAATATAACAAGGGGCACATCGAATTCACAAGCTTGTCCTAACTTGCCTCCAGCCAACCACATGTTCCAGCTCATTGATCAGGCACTTAGGGCATAATGAAGCAATCCTTGTCGTGACTACTGAGCAGCAAGAATTGATGAGTAAGTGGACCTTTAAAAAAGAGGTGAGTTTACCACTGGTTCTCTTCTTTGGACTGGCCAGGCGGCATGATGTAGCTCTGAGGCTCCTTGGGTAGGTGGGTGGGGGTGTGTAAGACAGCTCACTCTCTTCCCCATCCTGGACACTATATAGCCACGAGTACATGACAGCTAAAACCCACATCCTCTCACAGCTCTTCTGTTTTCTCTTTCTTTCCTGAGAATAGAGGAATGAACATCAGCCCTGAGATTGCTGTTGCTGAAGACAGCACCGAATCTGAGAGGTCTAGAGATCCTGTTTCCCTCGGCTAGAGCTCACTAGTTTCTGCAGGGTGAGTTCCTGCATTAGCTAAGACAGCCACCAAGGAGAGGAAGAACCCCAATCGTGGACTACATGTGCAAAAGACATGAACTTTGAAGAGATAATGCAGATCTAAGATGAAATGAAAGTGCATATTTAGTGCCCCCTTAAAACACTTTATGTTCTGATGAGGTTTAAGCCTCATCAACCTGGGAAACTGTAATACTATTAAGTTACAGAATCCTTTTTAAAATCTCAGTGTGAATTCATGCTTGTGAGCATGTTGTGTTCAGTGTTTCTTTTGTGTGTTATCCATATAAGTATCTGTCCCATGTCTGACTTGTCTGAAAATCTTTCTTCTTCCCACTTTGGAGAAATAGCAGATGTGACCTAAAATTTAAGCCTTAAGCAATTTTTCCCAGGGTAGCAGGTTGAAGGTTTAATGAGCTGGACGGTATGGGGCGGGGGGCAGGGGGGGGGAGACACCTGATCCTTTTAGGTACTGAGGCTCCCTGCAGTACCACACCCATGTCCATGCCTGAGTCCAGAGTAGGTAGGTCCCTTAATGGAAGAGGGGATGTAAGCACTCCAGCCTCTTGGGCCTAGCAAAAGTTACTGATTGTTAGCTGTTTGAAGGAAGAGAGAGATTTTAAGAAATGGATGTGAGGAAGGAGTGCCTTCTAAGCATGGGGAATCTGTGCAAAGAGTTAGGAAATGACTGAGCAATGTATAGTGCATAAAAGGCAAAAGTATACAGTAAGGCTGGAAAGGTAGGTTGGAATCAGGTTTTAAATGCCAAACAGAGGACTTTCTATTTGTGCCAAGAGGCACTAAGGTTTACTGTGCAGAAGAGGGATAGGGTCAGATCTGTTTGGGTTTGCGGGGGGTGGGTTAGGAATATAATTTTGGCAGCTATAGAGAAAACAGAATAGAGAGCAGGGCTGAGGTGGGGAGGCCATGCAAGAAATGACAAGGACCCAGGGCAGCTAGGTGGCGCAGTGAATAGAGAACGGCTCTGGAGTCAGGAGGACCTGAGTTCAAATCCAGCCTCAGATAGTTAATATTTACTAGTTGTGTGACCTTGGGCAAGTCACTTAACCCCAATTGCCCGACCTTTTCCCCTCCAAAAAAAGCTAAAAAAAGAAAGAAAGAAATGACTAGGACCTGAACTAAGATCTGTGTGAACAGAGAGAAGGGGACAGACTGATGATACTAGCACAACTGTCTCTGCAGCAGTATAGACTATGAACCTTCTTATACCATGCAACTCTTCTCCACATTCTCCCATCAATCCTCTATGGGGCTTCTACCCCAAATGTGAGGAACTTTCCATTAGATCTCTTGGCATTAGATGGATACAAATGGAGCACACAGGCTACCTACTGGTTTTCCCTTTTTTTCACTCACTAGATGACTGGCTCACCCCCTTTTCCAGGGACATATCTCCCCAATAGCACTTTTACACTAGTTTCCCTGTGTGATTTTTCATTGCTAATATGGTACCATCTGCTCACCACCCACCATGTGCCTCTACATTGTCCTCTGAACGATCTTCAACTTTAGTTCTTGGGGATTTATGGTATTCCATGACTACTAAGCTACAACATCTGTGATGTTTAAAAAGAAAAAAAGATGGGCCTTCTTTTCAAATAAGAAGAATATCAGTTAAGTTTTTCCCCCAGAATTCAGTTTTTGGTACCCCCCCCCAAATTTACTTTTAGTAATTGAATACTTTTCTCAATGGGGCTTTTATGTTTTCCTAGTCTTTCCTTCTTTTGCATTTAAAACTATGAAGCTGAATTGCCGGCTTTTCAAGTTCTTCCACTAGCTGCTAACAACTTACATTTCTATAGCACTTGAAGGTTTACAGACCTGTCATGTGGCTCATCTCCCAACAGCACTGTAAGGATGGATGGTAGTGTGGGTACAAATATCCCCCTTTTACAGATAAAGAAATTGAGAGTCAGAGAGACAAAGTAATTTGCTAGTCACACAGCTAGTGTCAGAGCTAGGATTTAAACCTGGATCTTCTGACTCTTATTCAGGTATCTTGGTCCTACCAACCAAACTCTCTCCATTCTGACACACTTGAAGGTACTCATCACAACTACCAACAACTGTCGTCGTTTGTCCTTCATTTTCGAAAAGGACACTGACATCAAGGAAGGTGATGCCATGACTTGCAAGTAAATTGGCTTCAAGTGAGGCAGAGTTGTGCAAAGTCACCAGCTTCACTTTCTCCTCCAGAGCCACTTGGATTCAGTGACAAGGCATAGATCAGGACCACCAGTGATGGCCCGCTACCAACAAATATACCCTCTAGGGATACCTCAGGGGTTGAAAGCCAGCACAGCTGGACCAGGGATTCAGAGCAACTAAGGCTTGGCTTCATGTTCCAAAAGCTGAGGGGGATAATTAATTCCTCTTTGGGATGTGGCGCCTCCCACTCTACCTCTCCAGTAACAGATCCCTGAAAGCCCAGGTCTGCTAACCACCTTCCATCCCCCCAGTCTTTTTTTTAAAAATTGATTTATTCACTCTTAGTTTACAAGATTCAGTTCCACAATCCCTTGAGTTTCAAATTTTCTCCCCTCCATCTTCCCCCTCCCACCCCCGCCCCATGGCAGCATGCAGTCAAGTACAGAATCTGCAAATACTTTTACATTGGACATTATTCTGGTTGTATAGAAGGGTTGTAACCAATGGAGTGGACAGTGGGAAAGAAGAAACAAAACCAAATATGGAAAAGAACGATAGCATGTAGATTGCTTCAGTCTCCATTTAAATTCTGTCCTTTCTAGATCTTTCT
>CM053599.1:193524972-193537708 GCA_028646575.1 Pseudocheirus occidentalis
CTATACTTTCTAGTGTTTTCAATAGGAATCATCCCTCCCCCAGTTTTAAGGCACTTCTCCAGAGAGCTGTCCCACTGGTGCAGAGGACTGTCCTCCCCCTGTCCCCCAAGACACCAGGGCTCAGCACAGGATCGGTTTAGGGAATCAACTTTAAAGGTCCCAGCTCCATGCAAGCCCCACTGGAAGCCACTTCTCCTATCCTACCCCATCTGCCATAGTAAACTCAGCCTTAGCTCTCTAACAGGAACCATGCTCCCCTAAGATTCATTTCCATTCTGCCCTCTGTGTAGTGGAATGTCAATGTACTTATGTCTTAAGGAACTGACTTCAGATCTTGGTTTTAGCACTTAGTTGCATGACCTTGGACAAGTCAACCTCTCTGGGGTTCTGTTCCCTCTTCTTTAAAATGAGTTGTAGTGGAGTCAGGATGACCAGAGTTCAAATGAAGCCTCAGACACTTACTAGCTGTGTGACCCTGTTGCCTCAAAACTCCAGTTGCCTCAAAAAAAAGAGGTGGTTGAAATTGATGACCTCTAAATTCTCTTCCAATTCTGAATCAGATCTTTGGGAGCTCACTGAAACCCAGCTTTCTTCTGAAGAAGTGCATCTCTTGAGACCTTCCCCAAGACTATTGTCTCCTCTCACACCCAAAGACAAGACAGACAAGAAGCTGGCTTACTCTTTGCTTCCCTCTGCTCCTTTTAGATTTTCTTAAGCAGCTCTGTGGCTCGGAGGATAGAATGCTGAATCAGTCAGGAAGACCTGAATTCAAATAGGACCTCAAAAACTTCCTAGCTGTATGACCCTAGGCAAGTCACTTAACTCTGCCTCACTTTGTTCAACTGTAAAATGGGACTAAATAAGAGCACCTACCTCAGGGGTGGCTAGGTGACACAGTGAATCCAGCCCTGGAATCAGGAGGGCCTGAGTTCAAATCCAGCCTCAGACACTTAACACTTACTAGCCATGGACAAGTCACTTAATCCTAATTGCCCTGCCTTCCCCCCTCCAAAAAAAAAGGGGGTGGGGGGTGGGGAAGAGCACCTACCTCCACAAGAGCTAAGCTATAGTTAGGATGAAAAGATACCTGTAAAATGCTTAGCACGAGTCCTGGCCCATAGTAAGCACTTAATAAATGTGTGTTTTCTTAATTTGTTCTCTACTACCATCACTGAACAACCACGTCTCCTGCTTTAAAAGTGTCCGGATTCTCGTTGCCCCTTTTTTTTGCACTGAGTCACAAGCAGCTAGGTGGGGCAGTGGCCCTCGAGTTCCTCATCTTCCTGAGTTCACTATGATGACCTTGGACACTTACCAGCTACATGACCCTGGACAAGTCACTAAGCCCTGTTTGCCTCAGTTTCCTCATCTGTAAAATAAGCTGAAGAAGGAAATGGCAAGCCACTCCAGAATCTTTGCCAAGAAAACCCCAAATGGGGTCGCAGAGAGTCTGACATGGCTGAAACAACTCAACAACAAATTGTGTTCTGGACATTGTGCCAAGTGACAAGCATGCAAAAAGAGTCAAAAGACAGTCTCTGCCTTCAAGGAACTCTCAACCAATAACCTTACTCTTCTGTTGTTCCCTGTCTTCCGTGAATCTTCCATCTTTCTTTTCAAAGAATTCCTTCACTCAATCTACAAACAAGCCCAGGTGTCCCTTATCCTTAAGAAAGCCTTCCCCTGACTCTGCAGCAAGCTCAAGGTACCCTCCGACCCTTCTCCCTTTCCTTGATGTCAGACCCGGACATTCTGCCTCTATTTCCTCATTCCTTAACTCTTTCCAGTCTGGCTTGGCTCCCCAGCACTTCCTGAAAAACAGCTGTCTCCAAAATCACTAATGACCTCCTTGTGACTAAATACAATGATCTTTTTTCTGTTCTCTTCATATTCCTTGACTTCTCTTCATCAAGTACCCTTGTAAACCACTTCGTGGACTTTCTCCATAATGCCCTCTCCTCCCTCAGTTTGCATGAAATGCTGCTCTGATGGTTCTCCCACTAAGGAGGACCAAGCCTTCTACGTATATCTATGTCTGTATATGTGTGTGTATACATACATGTATATGTATGTATACACACATGTGCATATATATTCACATACACGTGTGTATGCATATATATGTATGTACATACATATCTTTCATCTGTCTCTTTTCAATACAGATAGTTCTTGCTTTATGTAAAAAGACCTTCCAGTAGACCTCCACTTACACTTTTACATAATGTGGATTTGCTCATATATGTGGGGAACGAAGGGGAGGAGGGGGCCAGGAACATGATAACCCCATGGAAGAAGGTGGCGCGTGATTCGAACTGGGCAAGGGAAGATTGAAGAGAGAGCAAAAGGAACACACAGGCCAGGGCCAGCTGAATGAGGGGCCAGAACCAAGAGGAAGAACAGGGGGATTTAGGGGAGAAAGGCAAGAAATGTGGTACCCAAGCTCAGAAGACAGACATACTGCCAGATAAGTCAGTAGATAAGTAGAGTGGGGTAAGGGTCTCCTCTCTAGCTGCTGGAGGTCTCAAGCCAGGCCTCTGATTCTGAGGCGGCAGCCTTGGAGGCAGCAACAGCAGTCTCTCTGCACCTCTATTCTATGATTTTCACTTGGAGGAAGTTCTTTTAGGGTTTTTTGAGGGGGTGGGGATAGGAGTCCTTAGAGTACCAAGCTGAGGGGAAGAAACAGAGAGAGAAAGAGGAGAGGGAAAATGTACAGTATTGCACAAAAGTTAACATAGATGTTTATTTAGAATGCTGATTTCTTTGAGAATTCGTTCTGTAAAATCTGCTTAATGCAAATTTACATAAAACAAGAACCGTCTGTATACCTTCCCAGTGAATTCATCCATTCCCTTGACCCTACTTGTCACCTCTATACAGATGACTTTTAAATCTGTATCTTCACCCCCATCCTCTCCCCATACCTCTACTAATTGCTAAATATTTCTCTTTTTTTTGGAGGGGAGAAGGCAAGGCAGTTGGGGTTAAGTGACTTGCCCGAGGTCACACAGCTAGCCAGTGTGTCAAGTGTCTGAGATCAGATTTGAACTCAGGTCCTCCTGACTCCAAGGCCAGTGCTCTATTTACTGTGCCATTTAGCTGCCCCTGCTGCTGAATATTTCTACTGGACACCCTGTAAACACCTCAAACTCAAAGTTTTTCCAGTTTTCTTACACCTTACTTCCCATCATGTAGTGTTTGATCCAGTGACACTGGCCTCCTGGCTGTGTCACAAATAAGACGCCGCATCTCTCAGCTCCAGGCATTCTCTCTGGCTAACTCCTATACCTGTAATGCTCTGCCTTCCGCTGCTCTCGCTACTGACCCTTCTGGCTTCTTTTAAGTCCCAACTAAAATCCCACCTCCTACAGGAAGCCTTCCCCAACCCCTCTTAATTCCAGTGCCTTCCCTTTGTTAATTATTGCTTATTTCTCCTGTATGTAGCTTGCTTTGTATATCTTTGCTTGGGTGCTGTCTCCCTCTATTAGACTGTAAGCTCCTTGAGGGCAGGAATTGTCTTTTCCTTCCTTCTGTATCCCCAGATCTTGACACAGTGTTTAGTGCATAGTAGGAGCTTAATAAATGTTTATTGAATGAAAATGTTTAAAATACCATTCTCCAACTCATCCAGGCTCATAGCCCGAGTAATTTTTTATTCTTTTTTTTCCTCCCTCAGTCCTCACATCCCATTTATTGCCAAACCCTCTTTGCTCGAACTTTGATAGTATCTTTCAAATGTCTCCTGACCTTTCCACCCATAGGACCACCACCGTAGTTTGGGTCTTCATCACCTCTAACCTAGGCTGTTATGATAACTTCCTAAACGGCATTTCTGCTACCTCCTATGCTCTCTCCTAGAGGATCCTCTATACCAGAAGTGTCCAACTCAAGGCCTGCACAATACTCCCAGCTGCGGCCCAACCCGGATCAAAATGTAATTGAAAAATATTTAGCAAAATAAATAAAAATACGATGAAACATAAATAGTATAATAAATTATCTAATCTAATTATCTAATATATTATGTAATATAATAATACAACAAGCAGCCCACAGGGATCCTGATACGGTTAAATGGGTCCTGTTCTTATTTGAGTTTGATGTGAATTTAATACCACTGCTCTTTACTATTTCTCATGTAATCTCCCTAACACACAGCTCTTGGTTCAACATTGACAACTAAATAAAGTAGAAACTGCATCTGACATTTCAATCCCTTTGCAATCTAGTTCTAACCTACATTTTCCTTTTCTAAAAAATCATTTCTTTATTTTTAGGTTTCAACATTCACTTCCATAAGATTTTGAGTTCCAAATTTTCTCCCTATCTCTTCCCTCCCACTACCCCAAGATGGCTTATAATTTTATATAGGCTGTATATGTACATTCATAATAAACCTATTTTCACATTAGTCATGTTGTAAAGAAGAATTAGAACCAATGGGAAAAAAACATAAGAAGAAACAAATAAAAAAGAGAGAGCAAATAATATGCTTTGATCTGCATTCAGACTCCATAATTCTTTTTCTGGATGTGAGCAGCATTTTCCACCATGAGTCTTTTGGAGTCTTCTTAGATCCTTGCATTGCTGAGAAGACCAAAGTCTATCAAAGTCAGTCATCACACAATGTGGCATTACTACTGTATACAATGTTCTCCTGGTTCTGCTCATTCCGCTCAGGATCAGTTCGTATAAGTCTTTTCAGGTTTGTTTCAGTCTATTCCGTCTTGTACTCTACAACCTTGTCTCCATTCTCATCCTGCCCTCTTAACTTGCCTTTACTAAGGCCAGAAAACCCCAGGTCAGAAACCTGTATATTCTCCCAAAGACTGCCCTCCCTCTCCCCTTCCCCACCAGCCCCCATGCAACAAGACAAACCCTACTTTGTGGTTAGTTTTTGCAGTGATCTGCCCGGCTATTTCTACTATGTCCAAAACCGAAAGAACCAAAGAAATGGAAGGCAAAAATCAAACCGTTCTCATCCTCACAGAGCTCATATTTACTTGGGGGAAATAAGAAGTGTATGTGTGTGTGTGTGTGTGTGTGTGTGTGTGTGCACGTGCGCGCGCATGTGTATAATGAATATTAGCACTTGCACAGAACACTTAAAGTGTCATCTTCATCAGAAGGCAAGGGAGCATATTTCTAGGGAAGAAGTTACTAGTCGAATGTAGAGACCTTGGAGCATTTATAGACAGGCAGCCCGGCATCCCAGTGATCCAGCCGTATTGTGTCCAGCTCAGTGCTGATGTTCTCTGGACCAAAGGGTGACTTTTAAGACTCACACTTTGGTGTCTGAGATGAGGATTCATCCCATATTGATGCCACATAATAACATGAACTTGATGGAACTAATGTTATATAGGAACGGTGATGAAGATGATCCCATTCTCCCCAGGATGGGAGACAGATGGAGTGAAATCCTGAGGTATGAGGAAGAAAAGGACTTCTGTGGTTTTATTTTCAAAGTATGGTATCCTTTTGTCAAAGTTAATTAATGTTAAGTGATTAAATCAAATTAGGGTACTAGTCACTGACACAATAGAAAGCATAAAACCTAGGGGCTCAAGCCAATAGTACTAGAGCAGACAGACCCTCAGGATACCCCTAGAATCTTGAAGGGCAGATGTAGCTGGCCTGGTTCCAGGACAGTGAGACAGAAAGGAATTGCTACCTAAGTATGAAATTAGGTGGTGCAGTGGATAGAGTGCTGGCCCAGAGTCAGGAAGACTCGAGTTCAAATCCAACTTCAGACGTGTAATAGCTGTGTGACCCTGGATGAGTCACTTTACCCTGTTTGCCTCAGTTTCCTCATCTGTAAAATGAGTTGGAGAAGGAAATGGCCACCCCTCCAGTATCTTTCCCAGAAAACTACAAATGAGGTCTCGAAGAATCAAACATGACTCAAAAATGACCAAACAACAGCAATGTTGGTGTGTGGTTCTCTAAGTCAATACATCACCCACAGAAATCCTTACAAGTGACTTCAGAGCCACTTCTCTGCTTGAATCCAATACCACTGATCTAGACCAATCCCCTCATCTTGCCATAGTTGTCCAGTCAGGTCCCACTCTTTGTGGGAAGTTTTCTTAGCAAAGATATCGGAGTGTTCTGCCATTTCCTTCTTCAGCGCATTAAGGCGGAGGTTAACTGACTTGCCCAGGGTCACGCTGCTAGTCCATGTCTAAGGCTGCATTTGAACTCGGGTCCTTCTGACTTCAGGCCCAGCACTCTATCTACTAAGTTACCTAACTACTCCTCATTTTACCCATGAGGAAACTGAGGCTCAGAGAAGAGAGTGACTTTCCTCAGATCCCACAAAGAGTGAACGGTGAAGCTGGGGTTCCACCTGAAGCCCTCTGACTTCAAAGCCAACACTCTTCTCACAGTACCGTGCCACATTTGTGGTTGGGAAACTGCAGGCATGAGGCCTGTTTCATGGGAGGAAGGGGAGTGTGTGAATCCCCCTTCCCCATCTCTGCTCCATCCAAGGCATGAGCCCCCTTCCAGGCTCCGTCCGATGTACCCTCTTCCCTTTGACTGCCCAAAGACAGTAAAGAAACTGCTCTTGAAACCCAAGACGTCCGCAGCCTCCCTCTCTGTCCCTCCCACAAAGGAGCTGAATGTGAGCAATGACACTTAAACCAGTTTATTACCCTCCCTCCTTATTCCTTTTCCCACTCACTGAGATCTGAACTCAGAGAGCTTCGGGGTCTCACCATCCTCAAACAGCTTGAGAGAAAAGTCAACCACAGAAGCTGCCTGGGTCAAGGCCCCCAGAGAGATGACATCAATATGAGGCCCACAGAACTCGGGAAGGTTGTTCAAGGTGATGCCCCCACTGGCCTCCACCCCAACCCGCGGGAACTTAGCCTTCACCGCCGCTGCCGTGGGGTGCAGCATCTGTTGGAGAGAAGAAAGGGGGAGGTACACGCTAGACCCGCGGCATCCTAACCAATGGCTCCCCTCCCAGCAGAGAACCCCCTGTTGAGTCCAGCCTCACCTCAGGGGAGAGGTTGTCCAGGAGGACAAGGTCAACACCGGCCTGGGCAGCCTTCAGAGCCTCTTGTAGGCTACTACACTCCACTTCCAGCTTCAGGGCAAAGTTTCCTGCTCTCCGAGCCCTTTGAACAGCCTATGGTAGAAGATGGGGTTAGGGACAAGGCCTGAAGAAAAATGTGTAGGTGGGGGCTGGTTTGGCTGCCGTGATGGGACAGATGGGACCAGGAAAATCATAATGATTGTTATAATAACAACTCGCAATTCTGTAGCACTTCAAGATTCATCAAGTACCCAAAGCTCTGTCCTGTGTCTCTTTTCATTCTATGCCAGAGGTGGGGAACCTGTGTCCTCAAGGCCATGTGTGGCCCTCTAGGTCCTCAAACTTCACAGAACAAATCCCCTTAATAAAAGGATTTGTTCTATAAAACTTGGACTCCGTCAAAAAGCCACACCCAGGGACCCAGAAGGCCCTCGTGGTCACAAGTTCCCTACCCTTGGTCCATACTATATAACTGGTCTCTCCCCGCTACTTTGACTGCTCTTCCACTCACCTACCAAGGTGATTTTACTCAAGCGTAGATCTGACCATGCCAGTGAGTTACAGGGAGGCCTCCAAGATTAAATTTAAATTCCTCTATTTGGCATTGAAAGCCTGTCATAACCTGGCCCCTTCCTACTTCTCCTGTCTTCTTATACCTTACTACCATCTAGCAACACTGACCTACCTGCCGATGCTCCCATCCTCCTTAGACTGGAGGTCTCCATGATGGAACACTCTCCTCTCACCATAGCCTCTCTCCCAGAGGCTTCCTTCATGACTCAGCTCACCTAATGCTATATCTTCCTTCTGTTCTGCATATACACCCAATATTTACATGCTGTCCCTCTCCCCCCCACACACCTTATTAGGATGTATGCTCCTTGAGGGAAAGGACTGGTTTTGCCCATAAGCTCAGCATTTTGTTTAGTCATATCCAATTCCTCTGTCACCCTGTGGATTGTGCTAGCCATGGGTTTCCTTGACAAAGATACTGAAGCAGTTTGTCATTTCTTTCTCCAGTGGATTAAGGCAAACAGAGGTTAAGTGACTTGCCCAGGGTCACACAGCTAGTGAGTATCTGAGGTCAATTTTTTTTTTGTTTGCTGGAGATATTTATTAAAGACACTACTAAAATTTTGGCAAACATTCCAAAAATCAGATTTGTAAACATAATGCTTCCTTTTTTCAATTGGCAACACTTTGAAAAGACAATACGGTAAGACAACACAATTTAAGCCAAAGTTCAAAATCTTTACATCTTTGGCCAAATAACTTATATTCCCGCATGATAAAACAAGCGATAGTTTAAATCAAAGCAAACAGATAAACTGCATGAAATGAAAGTTTGTGCTGTTTGATGAATCACAGTATTTTATAGTTAAATATATCTGTTCTTTGTTATATTCCTGTCACCCAGGAGAAAAAAAAATCTTTAAATATACATTTTACGTAGGCAATAGCTTCTTTGCATATTTCTCTTCAAAAAAAACTTTATAGCATATATTAATAGGTTACCTACATGTTTAATTTTATAATTTTGCCCCCAAATTATAGATCAGTTTCATTTTCATAACACTGATTTTCCCCAACATTAACAAAGCTGAAAAACTGTTGAAATGGAAACGCTTTTGTCTTCCACATTACAAGTAGCAGTTTTATAGGAAAAATCCCAGAGTAACACTCGTCAGTTGTTTTAACCGGAGCATTTTGGCCTACTAAGTAAGAGTCGCAGCTTTTTTTCTTCATGCACGCTCACACCCACACGACTTGAATTTGAACTCAGGTCTTCCTGAACAACCCTGTGAAGTAGGTAGTACAAAGGGAAGAGGAAAGAGCCTTTATGCAGCGTCTATTGTGTGTCACCCACAGTGCTAAGCGCTTTTACAAATATTACTCTGTAGCTAGTACTATTATTATCCCCATTTTACAGTTAAAGAAACTTGGGGAAATAGAAGTGAAGTGACATGCCCAGGGTCACTCAGATAGGAAGTATCTGAAGCCAGATTTAAACTCAAGCCTTCCTGACTCCTGGGCTGCTGCTTTATCTACTGATCCATTAGCTGCCACTAATGTAAATATTATTACCCTCATTTTACAAATTGGCTTAAATTCAATAAACATTTATTAAGCACCTAGTATAGTACCAAACACTGCTCTAAATGCTAAGGATACAAGGAGAGACAAAAGACAGCCCTTGACCTCAAGAAGGTTACACATGAGGAGCTGAGTCTCATAGAAGGAAGGTAACTTCCCCAGGGTCATACAGCTCAGATATGAAGCCATGTGGGATGTGGTTATCTAGCTGTCATTGGGTTTCAGATTGCAATTAGGCTGGGATTTCATCGGAGTTAACAGTTAGAGGCTGGGATTAGGGATAGAGCAGGACTGGTACAGTTAGACTGGAATCTCGGACCATACCTCTTCCACACCACCGGCCGCCATGACATGGTTGTCCTTCATCATCACTAGGCCCCCCAGGTCATAGCGGTGTGCCACTGCACCCCCCACCAGCAGCCCGTATTTCTCTGCCAGGCGGAAGCCGGGAGTGGTCTTCCTGGTCCCTGCCACGTGCCCAGTCCAGCCTGCGGCCCGGGCCGTTTCCACGGCAGCTGCAGCAGCGCTGGCCACCCCACTGCATCGGGCCAGAGCGTTGAGTGCCACCCGTTCCCCCAGGAGCAGGCGATGAGCGGGGCCCCGGACTTCAGCCACTCGAGCCACCGGCACCAGGTGGGAGCCTTCGGGGAAGAACCAGGTCACCTGGCAGTCTAGCCGGGAGAAGACAGCGTCAAAGAACGGCCTCCCGGCCAGCACCCCAGGGGACTTGGCCCACAGGACAGCTTGGGAAGGGGCTGCTCTGGCCACCAGGGCTGCAAAGTCAAAGCCAGGACAGTCCTCCCTTAACCAGGAATCTGCCAGGGCCTCCAGGGTCTTGGGGGGCAGAAGCAGGGCGACGTCTAAGAGAGAGGAAGAGAAAGGAGGTTAAGTCAGCAAAGTGACCACAGGGACCAAGTGTGGAATTGATACAATATTGCCATCTGCTGGACAGAGAAAAGAATCGGAACGCCCCTGAGTGCCCCGTTCCGGGCCTAACACAGCATTAGAGTCTTTCAGGGATGTTGCAGTGGTTCTCAAACATTCTGGTCTTGGGACCCCATTGATTCTCTTAAAAATTATTGAGGACTTTCCCCCAAGAAGTTTTGGTTTAATGGATCATGTCTATCTTATTAGAAAATTAAAATGAGAAAAAATTCAAATATTTTTCATTCATTTAAAAACAATAGTAAATGCATTGCACATTAATATATTTTTATAAAAAATAACTTTTCTAAAACAAAGATTTTCATGAAAAAAAAATGTCATTGTTTTGCACGTTTTGGGAAATCTCTTTAATGCCTGGCTCAGTGTAAGACAGTTGGATTCTCCTGTGTACTTCTGCATTCAATCTGTTGTGATAAGTTGTTCTAGCTGAAGTATATGAAGAAAATCTGACCTCACAAAGATTTATAGTTGGAAAGGGGAAGAGCATTTTAATTGGCAAAAAAGTCTTAATATTATGATGAAAATAGTTTTGACCTCCTGGATGCCCTTGAAAGAGTCTCAGAGACCTTTAGGGGTCAAGGGCAGACTTTGAGAACCCTGCTATAGAGTTATCCTGAGGTCTGGCTGGAAAATTTGAACTTTTTATGTTTTACTCCTGGAGAAAGATAGCCTGAGCCTCAGGACACTGCCCCATGGCTACCCTAGTAGTTTCCCTGCTTGACCAAACTGAAGAATAGCCTCCCGACCCCATCCCAATTACCACCACCAAGTTCCAGGGCCCTTTCTAAGGAACCAAATATCCTTTCAGAACTGATAGGAGATTATCTCTAGGGGTGGGGAACCTGAGGCCCAGAGGCCACATATGGTATTCTAGGTCCTAGGTGGCCTTTTCTGTGAGATTCTGTGAAATTTTGATTTGGTCAAAGGGCCACACTTGAGGACCTAGAGGGCCACATGTGGCCTTGAGGCCACACCCCTGATCTAGCCCAACCACCTCATTTCACATATGGTACAAAAAGAGCATATGTCAGAGCCCAGTTATTCTAATTCACTGTCCAGTCCTCTGGACTTCTACTTTCAAACTCCTAGCATTCAAATCAACTAATCAATAACCATTTAATAAGCACCCTCTATTTGCCTAATATGCTAGATGCTAGTAATACAAAGGCAAAAGACAAAGACAAAAAAAAAATCCCTGCACTCAAGGAGTATACATTCTGTATAGGAAGATGGCACATATAAGTAAACACAAAATATACAGGATGGGGGCCAGAATTTGGTGGCTAGTGGAAGTAACAAGGTACTAATATGCTGATAAAGTACAAAGACCTCCCACCCCAAACCTTGTCAATCCTTCCCAAGGTATGAAAAGATACTAGAAGGGCAGAAAGGGGTAGCTTTGTGGGGGTGGTCCCTGCATTTATGCAAGATGGCAGGAGGGAGAGGGGAAGGGATTTTCTCTCCTCCTCTCAGCTTGACTTTCCACAACAGATGATGGCCCATCTGGAAGTATAGCTACTTGCCAAGGAGGAGGGATCCCATCTAGGATGGAAGAGTTTGGAATGGCAAGCAGTTTGTGGCAAAGAATAGAGACCCTGTCCAGAAAGACAAAGAGAGAGAAAGGCTGCATTCCAAAAGGAGCAAGACCCCTGGAAGCATAGAAGAGAGCTGCCTATGGATCCAGGAGATAACTAACCCTGGAGATGAGACTCAAACCGAGGAGGGAGGAGAGGAGCAGACCCAGGGAGCTCTCCTGAGTGAACAGCTCGGCAAAGATGCCATGAGGACTCCACGGGAAAGGGCACTGGGACTCTCCAGTGCAGAATTGTGCATTGCCTTGGACATACATTGAATGGATGAGTGCCTCACTCCCACTGTATTTATTCTAAGAGCCCACTCTTCCTACCTGTCCCATGTGTATCTGTGGGAGAATGCATCCCAGGTTTATGGGAGGAATATTTAATAGGTACTGTTCATTCTCAGTCATCTTAGTCTTTGTTTTGAGCTAATTGTGTCTACAAGCTGATAACTAAAGTAATCTCACAGGGGACAGGTTCATGAGTTATAGTTTTAAGAGTGGGTGTTCACAAGATATCCTTGGAACCCAAGGTAGCAGTCACCTCCCTGGGGACCCAGCCTGCAAACTTGTGAACACCAACTTAAAGAAATAAGCCTAGATTCAGTGCTACGTTCAAAATAAATATCAGGTAATTTGTCAAGGGGTAGGGACGCACTTACTGCTGGGGAAATTAGGACAGCATCATGGTAGGAAGTGGTACTTAAGGGAAGCTTTGAAGGCAGCTGGGGTCACTAAGATGAGGAGGGGATAAACACCTTTAGAAAGGCCACTCTCTACTCTCTGCCCTCTCCTCCATACATACACATATTCCCCAGGCACGAGAGGCATACGGAGATGCTGGTAGAGCTGCACCATCAATTAAAAAGGGGAGTGATGTATTATAAACCTAGAAAGGAAGACTGACACCAGATTGTGAAAATCTTTAAATGCCAAACAGAAAAGTTTGTATTAGAGCCTGTGTTTGTACCAGACAGTGAGGTCCTTTCTCAAGCTGATTCGCCAAGCATTCAGACTGTGAGAACACAACTCCAACGGTCTGGCCACAGTATTTGAATGCCAAATGAACGTTTGCCTAA
>CM053599.1:193547387-193596308 GCA_028646575.1 Pseudocheirus occidentalis
GGGGGGGTGAAGGAGGGAGCGGCTTAGCATCTGGTGCCTTCATCTTTTCCCGGAGGATGGATGACTTCTGTTCCCGAGCCCCCTTACACTTGGGGTGACAGAGGGCGACCGTCCCAGACCGGGGATTCCCCTCGGTCGCATACACTCGTGACCCTACCACCCCACGCCCGACCCCGTAGGCCCTTGTAGCGCTGGGGTCCATTGTAGGGACACCCAGCCCTCAGTACACCCCTACCCTAAACCCGCCTCAGCTCCCGGTCCATCCCTTACAAGCGCCCCCTTAATATGTAAATGAGCAGGGAGTCGCTGGAACCCCGCGGGATTCGGCGCTCACTCCGCTTGCGCGCCCTCACCTGGGGCTCCGGGAAGGGGAGAGGAGAGGAGGGGAGGGGGCGGGGGAAAAGGAACGCTATCGCGGGGGCTACATCCAGGGCACGGCTCAGGAGTCAACCGGAAGAGATTCCCAGGAAGGCGTAGAAACCCCCGGAAGTGGCTTCACTCGCTTTTAAAAACTTTGTTGGGGAAGAGGGCGGAAATAAGAAACTAGAAACCATGCAGGTGACATCACTCTCCGTGGGCGGAGGGGATGGCAGCGAGGGCGGAATTTGCGACAAAGTGATCGGAAGTAGCTTCTATCCCTTTAGGCAGTATTGAGGGCGGAAACAGCGTGTGCCCTGAAGGGACACCAAAAAGGAGGGGGATAGGGAATGGAGGAGGGGGAGGCCAGGGAGAAAGGGGCTTCCCCGATTGCCCTTGGCTAAGCTTGAACCAGAATAAAGGGTTCTCGGGGTTCCGTCCTTCTTTCTGGGAGAAAGCCATCCTCTCTCCATCCTTTCCCCCTCCCCAGCTTCACTAAGGACAGGAACACAGATTTCAGCTTTGTCTGTCCTTGGGGGAAACCTGGGGAATCTCCGTTAATTCTCCGATCACCCCCCAGTCCTCTCTGAAAACCTAGCGCCCTCTAGGACCCAGAAGGAAGTCTCTTTTCGTTCTAGGGCCCATCCCCCGGAGGATTTCCTGGTTCCTGGGGTGGGGTGTGAGCCATCCAGAGATTGGCAAACGACCGCCCCGCCCCCGCACCTGTTCCCACCGCCCCAGCCCGGAGGGATCCTCCCGCCCCCCAGCTCTCAGGTAGGCCCAGGGTGGAGTCAGGGTCCCCCAGCACCAGCGTCGCTTAAGGCTGGAGCCCCAGTTGCCCCCCACCGAAGTGCCCCCGCCTGGGCTCCTGTGTCCGCTGACCTCCTCCCTGCTCACTCGCACCGCAAGCACTGGGAGTACCAAGAACGGCTAGGGGCCCTGGTGGGAGTTACTAGTGTAATGTCAGGGCTAATCTGTCTCGTGTCCAGATAGAATTTCCACGAAGGCAGCGACAGGCTTCTCCCCAGAGGATCCAGGGCAGAGTACTTGCCCCTGATCCACCAACCCCATGATACTTTTCCCCCCACGCTTTCCTTAAACCCACGATCCCTTCTCAGGTTTGGCTACCATGAAACTACACCGGAAGCCTGTGCTTAGCTACCTTCGGGGAACGGGAGCCCGTGCCCCAGACCGGGAAGGGCTCTTGCTGAAGAAAGGAACCCGCAATTCCAGCTACCAACGCCGCTGGTTCATCCTCCGCGGCAATCTCCTCTACTACCTGGAGCACCAAGGGGATCGAGCTCCCCTGGGCCTTATCCTGTTGGACAACTGCCGGGTGGAGCCCCGGGACAGTGCCAGCGAGCCCTACGCCTTCGTCATCCTGGCCTCGGCAGAAGGTGGCCGGTGCTACAAACTGGCGGCCGAGACAAAGGATGATTTCGATGGCTGGCTTCAGGCCCTGGTCTGGGCTGGATGGAGCCAGCTGTGGGAACTCCTACGGCCCTTACAGGAGCAGTATCAAAGAGTGTGCCAGGAAGCTGGCGTGGAACCCCGGGCCCCACCGCAGGAAGACTGGTTTCTGGGCCTCTCTTGCTCTCCAGCCCCCTCTGGCTTCCAGGAGCTGCACCAGCGCTTAGGGGAAGAGATCCAGGCACTTGCCAGGTCCAGGGCCACCAGGAGGCAAGTGGACCTCATGGAGTTTGGGTGACAGAGGAACCAGCCTCCTGGGCTTGGGGGAGAGGAAGAACGTGGCAGCTCTAAGTGCACTCTAAGGGACATCTGGGATTGACATTTAGTCTTGGTACAATTAAAATAAAATAGGTTCACACAACCTGGAAGCACACTTCAATAAAAGTCCCAAAGCCAAACATTCATCTCATCAGTATCTATTGTAAAATCTATCCATTCCAGCCCTGTGCCCCAACCTCCTAAAAAAAAAAAATAACCAGGCAAGAGTCAGGTGTAGGGCAGGACAGTAGATTTGTTCTTTCCTGGTTCCACAAAGCTCTGTACAGTTGCAGGGTGGGAGAGGGAGCAATGCAGTAGGGGAAGTGAGGGGGCAGAAAGAGAATGTAAACATGAGGGCCCCCCCACCCCCTTAGAGAACAGAGAGGACACCCAACCCAAAGGGGAGCAAGAGGTTCAAGGAACAAAAAAAGGTAGGAGAATGAGGAAGAGATCACAGAAAAAAAATAGGGTGCAAGAAGGATGAGATGGGTGTGTCAGACTGGAAGATGTGGTAGAAAGAGTATATGAAGAAAAGCAGCTAGAAATGGGACTGAAAGGCAAGCAGTCTAGCTGAGGGACTCTTCTTGCTGCAGGTCAACTCCCCTTAAACCAGAGAACAGAGCAAGAGGGGAAGTAGAGACTGAACCCCGGCCCCCAGGGTCCTGTGTACATAGTTACAATGCAGAGACATCAGATATATATATATATATGCCTATATATATATATATATATATATATATATATATATAATATAGAGAGAGGCCCCTCCACCTCCCAGTCTGGCACAGAGAAGAGATGCAAGGAGATGGTTAAGGCTTGAGGGAAGAGGAGAGGCTCATCCCGCTCTTGTGGAATTGGGAAGCTAAACCACCAAGAGTGAAAATGTAGGAACAGCCAAGGCCCATCTTCAAAAGTCCACTCATGCTAGAAAAAAGTTTGAAGAGGTTAGATCAGCAAGAAGGGGAAAAGGAGGAATCAGTTGGAACAACTTGGCAAGGTAAAGGAGAAACTTAATGGAGTCAGGAAAGGAAGAACACTGGTTGAGTGGAATAGGAAAAGGGGTGGGGGTGGGAGACGCTCAGGGCTTACTCCACATTGTCCCATGAAATGCTGCTTAATTTGGGATTTCAAGCCCACTAGACAGGACTTGCTTGAGGGACAGGGTCCAGCAACAGCTGAGAAAAATACCGGGTCAGTTCCAGATGGTGGAACAGGGCCCGCCGAGGATTCTGGGGAAGCAGTACTAGCTCCTTCTGCTTCTGTTGAGATATGGCCACTTATACCAAGATGGAGAGAAATAGCCTTCTCTAAGAGAGAACATTACTGTCCAAGTAGAATGAAAGGAGACCTATGGCTGGATCCCTGGGTCTGGGAGGTCAAGGGAGTGCAAAGGACAGGCAATGAACTTCATCATGGTGAAGGGAAGCCAGTGCCCTTACCAGCCCCAGTATGGTTAGAAGTAAGCATCCTGTCGCACCCCAGCTGCTGAATTCCCATCCCCTCCATCTTGTGGGGGTGGAGAACTGTCAGCCTTCCGTCGAAGAGACACCTTCCGTCCCTGGGCCTTCTTCTCTTGTTTCTGCCTCTCCTTTTCCCGTTCCTTTTCCTGTTTCTGTCTCTCCTTCTCCTGTTTCTGTCTCTCCTTCTCCTGCTTCTGAAGCTCCTTCTCTTGCTTCTGCCGCTCCTTCTCTTGTCGCTTGGTCTCCTTTATCTGTCCCAGAGGTGTGCTGTTTCCAGTTGGTGAGGGCAGGGAAGGATGGAGCCCTTCAGCTGTGACCACAGGGCCTGGAGCAGGGCCAGCACTGGCTCTTCGAACAGGAGGCGGTGGGGAAGAAGCAGCTCCACCTCTGGAGGCACGACTTTTGAGGCCTGGAAGGCTGAGGAGGCTAGATGATGGACCCAGGGGGGGTTGCTGTCGCCTTCGCTCCTCATGGATAGCCCTTGAGCCATGGAGCCTCCTGGATGGTCGGTATTGCAGCTCCCCCCTGGTCTCTCTCCACTTTTTTAGCTGAGCAGCATTTTCACGCTCTATCAGGGCCTCTGTCACAGGGAGGTTTGTTACCTGAAACGAGAAAAGTGGGGCATGAAGCACAAGAGTCTCAGAACAGCAGAAAGGGGCAGCTGGCTCCAGGAAATGTAGAGATGCCAGGCAAGAGAGGACAGGAGACACCTACTTCATGCACGAGGAACTCTTCCTGCATGCACTGCTGAGGTAAGTTCCTCAGCTGCTCCATGGTCTCATACATTCCCTGGCAGGACCGAAGCTTCTCTACAGAGCCCAGCGTATGCCGCAGAAGCACCAGAGCCACCCTGAAGATGATCTTGACTCCTAAGGGAAGATTAGGCATCAGAGGTCACTAGAGAGTAGAGGAGGCTGCTAAAGACCTAGCTTGGAATCAGCTGAAGACCTGATTCTGAAGCTCTTACTCTTTTTAAAAATTTCAAGGCCCAGATAACTCCCTCCCTTTCCTAGAAATAACAATGAATTCTGCTTGATGATTTGTACCCTGGGTCATCAGAAAGATGATGGCATTCTCTAGCAATTGCTACAGAAACCACTGTTTTCTGAGGACGGCTGTTCGGCTTAAGTATGTGTTGGCAACCCAAGGGCAGTTTGTAGTTCTCCCAACAGTAGCTGGGTCAGGGGTAGCTATGAAGTGATCAGGATTATGAAGAAGGGGTATTAATATTAGCTAACTAACAGGAAGAGGAAACCAACAGAAATCTATTCAATGTGTAGGTTGCATCCCACTCCCAAGGTTTACTCTCACCCTCTTTTAGAGCTGGTATACTGTGGTGAGAGCAGAAAACTCTTGAAACCAGCCTGATAAAGAAGACAGCAAAGACAGTGCATGACAGTAAATAGCTTGCTCTTCTGTGAGAGGGTTTTGCCCTCAGAGAGGAAGATGGAAGAGTAACAAGCAAAAGAACAGAATGATGACAGAAATCTCAGATAGGAAGCTTGAGAAAGAACCAGAGCACTAGAAATGTCCCCTAAGCACTGATACCTTCACAGAAGAACATATCCCAGACCCGTAGAACCGAGGCCCAAGGCAGAGTTCGAGCAAAGATGCACATGAACCACTCAGTCATGTAGAGTACAGGGTCAATGCGCTGACGCCGAAGGTGTCGGTGAGCTAGAGGGGAAGCCCGCCGAAGAAGGGCAAAGAAGATCTCCCCATCCAGCTGGATGGCCTCCTGAACAGGGGGCAGAGAGATGAAGAGACACCATATTCACAAGCTGAAGGGAAAAGATTCTCTAACCTCTCTTCTCCCAACATCTCCCTTCCTGCCTGCCTTGGTTCCACACCATTTCTGAAGCCAAAGTGTTACTCACCAGCCCAGCACTGTAGTAGCCAGGAAGGTATTTGTCACATATCTGTACCAAGCACCAGAAGGCTTGCTGGAGAGGAAAAGGAGAGTAGATGTGTAGGGAATGAAGTGCTCAGTGCTAAACTTCTCCCCATCTCTACCCCACTGACAGCCCTGTGGCCACTCCCCCTCTTCCCACCCCAAGGGGCTTCTGGAGCAGTCCAAGTCAGCTCTCTGAACACACGAAAGGTATTGCCAGAGACTCCAGTTCCTCCCGCTGTGAAACCCCAGGTCCCTTATTCCTGCCCTCTGACCTCAGCAGGCATATGCATGAGCAGCACAGCTGCCACAGGGGCCTGGGCTTGGCAGTAACCTTCATCAGGCCGATAGATGGTGTAGGCCTTCAAGATTCGATAGAGGTCTTGCTGCCTGCAGGGGAAGAAGGTTACCATAGTAACTGGGATCCAATGGTGCTTGAGAACATCTGTTCAGACTGCCCCAAATCTATCCTAAGAAACTGTCTACAGCACATGTCACTCTAGCCCCCTCTTCTCAGCTCTAATCTGTGCTGCACATCCACAGCTACCAGATTAATCTTCCTTACACATAGCTATAACTGTCATCCCCACCCACCTACTCAAAAACCTTCTATGGCTTCTTCTCACTGTCCACAAAAGAAAAGTCCAATTCCTCTGCTTGGTTCTCAAGCCCTAACCTGCCTTTCCAGTTTTATATTCTTTCCTCTCTTCAAATACTTCAATAACAAACTAAACTACTTACAGAATATCAAAACATGTCATTTTTCCTTTTCTACTCTTATGCTTACACTATTCCTACTACTGGGAAAGCCCTCCTCCTTCTCTACCAATCAGATTTCTGCCTATTGTTTGGAGCCCAATTCAAATGCTCTTTCAAGATTCTTTTCTTCACTTTCTAGTCAGAAGCTCCACAGCAGTCTTTTTTATGTCACTTAATCATTCCCTACTTTTTTATTTTAGTTATTTGTTTGTTTTATCCCCTTCCTTACTACACTGTGTGCAGAAATCAACCAAATTTCCATCTTTGCGGTCTGCATAACACTAAACAAAGGGCCCTTAAGCTGTATCACAATTTTTTCTGAATGAAACTCTGCCCAAGATCTTTTTTAATACACTGTCACCCATCCCTAAATCTTACCCATGACCCCCTCGGGCAGCAAACATCTCATGAAAGGGGAATTGTCGATGCAAGTCCTTCTCAATCACATCCAGCCACTTAGGATCTCCAGGGGCCCGCTCCAGCTCCTTCAATAAAATGGAGAAGTTATATCCCTCTGTAGCAATCTTCCCCCCTACCCTGCATTCAAGGGAAAGTCCTCTAGACCTTTCTCCCAACACACAAAGGAGAGCCTTGACTTGACCAGAAGAAAAGGCAGAGCTGGCATTCCTATATAAATATTCTTCTGACAACTGACTGCCATCCATACCTCAAATTTACCAGGGTTCTGATCTAGGAGTTCCTTGCTGTTGGACAGGAACTGCCAGGCTTTGGCTCTAAGGGATGAGGGGATGCCCTTTCGGCATCGAAGCTTCACCTAAGCAGAAAGGAGACAGGAGTGGGAAGGATGACATAAATGAACAAAGACTTTTACTTGGCCTAGATCCCCTCAGGGCTCAACTAACTTCTAGCTCCCAATCAAGGCTAGCTCTAGGGTTATCCCAATATTAGATGAAATAAAAGAGACTTGTGCCTACCTTGACATATTTAACATTTGCCATTTTCATTCCCCCAACACACTGCACAACATACTACCCAGTCTGCCAGGCTGATCCTATTCCTGGGCATAATTTTCCCCCAAAGACACGTGTGTGTGTGTGTGTGTGTGTGTGTGTGTGTATTTTTTTTCTTTGCTTTCTCCCACCCCCCCTTGTTACTGGAAAGGTTGAAGGGCAACAGAAGGCTGCTGGCCCTCACAGGTGAAAGGTGTATCAAACTTTGACCTTGCTCTCCCCAATTCATGTACCTTCTGGAATCGCCGAGATAACCACTTTTCCCAATTACTGAACATGTCCAGCCACTTTAGCTCCCGCTGACGGGCCACATCAACAGGGACAGAGCTTTCCCTGGGGGAGAAAGGAAAAGGAGTCCAACTGATGTCACCCCAACCAGAAGTTTCTCCATCCTCTCTTCAGTAAACCCTCAAACTTCTCCCTTTCAAACCTCCTCAGATTCCACAACTTCCCATTTTTTAAACCCTAATCTTTAGGTGTTGAACCATTATATCCATGATGACCTAGCCCAAGGAAATGGAGGCATCAGGGGTCATTCCATTATCTAGTAGGAAGGGGAACAAGGACAACCAGGATCCAGATAGAGGGAAGGAAGGAGTCACAGCAGTCACACCCCACACCTAGGGAGGGAGTGACTCAGGCCATAGGAGGCAAGGGAACTAGGAAAGAGGGCAGGGCGTGGGGAAATGAGGAAATGGAGAAGAGGCACTCCTACCCCTTTCCCCCCGTGAAGACCTAGAAGTCTTTGCTCCCTTACTCAGAAAAGTTTCATTCATTGTTCACCTCCCCCTAAATTATTCTCTACCCCTTTATACTTTCTGTGACCTCCCGAATCAGGACATGGGAGAAGTAATGAATATGGAATTGGCTTCACGTGCCCCGGCCCCACCCTCCGGGTTAAAGTCAAGACTCTCTGGTCATCTACATTTTACTCCGGCATTGTGGTTTCTTCGCCTGAAAAAGACTAAGAACCTCCATCACAGCCTGTAATCCAACTAAATTTCTAAATGCTATTCCTAAGTGGCTGCTGTTTAACCCTTAAGCCAATACGACCTTACTGCCTACCTCTAGCCAGGTTTTAACATCAGGGAATCATTGACTGTCATCTTTTCGCAGGTGAGATAAACCCAGGGACTATTTAATGACATGTCCAAGGTAAACATAGCAAGTCAGGAGGAGAAATAAAACTAGAACTTAAATGATCCAGTTCTGAGGTCCAATGTTCTTTCTACCACACCAGGCTTCACAATAAGTTACTGATCAATGGTTAGTGTAAATAAACTAAACTTACTTTTGAATTTTAATTCAAAGCAACCCTCAATATTGTCTAAGACTGAACCCCAAGTTGAAGGAACTACGGAATTGACAGGATTTATAAATGTCACCTCTTCTGAAGGGCCCTTTCTCCCCATACCAGGAGTGGTCCCATTGGGACCCCAGTACTCACAGGCTTCCGGAGTACTGGCTGCCCCCCAGGAATCCATACTTGTCTGTCTTTCGAAGGGCAAGCCCGTTGATTTCTGAGTCTGAGCCCATGGAGCTCACATCATCTGTCAAGGACTCTAAGGTACCTGACATGAGGCTCACAGAGTCCAGGTAGCTCAAGCTGTCTGGGGCCTGTCCACGAGGTCCTTGAATTCCAGGACCTAAGCTAGACATGGAGCCCAGGTCCTGGGAACCTTCAGTTGGCTCAGCGGCTGGGGTCACAGTTACTGTGGCTACTGGAGTCCCACAAACTGTAGGAGACTCTGTTCCTGTCCCTGATGGCACTGCAATGGCTGGCCCTGCCATTGCCACTGCTACTACGGTTTCACCTGTTGACTCTGTCTCTGTAGCAGCGGGCCCATCTGTTGTCAGTCCTGCTGTTACAATGGTAGCTGGTCCAGTTGTTCCTGAAGCTACCACCATTCCTGGTTTGGGTGCAACAGGAGGTTTGGCTGTCATTGCACCAGAAGTTGTCACAACAGGCACAAGAGTTGTACTGTCTTCTGTCACAGACACAGCTGCTCCTGAGAAGGCCAAGTCAGCTAATCCAGTCGCCAGCTCCAGTCTGGGTACTGCCACCACTTCTGATGTAGTCAATCCCATGGAGGGGGTGACCAGGGAGTCACCTACAGGGGCTGTCTCCAAGGGTGCTGAGGTTGCTGTTGCTGCCTCTGGTCTGGCCTCGGTGGAGTCTGTGCCCACCTCGGGGGTCATAGAACTGATGGGCAAAGCAGTTCCTTCTGCTACCACCATTCCTGGTGCCACTGGTCTGCCACGAAGTTCTGAGGCTGACCCGGGCCCACGCTCTGTCCTTGGGATTCCTGCAGTGCTGGGGCTGCCTGTCCTCCCCTCCCTGGTGGGGCTGGGGTCAGGATCCTGGCCGGAGACCGAGGCTGAAGCCACAGCTTCCAGAGTCAGCACCACCACTGTGCTGCCCCCAGTCCCTGTGCCCCCAGCCGGCCCTGGTGACCCTGCGGCTGCTGGCAGAGGCGGCTGCCGGCTCCCAGGGATGCCAAGCTGGGGCCTGGGGCCGCCGGGCACCCAGGCTGGGCGGGCCTCCCCGGGGGCCACCAGGGTGACCGGAGAGGAGGTGGCCGTGGTCACTGGGGGCCCTGGGGCCACCACCAGCACAGGCCCAGCCCGGGAGCCCCGAGGTGGTGGGGAGGGGGCCACTGAGGAGCCGTGGCGGCGTGGGGGGGCCACCAAGGGCGCCGGGCCTGTCTCCATGGCGACGGCCCCGCTCCAAGGTGCTCCTCACATCCCCCTCCCTGGAGGCTGGGCCTGGGGGAGGAGCCACCCCACCCACCGGGAGGGAAAGAGAGAGGGAGGGAGGGGGCAGAGGGTGAAGGGCGCGGCCTAGCCAGATGGCGGGCGCCGAGCAGGACGGAGAGGAAGGGGAAGGGAGGGAGGGGAGGGGGAGGAGGGGGCCACACAGGGCGGGCGCCTCGCCTGGGTCCGACTCGCGCCCTCTCACCCTCGCTCGCGCGCTAACTCTCTCCCCCCTTTGGGCTGGTGGCCGTCTTCACGCCTGCGCACAACATCCTTAGCTGGGCGGAGCGCTCCCTCCCAACAGCGCTCCAGTCAAACAACTGGCGCCTGCGTAAAGTGTGATCCCGCCCAACTTGCTTCCCTAGCCGGCCTTCAAGGGGATCCTAACCAATCATTTGGAGAAAAAGAATGACGCTCCTACCAATCAAGAAAAAGTAGGTGGGATTCCCGGGGAAGAGGAAGCAGGGGCAGGGCGTGCTGTGAGGAAAATGTTCTGGGAGCCAACCAAAATGGAAAATAAGGCGGAAGAAGGTGGGTTGAAAAAAGTAGCCAATTTTAAAAAAGGGTGTTGGCAACCACTGGCCAATGAAAAAAGTTAGCGAGAGTTTGACCGCGGAAGGATAAAGGAAGGGGTGGGGTTTGAGAGGGAAAAGGTGGGCCCCAGAATTCTCAGGCAATTAGGAAATGAGAAAAGGAGCCGGGTGAACCAATGAGAAAGGGATGGCAGGGTCAAAATTGACAGATATGATGTCATATATGGGCTATGATCGACAGCAAGTATAGTCAATAGAAAGCTTTAAAGGTCCGAGGTCCTCCGGGGACGCAGAGGAGAGAATGACCGCTAGTGGGCGGGCTAATCGTAGGAGGGATTCTCTTTTTTTCAGCCAATGAATGCGTCTTCAGGAGTCAGGGGCAGTCGAGAGAAACTGACAACTGCGACAACCAATGGATATTTCGGGAAGGTCCTGCGGCTGCCAGCGGGAGTGGTGGCGTTGGGGACAGGCAGTGACAGTCTGTGGCAGGTGGCAAGAGGGAAGAGCGGATGGCGGGTGACAGTCGGGGACAGCTCAGGGAGCTCCTCAGCGCCTCCTCCCCTCCTCACCCCGCCCCTGCCTCTGTCTGCGATCCTCTCGCAATGTTCTGCACACAGTAGGAGCTTTAAACATGATCTATGAATGGAATGAATGAATGAACGAACGAAGGAATCTCTGGCCCCGGAACATTTCCCTCTAAGAATGAAGGTGCCCCTGCCCTTATCGTGTTAGCTGATTGATTCCAGTGCTTAGCACAGTTCCTAGCATATAATAGGAGCTTAATAAATGATCACTGTCCACACCTTCTCTTCTCACTCTCTCTGGGAATCCCCTTCTCCACCTAGATTCCATTTATCCAAGGCTCCGGACCTTCCAGTAGACTCAGCATCCCGATCTAAGACCCCCTTCCCCACTCAACACTCCTCAACTTTCCTGAATCCTACACTTTCTTTTTTGAAGAAAGAATCCCATTCTACCCAGAACTCAGACTTCAGAGGTCCCAACCATCAAGGCCCCTTCTCTCCGAGATCCCCACTTAGATCCCAGGCATCCAACTCTTTCAGTCCTTCAATTCTTTGATCTTTCTCTGAAGTTTTTTGTTTTGTATCCAGTCCCCAGATTTCAAGTCCTCCTTGGGTTCTTCCATAACACTCTGGAACCCAATTCCACACTTAGAACTCAAGTATTCAACCACCCACAAGCTCCAGAATTCCCTCAATTGGATCTCTCTCTCTCTTTTTTTTTTCCAATCCCCTATCTTTCCAATCTTCTCACCTTTCTTGCTCCCCCCCCCCACCTCTCCCTGGGATGACATTCCTTTTTTTCTGGAACCCATTTCCAACCTAAAAACCCCATGTCCTTTTGATTTCTTTCTGATACTCCATTCCCTATCCAGAACCCAGGTGCCCTTTAGATAACATAAAAGGGGATCGATAGACCCCAGAATTAATTTATCTCCACTCCCCTGACCCATGGTCTAAGTCTCCTCTCCCCACCTCACTGGGTCCCTGTTGCCCATATAAGGTTCTTCAGCAGTGGGGCCCTAGGGTCAGGGGATGGGGTGGGAGGGGAGGGTTGGTTAGGAGGCCAGCAGGGGGGCAGCTGGTGCTAAGTTTAGGTGGCTCCTTCCCCCTCCCCCCCATCAGAGACAACAGGTGGACTGTCCCCAGTGCCCAGAAAGGAAAATGTCTTAGAGGCATTGGCGTGGTACTGGGGGAGGGGCATTTTCAGGGGCAAGGAGCATTCCCCGGAATGGCAAGTTCTTTCAGAAAACATAGACTCTTTAGGGGCCCCAGGCCTCCTGGGCCCTATCCATGTTTTCAGGCCGCGTCATCCCCCTAAATTTCATTTCCTCTTACATTAACTATCCATCCTTCTGGTCCTTGACCACACAGTACCTGCTTTTCTCTTTTATTTGTGTGTGTGGGGGTGCTCACCTGAGTCTAAGCCTGGCCATTTCCTCAGACTGTATCCTTTCCTTAAGGACTCCTTTCCCGTACTTAAGACAGAACAACCTTTCAGAACTATTTGTCAGAAAAGCTTTGATCATCCTGCCCTTCTCTTGCTCACAGACTTTCAGCAGATCCCCATTGCCCGAAGGATCAAGTCTGAACTCAGCCTGTTATTCAAGGCCCTCGATATTCTAAGGCCCAGTCTTCCTTTCTGAGCCTATTTCCTGAAGAAAGGGAAGGGACTAAACATATATTAATCACCTACTATGTGTCACGTACGTTACAAATATCTCATTTAATTCTCAAAAAACCAGCCCTGAGAAGTAGGTACTGTTATTATCCCTACTTTACATATGAGGAAACTGAGGCACAAAGAGGCTAAGGGATTTGTCCTGAGTCACACAGCCAGTGTCTGATGCTAAACCCGAACTCGGGTCTTCCAGACTCCAAACCTGGGGCTCTGTCCACTATGGCTACCTCTGCGGCTAGGAATTCTCACATGTTGGTTCTGATTTGGGCATCTTTGCTAATGTTGCTGTCCCAGTTTGCCATGCCCTTTCCCAACCTCTCTAATTTCTATCTGTCAAAGCCCAGATTAAATCCCATCTCCTGAATGAAGTCTTCTCAGATCACCCCATCCCACAATTATCTTTTCTTCCTCTGAATTTCAACTGAGCTTACTGTTGGGAACATACATGTGGCACCTAGCATAACTTCCTGGTATTGTCAGCAGATCCTTGTTATGAAAATATTTTGCTTCCCTGTGAACTCCTTAAGAAAGGGACTATGTCTTATTCATTTTTGTATCTCCTTTGCTGCCCAGGAAGCCACTAACTTCCCTGATTTCTTATTCCTTCCCTAGTCTAGTCTCCCTGAGTCCTTATGCCTGTTGGGGAGGTAAAAACATCTCATTCTGACTTCATCTGCCACACCCCACATTCTGCCTCTCCCCCCCCCCCTCCACTGGTACACTCATCCTCCACAAAGACCATGCCTCTGTTAGAACATCCCTAAGATCTCCCTCCATCTCCAGTTGCTTCCCTCCCCCTCGCTTCTCCAAGAAAGGAGAGGCCTGTGAGCTAGAGCTATTTCGGTATCTTGGGTAGCCATCTGTTCCCCCCCTTCATCCCTCCCCTCACATCAGCCCCTGGCTCCTTTTCTACCCAGCCCCTCCCCTTCCCAACTCTAAGACTCAGCTAAAGTTACCCTGGTATGTTAAGGGCTCCCCTGGGTGGGGTATATAACCCCGAAGGAATTGTCCAAGCCTTGTCACTCTGCTCCGATTCCTTCCAGCCTCCCATCAGAGCCGTCACCCAACCCCATAGAGAGAAGATATGGTAAGTGAGATCTTTTCTCCCCTCCCCATGCCAAGGCCTCCAGATGCTGACCCGAGCTTTGATAAATTAGAGGACAACTTTGGGGTGGGGGGGGGGACAGGAACATTTTTTGAAGAAGACAACAAAGAGGGTGGTTCTTTGGAGAGAGATCAAGAGAGAAAAGTTTGACCTCCTAGAAAAATATGTCAGTAACAGAGGGGAATGCCTCTAACATGATGATGTATCAGAATGTTAAAGGTAGAAATAACCTCTGAAATCATCTGGTCCAAACTCTTCATTTTACATATAGAGAAACTGAGGCTCAGAAAGGCAGGGTGTTACTTGCCTAAGCTCTTGTAGAGAGTGAGAAACAGAGCAGACACTTGAACTCAGAGTGATGGAGAAAGACTGATAAAAAGGGAATAGAAGAAACATCCCCTACTTGGCCACTCTCACTACCATCCCCACCCACCCCACCCAAAAAGACTACAAGAAATCTCTACCCACATTACATCATGTAGTTCTTGTACTAGAAAGTGTACAATACTCTAGCAACTGTCAGTGTTCTCTCAAGAATAGATGTGCTGAAAATTACTCCAGTAATTGCTATAGTAACACCTTAGAAGAAATTCCCAGTCCACCCCCTCTATAATATTACCTTGAGATTGGAGGATCATAGAGTTATAAATAGCAAGATAGTGTTTACTTTCAAGAATCAGGAGCAGCCAACTTGATCTCAGGGTACATCAAGTCAGAGAGGCTGACCTCTTCCAAGTCTAACTCCCCAGGCTAGAAAGAAAATCCCATCAGCATTACTGCAAGGTAGGGAAACTGGATATGATTGACAGTCCCTTCTTACCTCCACCTCTGCTATTGTAAAGAAACTCAATTAGCTCACAGAGATATTTCTAGGAACAAAGAAAAAAGACCTTAGTCAGATGTTACTCCAGGCAACTGTCATGAAATTCTCACAGTACTTCCCTAAACACACTCACACACACACTCACACACACACACACACACACACACTCACACACTCACTCACACACACACACACACACTCTCACACACACACACACACACTCACACACACACTCACACACACACTCACTCTCCTCTCTCCTTTCTCTCCTCTCTCTCTGTCTTTCTCTCTGTCTCTCTCACTCTCTTTCTCCCTTCCTTACCTGGGAGCACAATCTGTAGACCAGTCAGTAAGATAATAGGATTTAAGAGGCGTTAAATAGACCATCAAGTCCCAATATCTTTGTTTTACAAATGAGGAAACTGAGGGCCAGGGAGGGTAAATGATTTGCTTGAGATCATAAAAGCTAGCGGTAGAGGTCCCTGAAGTAGAACTCTAATCCTATCCTCTTCTCCCAAATCTTCAGTGATGTCTGGCTGCCCACAGAACACAAAGCTGCATTAGAGCACACTAGGGTTAGCAGGAACACTTTGTGGTACCCTGGCTGCAAAGACAATGAGGCTAATAACTGTGGTCTGACTTTACTGTAATAACTGAACCTTTCTCTCTATGATGTACCTAGATCTGGTCCTATACCAGCCAGATTCACTGAGCACCCAGCTTTAAGTCAATGATCCGTCTATCTGACCGACTAAAGGGAGAGAGAGTTCTATCTGTATAAGAAAAGTGAGAGAGACAGAGAGGCAGAGAGACAGAGAGAGACAGGGGGGGGAGAGAGAGAGAGGCAGAGGCAGAGAGAGAGAGACAGAGAGACAGAGAGAGAGGCAGAGAGACAGAGAGAGAGAGAGACAGAGAGAGAGAGACAGAGGGAGAGAGAGAGGGAGAGAGGCAGAGAGAGAGGCAGAGAGAGAGAGACAGAGAGAGAGAGGCAGAGAGAGAGAGGGAGAGGGAGAAGGAGAGAGAAAGGGGGACAGAGAGAGAGAAAGAGAGAGAGAGAGAGAAAGGGAGAAAGGGGGACAGAGAGAGAGAGGCAGAGGCAGAGGCAGAGAGAGGACATTGGCCGCAGGCACTCCGAGGGAGTTACCTCACTCTCCCACCTGTAGCACATTCCCCATAGATCTCCTGCTCCCATCACCACCGCCATCATCACCTCTCTCTCCACCACCATGCCCCAGGGATTGGGCTCAAGATGAGTGTGCACCAGAGGTCACAAATAAGCAAGAGTACCTAGAAGGGGCAGGAGTTCTTGGAAGCAGCCGTGGGAGCCTCAGTCATTCCACTGCTGACCCTACAAGTTAACTCCTGCGCTGAGGACTAAAGACTTTAGCCTGTCTTCCCCTGCTACTACCCCATAGTCACTGATTATCTCGTGATTTTCACTAAGTCTTGCTAGCCTGCAGGTCCCAGGCATCTGACCCTTTTGTCTGCCCATCTCCTCTCCCCCAAGGCACCCAAGAAGGCCAAGAGAAGGGCAGCAGAGGGTGGCAGCTCCAATGTCTTCTCCATGTTTGACCAAACACAAATCCAGGAATTTAAGGAGGTAAGGAATAGGGGGGGACATTGGGAGTAGGAGGAATGAGGGGAGGTAATAAGATGGTGAGGAGTCCTGGTGCCAGGCTGCCCCATGAAGTCAGGTGTCCTGAGCCCCTGACTGTCAGTCAACATGATTTCCTCCAACTCTGGGTTCTTCTCCCTCCTTTCCTTCCCCCACCCCTCCCTGGAATGTGCACCTGTCCCAGAGTGGGGGCAGGGGAAAGGAAAAGGAGATGGAGAATTTCTTTCATTCCAGGGGCCGACCTAGCAGAGGAACAGCTGGGGAAGGGGGAAGGAATGGAACAGAGAGTATGAAGGGACCCTGAGGAAAAAAGCTTAAGAGAATGAGGAAGAAAGTAGAACCCCCATACCCTCTCTTTTCCTGTTCCTTAACAATCTCCTCCCTCCCTAGGCCTTCACCGTCATTGACCAAAACCGAGATGGCATCATTGACAAGGAAGATCTGAGGGACACCTTTGCAGCTATGGGTAAGAGTTGCTCTGCCCCCTGCCCTTAAGTCCTGGTCTCATATTGTTCCCCTTCTGGGATCCAAACACAAAGCCCCTAGGTCTCTTAGCTTTTATCTTAGCCTCTGGTAGCCACTGTTCTCTGTCAGAACTTTGGTGACTTGGTTCCTCTGTCTGAGCTTCTCACAGAGTCTTCGAGAGTTAAGAGGAATGTTAATGAAAGTTGAAAGGAGCATTATTTATCACTTAGTTCAATCTCCCCTTTTCCAGAGGAGGAGACAAAGGCACAGAAACATGATTAGCCCACACAACCATTTAGTAGCAGTGGTGGGACTCATACCCAGATTTTATTGTACTCATTTCTGGCCCTTCCTACCTTAATCCCCCTCCCAGAATTCTATTGTCTGGCTCATTCTTCCTATGAGCTTCTCCCCATTAACCTGCCTTTCTCGGAAGCACAATTTGCAACCTATCCCCATAGGCCGACTGAATGTGAAGAATGAGGAATTGGATGCCATGATGAAGGAGGCCAGTGGACCCATCAACTTCACTGTCTTCTTGACCATGTTTGGAGAGAAATTAAAAGGTGAGTTTAAAGATCTTGGACATACATACTCTCCCTCTTACCCAGTTCTCCTTGGGGCTCCAGCATTGTGTTCCCCCAGAGATATACCCTTTCCCCAAAACATGGCAACTTAGTGTCGAGCCTTCCCTGTCTCCAGGTGCTGATCCAGAGGATGTGATCACTGGAGCCTTCAAAGTCCTGGATCCTGAGGGGAAGGGATCCATCAAGAAGCAGTTGTGAGTAGTGGTTTATTGGCTTATTCATAGGTAGCCCTCTCTCTCTGTCTAAGGTCCCATGTTCTCCCTTCATTCCCTGTCCCAAGTTTCTAGCCCTAATGTTTTACATCTATAACTTCCCCTGTTTATTTCTTTTTTGGGTAGGGAGGTAGCCACTGTTCTCCAAAATAAAATGATTTATTCCCTATAACTCCTCTTTCTTCCCCAGTTTGGAGGAGCTGCTTACAACCCAGTGTGACCGATTCTCTCAGGAGGAGGTGAGTTTTTTGGAAAGAGAAAATTGAAGAGAAGAAGAGGGAAAGCTTACCTATTTAGGGGAGGAGAGAGAGAGGAGAGTGAGGCTTCTGTGGGAGATGACTCCCTCCATCTGACTTGTCCTGTCTCTACCCCAGATCAAGAACATGTGGGCGGCCTTCCCCCCAGATGTAGGCGGCAATGTGGACTACAAGAATATCTGCTATGTCATCACCCATGGAGATGCCAAGGACCAGGAGTAGAGGCTTCCAGAACCTCAACCTCCCTTCATTGGTCCCTGGAATAGGGAGCATTGAGCTCCTCTGGATCTGAACCCCTTTATTCCCTAAATAAAGATGAACCTGTGTTTCTTAATGATGACTCCCCGATAGCTTTCTGCGAAGGATGGTTATGGGGAAGAGAGAGGATCTTTATTTTCACCTGAGGTGAGCGAATCTGGAGAAAACGGGGTTAGGACTGAAGAAAGATAGCTGGAAACCTATTCATGCAGGGAAACCCTTCTAGAAAGGCTTTTGTGGGAGGCCTTTTGGTTGAATTCCATGAGAGGGCAGAGTTAAGGCCTGGAGTGATAAAAAGGGGATTGAGAATCAAGTCAGGATTTCCTGCCTCCTCTTCCATATTTTCATACAGTGGACCTTAGGGTATTCTAATTTCAACCAAACAGGGACATTATGGGACAAAAAAGGCAAACAAAGAGCAGTGAGTAGGAAAGTGGGGAAGGTTTGCTTGATGAAGTTTAATAAAACTGGAAGGAACCTTAGAAACTGTCAAGTACGGCCTCCCTCTTTCTACATATGAGGAAACCAGGGCATGAAGAAGCTAGTGACTTGCTCATGGTCACACGATAGTAAGTGTCTGAATTCAGTTTTCCCAGCTCTAGGTTTAGGTCCCTTACCCACCACACACAGTGCTATTCCCAATGACTTTCTTAAGGCCACACAAGTAGGTCCCTTCTCCTCTCTAGATCTCAGTGTCCTCATTGCTAAAATGAGTGAACTAAAAAAAAATAATAATAAAATAAAATGAGTGAACTAGACCAGAAGACTTTTAATATCGTTTCTAGTTCCAAATCTAGGATCCCACAACCTTCGATCCATATGAGGGAAATGTATGTGCACAGGAGAGGTTGTGTATATAGTTTATGTTCATGGAGGACATGCATACTCAAGAAAGGGAATGTATGCATGTGAGGGAGTGTGTTTATGCATGGGGAGAGGAAGTTCATATGTGTGTATCAAGAATGTACACGCATATAAAGGAAAGGCAACATACATGTCTAAAAGGCATAATTATGGGAGGAATATAAATATGTGTAGGGGTTTGTTGCAGGGAAATGAACATGGTATCCATCTTTTATATATCTGGGAGGAGTGTGCGTACATACACACGCATATATATGCACTAACACACGTATATACACATATAAACTGTCAACCTTTAAAAAGTTTGGTTAAAGGAGACAAAAACAGAGAGAGAGTATATATGTCTGCGTTTGGGAATAGTGTTCATGGGGATGAAGGGAAGAAGGAGGGCATGTTAATGGAGAGGATGGGGGTGGGGGTCTGCAGAAACACGCATCAGGGACATCTGCCTCTAGCTCAGGCTAGCCTGGGATGGATTGCCACAGGGATTCAGTCTAGCGTGGGGGTGGGGCCCAGCACTGCCTTTCACTGCTCTCCCTCATCTCCCTCCCCCTCCAGCCCTTTAGTCTGAGACTGAGCTATAACTCCATTAGGCTCCTTAAGGGACTTGGCTATCTGGTTTCCCCAGTCCCAGCCACTCCCTCTGTCCTTCCCCACTCTCTGTTCCAGCCTGGTACGCAGCAGGGTTGGGCCCTTCTCCTCCTACAAGGAAGCTGTCTGTCTGCCAGTTCCTATTCTCCAGTCTTGGCTCAAACATTAAGCAGGTCACCTTTCACCTTTCAAAATTCTTCTTTCCTAAATCTTCCCCTGCCTGTCCCCAAAACCAGACCTTTCTTCCCACTCTCTCGGCAATACACAGAGCAGGGACCCTTAAGGAAATTGACTTTTATTTCAAGACCCTGGGGCACACAGTAAGGGCTTAATAAGCACTTGTTGTGAAGAACAAGATCAGCCTTGACCAAACAAATGACAGAAGAAGCAAATGGAGAAGAGTATTTGAGTTGCACAAAATCAGATGGACTAGAGGACGCGTGGGAATGGGAGATGGGGGCTTGGGGGTGAGGGGCCTGCGGGGAGGTCAGTAGGATTCCCAGATATCCACAGAGGAGGAAATGAGCTTCAGTGGGATGGGATAAGCTAAGGGTGAGAGCTTAGCCAGGTACATTTTGGGAGGGAGTGGAGGGAGGTGAGTGCTGAGCGATTTGCCTGGGTCCTGAGAGACTACGGGGGAAGGGGCAGGGCTGGAGGCAGGTCCCCAGGCTGTAAGAAAGGAGTAAGTCAGAGGAGGAGAGTGAGTTCAGAGGACATCGGACTGCTCTCCCTGGCTCTGCTGCATCTGGGCCTGCATCTTCTCCAGCATCTCCTGCATCCGTCGCAGCTGCAGGAATAAGATGTTGGGGGAAATTCAGCTGGATGTGAGATGAGGAGCCCTTCCCTGGCAGCTGAGGGGATGGGGTAGGATGTTAGCTGCTCCCGGGGTTGGGGGAGGCAGCCAAAGGAACTCACCTCCTCATCCTTTTCTCTGATAAGTTTCTCTGTCTCTGCCAGGGGTAGCATGGGAAGAGGTATTTCAGTGGCACTTTGGCGGGACAACTTGCTAAAGGCAGGGAAGAGAAAGGAAGAGATTTGGAACTGTTTGGGAACTTATTGCTAGATAAGCCCTTCCCTGTCCCACATCAGCCACTCACATACCACCTGCCTTTGCCCCATCTAGAATCCAGGGTTGGGGAAGGGGTCATGTGTCTTTGGAAGTCTGCTCACCTTCGACTGGCTCGTTCCCGGGCCCCAGGACGAGCCAGGCTCTGAAGACAACGGGCTCGGTAGCCTTCATAGAGCAGGTCATGGGTCACCTCTTTCAGGTCCTGTAAGTGGGTCTGTACCAGCATACGCCTCAAGTTGAGGAAGTCACAGTGAAGAGGATTTTCCACTAGCAGGATATGAAGGAAAAAGGGTTGGAAGGGAACAGAAACAGAGGGAAGGCATCATGACCACATTTGGAAATCTAGGAATCAGGGAAAACTGTTTAGAGATGTCAGAGATGAAAGGGAGATCCTCAGAAATCATTTGGCCAAATTCCTATTTTGTTCTATGTAGGCAAAGACAAATTCTATAGACAATTGAACACCTATTTAACAACAGATTTTTCCATTCTTCTTGATCTCTGTGACTATATTAACTGTGACAGGGAATGGGGAACCACTCCCTTTACATATAGATAAGGAAGCTGAGGCCCAGAAAGGTGAAGACATGTCCAAGGTCATGGTATATCCTAAGTGCTTAATAGATACTTTTTCATTCATTCATTTATTCACTCAATCATCCATGCATTCATTCCATAATCAAATACAGGACTTCTCCCTCAAAGATTTTCACTTTTGGCTATGCCTCTGATCTGTGTGAGTTCTTCCTCTATCTGCCTTGTCTAAACCATTATCCTGGGTAGGTTAACCTTTTGGAGACTGCAGGGTCTCCAGGCTAAAAAACCTCCTCCTTTGCTACATTCTCAGCCTTCCCTCCAACTCTACTTACCTTCTGCTGCTCCCCAGGGGTAGAGGCGACCCCTCACTGGCCGGGAAGCACCATCCCTCACCACAGTACTAGAGCCAATGACAGCAAAGGGGATGCTCTCCTGAAGAAGGGCAAAGGGTGAAGGTCAAACGACACAGCCAGGAGTATTAGTCACCAGAGAGGTCTCCTCTTGCTAAGACTCCCACTCTCCTCCCTTGCCTTTTACTTCCTCCTCTCTGACATCGATCATGACTCTTGGTCCCATAAAAGCCTCCACCCTCTTGGCTCTCACTTTCATCTCAGCATCCTGTTTCTTGAAATCTTCATCCTCATCGGAATCACAGTCTGGGAACTGATAAATGTTGATCTCCTGTTCCTCCAGCTGCTCCCGGATCTGGCAGAAGAGAGCAAATACACCAGAAGACAAATGGGAGGAAGCATCCTGGTCCTGAGGCTGTTGGAACCTCATCATGACAAAGCTTCCCTTTGCAAAGGGCTTTCCTCACTGTCAGCAGAGCCCGGGTATTTGGATCCAGATTTTACTGAAAGGCCCTAAGTGAAGTGATTTGCCCCAAGTAACACAGCTAAGTGCCTGAGGCAGACTTTAATCTCAGCCTACAGCATTTTCAAGCTGGCTAGTACCTGATCCCTTGAGAGTGTGATGTTTTTCAATCATGTTTTTTAAAGCTCGCTGGGCAGAAGGGCCCACAAGGTCCTTTAGGAAATCTTTTTAGAGCCTAAACACCCCTTCCCTATCAGGAAATTCATTGTTAAGCTAAAATCCTTTCTTGAAAAAAGAAAAAGGAAAAAGTCCAAGTGAAGAAGAGAGAAGGTATTAGAGATGGGACTAAGCATTAGCTTAAACTTTGGCTTCTTTTAGGACCAAGGAAAGAGGTCTGAGGTTAGAGCCCTTGCTCAGCACACACCTGCCCCCACCAAACATACCTTCTGCTTGAGAATCTGAGTTTCCTTAGGAGTCAGGGCATCAGCTTTCCCAATGACAGGGACAATGTTGACCTTCTCATGCACAGCCCGGAGGAATGCCACATCTAAGGGGCGGAGCCTAAGCCACAAGGGCAGTCAGAGTCTAGACTTCTACCCTTCTCCACCCTACCCAGGACTTACCTGCCTTTCCCTTACCTGCTCTACCCCTATCCCCTCCCTAGGCAACTTCCTGAGGAAAAGCTTTCTCCTCTTCCATCCCCCAAGCTCATCTTTCTGCCTGAGATGAGAATCAGATCATAGAAACTTAAAGATGAGACCCATGGGGGAAACACCTTAGAAGATGTCTCATCCAACCTACCCAGTTGAGAAATCCCCTCAATATCCCTGACTGAATGGACCCCAGACTTCCTAACTGAGCTGGGGGTTCAAGGTCAGATTAGACAGATAGGTGAGATGCACCCCAAAGTGACCAAGTCCAGCCTCCTTGCTTTACAGGGGAGGAAACTGAGTCCCAGAGAGGAGCCATGATTTGCCTAAGGTCATATAACAAATTAATGACTGAATCAGAACTAGAACCCAGTTCTCCTGACTTCTAGTTCTGGACTCTCCTGTTTCCTAATGGGTGAAGTGAGAGGGCTAGGTTAGGTGAGTTCTAAGGTCCCAGTTAGTTCTGACATTCTATGTCCCTTAGTTCTTTCTAACATACTATATTGCCCAGCATCTAGTGGTGTGCAGAGTCAGCTTGTATAGGTTACCCTGTTGTTAAATTTTCAGTGTGAGCATTTACACCTTGAAAATCAGCAAAGGCTATTTCATTATCAGGCTTGATATTAATATTAATTTTTAGACTTTAAGAAAGTAATGGAGAGGGTAGCTAGGTGGCACAGTGAATACAGCGCTGGCCCTGGAGTCAGGAGGACCTGAGTTCAAATCCAGCATCAGACACTAAACACTTACTAACCTCTGTGACCTCAGGCAAGTGGCTTAACTCCAATTGCCCTGGCTTCCCCCCTCCAAAAAGCAAAAACAAACAAACAAACAAAAAAAAAAAAACAAAGAAAGAAAGTAATGGAGAAATGTTAATGATACAAATTAAGCCTAAAAGGGAATCTTGATAGAGAGAGATAGAAAAGAGCTGGTTTTTAAACATTTACCATCCTGACTTCATCCCAAAAAGAAAGCACAGAGTGACTTAAGTCTCTCTAGGCAGCCTCCCTCTTTAGCCTGGGTGGGAAAACTTTCTGACCAAAAATGCATTTGCCTACCTCCCATTCTTCCCCTTAGGGTTATAGGGTATCCTCTCTTCTCCTTACCCTCTACCAAAGGGAGAAATGAAGTAGAGACAGCAGTGGACCCTGGAGTCCTGTATATTCTTCCTGTTGAGGCCACTCTCATCCCTCAGATACTGTTCGAACTGTTCCTCGATGAATCGAACCACAGGCATCCAGCTAGGAAGGATTGGGAGACAGGGGAGAAAACAGTTGGGCTCTGGAGCAAAAGCAAGGAAAGTAGGGGGCCTGGCAAGGCTGTGATGGGAATCTGGTGATGTTCCCTCACCCCAGCCTGTTAGACCAGCAAGAATGATCAAGCCTTATGCATACATGTCATACTCAGGTCTATGAAGAAGGGGGCCCAAGAGGAAGAAAACATGGATGAGAGAGACCTGGAGCAAAACTTAGAAGGATTAGGACCCCGAAGGTAATGGCTGGCATTTATATGAAGTCTTTAAGGCTTAAAAAATGGGATTTACAAATATTCTATCATCTGATCTTCACTGTAGGAGTTTGGAGCTATCATTATACCTATTATACAGATGAAGCAACTGAGTCTGACAGAAGTGAAGCAACTTGCTCAGAGACACACAGCTAGTAAGTCTGTGTGGCAGGAATCAAACTCATTGTTCTCTTTCTCCACGGAGTTCTGAAATAGAGGACTAGGGACCAATGGAAAGGAGGTTTGTCAGCGGCTAACACATCTGCCGGTAGAACAGGAGCCCAGCAGAATCTCCATCACTGGACAGCCTTGAAGAGGATCCCCAAAGTAGGGGCTGGGACAGATGGGATTGGTCTTGGATGTTCCCTCTAGTAGAATTCCAACATTGGAAGTGCTATGTGCATATGTATGTGTGGATCAAAGGAGCTGAGCATGCTTGGAGCCCCTCAGATTTCTATAGGATTGCTCTCTAGTCTCTTCCTGCCCACTCCATGAGGATAGCTGGAGTAATGATGCAATCCCTAGTGGTCCTGACTCCAGAGTCAAACAGGCTTCTTTCTGTAGCTGAACATGGGTTATCCTATCTTGCCATCTCCATGTTTCCAAATCAGTTCATATCCAGATTAGATGTCTAGTAACTCCTGGTTGATAACTCTACCTTCAATTTGGGGATTCTAGGTCAGGAAAAGCCAGGGTAGACAATGATAAAAGGAGACAAACCTGACCCAAGCTCCCAAATCTTCTACCATGGCTTCACCCTAGCCCCAGGCCCTACCCTTCTTTCCCTTCATTCTCCTTCTTGCCACACCCTCACCCTTACCCTAGTAAGCTAAGGGCTCTTAAGCTTTTTTATGTCCCCTACACCTTTGGTATTCTGGTGAAGCCCATGGACCTCTTCTCAGAATGATATTTTTAAATGCAGAAAATGAAATACATATGCTTAGAAAGGAAACTAATTATATTAAAGTGAAAGTATGATTTTTTTTTGGCCCCCATCCAAGTTCACAGACTCCCTAAAATCTGTCAGGATCTGTGGATACCAATCCTTGGCTCTAAAAATTGGAAAGCTTATTCTCTTTCAGCTTCCTTTTCCCTTGCAATCTTTTCCCTTTTCTGAGAGCCTGCGCTCTGTGCCTGTGCTAGAGGCTCATTCCCCTTCTCTGGAGTCAAATCAAATCAGTTTAATTGGAATCACCTTCAGTACTGACAGTCTCTGCTATGGGTCAGTCTTCTCCCCATGGCCCATGCTCCCTGTCCCCCAGGCTCACCAGTCTCCATTGTCCACTGCATCACCAAAACCTGGGGTGTCCACCAAGGTGAGCTTCACTTTGATCCCTTCCTCTTCGATCTCCACACCCCTGCGCTCAATGGTCAGCGTCTGGCTCAGGCGAGCTGTACCAGGGTAGGACAAGTGTGGACGGAAGATATCATCAAGGACAAGAGAAGAGAATGGGTGCTAGGAGGGAAGGTAGGCAATAGCAGGAAAGTCCAAAGAGAGGAAAGAGACAGTGACTTGGGAGGGTGAAAGATCCTTTGAAGGGAAGAGGAAAGGCTAAGGGAGAAGGGAACAAGGGATGGTTAGTGTCTCTAGCTTGAAGTGTGATTAGATTTCTCTGTCTCTCACCCTAGCCTGACCATTACAGGACAACCAACCTGTGACCAGAGAGATGGACAGCTTGATAAGGCTGGCTGGAGAATCAAGGAAGGAAGCAGTCTGAAGGAGACTGAGAAGCCAGGGAGGGAGAAAAACATCATATCCCAGCCAAGGGCCCTTCACTCACCACTGGCATCAGGTATCAGTCGGTCCTTGTAGAGGTCAGTAAGGAAGAGGCTGTTGATAAGTGTTGACTTCCCCAGGCCAGACTCCCCTAATGAAATTAACCAGGCTGGTCAAAGACAGAGAAAAATGGACTGTCTCCCTACCCTGTCCCTGCTGGACCTTACATTTCCAAAGAGAGTAGTTTCCCACCCCCAGACTCCTCACCTGCCACCATAAGGGTGAAATCAAATCCTTTCTTCACCGACTTTCTGTGCAGCTGACTGGGCAGGGCTGCAAAGCCCACATATTCTTTGTCCTGAAATGGGAGAAAGATGGGGGAGTGAAGAGGCTATGGTTTGGGGGGAAAGAGGAGGAGGCTGCAGGATGGAGCAGAGACTGGGGGGAAAGCACTTGTATCGTTCAGGGAGAAAAGAGGCTCTTGAGGAGAGATCAGTGGGGGTGTTAGAAATGGAGGCAAGTGGGAAGGTGAATGAAGGCTGGGGCCTGAGGATTGGACAGGGTAATCATGCCGTATAACTGAAGGAATAGGGCTATGAGTTCCTTAAGGTCTGAGGAAGGATGCTGAAGATGTCGAGCTTCCCAAGAAGGGCTCACCATGGTCCTGGTGTCTTTTTGCTGCACCTGGTTCCACTCCCCACTTCCTCTGCTAGGGGAGGAAGTTGACAGTGGCTTTAGACAGGCTGTGCAGGAAGTGGTGTGCCTATTTGGAAGGGAGGGGGTGTAGGGGGCTGTGGGTGGGGGGAAGGGAGTAAGGGAAGAGTTCATATCTGTTCCTTGAGAAGAGGGTAGGGGGAAGGTGGATTGAGCTTCCCAGGGTAGTCCTGGGGCTCTTGGAGATTAAAGATGGAACCCTAGTACCCCACCCTTGGGACTCAAGGACAAAAACTGGGGAGTTCACATACTTTACAGACTTTTCATGATTTTTATCCATCCATTCTCCTCTATATACTTACATTTCTTGAGCCTCCTCATTCCCTTTTTATCAGCTTTTTATGAGAGTGTTGGAAAGACTCACTTCTTATGGGGTGATACCCTTTAGTGGGGAAAACAGAGAGAAGCCGGGGAAATATGCTATGCTTTAATCTTTCAGAATAGGACTGAGTGGAACCAAAGCTGGCTATGAATAATAACTAAATGGAGCTCTAAGTGGTAGAGATAGAGTCAAGTATACAATGAGGAAGTAGAACTATATGGATTCTGAAGAACTTTTCAGTTCTGGGAGTATGAACCTATGGGCATACAACTGGGGTCCAGAATTGGAGGGAGTGAATCCACCAGGACTCTCATGGGATACCTACCCACGGACTGGTTTATCTGGACTAAGGAGTAGGAAATGTGGCATCCCTTTACGGATATCCCCTGTGGGAAAGTTGCAGACACAGGCTGCAGCCTCTTAGCTGGAATGGTCACCATAGAAGGGCATAGGAAGAAAGGGATCGACTTGGAGTTGACAGAGATAGGCTGTAGTCCTGGGTTTCTTGCTACTTCCCAGCGTGGCTTCAGGCAAGTCCTTTCTCTCTCTCTCTGTCTCTCTCTCTCTCTCTCTCTCTCTCTCTCTCTCTCTCTCTCTCTCTCTCTCTCTCTCTCACCCAAGCCTCATTTTCTTCTCTGTCAAATGGGGATAGAAGAAATTCACTGGAGAGTTGTAAGGGTCCGATGAGGTAATGGAGTTGAAAGTGCTTTTCAGAAGTACTTTGGGGATGTGACAAATTATTATAACCCTTGTGTCTGAAACTCCAGGACAGGAATGGCCTGAATTTTTTTTACTTTCTTTGGAAACGGCTGCATGGTACTTCACTTAACTCCACCTACAGGAATAATACTGTAAATGAGAATTGGCTACTTTTATATTTTTTTAATATTTTATATTCTTGATTACACATAAAAACAAATCTTTGACATACTTTTTTTAAATTTTGAGTTCTAAATTCCCTACCTCCCTACAGCTCTCATTGAGAAGGCAAGCAATTTGATATAGGTTATACATGTGTGGTGAGGCAAAAGATATGTTGGTCTTGTTGTGAAACACAAATCAAGAAAAAAACCTACAAAAATAGTTCTTAAAAAGTGTGCTTTGATTTTCATTCAGACTCCATCAGTTCTTTCTCTGGAGGTGGGTAACATTTTTCATCAGAAGTCCTTCAGAATTGTCTTAGATTGGTGCAGTGAGGTGGTGCAGTGAATAGAGCACTGGCCCTGGAATTGGGAGCACCTGAGTTCAAATCAGGCCTCAGACACTAGAAACATTTACTAGCTGTGTGACCTTGGGCAAGTCATTTACTCCAACTGCCTTGCCTTCCCCCCTCCAAAAAAAAAGAAAAAGAAAAAAGAATTGGCTTAGATCATTGCATTGCTGAGAATAGCTAAGTCATTCATAGTTGAGTATATTGCTGTTATAATGTACAATGTTCTCCTGGTTCCACTCATTTCATTTTGAATCAGTTGATTTAAATCTTCCCAGGTTTCTCTGAAACTATGCTGCTCCTCATTTCTTATAGTACAATAGTATTCTATCACAATCATATTGTATAACTTGTTCAGTCATTCCCCAATTGATTTCCAATTCTTTGCCACCACAAAAAGAGCTGCTATAAATATTTTGTGCGTATAGGTCCTTTTCCTTTAAAAAAAAATCTCTTTAGGATATAAACCTAAGAGAGGTAGTGTTGGATCAAAGGGTATACACGGTTTTATTGTCTCTTATGTATAATTCCAAATTCTCCTCCAGAATATTTGGATCAGTTCACAACTTCACCAACAAACAGTGTTCCAATTTTTCCACATCCCTCCAAAATTTGTAATTTTCCTTTTCTCTCACATTAGTCAATCTGATAGGTATAAGATGGTATCTCAGAAGTATTTTAATTTGCATTTCTCAAATCTAGAGCAGCTCTTCTTGAACTGTGGGTTGTGACCCCCCCTATGGGTCCTGTAACTGAATGTGGGGGACTCAAAAATTTGGCAACAGTAAAAGGTTTCTGAACAAGCAATGACTAAAAATTAATTCAAAATCAAATGCATAGGGGTAACTAGGTGGCACAGTGAATAGAGCACCAGCCCTGGAGTTAGGGAGGACCTGATTTCAAATCTGGCCTCAGACGCTTGACACAGTTACTAGCCATGTGACCTTGGGCAAGTCACTTAACCCCAACTGCACTACAAAAAGAAAAAAAGTCAAATTCGTAATGAATCTGAAAGTGCTTCTTTCAGAAGCAATGTAGCACTTGCCTGTGTTGCATCACGCAACTTCACTGCAGCATTGGTTCTGAATACACAACATGCACACTTTGTGATGGGCATGCTCTCTCTCCACACAATGTCAACAAACACTGCCAGAAACACCTCGGTTCAGATTAGAACAGGTATGTTATGAATTGCAGTGTTTTTACTGTGCATATAAAATTGTTAAATAAATGTTGGTTTAGGATTAGGACAGAATTTTCAACAATTTCTGAAATGGCCCTAAACATACTTCTGCCATTTTGTACTAGATACTTATGCAAAGCAGTGTTCTCTGCATTGACCATTATAAAATTAAAATAGCAATCAACTCTGAAAAACATTGAAGATACTCTACATCCTGCAGTATCAAATATTCCATCAAGATTTAATTCTTTATGCAAAAAACAAACAAGTGCATCCATCTCATTAGTATGCAAATTTGTTTTCATCTTTAATAAAATTATATGCCTGTCAAAGAATTGTTTTAAAATATTTTTTTACGATTTATTATTAGTAAATGCTTGCTTTGTATGCTTATTTTATATACTTATGTACCCAGGGTTACATAAAACTTTTTTGGGTGAAAAGGAATCATGAGCAGAAAACATTTAAGAAGCCCTGACCTAGAGCATTTTTTCATATAATTATAGATAATTTTGATTTCTTCATCTGAAAACTGCCCCTTCATATCCTTTTACCATTTCTCAATTGGGTAATGACTTATATTCCTATAAATTTGACACCATTCTCTATATATCTGAGGAATAAGACTTTTATCAGAGAACTAGTTGTAAACTCTTTTTCTCCCTCCTTTTATTCCTCCCCTTCCCCCTCCCCCCCGTTTTTGGTTTTCCTTCCAATCTTGGTTCCATTGGTTTTGTTTGTACAAAACTTTTTAATCTAATGTAATCAGACTTATCCATTTTACATCCTGTAATGCTCTATATCTTTTGTTTGCTCATAAATTCTTCCCTTATCCATAGATCTGACAAGCAAACTATTCCATGCTCCTTTAATTTACTTATGTTATCACCTTTTATGTCTAAATCATGTAATAATTTTGACCTTATCTTGGTATATGGTATGAGATGCTGGTCTATAGTATAGTCTTTACCAAATTTTTTTCCAGTTTTCCCAGCAGTTTTTTGTCAGATAGTGAGTTCTTGTCTCAAAAACTTTTAGAACCTATATTCTAATGAGGAAGAAAGTGTGAGATAGAGACTCCTAGAGGAGCAATTCTGAGTCCCAAAGATATATGTAAATCCCCCAGATTGGTAGAGTCCTGAACATAAGGACTCCTGTGACAGACACCATGCTCCAAGCCTTATGTTTTCCTATTACTCTCTATCATTCAAAGCAGAAGAAGAACGCAGGGCAGCTTCTCTTTCTCTCCCCCTCTCTCCCCCTAATATTCTTGATGACTCTTCCCAGATTCCTCATCCATGCAGTTTTTCAGTCATGGTGAAGATTAGTCTCTGGGATTTTCATCTTCTTCTATTCTATCTCTCCCAAGGAGTATGAGTACGAAGGTCTAGGTCTCCTTTCTATCTTCCTTTCCCCAGCTCTTCTTTTCTTCATTTGTTGTTTTTTTTTTCCCCAGCCCCATAGTCCTAGGCATAAGTTCTCTTAGTTGCAACCCCTAGTATCAGCTGCCAGGCAGACAGGAAGCCATAGAAGAGAAAGACTCTTTCCTATCCCATCTCTCACTGTAATTTTACCTTGCCACTTGGAGAGTCACAGCCAAAAAAACCCAATGCTGGAATTGAGTTTTTCTTTTAATAGAACTACTCTTACTGTCATCATGAGGTGAAGGAAAGGCCAAAAGACTACTCAGGATTTTCCATATCATCCTAAAATGCCAGGTTCTTTCAGTAGTGGGTCACCACATGTACAGACACTGCGCCCAAATTCCTACATGGTTGGGCAGAAGCAAGAAGATAATGTCTGTGTGTACGGGCATGTACAAAATACATGCAAGGTAATAGGGTCTAAAGGAGGCATAGAAAAGTCTCACATAGAAGGCGATACTTAAGTTCAGCCTTGAAAGAAACTAGGAATTCTGCTCTATGAGAGAGTTGGGCTTGGGAGGTGGGTGGGAAACAGTAGAGAAGAGGATTCTCTTGGCATTTCTGAAATTGAGATCTCCTACAGCACTTATTAAAGGTAATTAAAAGATAATTTATTAAACACCACTCTGTTTAAAGCGATGAACTAGGTTGAGTCCAGGTAAAACCAAGTACAGGGCCATACGCAGGTAGACCAACTTTATGGAAAATGTGATTGTTTATTTTATAGTTATATTAATATCTTTATTTTTCCCCAATGGCCTAAAGCCCAGAAAGGGAAGACTCTGAGAGGGAGAGCATTCTGGGTAGGTAGGAATATAGAGATATCCATAGCAGTTGAAAGGTAAATCCTTATCCCCAGAATGCCTTCCCTCCTCATCTCAAGCTCTTGGCTTCCTACTCCTTTCTGCAGGGGGCCTCTCCTGGCCCTCTCTACCCCAGCTATGGCCTTCCCTCTGAGATTATCTTCTGTTTATACTGTACATATTTTGTATATACATAGTTATTTGCATGTTGTCTCCTCACCCCCACTAGAATATCCACTCCCTGGGGACAGGGACTTCCTGGTTTTTTTGTCTTTGTACCATAGTGCTTGGTACACAGTAAACACTAAGTCAATGCTTGTTGATTGACTCCCTGTAACCACTAAAAAAATTACTCCATTTATAATCATGTCTCTTACTGGATACTTAGATAAATCTATTATTTCCTTTTTCCACTAATGCAGATCAAAATTCTTCCATGTCTTCTTAGCCCACATATATGTTTGTTTTTTTCCTTCTGGCTTCCTCTATAAATTAAATTATCTTGGGATGTTCTAATTCATCTGCGGGCTCATTCTTTCCTCAGCCAACTTTCCATGTCTTTTGAGGGAATAGCTTCATAGACATACTCTTCTGAAACTCTGGACAAATGAACTTGTATTCTAAACCTATATTGTCTTTGATAACTATGTCTCTCCTTATTGAGGGGATCCAGCAGTTGGTTCTTGGACTCTTTTGGACTTTGTTGCTTCCTTATATTCAATAAACTCTCTAAGAAGTGCTGCTATTCAAAGTCAGTGTCTTTGCTTTTATCTGTTCTTCATTTTTCAGAGTCAAAGTTTATTTAAACAGGTCAGGTTAAATCCAGTATAAGTGTATCTTCTCCTTAGCCTTCCTTCTAATTTGATCATTTCAATCAATTCAATTCTAGTCAACCTGTGGTCTGACTGTAGAACCATTTCTGAAAAGACTCATGCATTCATAACCAGTCATTTCCTTTTGGGTGAGGTCATTCAATTCATTTGAGATGGTGTTATTCTATGCTTGTCTGATTTTCTCTTTGAAAAAGTATTCCTTTTATGAGGTTTCCCACTCAGTAACAAACTAGTCTTTGGTCTTTCCTTTCTCAGCCCTAACCCATATTTTCCAACATACCTTATATTGTCCTCTCCTGTGCCAGCTTTTACATCAAGCTAATCATGGTATATGTTGACAGGCACACAAACATAATAAAAGGAAGTGTGTATAGAATAGATAGAAATCAGAGAGTGGGATTTGCTGCTTTTAATGTGGGAGCTAATGCAATGAAAATGATTCTGGAATTTGTTTGCCAGTGTAGTGTAGAAAGAAGACCATTGAAAGTCTGAGTTCAAGAACTGACCTCTGACCTCAGGCAAATAATTTTACCTCTCTGGGCCAGCATTTGTCCATCTACAAAATGGGAACAATTACATCTATACAACTACCTCATGAGGTAGATCAAAGATCACATGAACTAATGTTTGAGGATAAAATATTTCTAAAACACTTTACAAGTCTTAAAGTACGATGCAAATGGTATTATTTATTATTGTTGTTTATAGGCCCTAAGTACCATTCATTGTTAGAGAAGTCTTCTGCATGAAATCTTTGCTGACGCCTCTAGCTGCTTGTACTTGTTGTCCAGTTTTTTCACTCGTTTCTGATTTTTTTGAGAGCCAATTTTGGGGTTTTCCTAGCAAATATACCTCAATGGTTTGCCATTTCCTTCTCTAGCTCATTTGACAAATGAGGAACTGAAGAAAATGGGGTAAAGTGACTTGCCCCGGGTCACACAGCTAGTTAACATCTGAGGCCACATTTGAACTCATGAGGATGAGTCTTCCTGATCCAGAACCCAAGGTTCTCTCTGTTATGCTACCCTGGAAAAGCGTTACCTTATAGTTATTGTACATATTATGACATGTAAAAAGTTTGAGAGATATAATTTCTGGGCAATCATTGTATTAATTATGGCCAGCAAATAATAAAAGAATGGTCACTTGCCGTCTCTCATAAACCAAAGACAGATCATGGTATGGCAGCCTTTGGAGGAATGGGTGTTCCAGATAGGAAGCAATAGTCTTTGACTGGTTAACAATTACAGAGAGAAAGAATATTATAGTGAGAGGTGGGCATATTCCAATATTGGACTGGGGAAATGTGACTTTGACTATGTCACTCTTACTCTCAGAACACAACCCAGGCTGGGCAATCTAGACAAAGTTCCCCACTGCCCATCCCCCTTTCCCTTCCCACTCCCATTCAAGTCTGAGTAGAACACAGATGGCCAGAATTCATCTAGATTAAATTCTTTTTATTCTTTAATCAGAACTAATCTTTCCCATTTGGGTGGGGTCTGAACAAGATTGAGAAGAATGTTAAAATCCAGCCTCGTCATCACCCGGTTCTTCAGAGTCTGATTTGACCTAATAGAGAATGAGGAACTAGGAAGGGAAATTGGGATTTTCCCAATATGAACAGCTGGCTATTAATATGAGAAATAATAATTTCTCTCGATATATTTGTAGCACATGCTCTGGACCCCTGCTTGAAATTGGTAGGCTGGGTTTCCTCAAAGCTCTAGGGTAAACCCCGAGGGACTAGGGGGAAAATATCTTTCTAATGCTTTAGCTCAGTGCTTCCTCCATAATTACCAGTTGTTATCAATAAACTACTTGGACTTAGTTTTTAGAAATAAAGATTTACTTTGGTGGTATAATTGTTACAAAACAACCTCCCCAAAGTCTGACAGGTTGTCCCACAAATCCTGTAGAGAATATGTAACAAAGAGGGTAACTCAGCTCAAAAGGCTGAGTTATCCTTTGTCTAGACAGCTCAGGCTGGGTTGGTCTGAGAGCAAGAGTGACATTATTAAAGTCACTGCTCTCTCCCCCCCCCCCCCCACACCAACATTGGGCTTCACTCTTGGAAGTCTTTCTGCTAGAATCTTTAGGATGTTTCCTTTGCATATGTTAAAACATTTTTGCTGGGCCCCCTGTAGAGCCTTGAAGGTCTTTTTCCTCATCTTGGTCAGTCTGTCCGAAGCTCCCAATGCAGATTCTAAGCACTTAGGTATTGTCCTTGACTCTTCTCTCTCTCACCTCACTCTGTCAAATCTGTTGTCTTGTCCATTTTACCTACATTGCTGGTGATGAGATGAGGTGCAGGCAATGGGATCCCCCCTTGAACTCTCCTTGAATCTTTGAGGTACAGGCGCTGGAAAACCCCTTGAAACCTGATAATCTTCCCACTTGATGAGGCATTTGCAGAGGCCATAAATTTTTCATTGTTGCTGGGCTCAAACCTCTGTTACTAGCCTAGCCCTCCATTCTTCATCTACTTCCCACCCTCAAACCTATCAAAATATCAATCCATCCTTGCACTGACCTCATTAACTCCTCCTGAAGACCCTCCCCAAACTCATTACTGGAGTCTGACCTCATTGGCTCCTCCTGAAGACCCTCCCCAAACTCCTCCTCTAGACCATCCCTAGATTCCTCTGTATATAAGATCCCACCTTCCTTCCACATGGTGTGAGAGTGCCATAGAATGACCTAGCACAGACTTACTCTGGCCTGCTTGCCCAATGCAAGCATCACAGATACCTAGGTTCCTTAAGAGTCTACCTGATATGGCGAACTTTCAATAAGCTTTGCTTTTCTTTGGCTGAGAAAAGACTTGAGTCAAATTCATCCAGTAGGACCTGGTGTGTTGGTATTTTGGGGTCTCTAGAGCAACCCTAACCCTCTTTATAGGTAACTTCTTCACTGCATATGCCCCCTTCTCTCTGGCCCTGCCACCACCTGGGCCAGGTCTTCATCACCTCATGCCTGGACTATTCCAATGGACTGCTGGTTGGTCCCCTTGCCTCATCTCTCCCCACTCCAGTCTGTCCTCCATGCACCTGTCAAATTGAACTTCCTACAAAGCACAGGTCTGACCATGTCACTCTCCTATTCAATAAGCTCTAGTGGCTCCCTATTATTTCCGATATGAAATATAATATCTTTCATGTGGCTTTTAAAACCCTCCATAACCTGGTTCCTTCCTACCTTTTCATTCTTTATACACCTTACTCCCATCCATACGTCTTGTGATTCCAGGACATGAGGCTTCTTACAAGACATGCTGTCTTCTGACTTTAGGTATTTTCTCTTTTTCTTATTCCTGGAAAGCTCTATCTCATCTCTGTCTCCTGGTTTCTATGGCTTCCTTCAAATGTCAGCTAAAATCTTATCTTCTGCAAGAAGCCTTTTGCAGTCCTCCTTAATTTTAGTGCCTTCATACTGTTGATTATTTCTAATTTATCCTGTATGTATCTTGTTTACATGTAATTGTTCACATGTTGTCCCATCCCCACTAGAACACGGGTTCCTTGACAGTCGGTCTTTTGCCTTTCTTTGTGTTTCCAGCACTTATCGAAGTATCTGGCACACAGAAAAGATTTACTAAATGCTCATCAACTGACTAAATTACTTACTATATACCTGGTACAAAAGATAAGAGAACTGAGACTGGACCAATGCTGTCAGTCATGTCCAGAGCCTCAACCTTCACCAGATTCAGTATAAGTGTAGTGACCCACAGTGGCTGGGGCAAGAAGCCCCAAAGTGCCAGTGACTTCTGGGGAAATGGAGAGTCAGGGGCACAGAAAACAAGCTCTGTCCCCAGGCTGCCTTTGCCTTACTAGCTCAAACTCTGAGGTCCAGAGCTGGGATCCTGGGGGAATTTCTATGTTATTGAGAGTTTTGGACTTTCCCCAGGTGTCCTGAAGACTGGGGAAGTAGGAAAGGGTTGGAGAGACAATGGGGTATTAGGCTTCACATGGGGAGCATTTGACTATTTTCACTATGCTTAATAAATTATTTGACCATAACATGTTCATCACCTATATCTAGTGATTATGGAAGGTCATTCAACAAAGAGGAAAACCTAGATGTTGAGACAGAACCACAAATTTTCTCATCTTAAAAATATTTTAGAGCAACATTTTATCATCCTCCAGTTCAGAGGTTCTTTCTTGACTGCTATTTGTACCTTGGACCCATCTGGCAGTTTGGTGAAGTCTGTGCACCAATCCTCAAAATAATGTTTTTTAAATCATTGAAGTGCTAAATTTTTGCTGGATGTGAATGAAAATAAAGCTGTAATTCCCGCTCCCCCTACCCCCATATTCATGCACTCCTCTGACATCTATGAACCACCACCTCAACTTAGATTAACAACCCTTGCTCTAGTCTAAATTTAGAACTGGGACAGCTAATCTGAGCTCTGTGGCTCCTGCCTGCATGCAGAGGAGCCTTGGAAAACCAACCCTGAGGCTGTGGCTTGAATTTAGTGCCACCTGGTGTACAATTTGAAACATTACACCACTTCACTGGACCAAATAACAGGCGAATGACGAACCCCTGTGAACTTGAAGGCAGCTCAAGAACTGCGAGAGTATCTCTAGTGTCACTCCTGTACCCCAGTGTGGCACACACAGTCCACAGATGTCCCATGATAATACTAGGCAGCATATATGCTAAACCCCAAATAAAGAGTTTAATTTTCAGACTAGGAACGCACAGGCACAGTCAGTGGGAGCTTCATGGAGATGAGACTTTGAGCTGGTTCCTGAATGATAGTCTAGAGTTCAGATGGGCAGAGAAAAAGGGGAAAGTCATTGTTGGGTTGGGGAGAGATGGGAACAGGAAAAGCAAAACACGTGTGGGAAGCCACAGTGTCCTGATATAGTGGGAGAGAAGAGAGAAGTCTCTGAACTACTAAGGCAGTCCAGGCTTTCTTTGCAAAAGCTATCTTGACCCCAAAATGGGACAGAGCCAACTTCTACACCGCAAGACCTTTCCTGATCCCTTTTAGTTCATAGCTTTCCCTTTTGAAATTACTTTGTTTATATTTGTATTTCCTTTTATACATGATGTATCTCCCAGTAAACCGAACTCTCCTTGAAGATAGTTTCACATTTGTCTTTGTGGGTTCAGCCTTACCAAAAAGGTTGCTCATGCTAGGTGGGCACTTGTGTTTGGTTTGTTTTTTTTTTAATTGTCTGCCTTCATGCTAGGCATTTAAATGTTTTTTTTTTAAATTGTCTTGGCCTATCTGGATTGAAAGCTCTGGGGGCTGGTGGAAAGTAGGTGAGGTTGGGAATAGACACCACAGCGTTGAGTTCGCCAGAGTGCAAGGAGAGGTGGCGTGGGATTCAAGGCAGCCTTTTGCCCATGTCAAAATGGCTACAATAAAAAGCCCCTAAGTTTTCTGGGAAGGAGTCTCAGACAAACCATGACTGAGAGCCTGAACCAGTCCCAGTGGGGAGGGAAAGACTGGCTCCATCTTCACTTTGCCTCTGTCTGGGTCTTTCCAGAGCCTCATAGGATCTACTCTGACTCTAACCTGGTGCATTATGGGCTGGTCCATACTGTTCTAGTATTACCACCAGCCTGACCACCTCCCCCACAAGCAAGAACTTGTGTGTATACACAGAAAACAATCATAACCATCAATATCTGGCACTGGAATGATTTTTAAAACTTGTTTTATCTGGAGTTCCACCTATTATCTCATTCATCTTCATAATGGTAGATTTGTCTCCAACATCCACCCACTAGAATTTCCCCTACTCTCTGCCTCCCCCCCTCCCCCCAAAAAAGCAGGCCAGGGCTGACATTTCCTCACTTCTAGTTCCAGGGAGCCAACTGACCGGGGACAAGGCACGCATCTGACTAAACTGGGAAGCCAGTTCATTCTTTCAGTCTCTTGGTGTCTGGTGTCTGTTTCTGTCTCCAGCACTTCCTTTGTCTGTCTCTCGGTTTCCTTCTCAGACTCCTGCAAGTCTGTCTCTGCCTCCTGTGTGGGTCCTCATCTCTCTCTCTCTCTCTCTATCTCTGTGACTCAGTGTCTGCTTTCGGACGTCTATTCCTCCGTCTCCTCTCCCACCGCCTTTCTCTGGGCTCTGTCTGCCTTCCCCCCATCTCTTTTGTCTTCTGTGTCTCTGCCCCCGTTTCCCCCCCTCCCCTTAGCCAGCTTCTCTGTCTCTCATCTCCCTCTCCCTTTGTCTCTGTCTCTGAGCTCCACCCCCTTCCTCTTGCCCCATGTCTCTGTTTCTCGGTCTCTGTCTCCTCCCTTTGTCTGTCTCTGCCCAGCCTCTCCTTCCCTCGGGTCTCTAGTTTTTCCGACTGCCTCTGTCTCTGGCTCCCTCCCCTTCTGTCTCAGTCTCGACGCTGCCGCCTCTTTCCTAGGGCCTCAGTTTCTCTGTCCGTCCTCCCGTCCGTCTCCCCGAGCCTCCGAGCCCCACCCCCTTCCTCGGGTCCGGGGTCTCGGGCTGTCTCTCGTCTCCTTCCTTTGTCTCTGCCTCCCTCCCTCTCCCCTCCATCTCCCGCTGCCGTCCTTATCTCCCTCGATTCTCCTCCCCCTCCCTCCCCCACTTTCCCTATATGAGTCTCCGTCTCCTTTTGTCTCTTTCCTCCCAGTTTCCCCGGCTGTCTCCCGCTCCGTCTCCCTCTCCTTCGGTCTCCCTAGCTCTCTCTGCTTTTCTCTCTCCCTGGGTCAGGGTCTCTTGGCCCCGGCCTGCCTGGCGCTTCTCCTGGAGGGGGCAGAGCCGGGCGGAGAGACCGAAGGAGGGTCCCCCCCTTGACACCCCCCACCCCCGGGGCCGGCCGAGGCTGAGCTCCTCCCTACCCCCTCCCCGTCCAGCTCCTGCTCCCGTGGCGCTGCAGCGAGAGCGAATCGGTTAACACCACCGAGTTCGGGCCACCACCCGGCGGCTAGAGGGGCCCCCGGCTGGCGGAAGGCCATTCCCCGAGCCCTCCCTCCGCCGGGCCGGATCGCCTCCAGAGCCACTCAACTCTGCCCCTGGCCTGGCTAACACCATCGAGACAGCCCGCCTCGTCCACCTAGAGCGGCCCCATCGCGGAGAGGAGGCCGCTTCCGCTTCCCGTCCCCGCCCCCACACCTGGCCCTCAGTCTCCCGGACGCCTGGGTCCCTAGTTCCGCCCGCTCCTCTCAGACCTCCGGGTCCCTGGGCCCAGCAGGGCGGCCGGTTCTCCGGCTCCTGCTAGCTCCCTCCCCAAGCCGAGGGCGGGGACCCGAAGGAGGGACAACCCCCTGTGGGGGGGAGGCGGAGAGACAGCGAGGCGGCTGGATCGCCCGGGTCCGAGGAAGGACGCGAAGGAGCGCCCGGAGGCCAAGCCGAGGTGAGGGAGTCCTGGGGGCAGGGCTGGGGGGCGCGGGGCGGGGCGGGGCGGGGCGCGCGGACTCGCCGCCCTCCCCGGCCAATACAAGCTAAGCTTCCTGCTGTCACTGAGAGAGGAGCGCGGGGGGGACCCCGCATCTCAGCGCTCGTGCCCCGAGCCGAGCGGCCGCCTGCGGTTGAACGGGAAGCGGCCGGGGTCGGGGGAGGCCCCGGGCGAGCGGCGGACCCTCGAGCGGCACTTTGGCCCCTGGACCTCTGGCCCTGGGGGGAAGGGCGCCCCGCACACAGTAGGCGCTCACTGTGACCCGAGGTTGGGCTAGACCCAGGGCTCCTCACTTCTGTTTTGTTGCCAGCGCTTAGCACAGTGCATGGCTTATAGGAGGCACCTCAAAAACGGTTTTTGATCAGACTTGAGATTGGACTATACCAGGAGCTCTTCGCCGTTGCCCCTCCTCGTTTGTGCCACCGCTTAGCGCTCTGCCTGGTAGGTAGGAGGCGTTTTATAAATAAATACTTGACTTGCTTTGGGGTTGAACTAGACCTAGAGGTTCTTAACCTTTTTTTAGGGGAGGGGTGCCAGCGATTAGCACTTCTTAAATGCTTGTTGACTTGATGTGAAGTTGGACTAGATCCAGGGGTTCTTTATCTTTTTCATGTGTGTGCTGTCAAGGCTTAGCACAGTACTTGGCATATAGGTAACTCCTGGCTTTTTTATTAGAGTGGTGTAGGAGTTGTTTTGTTTGTTAGTTTCCAAATATACATAGAGAGCTAAGAAAAAACTCACTTTTAGTCTGTTAGGCAAAATTGGAAACTTTGCAGTTTTCTAAATTCGTATAGCAAAAGCAGTCAATGGAATTCTTGCTTGCTTGCCTGCTTGCTTCTTGGAAGGCAGTTGGCGTTAAGTGACTTGTCCCAGGTCACGGCTATTTTTTGTGTTCAGATCTGCCCAGTCTGAGGGCAGATTTGAACTCAGGTCCCCCTGATTCCAGGGCGGATGCTCTATTCACTGAACCACCTAGCTGCCCCATCAATGGAATTCTTGATTCCTTAACAACTTGAGATGTGTAAGATATTATTTTATTAGTGATCACTAACTTCAGTCAATGTGGATGAAATAGCTTTGCAACTTGGGTTTTTTGGTGAAGTTCCTATTCCAGAACTTGTTATAAAATCCTAAGTGAACAGTACCATGGCAATCTTTTAATTCAACCTCCCTATTTTGCAAATAATGAAATTGAAGAGTGCACACCTAACCAACAGCCAAGGCCAGATGGGAATAAAAGTAACAGCTCACATTTCAGTAGAGCTTTCAGGCTTACACAGGTCTCCAGGACTCAGTGAGCCTGGCAGATAAAGTATTATTATGTAAGAATTCTGCATGAAACCCTTTCCTTATCGTTGGTAGCTTCTCTCTAAGATTAGGTCCAATTTATTCTGTCTTGTTTGCAGTTTGTCCTGACACATTAGAGGGAGAGCTCCTTGAGGCCAGGAATTTTTCTGTCCTGCTTTTCTTTGCAGCACTACTGTATTACATACTTAATCGCTTAATGAATGCTTGTTGACTTACTTCCATTTTACAGATGAAGGCAGAGTGAGAGAAAGTTAAATGACTTGCCCACAATCACAGAGTAAAGAAGAATGTTTTAAAATGCACAAATAAGATACATAGGTTTCCAAAGGAAATCAATTCTAATAAAATAGAGGTTTCAAAATATATTTTTTAAAAGTTCACGGACCTCAGGTTAAGAACTCCTGGATTAGATGATCTTTTCCAGCTCCAAAGTCTCTTATCCTAAATTATTTAAATCCATTCACTCTCCATTTCCTAACTTTAAAATGTGGGTTAAAAATATGTGCATGAACTATCTTATGCAGCTTTTGTGAAGAAAATACTTTGTAAACTTAAATTGCTACATAAATATGGGTTATGCACCTTAAAATACTTGGTAAACATGAACTATTAGATTGTTACTGTGGAAGAAAAACTTGTTGCGCTGTTCAGGATAAAATTATCTGTTTGAGCCAGTAGGAAGCAGCAGAAGAAATTCGTGTGGTTATATGGCCTCAAGGGGTATTTTATTTTTTAACTCTCCAGGATATCCCCCCTGGGATGGAGCAAGGGGCTCAGCCATGGGATCCAGATCTTCAAGGCTCAGAGGAGAGGGAGCTCCTCAGAAGCACCCAAACAGGTGAAGGTAACATGGCATCAATTATTTGTCAGACATTGAATACAAAAATGTGTATAACCATGCCCCTCCCTTAAGTAGCTTCCCGTCTTTTTGAGAAGATGCTGCAGTATGCCAAAACAATCATCCCCAGCCCCCTTTCTTATGCTGAAATCCTAATGTGATGCTGGTTGTATCACAAGGGTTTGGGGAAAGCAGTGTTGATAGAGCACCGATTCTGACAGGTCCTTGCAAACCAGAAATGTTTCATGAGCTTCAAGGAAAGTGCCTTGTGGACTTTAAAGTGCTAAATGTACATAAAATAATACTGCTAGTTATTAAGGACAGGCCTGGAGAAAGATGGGCTAGCAGATGATGGATTTTTTTTTTCAGCTGTAACAACTGATGAAGACGGTTTACTAAGCTATAGGGAGGGAGATTGTGATTTGCCCCAGGGGAGGGTACACACACAAATTTTGAAGGTGTGCCTAGTGAACCAGGTGGTAAATGTCAGGTGAGCATCTTATATGCTGTGGAAGGTCAGAAAAAGGAAAGATCACTTGTGTTGTTTGGTCTAGGAAGGCTTCCTAGAGGAGATGAATAACCAGCAAAGGGGCTGGGTCTGCAATTTCCCCTTTCTCTTGACAGGAATGGGGAGTGAGAATGAAGATAACCCTCAGCATGATGGTCTGGATTTTGAGGATGACCCCCAACAGGTACCTGGCCTGGGTTTCAAGGAAACTAGAGATGTGGCTTCAGGCCGGGATGAAGGAGATAGGGCCATCAAATTAGAACCCGATGGGACCTGGGAAGACATATGGGCAAGTGCAAGTCATGGGAAACCCCATTCTCAAGTTCCCAGACCTCTTTCAGAAACACGGAGGGCACAGGTTGGGGAGAGGGCACCCGTATGCGGGGAATGTGGGAAAAGCTTTCGGCAGATGTCAGACCTGGTGAAACACCAGCGCACACATACAGGGGAGAAGCCCTACAAGTGTGGGGTATGTGGAAAGGGTTTTGGGGATAGCTCAGCACGCATCAAGCACCAGCGAACACACAGTGGTGAGAAGCCGTACCGGCCTCGCCCACCAGCTCCAGGCCCGCCTCGGACTCCAAGACCTCGAATTCCTGCTGGCGAGCGCCCCACTATTTGTGGTGAATGTGGCAAGAGCTTTCGGCAGAGCTCAGACTTGGTGAAACATCAACGCACGCACACAGGGGAAAAGCCATACAAATGTGCTGTCTGTGGCAAGGGCTTTGGGGACAGTTCAGCACGGATTAAGCACCAGCGAACACACCGAGGTGAGCGGCCTCCACGTACAGTCGCATCCCGGCGAGTGGCCCGGGCTGCTTCCACCCTCCCAGAAGGGTCAGCAGCTGGACCCAGGGACAAGCCCCACATGTGTCCCGAGTGTGGGAAGCGCTTTGTGTTGAGCTGCAGCCTCCTCAGCCACCAACGCAGCCACTTGGGGCCAAAACCATTTGGATGTGATGTATGTGGAAAGGAGTTTGCTCGCGGATCAGACCTCGTAAAGCACCTGCGTGTGCACACAGGCGAAAAGCCCTATCTGTGCCCAGAGTGTGGCAAGGGTTTTGCCGACAGCTCGGCCCGTGTCAAGCATCTTCGCACACACAGTGGTGAGCGGCCCCATGGCTGCCCCGAGTGTGGCCGAACCTTTAGCCTAGGCTCTACGCTTTTGCGACATCGCCTCACCCACCTGGAACCACAGGCCTTTGGGGTTCACGGATATCCTTTGGCTCCCCACAGCCCCAGCCCACCTCCCAGCTCAAGTCCTCCACCGGTTCCTCATGGCCCTAGTCCCCCACTTGTTCCACGTAGTCCTCCCCATCCTGGGGAGGGCCCTTTTGGCCTCCCTGGTCTAGAGCCAGAGCCTGAGGGCCCCCAGGTTGGAGAACCACCCCCTCCAGCAGTGGACAAGCCTCACAAGTGTCCAGAGTGCGGGAAAGGATTCCGGCGAGGTTCAGACCTGGTAAAGCACCATCGTGTGCACACGGGTGAAAAGCCCTACCTGTGCCCTGAGTGCGGGAAAGGCTTTGCTGACAGTTCAGCCCGCGTTAAGCACCTACGCACCCATCGTGGGGAACGGGCCCGCCCAGCACCGACCCCCCCAGCGGCCCTCCTTCGGCCTCACAACCCTCCTGGCCCAGCAGCCCCCACTCCCAGGCCTCGGGGCAGGCCGCCTGGCACAAGTCGGACTCATACCTGTGGGTACTGTGGGAAAGAATTCCCTCGAAGCTCAGACCTGGTGAAGCATCGGCGTACTCACACAGGTGAGAAACCCTACAAGTGTGCAGAGTGTGGCAAGGGCTTTGGGGACAGCTCTGCCCGCATCAAGCACCAGCGTGGGCACTTGGCACTACGGCCCTACGGAGCAGGGCCTACCAAAGCTCGGCCCCCCAAGGCGGAGCTGGGGCCTGGACTAGAGTGATGGAGCTGGGAAAATGGCTCCAGAAGGGGGATGGGGGGGAATCTGCTGCTGCCTGAAATGGGGAGTAAGGGATGTGATAACTGTGGAGTGGGAAAAGAGAGGAGGCAGAGAGCCAGAGAAGAGGAGGTCAGGGAATGTGGGGGCCCCAGGTAGAGGGGTTCTCAACTCCCAAAGTTTTCCAGTTCCCCACTGGTGACATCAGAGCTCCCATTACACTGCCAGGAGGGGAAGACCAGTGTGAGTACTGTCTTCTTTGCCAGCTGGGGCTTTGGCTTCTATTTCAGGGCTATTCCTCTAAACCAGTTAGCTGGGGGACATGGTGGGCGGAGTTAGAATAGTGTTCTAAGTGAAGCCAGACCAATCCTTGAGTGGGCCAATGTACTTGGCCCAGCCACCCCAACTAGCACCTTGCAACCTCGTGACCTTAGATGAAAGGGGACTGGACAGGATTGTGGAATATAGTAGTACCAGTCTACTAAGGGATTGAAGAAACCACACATCTCATGCCCTGCTGCTGCTGGGACAGGAGTCATCTTCATGCATATGATGAAAGGTAGCAGAGTGTCCAGTCAGTGGTTGTCCAGGACAGAAGAAGGGGCAGGTGGCTATGGTTGGAGAAAGCATACTGGCACCAGGGGTGAGGCCTAGCAATGTGAATGAACCTTACTTAAAGGAGAATTCTTCCTTCTCCCCCTCAAGCCCCCCCCCCCCAAAAAAAGAGCTAGGTAGGCAATAATGGTTTTATCTCTGGGATCTCTGTTGACACTATCTCATCTCCAATAAACTGTTTCTTGTCTTGAAAACTGTGTGGGTTTTCTGTACAGGGATTGCGGGGATGGGGGAAGAGACAGTAAACAGTCAATTGTGTGAAGCATCTTACTTGCTGGGTACTGTTGGAAGTGCTGGAGTACAAAAAGAAAAATGAATCTGTCCCTGATTTCCAGTAGCCTCCATTCTATTGGAGACAGCCATAGGCTGCAAACACATTCATCCTGCTGGCTGTTTACCGGGGATTCAAAAACAAAATGAAAACCGTTGTCCTCAAGGAGCTTACGGTCTACTAGAAATTGCATTTACCCAGACAAGTAGGGAGGCAGTTTGGGTGTTGTAGATAAAGAGATGGAAAGGCTTGGGGCCAACTCCTGCCTCCCAACACACTAGCTATGGTTATGGGTAAGTCACTGGACTGTTTTGGGCCCCTTTTCTTCATAGAATGGGTTTCCTGGCTTCCTCCAAGTACCAAATAACATCCCATCCTATACTAGAAGCCTTTCCCAACCCCCGTCCCTACTGGTTTGCTTATCTGTTTGCTTTCAGCTCCCCCGTTAAGACTGTAGGCACGTTGAGGGCAGGAACTAGCCTTTTTTTTTTTTTTTGGTACCTGATTAGGTACAGAATTTGATAGGTGCCTTCCAGTTCTGCTGTCCTAGTGTTTGCCCGTCTGTCTCCCGAGCTCCTTGATAAGAGATTCCTGTAACTGTCTGACCACAGGATCCATTTAGACGCTCCCCCTGCTCCCTCCCCCCCAATCCCGGCGGCCGCATCCACCAGGGAGAGCCCTAAAATCCACCACCTAGAGCCGGAGGGCGGGGCTTGTTGCCAGGACTACGGGGCACGTTGGTGCTGCGGAAAAGAAACAAAATGGAGCAATCAGCAATCAGGATCCGCTGGGCCCGCCTCCTTCGCCTCTCTGTTAAGGAAGAGTGCAGCCAAGCGGGCTCTCAGGTCGGCCTTCCCGATTAAATGCAGCGGGAGCAAAAACGAGAGCCTCCAAACTCTTGGGAGCCATGGTTTTGGCTCCGACTCCGTACAAACAAACCTGTAACCAGATCACCCCCTGAAAAGCGGACCTGGCCAAAATTGCACGTAGCACGGGAGAACCAACATGCCCTGCTCACTTGTAGGTGGAAAGCGTGAGTGGTTCAGAAGAGGAGGAAATTAATTCATTGGAATAGAAGGGCGAGGCCCCAGCCAATGAGGTCCTCCTAACTAGGACGGTTTGGCAAACTGTGGACCACTTAGCCATTGGGACCGAGAGGCTGTTCTTCCTCATCCCTCCTCTAACGAGTTTCTAACCAATCTCTGTGCTTACATTACCATCCTCCTCCCACCCCTTTGGCGTGGTCTGTAGTCTTAAGCCCAGAGTCTCTCAGACAGTGTGGAGGCCAGCGGACTTGAACAGGTCAGTCTCGTCCTAGGAAGAGACCTATCAGATCCAGCAGATGAGCGAAGGCGTTTAGCAAGGGTAAAGCACAAGACTACATTTCCCAGAATCCCCAAGCACCTGGCGTACTTCCGATTTCTTTTCTGGGCTATCCTCGGTGTGACAAAGGGCCAGTGTCTCTAGGTCTCAGGAGGACTACGTTCGTTTGGAACAGTGGAGGTCACCTGGTTTTCCTGTACTGTGCAAGCCAGAAGCCAGAGCAGCATGATGTATCGGAAAGTGGATTAAAGACACGTGGATCCTCCAGGGTCTAATAAACTAAGGATCTGAGCCTCTTTGGAATAATAATAGCTAACATTTACATAATGCCTACTATGTGCCAGCCACAATGTTGAGCAATTTACAATTATTTCAGTTGATCCTTGAAGGCAGGTGATATTCTCCCCATTTTACAGAGGAGAAAATTAAGGCAAACAGAGGTTAAGTGACTTGCCCAAGGTCAGGAAGCCAATAAGTGTCTGAAATCACATTTGAACTCAGGTCTTTCTGATTCTGGGTTCAGCATTGTTCATTGTGTCACCTAATTACCCCCTCTCTGGGCCTTAGTTTTCTCTCCAAAGTGAGCAGATTGTACTAGAATGCAGTTCTAATTTTGAGAGTTTACGATGCTGTAATTGTGAGGAACATTAGACTCAACTGAGACAAGATTTGTGTTAAGCACAGTTCCTGGCATATAGGAGGCTCTTAATTAGAGGCTTGATCCCTGTCTTGTAACTTCCCTGGACTCCTACTGGAGGGACTGGAATAAAGCCTCTCTTGGAATGTCAGGCCTGTAGCCTTGGGGAGGGACACAAACTAGCTGCAAGCTGGCCCAGAACACATACCTGCCCAGGGCATTGACCTCTGCCACTATACCTAATGAAGCTCCCAGTCTTGAATTTGAAAAATGTCAGTAGGGCTATGTTCTCCTTAGAGGCATATGTAGAGTTCAAGTAGATCTTTTTTATTTTCTTTTATATTTGGTTTGTCAACTGGATGGACTCAACTGGCTTCTAACCTGAGAGTGACCAGAGGCGGACAGAGCAGGTTAGAGACAGGAGAGTCAGGAATCAAACAGAAGTTTAATTTCAAAGTAATGGAAACTTCTTGAAAGCAAGGAGGCAAATTAGACACATACTGAGGCCCCACCTCTGGCAGGGGACTTGCTTTAGTGTGGCCAAGTCTCAATACTTATACCAATGGCTATGCAGTGAGCTCTAGCCCTGACAATGAGAAGAGCAACAATGTGACAAGTGTGATTCATAGCAGGGCTCCATGAGCAGAACATGGATATAATAGGTACTTGTCCAAGCTCAGAGAACACCTAGTGCTGCTCAGAGCAATACAATAATTATATGAAACAATTCTGGGATTTTGCTGTAGTTGAGATCATCCAGAGGGTGAGTACAAAGGATTGTTATATCAAATTCAGGGCACATCTTGATGTTAATGGGGCAGCTAGGTGGCACAGTGAATAGAGCACAGACCCTGGAGTCAGGAGGACCTGAGTTCAAATGTGACCTCAGACACTTTTACTAGCTATGTGACCTTGGGCGAGTCATTAACCCAAATTGCCTTGCCTTCTCCCCCCCCAAAAAAAAGATGTTAAAATTCATCTTTAGGGGTGTGGAGTCAAGACGGCTGACAGGAAGAGTTCATCACAGCGCACTGGGAGCCAAGCCCAGCCTGGCATGAAACCAAGGTCTTAGCCACAGGGCAGCCCAACCAGCCCAGCTGGAGCATTTGGGAGAGTGGATCAGCAGCAGCTGTGGTGGTCTCCCAAATTATCAGCCCATTAATGCCAAAGACAAAGTGAAAGGTCAGTGGACCTCAGCTAAATTTGGGGGAGAGGATCCAGTCCAGTCCTCTGCCCCCAGAGCCAGAAGTGGTGACCATGCAGCTGCCTCCACTGGCTGCTTTAGAGCTCCTGGCCTGAAGACTGCAGGGGGGCCAAGCCACCATTGAGAGGCTAAGTGTTCTTGCCTTAATCTGCCTGGATTGGGATTGTGGTCTTGGGTGATAGATTAGGATTGTGGTCTTAGGTGGTGGTCCTGAGGTGCATGACCAGTAAACCAAAGCTGGTGGGTGCTGTAGAGACAGCGGCCTCCTAATAACTCTGGCAGCTGCAAAAACCCCAGTGATTTGGGACAAAACTCTCCCTCTGGAAGCAGAGATAAATTGACTGGCAAAATGAGCAGGCAAAGAAAAAAAAGCAAGCTCAGCAATCCAACTTTAGATTCCTCTTTTGGGCCAAAAAGGATCAAAGCATGGAACAGGAGGAAGACAACACAGTCAGAACTCCTTCACCAAAAGCTTCCAAGAAAAATACAAACTGGTTATAGGCCATAGAGGGGCTTAAGAAGAATTTTGAAAACCAAATAAGAGAAGTGGAGGAAAAATTGGGAAGAGAAATGAGAATGATGCAAGAAAATTATGAAAAGAGAGTCAACAACCTGATTGAAGAAAATAACACCTTAAAAAAATAGGCTAACTCAAATGGCAAACGAGGCCCAAAAAGCCAATGAGGAGAAGAATGCCTTAAAAAGCTGAATT
>CM053599.1:193596808-193623336 GCA_028646575.1 Pseudocheirus occidentalis
ATAAGAGGGGGGAGGAGGGAGAGGAGAGCAGTTGTGGGAGAAGTTTGTTAGAAATACACACTTCTGTAAAGGGACAGGGACAAAGTAGAGAACAGAACAAGTCGGGGACAGAATAGAAAGGAGGGAAATATACAGGTACTGGGGCAGGGAGATCCATCTTGCTCTACCAGAAAGTCAGAGGGGTAATGGGGGAGGATATATGAGAGAGCAGGTTGGGGGAGAAGGTATACAGTGGGATTGCTGTCCAGGAGGTGGGAAGATTTAACTTGCTTAGGGGCTTCTGGGCAAATGCTTTTCCAGTTCTGGATTCTGCTGGAAGTTGAACATGGCCTGGCTCAGGGTATTTAATCACTGCTCCCAAAAACAAGGACTCGGTCTGTGTCCAGCAGCTTCACAGAGGAAAATGGTAAGGGTAAGGCCTGGAATACAGAGGATGGCCGTGACTCCATCTCACAAGGGAACCAGGCTGTAGCTTATTGTGTCTGAGCCAAGGAAGGAGGCTAGAGAGGGTTGCCAGAAGGGCCCCATTTCCTTAGTGACCACAGCAGAGGAAAGGGAGGAAGAAACCAGAGAACAAGCGTCTCACAGGGAACAAGGGAGAAAGGCTGGAATTAGGCACAAGTGGCACCCTACTTCCCTTCCTCTTCCCTCCCTTAATCTACCATTCTTTTCATTGATCGGATTGCTTGTTCTATGCCAGTGGTTCTCAGTCTTCCTAATACTGTGATCCTTTAATGCTGTTTGCTATGTGGGTTTTATATATATGATACACCCTTTAATATGTGGGCATATCTGCATGTGGGTGGACCCGCCTGGAGATGGATAGAGAAGCGGTGTCTCGGTTCCTAAGACCATCGGAAATGTGTTTTCCTATGGTCTTAAGCGACTCCTGTGACAGGGTCATTCAACCCCCAAAGGGGTCGCGACCCACAGGTCAAGAATCACTGTATACTCTTTCTATCTCCAAGGCATTATTTATGCAGCAAGGTCCAGTGCAGTCTAGCATTTGGAGCCAGAGGGACCAGGACTGAAGCCCAGCTCAACCTGATCAAGTCGTTTTTTATGGGGTTTCAGTTACCTACCCTGTAGAAGGAGAGGGTTGGACTAGATACCGCCAAGGTCATGTCCGGCTCTAAATCTGTGATCCCAAGAAAATGTGGGTTTACATCCAGGTTCTTCTTGAATGGTTCTTCATCTATAAAATGGGGCCTTACTTCACATAGGACTCACAAGAAACCATGAACATAAAATGTTTGGTAAACCTTAAGCGCACCTGAGGAATGTCAATCCTGGGCTCTCTTTCCCCTTTCCCTTCAAGTCTTTCGTCAGGGGCCACCTCCTCCCTGAAGCCTTCCCTTCCTCTCATTCTCCCTTTTCAGCAAATTTTTCAACCACAGGGTCTGTGTCTGCTGTTTGGTAGTTTCAGCTGTGTCCGACTCTTCATGACCCCATTTGGGGTTTTGTTGACAGAGATACTGGACTGGTTTGCTATTTCCTTCTCCAATTCATTTTACAGATGGGGAAACTGAGGAAAACAGGGTTAAGTGATTTGCCCAGGGTCACATAATGAGTGTCTAAGGCCTCATTTGAACTCAGGAAAATGAGTTTTCCGACGTGCAGGCCTGGTGCTTTGTCTTGCGCACCACCTCACACCTCACTTCCCCAATCTGCATCCTGTTGTATTCCTTTAGCTCCTCCAGGACCAAGACCCAGCTCTTACACATGGCAGCTACTGACCTAATACCCAGAACTGAATGGCACAGCCAGCCAGCTACTTGCATGGATAAGGTGCTGGAAGGAAGACTGAAGTCCAAATTCTGCCCCAGGATGCAGCCTAGATGCATGACCCTGGGCACCTTACCTAACCTTTGTAAGCCTCAGTTTCCTTCCCTGTAAAATGGGGGTAATAGCAGCAGCTCTGTGCCAGGGTTGTGAGGATAAAGTCAAACAGCAACTGAGACATTTTTAAAGCATTCTTGCAAAACTTAAAAGTGATATATCTATAAATTACATACTCTTATTAATATTTCTAAGTGAAACATTTCCTGAGCTGAGTGAGTGGCTCTAAAGTGCTATTCATTCATCAAACATTGGAAGCAGAGGTAGTCGGGATTCAAAAATAAGCAAACCGACCCGGTTCTCAAGAAGTTTACATTTGGGAAGGGTGGGGGGTGGGGGGGTGACTGAGGATATACCTGTAGCTACAACAGGATAGGGAACAAGATACTTAGCAAAAGGAAAAGTCCAAACAAAGTGCTGGGTGAAATCTAGATATAATTTTAACCATTTTCCAGATACGTTGCACAAGGAAGGGGAGGAGGGAGTTTCATGGTTTGGTCAGAGACTTAAGTAGGTGATCTCTAAGGCTCCTTCCAGTTTGGGGATTTTGTCAAGGGCAGATGGAGGGAGAGGGGGAGAAGGAAGATGCTGAGGACCGGCCACACATGGCCGCCACTCTCTCCTTCAGACATATCACAAGGCGTTATAGGAGGATAATACTTTATTCACGAACACAGGCCCCAATGTGTGTAGGATGTAGGAGGGGGGGCTAGTTCCTCCAGGTAACACAAGCCCCTGACCTCCTCCCCTAGGCTGGAAGCATCCCTGGGAGTCCTTGGCTCATGGGTCCCCAGTTCTTTCCTTAAGCTGGTTCCCACCTTTCTCCCTTCAATTCTACATTTGCAGAGTAAAGAGCAAGAAACTCAGTGAGAAGAAAGGGAAAGACCCAGGTAGGCAGGGTTGGAGGGCAGGGACATATCATAGCTGCTCCACTTGCTCAGAAATATTCTAGGGGCCTTCTGGAGACAGTGTGCTGCTTCTGACACTCTTCTTGTGGCAGACGCAGAAACTTCTCCTCCCAGAGTTCTCCCCATGCAGTCGAGAGGAACCTCCCTTACTGCTCCCTCTCCCTGGGCAGTGGGGGCCTTCTCTCCTGCTCCTTCCCCCATCCCTTCCTAAAGGGATACGTGTGCCGGCCCCCCCAGTTTCTCTGTCCTCAGCTCCCCTCACACTCAGGGCACCGGTCGGTTCTCTCGTTGCCCCCAACTCTCCCCACACCAGATGCTAGCTTGAAGCCACGGCCACAGCCCTCGCAGATGTAAAGCCTCCTCCGCAAGTGGGCCCGCCGGTGCCGGATGAAGTGGGAGCTGAGGCGAAAGCGGCGACCACACTCAGGGCAGGGGTAGGGCCGCTCGCCTGTGTGTGTACGGGCATGCTCTGCCAGGTTGGAGCGGTGACCGAAACCCCGACCACACACCTGGCAGCGGTGGGGCTTCTCCCCGGTATGCACCCGTCGGTGTTTGGCCAAGGCTGAACTCTGGGCAAACCTCGTCCCACACTCGGGACAAGAATAGGGCCGCTCCCCCGTGTGGGTACGCCTATGCCTGGCCAAGCAGGAGCTGCCCCCAAAGCCACGCCCACAGTCTGGGCAGGTGTAGGGCTTCTCACCAGTGTGCACTCGAAGATGCTGGGCGTAGTTGGAGCTCTGGGCAAAACGGCGCCCACACTGGGGGCAGGCATAGGGCTTCTCGCCTGTGTGCCGGCGTCGGTGCTGCCTCAGGTTCGAGGCGGCTGAAAAGCGCTTTTCACACTCAGGACAGGCATAGGGCCGCTCACCCGTATGAGTGCGGCCATGCTTGGTGAGTGCAGATTTCTGGGAGAAGCGGCGCCCACACTCTGGGCAAGGAAACGGGCGCTCGCCAGTGTGGGTGCGTGCATGTTTAGCCAGGGTGGAACGGCGGGCGAAGGCACGGCCACATTCAGGACAGGCGTGGGGCCGGGTTGGATCTGCTGGAGGCTCAGGGGCTGTGCCTGGGATCTGAGGGAAAGAAAACAAGCAAAGGATTAGTTAGAAGGGAAGGCTACGAGGAACCCAAGAGAGCATTTAATCCACTCCCCTTCATTTAAAAGAGGAAAATCCATAACTAAACAAGGGCTCAATCATGAAGAGAATTTTGATTAAATAAAATTAGTGAAACTCATATGAATAAAACCAAAACACCTAGAATAAGAAGAAGAACCCTCAAGAGGGGAAAAAAATCTTTGCATCAAGCATCTCAGATAATAATCTAAATTTTTTCTAGGGAGATATTTTACCCCCATTTTACAGATAAGGAAACTGAGACAGACATAGGCTAAGTGACTTGTCCAGGGTCACACTGCTACCAAGTGTCTGAGGCTGGATTTAAACTCAGGACTTTCTAACTCTAGGTCCAGTGTTGTATCCACTTGGCTGCCTCTGGCTCCCTGTAGGGAAATGAACCCTAGGCTCCTACATGACAGCAGGGATACCCACCACTATATTTTACTATACTTTAAAAAACAAATAAAAATAAAGTAAGAGGCCCAGAGAGGTAAAGAGACTTATATTCTTGTTTATTTAGTTTCTTTTCTGATATCACATGACCTGCCAATGGTGGAGCCAAGACCGACCCCCCAGGCCAGGGCTCTTCCCCAAAACATGTTGCTTCTTTCTTTCAAAGACATCTGGCATCTCATGGCAAAGGCACTGCTGAGCCACAGTGTTCAAAGGAAAAAAGGCAAAGATGGGGAGCTCAGGAAATATTTACTTATAATAGTTAACATTGATTCAATTGAGGAAAATGAGTCAAAGAAAGAAAATTAATTAAATTTAGTTTTCAATAAGCTTAATAAAAACAGGCAAAGGGATCTCCACACATGGAAGAGGCCTGAAAAGCCAGGCATCCGTCCAGAAACACTCAATGGTCCATAAATAGACCTTCAAGAGCATCCGAAAAATATGCTGTTTTCCCAGGCATCACCAGAACAGGAAACAAGCAAACAAACAAAACCAGGTTGTTAATCCAAGAGCTCCCTTCACTACAGAGAATGAAATTGCAAATGAGAAAAACAAAAGAAGTGCAAGTTGGGCCAATTTTTAAAAAGGAGAATGGTAAGGAAGGAGAAGGGGCTCTACAGGGATGCGAGCAGGAAAGCCAGTGAAGAAAGAGGGAGCTGAGCCTTGGCAGGGGCAGGGGAGCAACAGGCAAACACAATGAATGCCGGCGGTTTGTGACCTATCACAGGAGCCTCAGGATCACAGACTGGGCTCCTAGAATATACAACTCGGGGCTTATCTGGTCCGACCTCCACACCCTGTAAGGCCTGAGAAGGGAAAATGGTTGCACAAGGTCATGTGTCTCCTAATCACAGGATCAAAGATTCTGAGTCGGCAGGGCCTCAGAGACTGAGTCCAGCTCCTCCGTTATGAGGAAGCCGAGGTCTAAAGTGATTGAAGTGACTTGGTTAGTCACACAGCCAGTAAGCAGGACAGGCAAAATCTGAACCCAGGACTTAAGTGATGAGGAGGTACAGCGGACAGAGAAGGCCAGGCCTGGAGTTGGGAAGATCTGTGCGCAAATGCAGCCTCAGACACTTACTAGCTGGGTGACCCTGAGCAAATCACTTAACCCTGCCTGCCTCAGTTTACTCACCTGTAAAATGGAGTCAAGAGCACCTACCTTCCAGGGCTGCTGTGAGGATCCGATAAGGTATTACTGTGAGTCGCTCGGCACAGCGCCTGGCCGACTGTAAATGCCATCTCAATATTAGGCATCATCACTGATGAAGGTGATGTCAAAAGGCACAATCTGTGACTACCTGAATCCCTTCACCAATTCCTTTGGAAGGACAGGTGCCTGCCATGAAGCCCAGAAATGCTTCATCTCTTCCTGGGCTTTCCCAGGCTGGAGAAGTCCAACAGAGCTGGATGGGAAGGAGAGGATACCCACAGGGTGCCCTCCCCAAAGACTTTGTGCCTAGGCCAGTAGCTGGCATTTGCCTCCCCCTCGTAGACAGATGACCCCCGGGGTTCCCCACTCACAGCTACAGAAGCAAATATGTCGATCCCATGGGATAGTGGGGATTTCCAGGCTTTGCAACTGAGAGAGGCATTACCCTAGGAGCAGAGTGAGAGAAGACCCGAGAAGTACCCATCTGTGGTATCTTCCTCCTCCTACTTAGCTTGAAAAATCTGAACTTCTCACATCACTTCAACAGTCTAAATTTCTCTACTTTCCTGGATTAAAACTTGTCATTGCCAGTTTAACTAGGTTTTAACCATTTTTTTCATTATTAACTTAATAACACAAGATTCCTTGAAAGATACAACAGAGGACTTTGTTCCACGACCCTCTAATTATTAAGTGAGGCATAAAACAGGAAGAGATTGGCTTGCCAAGAGTGTTTGCTACTGTCGAAGAAGATTCTCAGTGCAGAGTCTAAATAGAAGAGGAATCTTTTATGGATGGCAAGGTCCTTCTATTTGCCAATAATATTGTGCTTGTTACATCAAGCTCAGGAAGATTTCAGAACCTCCTAAAAGAGATCCATAACCAAAGGAGTTCAGAGCAGCTATCCACACGTGACACATCAAGCAGATGAAGACTCTCTATTGCCCACAGACATACAGTTGAATGGACAGATCATAAAACTGGTCCATCTGAACAGGTTTCTTGGATAGATACTCTGGATGAACTCAATTGATCAAGAAACATTCATTAATCATTCATTAACTATATGCCAGGGCACTGTGCTTTAAACCACATCAGGAAGACAGTAGACTGGATTGAATTAGAAATTACAGTGTTTTCAATGACCCCAAACTCCAGAAACAAAAGTTCATCTTTTTTTTTTTTAGCACTAATATTCTTCCAGGAATGCTATAGAAGATCATGGCATGTCACAGTATCCAAAGAATTAGAGTTGTGGGTCAATCATGGGGCAATGAAGACACATGTGGTGGGTGTAAGTAACTATTACCAATATTACCAATGAAGGATTGCAAAAGCAGCAGGTTAAAGGATTTCATCACAGAAATGTGTGTCCAGAAAAGGAGACGAGTCAGTCATATCAAGAGTAAAGGATAACCTACAGACAATCCACATACTTGACTGTATCTAAGCAATGTCAAGAGATTTGGAAGAAGGACTCAGAACATGTGGAAGATTTACAGGGAGGACACAGACAAGACCAAAGGTGAGAAGATGCACTTGGATTATGATCTGCACCCTTAGGAGGAATATCCATTTTGATAAAAATACAGGTCCCTCTAAGGATCAAGGCAGAAATCTGATGACATCAGTATGATGACAAACAGTGTGGAATACTGGACAGAGAGGGGGCTGTGAGCTCCTTAGGCAACTCTCTAAGACTGAAAATCTCAGAGAAAGAGCTGACGTGCATGGGTCAAGGAGTTCTGGGAGTATCCTCACCTGGAAATTCCAGGGAACTCACCCAGATATCTAAAATATCATACACTTAGAGCTTCAAAGGCCCTCAGATGTCATCTCACTCATCTCACTGTTCAAATAATAGCTTTAACCTTGTAATGACAAAGTCAGTATCTGATATGATGCCTTACATTTTAGTGTATCAGATATTTATGTATTTAAAGAAAAGCAACAGGTTTATCTCAAATAAGTCAGTGGTTTTTTAAAAAAAGATACAGTAATTCCATGTAATTATTTTTCAGTGTCTGCCTATACTAAAAAATATTTACAAAAGCTCATGTCAAGGGCAAGATAGTGGTTCTGTCATGTGCAAAAGCCCAACCCAGAATCAAGTGGTCTATGAATCTCTCTAGACCCGCCAAGAATTTGTGGTAGGTGATGGGTGAGAAACAAACGCCCTTTGTGGCCTCCAGGATGGATGGCCCACCCACCATAGCCTCTGACATTTACTAGCAGAGTGATTGTCAACAAGTCACTTAAACTAGATTTTGTTGTTGTTATTTTTTGTCTTTTTGGAGGGAAGAAGGCAGGGCAATTGGGGTTAAGTGACTTGCCCAAAGTCACACGGTTAATAAGTGTGCTACCTGTCTGAGGTCATATTTGAACTCAGATCCTCCTGACTCCAGGGCTGGTGCTCTCTGTTCACTGCCCCACCTAGCTGCCCCTTAAACTAGACTTTTAACTCCTAAGTTTTAAAGTGGCTGTGATCTGTCTTGGTGGACAGAATTCTCACATCAACAAAATCAGAAACTTGATGAACTGAACTATGTTGAAAGCCCTTCTGAATAATGTGAACCTGCCAACTGTTGCAAAACTCCATTTCTTTTAATACCAGTATTTTCCAATGTGAGAATCATGGAATATCATGATCTCGGAAGAACTGAAAAAAAAACCAAACAAACAAATAAACAAGCCCATAAGTTCACTAGTATGCTGCCAGCAAATTCTCTATGAAAGATTTATAGAAAGGCATAGACAAAAATACACAGGAGTGTGTCCTCTCTAGCTTGCACTGGCAGAACATACACTATGGGAAGAGGCCCAACTAAATACCTTACCATAATCAGGGACTCTTAACTTGAGGTCTGTGAAATTGTTGGGCTTTTTTTTTAAAACATATTTTGATAACTATATTTCAATATAGTTATATATTTTACTTTATGATTCTAAGCCACGGATCCATGACACACAAAAAGTTAAAAATCCCTAAAAAATAAAGAATATTTTATTTCTTCCACGCCTGAGACCAAGTAGACAAAAACCAAAACAATCTACAATTTAATAGGTAATTATTAAGAGAGCTGCCTGAGTCTCAGAGAGGTTAAAGGATCTGCTCATAGTCACACAGCTAGTAAAGGTCCAAGGCAGGACTGGGGCCCCTCTTCCTGATGCCAGATTCAATGCTCTATTCTATGTCTATTTTTGCTAAAGATCTCTCTATTTTTTTCTCTTCATTTTAAGGGTTTGACCCATATTTGGACAAATACATTAAATGAAGGAGACAATGATGAATGATTAAAAAAGGAAGGAAAACCTAACAGGAGGGCAGTTCAGGCAGGAATGGGGATGAGGAATAGGGATGTCATTCAAGCCTTGACAACTTTCATGCCAGAGGACCTAAAGAATTATTATTCTTAAGAAAATCTGTGATGGCTGAAATAAGTATCTGAAAACTGGGAAAAGGCAAATCCAGCACCCACAGTTGGGAGGATAACTGAAATTAGGCACCAGGTTAATTGAAAGTCTCGTAACACTGAACTCTTGATGGGCTAAAACAAAGGGTTTAAAATATCCATGAGATAATTTATGGGACGGGTGAGGTGCTAGACAAGTGATTCACATAAAACCAGATTTGAGCGGGGTTCGGTGATCTGCAAACAAGATGAGTCACCAGTCTGACATGGCAGTCAGAAAAGCCAATGCCATCTCATGCTCCATTAATGAAGCATGAGATTCAAGATGAGCACACTGAATGAACCCCACTCCACCCCCTTACTCTGCCCTAGTCTGGCAGGCCACATTCAGTTCTGGGAGTTACCCCTTAGGAAGGACACTCATTGGCAGAAGCAGAGTAGAAGCAGAGGGAATTAGAAGCCATGCCCCAAGATCAGTTAGAGGAACTGAAGATGTTTGGCATGTTAGAAGTCTTCTTTTGTCCAGGTTAAAGAGTTCTTTAAAAAAAAAAAAAAAAAAAAAAAGTTCCTTTCAAATATTTGAATGCCTATTTTGTGGAAGACTTGTTTTTCTTGGCTCTGGAGGGCAGACCTAGGAGCAACCAATGGAAACTGCAGAAAGAAAGATTTCAACATGAAATAAAGAAGAAAATTTCCTAACAATTAGAGTTGGCCAAAAAAGTGCAATATACTACCTTGGAAAGCAGGGAGTTCTCTCCAACACTGAAGGGCTTCAAGCAAAGGCTGGATGACCACTGGTTGGGGAGGTCATAGAAAGGATTAAATGTTCAAGCATGGATTGGGTCAAATGGCCTCTTAAGTCCCATCCAACTGTGAAATTCTAGGATTCTCCAACAGATCAAGGATCGAGCAAAGAGAAGGTAATGTTATTAATAGGGAGATATGACATGTATGAGAATAATAAATGGGGGCCAACTACAGGCTGAATATACAGGTGTCCCCAAACACAGACCACATCACTAAAATAAGATTAAAAAAACCCGTATATACACATATATCTGTGTGTATAATATTTATTTATCTATAGACATAGACTTAAAAGTAACACTGGCCTATACACACATACATAGATACATATGTGTATATCATATAAATTATATATAACTTATTTTGTTACATATAAATTATATATGTGCACACATAGAAATTTTGAATAAATGAGATGTTTTTTGTAGAGAGAGTATGCTGTATATTCTAACCAGTATAGTTATCTCTATCTTGGTCCCACATTTGTGCAATAATTTCAATCGATTAAACATTTATCAATTCCCTTCTGAACACAGAACACCAAGCTGAGGGAGACACAAAACATTTAGTGAAAGCAGTCCCTGCCCTCATAGTGCTTCCAGTCTAGTTCTCATACACATAATATAAACATATAATAGTAAATCATACATGCACGAGAGAGATGCCAAACAAACTGCCAAGAGAGGTCTAAGGGCTTAGGTGGTTACTAACTTCAAAGAGGAGGTGGCATTTGAATTGGGCTTTATATGATGAGTAAATATTCAATAAGTGAAGCTGACTGGAGAAAATATTGCAGGCTAAGGATGAGCAAAGGCACAGAAAAAGGGTGTAGGCGTCAGATAGAGAAGTCCAAGATGAGTGGAGCATAAGATACATGGAGGGGAATAATCTAAAATAATTCTAAAACATGACAAGTGGGAAGCTTTGAAAGCCAGGCAAAGGAATCTGAATTCTGCTCATTAGGTAGTAGCAGACTTACTGAAGGTTTTGCACAGGAGAGTGAAAAGACCCAAATTCTGCCTAAGGAAGAATATTGTGACAACAGACTGAAGAGGGACAGAGATTGGTGGTGACTATCTGTCAGGAAGCTACTGCAATAATTCAGGGGGGTTTGTGGTAAGAGTCTGAACCAGGACCAGCAAGGAGGAGATGTGAGAGATACTGAGGACATAGAGTTTGAGTTGAGAGATATTACAGAAGACCCGGTGCCTGCACAGACATGAGAAGTAAGGGAGAGAAGGAAAAATCAAAGATAAGACCAAGACTCTGAACATGGTAATGGGTTGGTGTGCCACTGACCCCCACAATGAAGTCAGAGGGAAGAGCAGGTTTAGGAGGAAAGACACTAAGCTAAATTTGGTACACGCTGAACTGAATGAAGTTCCAGGGAGGCAACCTCAGGCATTTAATGAAAAAATTCCACCTGATAAAGAGGAATATAGCAGAAAAAGATCTGGAGATCAGAGTGGACTTCTAGAAACCAGAGAGATGATGTCAACACAACAGTGGAATAAATCTAAAAGTATAAAGTGGGATATCCAAGGGCTCCTGTCATGTTCAACACAGAATCCTCGTAAGCCTACAGGCCTAGCTTCCAAAAACCAACCAACCCACCCATGGTCGTGAAGAAGTACCCTGCTCTCTACCCTCTCCCTTGCTCTCACACTCCTGATGTGCGTGGCTCTACGGTTGGCACAAGCCCACCTACACTGACACCTTTGGGAACAAGTCTCTAATAGGCCTTGTCAGTATTTCAAAGATAGAGATCAGACATGCAATTTCACTGGTTTAAAAAATTCTCTCAACCAATGCGGGTCAGCATCTTTTCCTCAACATACAGTATGAAATGGTTACCTAGGACACAGAGACATAAAGCGACTTACTATGGATCACGCAGACAGTATGTGTCACAGGCGGAACCTGAACCCAGGACTTCCTGGTTTTGAGGCCTGCTCTCTACACTATTCCACCATACCAGTGATATTTCACAAGATCCCTAATATGGATGTCATAGGCACTCCCTCTAACAATACTAATTACAACTCCATGCCATCTTCATGCATGGCTATGGCCTGAAAATTCATTACCCTTTGCTAGCCTGCTGCCTCAGAGCCTCTCCAAAGCTGGCCAGGTCGATCTCTGACCACAGATATACCATCTGTTGCTAGGCTTGTCCTTGATGACTTTCCAGTGTGGTAGCATCTTCCAAAATTTCTGCACTGAACAGACAGGACCTTTAAGGACCCAGGACCACTTCTATGCCATGATGAGATATCCAAGGAGAAACCAGCAACAAAGGGGCCACTCTGGCACATTAAGCTCCTTCTTCTCGATGTTCTGCATCTGTTGCCTGGTCTCTTTTGGCCCAGGTGCCAGATCATTACTGCCAAACTATTTTAACTTCAATCCTAGGCTCTAATCTCTAAAATCTGCCGAGTTCTCCCTGCTACCTTGGGATTGCCCTGGACTCTAATTCTCTTAATCTGCTCTGAATTAATAGTAGTTCCTACCACTCTCCATCTGGGTATCCAGATTCCCAGTCACCTGGACTTTCTCCTTAGGATGTCCCCTGTGATGTCATCATCCAAGCATTAAAAATGTAGAGGGATGATGCCTGTTGAAAACTGGGCATCTTGTCACCATCCTAATCCTAAGGGCATAGATTCCTACCTTAGCTACTTTGCACCCTTACTTTGCAGAGGCTCAGAGATAAGATTTGCCTGGAGCCCCACAACTATGAATATTCTGAGTCAGTATTTAAACCACATCTACTCACTCCAAGTCACTATATAATGCTGCTTCTCAGTCTTAGTCCTGAGGCCACCCAGGTGGGCGATGATGATCTCAAGATGAGAACCAACTTTGTTCCTAAGCCCCATCCTCAAGACCAAACATGTTCAATTCTGGGAAGAGCACTGGACCAGGACTTAGAAGGCCTGGTTTCCATTGCATACGCCATCCAATCGGATTGATGCACCAGTTAGTTTTCCTGACCTGCTTTCCCTGACCCCACTTTTATTCTCTGTTACAAGTAGTGGTTCTCTGGGGAGTGATATATTTGGAAAATGAAGGTGATACCCCCTGACAGAGAAGTGACAGCCTCAAGCTGTAGAATGAGACTTATAGATAGGGCTGGAGACAATATGATAACTCGTTTTGCTTAACAATGTGTATCTGTTACAAGGGCTCTGTTTTTCTTACTTTAAAAGAAAAGCAAGTTGTGTATAACACAGCTTTCATGTACAATCCTCTTTCTGTTCCACTGGGTATGTGAAAATACCCATTTTATTTGCTGTTTGTTACACTCAGAACACAAATTTTTAAAAAAGAAAACAAATGGGGCAGCTGGGTAGAGTGAATAGAGCACTGGCCCTGGAGTCAGGAGGATGTGAGTTCAAATCTGGCCTCAAACATGTGACACTAGCTGTGTGACCTTGGGCAAATCACTTAACCCCAACTGCCCCGCCTTCCCCCCTCCCAAAAATCAAAACAACAACAAAAAAAGAACTATTCTTTCTAACACTGGTACTGAAGACTTCCTTGGTTCAAATGGATAAGCACTAATAAAGCACAAGCACTGACGATATACAAGGTATTGTATTCAATGCCTGACTTCAGAAACAGATAATGTGATATGGGAAAGTAAATAGTAAATATGTAACTATATTGCTAAGAGAGAAAAGTGGTCAAAATGTTAAGAGAAATTTGAAGCAGAAGAGACTGTTTCCATTAAAGAAAGGGGAGGGGTGGGGAAGAATTACAGAGGACTTCATTCATTCATAGATGAATGGTGAGAAGGCCTCGGGTCACAGAAAAGAGATGGCAGGATATGATTCGGATCCAATTAGAGGCGCCCAGTTTGACTCAAATGTGGAGCACATTTAGTGTAGTGACAGGAGAGCAGGCTGGAAAGGCAGGTTGTGGAGAGCCCCAGACACCAAGATCGGGCACTTATATTTTATTCCTTAGGCAATGGGGAGTCACTGAAGTGTTGTGTTGTGTTGTGTTGTGTTGTTTTGTTTTAGGAGGGAAGTAACAAGATCTGAATGGTCCATTAGGAAGATTACTCAGATAAGGGTTAACTGCTTAGGGGAGAGAACGGAAGCATGAAGACAATTTAGGGAGCTATTCTGTCTAGACAATTTGGCCTAGACACCCCGCTGCTAGGCACCCACCCCAAGGGGGTCAAAGACAGAAATGGCTCACATACAGCAGACTGTTCAAGGCAGCATTTTCTGTAGTAATAAAGAACTGGAAATAAGGTAGACAGATGCCCATGGACTGAGGATTGGCTAAACGTATAGAGATGGGAGCATAACAGAATATTTCCATGCTGTAAAAAATTATGAATATGAAGAATCCAGAAAAGCATGGACTTATGTGAAGAAAGCAGAAATATGAAATGATATAAACGATAACTGCAATGATATAGAGAACCAAAAAAAAAAAAGAATGCTGTGTAATGATAATGACCAAGGTCGAAGGAAGATGAGAAGAAAATGTGCCTCCCTCCCTTCTTTGCAAAACTGGGGGGACTCTGGTTATAGAACACTGTATATATAGTCACTCTTGGTTGATGTGTGTATTACTTTAATTGAATTGCTTTTAAAAAAATCTCCTTTTGTATTCTTTATTATGAAGGACAGCTCTCTAAAAAGAAAAGGAGAGACATATTTGGAAAAGATAATAAAAACCAGATATTTTTAGTTGTCTTTTCAGTTGTATCCAGCTCTTCACGAACCCTTTTGAGGTTTTCTTGGCAAATAATAGAATGGTTTGCCATTTCCTTCTCAAGCCCATTTTACAGATGAGGAAACTGAAGTAAACAGGGTTAAGTGACCTGTCTAGGGTCACACGGCTGTGGAATATCTGAGGCCAGACTTGAACTCAGGAAAAGGAGTCTTCCTGACTCCAAACCTGGCACTCCATCCACTGTGACACCCAGCTGCCCACAAAAAAACTCAGGAGATACCAACAATTAAAAAAACAAATCTGGGCAAGAGGTGATGAAGTAGTTGAGTAGATGAGCTGGAGTAGTTGAAGCCTGAGTAGAAAGAAGAGAGAGCGATGAAAGGTGTGCCTATAGCTAAACCTGAACAAGACCTGGATGAGAAGCATGAGGAGGAGGGGAAGATCAGAGATAATTTTAAGGTTTCAAGCCAGAATGACTACAAGGATGAGGGTGTGTGTTTGTGTTTGTGTGTGTGTGTGTGTGTGTGTGTGTACATACACATGAATTCCTATACATAAAGACAGTGACAGATTAGAAGAAGAGTCAAGTTTTGGGGGTAAAAATATACATTATAAGTTGAATTTTGGATATGCTGAGTTTGAGATTCTAGTGGAAACAGCTGAGTGAAGATGTTTAGTAAGCAGATGGAAGACGAGAGTTCTTGGGTGAGGATGAGGAGTAGACATACAGATTTAGGAAAAGAATATTAGGCCAAAATAGGGGTTGACAGACTGGGAAAAGAGAATGATGAGGAGGGACTGAGTTATAAAGAAAATGAAGAACAAGTAATGGGAGGGGAAAGGTAATATATAAGGTGGAAGGACAAACAATCATTGTTAAAGAACGGAATTTTATAGTTCAGGATCTTAGAAATTTTGAGTGATGGAATGACCACCCTGGGAAGTAAATGCTCAGATGACAGAAAAGTGGGAAGAACAATTGAGTCAATGGATGACAAAATCAGGATTCAAAGTATCTTGACAGGCTTGCTAGGCCAAAACTAATGAAACTGAATAGGTCTCATAGTAAAGTCTTATTCCTCTTAGGTTTAAGAAATAAATTTGTAAGTAGAATAGAAGCAATAAGCATTCCTCTGAAAAAGATCTGAGTATGCCAGCTGACCATAAGGTCAGTATGAGTCAAAGAAGTAATGAAGCTGCAAAAAAAGGTGATGTGATCTTAGGCTATGTCAATAAAATGTCCAGATGAAATGAGGTGACAGAGCGTCCCACTGTACTCTGAGTTAGTCAGGTCATATCTGAGTGTGACCAGGACAACAGGAATTAGAGACATGGCTATGAACAGGAATCATTCAGAGAGTACTTCTTGGAAGAAGGTCATGAACTGGGTCCTGAAGCATGGAATTCTCCATTTGAAGTATTACATTCAGTTCTAGATGCCACACTTTAAGGAGCCATCTGTAGTCTACAGAAATAAAGACACAAAAAGATAATGCCCGGCAGACAATAGGTACTTAGAAATATTGATGGGGAACAGTCAAACAAATTATCAAAAAATGAATATAATGGAATATTCCCATGCTATAAGAAATAAGAAATATAAAGAATTCAGAGAAGCATGAGAAGACTTATATAAACTGATACAAAGTAAACTAGGAAGAATGGGGGAGTACATAATGACTACAACAGTCTAAGTAGAAAGAATAAAGCAATGAAACTGAATGCTATATAATTATAATAACAATGCTTAGACCCAGAAAAGTATTGAGAAAACACATTTTTCTCCTTTCATGGAGAGAGAAGGAGGTAGGCCACTACAGATGTACAAAATGGTCAGATACAATCAATGTATTGGTTAGCTTTGATGAATTAAAAAACAACAAAAAAATGTTACAAAAGATGGATGGATGGGTAGGGCAAGGGAAGGAGATACATTAGTGAATGAGGGTACTGTAATAACAAAAGGTTAACAATAAAAGATAATAAGATTTTAAAAAAAATAATGTGATATCACACACCCAGGATAAATTTAAACTGCAGCCTTTAAAAAGTTTGTTAAATTGAATAAATAGTTATTTTTAGCATCTGAAGGGCTATTTTCTAGGAAAGGAGAATAGATCTGTTTTTGCTGGCACCGGAAGGTAGAACCAGGGCCAAAGAGGAGAAGTTATAAGGAGGCAGATTTCAATTTCACATGTGCAGACACTTCTAACAGTTAAAGCTGTAGAACAATGAAACAGACTGTGCAGCAGTGAGCTCCCTATCAGTGGATGTGTTTAAGCTGAAACTGGATATCCATCTGTCAGGGACCCCAAAATGTAAATTCCTATGTGGTTAGACTAGTTAAGAGGTGACAACACTAGAGTAAAGCCTGAACCAGATTAAAATATAATATAATATAAAATAGATAATGTTAATTTGTGTGGTTTTCCAAGTCAATATGCAATGACATGTATCCTTTTCTATTTTGAGTCTGACACCACTGAACTAGATGACCTCTAAGGTTAAATCCAACTCTAAGTAAGAGTCTACGAATACACACTCTTTAGCCTGGAGAAATAAAAGAAGGGAACAGTGACATATTGTGGAAGAAGCTGTGTGTTGTAAGATGAATTCTATTTTGGTTATAAGTTAGTATAGGGAAGTGGTTCTCAACCTGTGGGTTATGTTCAATTTAAATACATCCTGCATATCAGATATTTACATTATGATTCATAACAGCAGCAAAATTACAGTTATGAAGTAGCAACGAAAATAATGTAATGGTTGGGGGGGCCACCACAACATGAGGAACTGTATTAAAGGGTTGTGGCATTAGGAAGGTTGAGAACCACTGGTTCACTACTAGACTGTAATCTCCATGAAGGCAAGGATGGTGTTTAACCTACATTCTTTATATCAGCTAGCACCATGCTTTCTGTCCACACAGGAAGTACTTAATAAATGCTTGTCAAATTTGAATCCTTGAGGGGCGGCTAGGTGGCGCAGTGAATAGAGCACCGGCCCTGGAGTCAGGAGTACCTGAGTTCAAATCCCGACCTTAGACACTTAACACAAAAAAAACTAGCCGTGTGACCTTGGGCAAGTCACTTAACCCCAACTGCCCTCAAAAAAAAAAAATTTGACTCCTTGTTGGTGCAATGAGTATGCTAATCTCTTCCCTTGTTCATAGTGCCGAACAATGGATCTAGAGGTACACGATCTGGGTCCTAGTTCTGGCTCTGCCACTGATTCTGTACGACCTGTTGTTCAGTCATTTCAGTCAAGTACGACTCTTCATGACCCCCACAGGGGTTTTTTCTTGGCAAAGATACTAGAATATTTTGCCATTCCTTGCTCCAGTTCATTTTACACATGAGGAAACTGAGGCAAACAAGGTTAAGTGACTTGCCTAGGATGACAAAGCCAATGTCTGTAGCCAAATTTGAACTCAAGTCCTCCTGACTCCAAGCCCAACATTCTATTCAATTTGTCACTTACTTAGTGGGTGATTCTACCATCCCCTTAATCTACTATCCTATATCTTTCCTCACATTCACAGCTGAACTAGGAAAAAAAAAAAGGCCATTATTCGCTGCTTCCCCTTACTTCTTAACCCGTTGCAATCTGGCTTCTCTCTCTGCCACCTCACTACACCTGCTCTCTCCAAGGTTACCTGTGATCTCTACTGCTAAATCCAGCGGACTTTCCTCAGCCCTCCTCTTTCTGGACCTCCCTGCACTGTGTGAAAGAAGAAGTGTCTGTGAAGAACACCCGCCTTCTACATGCTCCATCCTCTCTAGTCTCTGCAGCGTTCTTACAGCAGAGTTCTTCCAGCTGTGAGACCGTTCCTTCTCCGTCTTCTTCACAGCTCTACCAATCTCAATCATCTCCAGCTACGAGAGTGCCCCAAAGCTCTGCCCTGACAATCTCCTATTCTTTCTCAATATTCTCTACCTTGTCTCTCATAGAATCAAGCATCATTTCTATGCAAATGGTTCTTAATAAAGAAATATTTATTAAGCACTTGCTTTGTGCCGGGCAATGTGCCAAAATGGGCAAAAATATAGCCCCTGCCCTCAAAGAGCTCACATTGTAACACGGAGACAATATGAAAATGACTATGTACATATAAGATTTGTTCAGGTGTTTCAGTCAAGTCCGACTCTTCATAATCCCATTTGGGATTTTATTGGCAAAGAATGGAATGATCTGTTTCCTTCTGTAGTTCACTTTACAGATGAGGAAACTGAGGCAAACAAGGGTAAGTGACTTGCCCAGGGTCACACATCTACTGAGTGTCTGAGGCTGGATTTGAATTCAGAAAGAGGAATCTTCCTGACTCCAAGCCCTATATCCACTGACCCACCTAGCTATCCCATATACAAAATCCATACAATGTCAATGGAAGGTAAACTCTCAAGATTACCTTCAATATTACCTATGAAGGCACTAGCAGGAATGGGGAGGACCAAGAAAGGCCACCTAAAGAAAGTGGGACTTTGGGCTGCCAGGTGGTACAGTGAATAGACCACTGGCCCTGGAGTAAGGAGGACCTGAGTTCAAATTTGGCTTCAGACACTTAACACTTACTAGCTGTGTGACCTTGGGCAAGTCACTTAATCCCCATTGCCCTGCCTTCCCCCCTCAAAAAAAAAAAGTGGGACTTGAGGTAAGTCCAGAGAAAGGAAACCAGAGAACCAAGGAGGCAGGGGTGAGGAGAGTATTCCAGGCCTGAGGTCAGTCACTGAAAATGTACATTCAGGAGAGGGAATGTGATTATATCTCTATAGGGAGGTAGGTGGTACAATATAGTGTTGGTCTTGGGATAGGAAGATCTGAGTTTAAATCCAGCCACTGATACTGTGTGACCCTGGGCAAGTCACTTAGCTTCCATCTGCTTCAGTTTCCTCATTTGTAAAATAAAGATAACTGCACTTAAGAACCAGGATTGTTGAAAGGATCAAATGAGATATTTGTGCAGTGCTCGGCACCGTGGCAGGCACATGCTAGGCATTTATAAATGCTTCCTTCCTGCCTTCCTTCTTTCAATGTATATCTGGCCCCCGTCTCTCTGCTGAGTTCCAGTCCTGCATCTCCTTTCCTGCTTGACCTTTCTACCTGGACATCCCATAAGCATCTCAGACTCAGTATCTATAGAACAAAACTCATTATTTCCCCCCTAAATTCACCTCTCTTCCTTATTTCCCTGATTCAGTTGAAGATACCACCATTCTCATAATCATAAGGGCTCATGGCCAAGGAGTCGCTCTTTCTCACCCTACATATCCAATCAATTGCCAAAACCTATCAATCCAACTTCCTTGACATCTCTCAGACCTGTCTCCTCTTTACTCACGCCTTAATCACCCCAGTTTAGGTCCTCATCATCCCTTACCTGAACGACTACAATGATCTCAACTGGTCTCCCTGCCTCCAGTCTCTTCCTTCTCCAGTTCAATGGTCACCCAGCTGTCAAAGTGCAAGTCTGACCTTGTCCCTCCTCCTCAGGAGGTGGTAGTAGCTCCCTACTGCCTCTAGGACAAAATACAAACTCTTCTGTTTTGGCACTTAAAAGTCCTTTACCGTGCCTACACAAAGTAGGTGCTTAATAAATGCTCGTTGATTGTTAGCAAGTCCTATCCCCTCTCTGGACCTCAATTTCCTCAGAGACGTTCAGGTTAAATGATCTCTAAACATCCCTTTCTGAATGACTTTTTAAGATAGTACCTATTTTTCAAGGCCCAGTTCATGCTCTACCTTCTCCAGGAAATACACCCTGAACTGCTGCCTCACAACATCTCCAAACATTTTGCTCTGTCTGTACTGGGTGATGTGAATAATCTTTTGTTCTTTAGTTACTTCATTCCTCCGTTCAAGAAACCTTTATTAAGAGCCTCCAGGGTGCAGAATATTGTTATGCTGGAAGAAATACAAAGTTTAGATAAAGCCACAGTTCCTATCCTCAGACAGCATCCAGTCTAGTAAGGAATAAGAAAAATGACTCTAACATACAAAAATACATGGTAAGTGCTTCAGAGACTTGCAAATAAAGTTCCATTTGTCTGTCTTGAAACCCAAACAGACCATGAGCAGCATCTCCTTCCCCCTACTTCAGGACATTAGGATGTCTAATCTTTCCTCCTTCCTTCCAGTTTAGTTCCTGAAACTCAGTATCAGTAGCTTCTCACCCCTGGCCCTTATCATATACACACTCCCTCATGGTAGCCAAGTCCTTCTTCTGGTCTCTCCCACCAGGCTTAGTGGGGGTACAGGCAAATGGCAGAGACTCAAACACTTGCTCATTGACCTTACTCCTAGGGCAAAGCAGATAAATAGTCCAAGGGCTAACTACAGCAAGTGGAACTGAAGTTAGACTTCAGAATAATATCCCAGTGTCAGAGCTAATAGGTTTTAAGCTCATGGTGTGAGGGAAGCCAGCCAAGACAGTTGGCCTGGGCCCCAAGATTCAAAATCAGGCACAAATTAAGTCAAGCCTAAAAGATTTGGCTAATAGGCAAACAACAACCTGGTTAAGCTCCGACAATCCCACACTCCTCCCCAGACCATTCTGCCCAGTGGGGTACCCAGACAACATCTCATTAGTCTCTTGGCCATCGTGTTGTGCAGTAAATAGCCACATAAGAATATGGAGGCAGGGAGAAGGATACAAAGACCCCTGGAAGGGGGGATGGCCAGGCCTGCAGCCTAGTGAGGGGAAGGAGGGGGCGTGCAGGAGGACCTACCTCCTTGCCATCCATTGGAATCTTCAACTTGACCACTTCATATTTCTCCTCACCCTCTTCTTCCTCACCCTTCACCAGCAGCACCATCTCTTCTTGCATCTCTCTTTCCTCTTCCTCCTCTTCTTCCTCCTCCTCCTCCTCCTCTTCCTCCTGCTCTCCCGGCATGGCCAGCCCCTGAAAGGCAGAGGGCAGGGGGCCCGACATTCAAAAGCAAGAATCCACCAAGATTCCCCTCCCCCAGCTCTCAGGCCCTCCTGGCTGTCCCCTCCCCCTGGAACTCTCCCCTCGGCCCATTCTCCTCCCCGTGGCCCCCCTCCCCGCCAGCTCCCCTCTCCGGACTCACTCCAGGCCCCTCCCCCTTCTCTCCTCTCTCCAAGACCCTCCCTCCTAGGGCCTCCCCTCCCCCAGGGCTGAATCAGCCCCCCCCTTTCTCCCTCCTTCCCCGCCCCCCTCCTGGCTTCCCTCCTCTCCTTCCCCCGGCCAGCGAAGGGTCCGCCCCAAGCCCCCGGAAGCGGGGCTGCCAGACGCTGCCAAGGCCAAGGCCAAGAGCCAACGGGGCGGGGGACTCACCGAGCCGACGCCCACTGCTGCTACTGCGCGAGAGACCCCGGCGTCCGAGCGCACGAGAGGCCGCGGCTGCAGCAGCAGCCGAGGATCTCCGAGCGCTCCTGGGCTGGGGGCCTGGGGCCGGGGGCTGGGGGCGGTGCCGGGGGAGCGCGCTGCCGATTGGCCGAAGCGCCAGGGCCCCGCCCCCTCCGGCCCCGCCCCGCCTCGCGGAGGAGGGCGGAGTGCGCGAGCCTGCCCCGGAGCAGACCCGGGCGTCCCCGCCCCCTTCTCCTCTTGTTCCTCCTCCCCCACTGAACCCTCCCCGGTGTGGGACCGCCCGGTGGCTCGAACGCTGGAGCTCCTGACCCCAGGTCCACCCGGAGGTTTCCTCTGCACCGCGTCCCCCCTAAAATCGGAGCTTCTTTCTGGGTCCCCATCCCGCGAACCCGTCCTCCCGCTGCTGCCCGCAGTGGCCCCAGTGACCCGCTTGGACGACGTGCTCCTGGAAAGAGCTGTATTAGCTGGCTGGGGTTAGAATCTTAGCTCTGCCCTAAACTATCCTTGTGACCTTGGACAAGTCACTTGCCCACTCTGTAAAGTGAGGGTGTGGAACTAGACAGATGGCCTCTAAGGTCCCTTTCTAGCTCTGACATTCCGAGACTTAGGACACTGGCCCCCAAAAGGTTTCCGGGGCATTTCGGCCTCTTGCCTTCAATTATACAGCACTATCTCTCCTTTTTCTACCTGCATCCCTTCTTCTCTGTTTCATCCCTCCTTTCCTCAGCTCCATACCTCCTTTTTCCCATCTGTCCCTCCTTTCCCCAGCTTCATCCCTCCTTTCCCTTCTTCCATCATTCCTTTCCCTTCTCTATCCCCTCCTCTTTCCTCTTCCCTCTCTCCAGCTCCATTCCCCTGCAGTTCCCTCCTCCCTCCCTCCTTTATCTAAGCTCCACCCCTCCTTCAAGGTTCCAACTCTTCTTTTAGAGCGTGTATTCCTTCTTCCTGAACTCTACCGGCCCTGTTTCTTCTACTTATTTGGCAGAGCCCCTGCAACATTATATCATGTGATGTAATAAAAAGATTTATGGGCTTAGAGTCAGGAAGACCTGAGTTTCCCTCCTGAATATATCTGAAAACTGACCGTGTGACCTTGAGTTAGGAGTTACCCACCCTCTCAGATCTTTTAGATTCCCATCTGTAAAATGCAGGTAATTGTTCTTGCTTTGTCTTGTAAGGAGCAAACAGGTTTGTCATTTATCATGTATTATTGTCATAGTCACCCCTGTATGTCAAATACCTATAACCTCTCTGATGGCTAGTAGTATGTTTTATCAAAGTCTTGTACCTCACCAGATGCTTAGCATGGTCCTCAGCCCTGAAGAGGGGCTTAATAAATACTAAAAAATAAATATTGCAAAAGTACAAAGAACAAGCTTGGTCCCAAAGAGGGGATATGAGAAGACCTCCACTTGGGGGAGGGAGTTGGTCCATTGGTGGGGAACATTACATATATTGTCAGATTTTTCTCAATGTTTTCATCACTTTTGCTAATTTTTTCTCTTCCTCTTTTTCTTTTGAAAAAAAATCTTTGTTATATGCAATGACTCTCTGGAAGTAGAGAGGAGACAGTATTTAGGGGAAATTTTGTTGTTGTTCAGTTGTTCCAGTTAAGTCTGATTCTTTGTGACCTCATTTGGGGTTTTCTTGACAAAGATGCTGGAGTGGTTTGCCATTTCCTTCTCCAGCTCATTTTATAGATGAGGAACTGAGAGTTAACAGGGTTAAATGACTTACCCAGGGTCACACAGCTAGTAAAGTGTCAGGAGGCCAGATCTAAATTCCAGAAGCTGGGTCTTCCTGACTTCAGGCCAAGGGGGGAAATTTAGGCTATATAAAAACAAAAGATTTCTACAAAAGTTTGTTTTTTAAAATACTCTTTGAATTTCAGAATTAACTTCAATTTCATAGAGTGAAAGATCTTTGAAAGTTGTAATTGTAATATTTCCCCAATAACTGTAGGGTCTTCTTGGTCTCAACAGACTTCCAAGCCCAAGTCATACTGGGGACTCAATAAATTAGTAAAGGATGAATATTCCTGTCCTAGGCTGTCCTGTCCTGTCCTGAAGTGAAGGTAGCTTGGGGTTACACTCAGCTGCTTCCTCTCTTTCCCCCAGAATCAATCAAGAGTTAAATACAAGGGATGAAGAAGCTCTAGACACATACACAACCACCTCCCCAGAAAGTACCAAACATGTGTGGCGCTTTTTATTCATTATCTAGGCCAAGGGAGGAAATATATTTTCGGTAGCTAAATGATTAACTAGAAATGTAGATGAAATACCAAAAGCTTACCAAAGATGATTAGCTGACTTTTTGATCATTTGAGAATTAGTGTGGGGTTGTAGTAGCAGCAGGAAATAAGCAGAGGAATACAATACATATATAATGACTTAAAGTATCCAAGAGGCTGATACAAAAGTATACAGTGTGACTAGAGAACTGGCTTTGGAACCAAAGAAGAGGAGGTTCACGTCCAATGCCTTACTTAACACCAGCTGACTATATGGCCCTGGGCAAGTTACTTAATCTCCCAATGCTTTAGGAAACTTTCTAAAACTTTAAATTGAAGAGAAAGTGCACACCAGTACTAATTGAAGGAGTTTCTCTATCTGGGAGTTTTTGGACACTAGAAATCCCAGACTGATCATTCAGGGTATAAAAGAAGCAAAAAGCACTTGGTTCAAAAGCTTTGTGAAGTAGGGTGTGTAATTCAATTAAATAGACATTTAAGTATTAATGATGGGGTGTTAATGATGAACCCCTAAAAAGCCTCTGGACTTTCCCACAAATTTCAGCAACCAAGCCCCTGGCATTTCCCTGAGGCATATGGCCCATCCCAGGCTTTTTAGGGGTTCATCATTAGCACCCCATCATTATGAACCCCATTTTCCAGTTGGTAAAACTGAGGTGGAGTAAAATAATACAACTTCACGCAGCTTGGGGCAGAGCTGGGAACAAACCTGGTGACTCCCAATCCAGCTTTTTTTTTTTTTTAACCATACCTACCTCAGAAGAAGAACTCACCAGATGAATAAAGGAAAACAAAGCATTTCAAAGAGTACTATTTACCAACCTTGGGCTAAGAATAGGAGTTACAAATACAAAACAAAAGTAAAGCAGTTGCTGGAGCTTACATTTTAATAGGGAGAGATAATGCAAACTTGGGAGTGAGAGCTAAGAAAGGGAATGCCAGATTTTAGTTTTAAAAAGAATTTCTTTCTTCAACCTCCCACCCCTTAATAGGTTCCCATTTACTCTGCAACCTTTAATTTTCTTTTCCTAATACTAATTTTCTTTCTAATTACATGTAAAGATGAATTTTAAATTAAATTTTGTTTATTTTTAGTTTACATCATTCATTTCCATGAAATTTTGAGTTACAAATTTTCTCCCCATCCTTTCCCTACCCACCACCCCAAAACGGAGATCCCACTATATACTCCCTCCCCCAATCTGTTCTCCTACATCCTCCCCCCATCACTCCTCTGACTTTCCGGTAGGGCAAGATGGATCTCCATTCCCCAGTGCCTGTATATATTATTTCCTAGTTGCATGTAAATAATGATCATAATATATGTGTATGTATGTATATATGTGTGTGTGTGTGTGTGTGTGTGTGTGTGTGTGTGTGTGTGTGTGTGTGTATATATATATATAAAACATTTGATTGTAAAACTTTAAATTCTAGATTCTTTCCCTTCCTCCCTCGTCACCCAGCCTCACTGGATAGACAAGCAATTCAATACAATACAATATTTTGTAGTTACACAAAACATCTCCACAATGGACATATTCTGAAAGACTGACTATATTTCCCTTCGTCCTGTCCCACCCCACACTTGTTCTATTTTCTACTTTGTCCCTGTCCCTTTGCGGAAGTATGTGCTTCTAACAACCCTCTCCCCCAATCTGCCCTCCCCTCCATCATCCCCCCTCTCATCCCCTTCCCCCCTATTCTCCTTTAGGGGAAGATACCCATCAAAGTGTATGTCCTTCCCTCCTTAAGCCAAATTCAATGAGAGTAAGGTTGACCCTTTCCCTTTTGTCTTCCCCTCCATTGTAGCAGTAATCCCTTGCCTCTTTCATATGAGACAATTAATCCCATTCTGTCTCTCCCTGTCTCCTCTCATTGTATTCCTCTCCCACCTCTTAATTTCATCTTTTAAAATATTATCCCTTCCTATTCCATTGATCCTGTGCCCTCTGTCTATGTATATCTATACACATATATACACACATTCACATATGTATTCATATGCATATATACCCTCCTATATAGACATATGTATGTATGTGTGTATACACACACACATATACACACACACACATTTATATTCCATTCAACTATACTCATACCGAGAAAAGTTTCATAAGTTACAATGATCATTTTTTCATATTGCATGTAAACAGTTCAACTTTGATAAGTTCCTTGTGATTTCTTTTCCCTATTTACCTTCTCATGCTTCTTGTATTTGAATGTCAAACTTTTTATTCAGCTCTGTTTTTTTTTTCATCAAAAATGCTTGGAAGCGGGGTGGCTAAATGGCACAGTGAATAGAGAACCAGCCCTGGACTCAGGAGGACCTGAATTCAAATCTGGCCTCGGACATTTGACACACTTACTATCCATGTGACCTTGGGCAAGTCACTTAGCCCCAACTGCCCTCCAAAAAGCGGAAAAAAAAATGCTTGGAAGTCCTCCACCTCATTGAATGACCATATTTTCCCCTAAAACATTCTACTCAATTTTGCTGGGTAGGTGATTCTTGGTTCTAATCCCAGCTCCCTTGATCTCTGGAATATCATATTCCAGG
>CM053599.1:193623836-193641763 GCA_028646575.1 Pseudocheirus occidentalis
TTTTTGGGCCTCTTTTGCCATTTGAGTTAATCTGTTTTTTTAAGGTGTTATTTTCTTCAACCAGATTGTTGACTCTCTTTTCATGATTTCCTTGCATCATTCTCATTTCTCTTCCCAATTTTTCTTCCACTTCTCTTATTTGGTTTTCCAAATCCTTCTTAAGCTCCTTATGGCCTATAACCAGTTTGTATTTTTCTTGGAAGCTTTTGATGCAGGATTTCTGACTGTGTTGTCTTCCTCCTGTTCCATGCTTTGATCCTTTTTGTCCCCAAAAAAGGAATCCAAAGTTGGATTGCTGTTCTTGCTTTGTTTCCTTTGCCTGCTCATGTTGTCAGTCAATTAATTTGATTTTTGAGCCACAGTAGAACTCTGCTTTCAGAGGGGGGAGCTTTTCCCCAAATCACTGGGGTTTTCACAGCTGCTGGAGCTATTAGGAGGCTGTGGTCTCTGCAGCCCCCACCAGCTTTGACTCACTGGTTACGCACCTCAGGACCACCATCCCCATCCAGGCAGCTCAAGGCAAGAGCACTTAGCCTCTGAATGGTAGCTTGGCCCCCCTGCAATCTGCAGGCTGGGAGCTTCTGAAGCAGCCACATGGAGGTGGCAGTGCTACTTCAGCTGCTTCTAGCCCTAGGGCAGTGGGCCAGACTCTCTCCCTCAAATTTAGCGGAGTTCCACTGACCTTTCACTTTGTCCTTGTTTCTTATGGGTTGGTAATTCTGGAAAACGCCACAGCTGTCAGTGATCAGCTCTCCTGGAAGCTCCAGCCATGGCTTGTTCTAGCTGCCCCAGAGCCAAGCCGCAAGTTTATGTGGTGCTGGTCTGGGCTCCCAGCAGAGTGATGAACCCCTTTGTGTCTGCCTGCCAGGCTGCCTTCAGGGGGAGATGTGTTTTTCTGTAATTTTTATGGATTCTGGAGCTCTAAAATTTGTTTAGAGTTGTATTTTATAGGTATTTGAGGTGGTTATGGGGGGAGCTGCAGAGTTTTGCTGCTTCTATACAGCCTACAAAGCATTTTCTACACTACCTGGGGAAGCAAAGCAGAGGAACTAGAATCCCCAGGTTTTATAGCAGCCCAGAGGTACAGCCATTTGCCTACTTAAGCTGAAATCAAGGCTTCAAATCCAAGTGTGTTGATTATAAAGTGTTCTTTCACATTAACATTTACGAAGTACCTAAGTGCCGGGTGTTGGGAAATATGACAAGAAAAAAATGCAAATCCCTGCCCTCCGGAGCTTGTACTGAATCAGGGAAGTAATACTTATAAAGTACAAAGTAAACACATGAGCGTCATTCTTTTAAGCTTACAGATTGCTGGAAAAATTTAGGGGCCACACAGCTGTGAGCAGAAACAATCCGTTTAGAAAAGCTGATTTAGCCCACAGGCCTCCTCTTCCTAGTGGGGTCTGCCAGACGGGCCTCGCCACTTAGTAGTCAGCGGCACCCCCACCACTATGGACTGATCAATCAACATTTATTTATTACCTACATTGTGCCGAATGCTGGGGATACAAAAAAAGGCAAAAGGCAGTCCCTGCCCTTCAAAGAGTTCATAATCTAACGGGGAAGGGGGGGAGACAGCATACAAGCGAGCAGGGGGAAGGCACTGACATTGAGAAGGCTTCTGTAAGGTGGGATTTTAGTTGGGACATCAAGGAAGCCATGGAGGTGAGCAGTTGGGAGCAGAGGAGGTAGAGCATTCCAGGCATGGGGAACAACCAGAGCTGGGAGGAGTGTCTTGTCTGTAGAACAGCCAGGAGGCCAGCTTCACTGGATCAGAGTCCTTGCTGGGGACCAAGGTATAAGAAAACTGCAGATAGGAGGGGGCTCCAGGTTATGAAGAGCTTTGAATGCCAAACAAAGCATTTTGTATTTGCTCGTGAAAGCAAAAGGGAGTCATTTATTTATTTATGTTTATTGAGTAAGAGAGGGATGACACTACTACTCCTTTATCATTCAGGCTCTAGGAACAATGGGATTCAGGCAGAGGGCCAGTGCTCCCCAAGGAGCCCTTGTATTCTTAGATGGACTCTGCTGCGAATTAGGCTGTGTGACCTTGAACAAGTCACTTCACTGGGCCTTTAAGCAGATGAGGCCTTTCCCCATCTGTTGAATGAAAGAAGTACCTATCCTACCTTCCTCACAAGTATTTTTTTTAACTTTTGTTTATTTTTAGTTTACATCATTCATTTCCGTGAGATTTTGAGTTACAAATTTTCTCCCCATCTTTCCCCTACCCACCACCCCAAAACAGCAATCCCATTGTATGCTCCCTCCCCTGATCTGCTCTTTTTGGAGGGCAGTTGGGGTTAAGTGACTTGCCCAAAGTCACACAGCTAGTGTGTCAAGTGTCTGAGGCCACATTTGAACTCAGGTCCTCCTGACTCCAGGGCTGGTGCTCTACTCACTGTGCAACCTAGCCACCCCTGCTCTCTCCTATATCCTCCCCTATCACCCCTATGACTTTCCAATAGGGCAAGATCCTCACAAGTATTTTAAGAAGTAAATTTGACCAAGAGACCATCTGGTCCAATTCTTTCCTTTTAGAGGTAACAAAACTCTAAAACAGTGACCTATCCAAGCTGATGAAGCTAAGAAAGCACTTTAAAGAAAGCAAGGGGGTATCCTACAGACCTAAAGCTCTCTCAGTGGGTCTTAGAAACATCCCCTCACTATGTAATAAAAGTTACTTTTCTTCCTCAGTCATACCTCTCTTTCCCTCCCCATCCAAGTAACAGCAAGGAATAGCTTCATCCCAAACCATTTTATTAAAGGAAAAATGACAACCTGAGAAGGCCCTCCTCCACTCACATGTCTCACCTCTACCTCTTCTAGTAGGATTTAGGAGAGTGGAGGAACCCTGAGTTTCTAGCATCTAGTAACACATAAAGGAGAATTTGAGAAGGCTTTTGTGTCCCTGTTTTCCCAGCGGGATCCCGTCCCAGGCTGTCCAGGCTGGAGTCAGTCCCATGAGTTCCAGCTCCCATCCAGGCCCACAGTCCCATCTCTGTTCCACAGGTTCTGTTCTTTAATTAGGGCCCTCTGCTTCCCTAGAGACAGGTGCACATTCTGTGGCTCCTGGGGCAGGGCCAAGGTTCTCAGCCTTCTGGATGTCTTCATGGGGCAACTCTGTGTACTTGCAGGAAGAGCCACGAGCAAGGTGGACGGGGTAGTGGCGCCGGTTGGTCTCTATTTTGGCCAGCACAGCCTGTGGCAGGTCAATATGGCATCGTGACGCCAAGGCTACCAGGTAGATAAGGACATCACTGAGCTCCTCCCCCAACGCCCCTCGTTCTGCTTCTGACCAGGACAGGGGTCCAGGTCCACCATCAGGCCTCCACTGACTGAAGGGAAGATGAGACAGACAGACAGACAGACACAGACGACAGATGTTAGTACTGGGCCTTGGCTAGGTGCCTGAGCCCAAGCACTATGCAATCACAGCCTCACCCTCTGCCTCTTTGGATGGCTCCTAACCCTCAGTGCCAGGCCTTGCTCTCTGTATCTAGTGAGTCTGATATTCAAGGCGGTCTCACCTCAAACCTGAGTTTTTCCTTTTCCCCAAACCAGCCCTTTGACCCAGGCTTGATAATTAAGTTTTTTAAAATTTTATTTTCAAATGAAAATACAATCCCTCACATCCTCCCACCCCACTGAGAAAGTACAAGCACACAAGCGCACACACGCACACACACTCGCTCACTCTGCTATAAATCTGTATAGTCAAGCAAAGGAAGTTCTTGCATTGACCTTGTCCAAAAACGTATCACTCTTCACTTGGGAGTGCATCATCCCTCTACCAGGATGTGGGTGGCCTGTTTCATTATGAGTCCTCCAAGAAAAAAGAGTCAAACTCAAATAGAAACAAGTCTGATACACTGTACAGAAGAATCCCTGCACCTGACACACAGACTTAGAAATTATTATATTCCCTACTATACATATTAATATTACCTATGTTCTGTTGTAGGTTTAATTTGTCAAATATTTCCCAATTACATGTTGGGAATGTGGCTCAGACCGCCACCACTGCCTCCCCTGCTCTACAGCTAATCAAAATTCCCAAGTCTCTGAAAAGTCTTTGTCCCTCTTCATCTTTTAACACCTCCTTCTCCCTCAGCCTCCACAATGAGTATCTGAGCTCCATCCATTCTGTTTCTGAAATGTTTTTAGCATCCATCCATTCCCTCCCATCCTAGGCCACCTCACTCTAAGGCACTGGTTCTCAACCTTCCTAATGCCAATAACCCTTTAATACTTGGATGTGGGCTTAACTGCATGTGGGTGGACCTGCCTGGAGATGGATAGAGGAGCTGTGTCTTGGTTCCTAAGACCATTGGAAATATGTGTTTTCTGATGGTCTTAGGTAACCTCTGTGAAAGGGTCACGACCCACAGGTTGAGAATCGCTGCTCCAAGCCTTTGTCACACTTCTTGCCTAGACTACTATAATATTATAACTGGTCTCCCTTCCTCCAAGCTCTTCCTCTTTCTAAATGCATCCTTTCCATTACTAAAGTAACTTCCTAATGCACAAGTCTAATGACCATCAGACCTCTTTCGCTCAGAGCCTTTAGTGGCTCTCCCACTCTTTAGGATAGAATCCCAAATCCTTAGCCTGGCAAGCAAGACCCTCTCTCTAGGATTTGGCCCTCTCCTCCTTTTCAAGCTTTATTTTCTATTAATTGTCTTTACTTTTTCTTCAATCACACTGGACCACTGCTATTCTGATTACACACCTCGTTATTTCCTCCCTTTACTTATGCTCTTAGCATTTGGGGTCCTACCCACCCCAATCATTTCCACACAGCAAAATCCTACCCATCCATCTTTCTAGGCTCAGGTCAAATGCCACTTAGGAAGCCAGGAATATTCTTTCCTTCCTCAAAATCTTCCTGTCTCTAACCCCTGGATCCTGGTACTTTCGACATCTATGCTCTTTATCAAATTCTGCCTTATATTTTGTTTTTTTCCTTTCATATATTTTACTTATTTCGTTAAATATTTCTCAATTAAATATAAAAAAATTAGCATTCATTTTTAAAAAGTCTGAGTTACAAATTCTCTCTCCCACCCCTCCCCCTTTTTGAGATGGCAAGCAATTTGACAGCAATTCTACATATGAGGTCATGCAAAACATACTTCCATATTAGCCAAGCTGCAAAAGAAAACACATCCAAAAATGGGAGAAAAATAAAGTTTAAAAAAGTATGCTTCATTTTGCATTCAGAGTTCATCAGTTCTCTCTGAATGTAGACAGCATTTTATTATATATATTTTATTCACTCTCCCTGCTAGGTTGTAAACCCTTTAAGGGCATGGCCTATGCCTTGTAAGTCTATACATACCCCACTACACTACTGTGCAAAGATAAAAACCCCATAGATTAATCCAACACTAGCATCCCAACTGAGCCGGTGATGCCAAAGTGGGAAGGGAAGATAGGAAGGCCCCAATGCATCCACCCTTCCCCACCTGTGCAATCCCTATTGCATTCCAGATACTCACAAGAGCTCTGCCAGCTCTCCCACTTCCCCAACAAGGGCCAGGAGGAGGTTCCGAGGTTTATGGAACTGGTCCCAGTCTCTTTCTGCTGCAAACTCTGTCTGGAGGCGACGGCTAGGTCAGAGAAGGGGAGAGAGAAGGGGAAGGGGTGGAGGAGGCAAAGGCTAGGTCAGAAAAGGGGTCAGCACAACAGCAAGGCACAGGGCAAAGAATTAACTGTCAGAACTAGAAGGGATTTTAAGAGAGAATTTATTACAAACCCCTTCTTTTACAGAGGGGTAAACTGAAGACCAGGCCTGGAGTCAGAAAGATTCATCTTCCTGAGTTCAAATCCAGTCTCAGACACTTACTAGCTGTGTGACCCTGGGAAAGTCACTTAACTCTGGTTGCCTCAGTTTCCTCCTCTGTAAAATGAGCTAGAGAAGGAAATAACAAATCATTCCAATATCTTTGCCGAGAAAACCCCAAATGGGGTCAGGGAGAAGGTCAGAAGTGACTGAACAACAAACCTCACACCAAATCCTACCTGCTTTCCCACCGCTGACTCCCCTGGGGGGGGTATGACCACCCCCAATTTACAGAAGAGGAAAGGGAGGCTCTGTCTAGGCGGTTAGGTAAACTGAACTGAATTTCACAAAGCCCACTGCTGGTCAACATCATCATCATCATCATCATCATCATCATCATCATCATCATCATCATCATCATCATCGGCGCTAACACTTAAACTCTAGAGCTCTCTGCAAACACCTCGTTACTCGTCACAACAACCCCGGCAGCCAGGAGCTGCTACTTTCGTCCATCTGACTTCAGGTCCTCCAACGCCGAGTCCGGCCTCCCTACTTACACCACTTAATGAACTGGAGGACCTTGGACAAGTACCAGTCTTTCTGTGAGTCTGAGTTTTTTCACCTGTATATTTTTTTATGTATGCGAAGCAGCGTGGCAGAGAGAGGACTTGAGACCTCGGTTTAAGTCCCGGCTGTGTGACCCTGGGCGAGTCACATAACCATTGGGGTCCGGGTACTGAAGCTATCAATGGCAGAGGAGGGGCTAACCTATATTAGTGGAGAGTGCTCCCTCAACTGGGAGTCGCTAATACTAACAGCGAAATAAGAGAAATCTGGGCTTTCTCCAGATTGCATTCTAGCGTGGCGTTACTGGAAGGCAGGAAGCCTCGCGTTCCTCAGGGACCTCCCCTCCCCCGCCATCTTCCCCCCTGGGGTGGGCAGCATCCCAGGGGCGTGCATCTCACATGTCCTCCAGCGTGGGCTCCGGGCTGAAGCTAAATGGAGCATCGTGCCCCGCCGCCGCTGCTCCCGACGCCGCTGCGCCCTCGGGGTCGCTGCCCCCTGGCATGGTGCTGCAGAGGAGCCACTAACTCCGAAGCCACGTGAAGGTGCCCAGTCCGGCCCCTCCCCCTCTCCCGGTCTGGCTTTCCCGGGCTCCGGCTCCCCAGCGCGTTCTCCCCTTACGCAGGCGCAAGGGAGAAGCCTGGTGGTAGAGAGCGGGGAGAAGGCGGGACAGGTCCGGAGAAGGAGCCAATAACGTATCTTAGTTTTCTCCCGGGGGCCACACACGGACCAATCAGAGAGCCTCACGCTCTGACGCTTGAGGGAGTGGGCCTAAGGCCCTGTAGATGGGCCAGGCGTGGGGAGAGCGGTTACCTAGAGGGAGAGCTCTTAAAGGGCCAGCTGTTAATCCTTAGGATACGAGGTGGTAAATAAGGAAGGACAGGGAAACGGGAACTAGAGCGCAAGCGCAGAAGGCCGTATCTGGAAAACTGGGCCAGAAGTGGCCACTCCTCGACCGGCCACCAGATGGCGCCAAGAAATAAGAACCCTAGACTGGTCCTGATGTCAGTCAGCAAACATTTATTAAGCTCGTGCTGAGTACCACGCCGTACCTGTGCAGCAGGGGCTGAGCCAGGTGAGGCACCGCCCCCTGCCTGTCCCGCACTTCCTCTCTTGCTCAGAAGACAATCCGGCTCCAGGAGAGGTCATGACAATCTATCCAATACGGGTCTCAGTGACTACCCGGGTTAAACTGCGTCCTCTGGTCCCCCTTCCCCATCACGCTATTTGAACGTAAACGCTTCGAGATCAGGGACTGAAGTTATATTCCCAGAATGCAGTGTGGTTTATGGCACACAGTAGGCACCTTAATAAAGGCTTGTTGAATATGTACGCCGATATGCCGATATACGCGCTGTAGATACATGGTGATTGTGGAGGGGGAGGGCATTAATAAGTGGGGGGATCAGGAAAAGCCTACACAAACTTGAATTGAGCCTCGAAAGCCCCTGTATATGTCTAATTGTGCATAATTCCAAAGTGCTTTCCAGAATAGCTGGAACAATTCATGGTTTAGTGTGCCTTTTTTCCCCTCGATATTTGTCATGTGCTATTTTGTCCCCGTTATCAATGTTGTTTATGAGACAGAAACTCAAAATTGTTTTTATTGTAATATTTCTTTAATCAATTCTCTTTGACACTTCCTTCTTCCTTATCCCTGCCTAATCAGTTGCCAAATCTTGCCATTTCTACCTCTACAACATCTCTCAAGTATGACCCCTTCTCTCTGCTCAGTGAACTGCCACCTTACTTGAGTCCCCCCTCCTCGCGGCTGCTTCACAAGTCTCCCCACTTGAGTCTATACTCCAGCCTACTACCAGTGATTTTGCTTAAGTGCAGGCCAGGGGCTTCTTTTTGGCTCAAAGGTAAAATACAAATGCTTCTGTTTAGCTTTTAAAGCCATTTAAGACCATTTAAGACCAGCGTCATTTTACCTTACTCCTTTCCTGTAATATACGATCCAACCATCTGACTGACCTCTTTGTTCCCCTCCTGGTAAAATAGCTAAGACCTTCCACATGTCCCCCTTGTACCTTGTTGTACCTTGGGTAAATCAGGAAATATTCCAGGCTTGGATTCTCACCTTCTTCAACCAATTACTATGCTCAGAAATCCTAAAGGATAAGTCTAGAAGCAGAGATAGCAGATAACATCATGCTCCCCTCTGATTAACCTCCAGGAACTTTTGTAAAAGGAGGAGATGTTTCCAACACATCAATTTTCCTATACAAAAAGACTGGTAAACCATTTCTCCAGCTGCCAGATCACCCTAGTCTGGGTAATTTCAAAACCATTGTTCTTGGCGGTCGCTAGGTAAGTCAGTGAAGAGAACACTGGCCCTGTCAGGAGGACCTGAGTTCAATTCCAGTCTCAGACACTAAACACTTACTAGCTGTGTGATCTTGGGCAAGTCAATTAACCCCAATTGCCCTGCCTTCCCCCCTCCAAGAAGAAAAAAACAAAACAAACAAAAAACCCCACCATTGCTCCAGTCTAGACACAGATTTGGAAATCCATCCTTCCCATTCCCCACTGGCTATAAATAATTGTCTCCAGTAAATCTTTTTCAGACGTCTACATCTTATGTGTGGGCTTCCTTTTCCCCTTCCTAGAGCAGATACTTCAGTTCCACATAATCACTCATTTAGAGAGGCATTGCTGCCAAATTGAGAAATTGTAATGGGTAAGAGAAACAAATCAAATCTCTTACTTTTTAAAAATTCCCTGAATTCAGAAAGTCCTCATTCCATTTGCTGTAGTGAATGACCCTAATTAAGAGAAGTAACATGAATTCAATCTAGAAAGATGACTTAGGGCAGCTAGATGGTGCAGTGAATAGAGCACCAGTCCTGGAGTCAGGATGACCTGAGTTCAAATGCAGCCTCAGACACTTGAAACACTTACTAGCCGAGTGACTTGGGGGCAAGTCGCTTAACCCCAATTGCCCTCCAAAAAGCAAAAAAAAAAAAAGAAAAAGAAAAAAAAGATGACTTGATGCTAGACCCTATAAAGCTTTGAATGCCTGATGAGTCTGTATTTTATTGAGGAGGCAATAGAAAGCAATTGAGGCTTCTTGAGTAGGGGAATAACATGGTCAGAATTGTGCTTTAGGAATATCATTTAGGCAATTGGATAGAGGCTGGACTAGAGAAAGAAGACTCCTGGAGCAGGCTGACTAAGTAGGATGCTAGTCAGTAGGACAGCTAAGAGATGATCGAGGGCTGGAACTGAAGAATGGCTGGGAGAGTTTAGAGAAAAGGACGGATTTGAAAGATGCTTTTGGAAGTAGAATTGACAAGACTTGGAAACTGAAAAGCTACAGGGTTGGGGCAGGGATGAGGGAGAGGGAAGAGTCCAAACAAACTCTAAGATAATTACTATGTAGTCATGTAAGTCTAGATACCTTGTGCTAGTAACCCAGAACATTAGCCCTGGAAGGGATTCCCAACAACTTTATTTTACAGAAAAGGACCCTCGGACCTTCCTAGAGGAAGAGGTTACTCAGGGAATTAGTGACAAAGTCAGCACCAGTCTCACGGGCTCCTGAGTCCCACACTATGGTTCATTATCTTGCATTATCTTTCCTTAAAATCTGTTCTAGCTTCTCTGGACTTTTGGTTTCCAAGAAAGATTGGTAGTGAGACTCCCTGGGGAGTCTGGGGAAATGGGAAGCCTGTGAGTCCAGCCCTCTCATTTTATAGATGAGGAAACTGAGACAGGGGAGATTAAGTGATTCCCCCAGGGCCACAGAGGTAGCAAGCATCTGAGGTAGGAGTTGAACCCAAGTTTTTTTGCGTCCAGGTTCAACCCTATCCATTATTCCATGCAGCTTTTCGCAAAGCTGATATGTACCAAAAATGAGATTTCAAACAGATTTTCCTGATTCGGGGGTTCTATATCTACTAAACCATGTTAATATTCCAAAACATTAACATAGGTAAGTAAGTACAAAGTAATTTGAGGGATAGAGAATTAACAGCTAGGGGGTTCAGAAAAGGCTTTGAGGAATAGATAGAACCCAAGCTGAACCTTGCAAGAAGATTAAAAAAAAAAGCAACCTCAAAAACTAAGATGAAGAAGTGTAGTCCAGTTGCTGGGGTGGTTGGGTGCCTGTGCTTGAACCCCAGTTTGTAGAATCACATTTCTCCGTAGCCTCAAACCTCTCTAGCTTCAAAACACTGTCTCAGGCAGTTTCTCCCTAGTTCAAGGGGAGCATGAAACGAAATTCTTATCTCTCTTCCTGTTACAGTGGTCAGCTGCACTTATAGAATTTAGTAGTTTTACTGAACTGTGAACTGGCTGAAGCGGCTGTGTTTGGGTATCTATCTATCATACATATCCCAGACTCAGTCATATGTATATTCCCTAGCTCATTATACACATCCTGGATCCCTTGTTAGCTTGGGACATATGTATACTCCCAACATCCATATTGTCACACTAGACATTGATGAGTGGCAGCTTGGTCAGCCCTGACAGCTAGCTGACTTAGTGATGGTTCAAGCCTAAAACCACACCTCTGTGCAGCGCCTCCCCTCCCCCCCCCCGGGCTATTTCCCAACGGGCAATATGTCTGCACAGTAGATATTAAAAATACATGTTCCTTTAAGAACTGACCACTCCTTAACTCTTCTCTAATCCCACCCTGACTCACCTAGTTAGCATAATTGGCACAGGTTATATTATGGATTATCCTATAAAAACCTTAACTTTACCCCTTTAGGTTGCAGGTTCCCTAAGACCTCCTACCTGCTGTAAAGCATAACAATAAACTTGTATCAACATGACTCAGAGAACGCTTGACCCTGTAAATTCATTCCAGACTGCCCACCAAGGGACTCTGGTTATTGGGGTTCCTGAAATACATACACGCTTGTGTCACAGTCATGGGAAATGTAGATTTAGGAGAGGAAATATCAGGTTCAGGGACCAACCAATAATCCAGTCTGGCTGGAGCAAAGAGTCTATGCAGAGGAATAATATGAAATAAAGTTGGAAGGATAAGTTTTAGCAAACAATCAATAAATATTTATTAAGCATCTATGCTAAATCAGATTGTAGAAGGCTTTAATTACTATGTTAAGGGATTGTTAATTATCATATAGCAATAGGGAACCATTGAAGGTCTGGGAGTAATAGATGCCTGGGTCAAATCTGTGCATTAGGAAGATTATCATCTGTGTGGAGGATGTATTGGAGAAGAAAGACTGAAAATAGAGAGACCAGTTAGGAGGTTATAACAATTGTCTAGACAGGAGGTGATTGGGCTAAAGTAGGATGAATGAAGAAAAGGGGATAGATAGAAGAGATGTCATAAAGGGCAATGGAGGACAATAGACGGGAGGAGGCAATGGATTCACTACGGGAATGAGGAAGAGGGAGGACTCTGAAGTTATAAATCTAAGTGTCAGGGAGGACAGGGGTCTTCTCAGTCGAAATAAAGAAATATATGAGAAGGAAGATGCAAAGTTTGGGTGGCCAACAGGAAATCCAGGTGGAGAAGTTGTGTGTGTGCGAAATCAGAACCGCAATCATTTGGCAGCATCTTGGTAGATTAACAATACAAGGATCTCCCTCTCTGACCACCTGCTGGCCTAGTGATAGGAAGTCCCCACCTCTATTGAAGAAGGATATAATATAATAAATGGTGCAAGGACACAGTAAAATTGGGTGGCCTGATTCACCATTAGAGCAATTGCTTGTTGTTCTTGGATAAGAGACACCTGCAGTCTGGTCCAAATGTTTACCTCAAATCTTCAGTTTTGTTTAAAGGGCCCTATTTCCCAATTGGAAAAGTGATTGCTCACCTCCCCTTAAACAGGGAATGTCCTCTCTCTCTCTCTCTCTCTCTCTCTCTCTCTCTCTCTCTCTCTCTCTCTCTCTCTCTCTCTCTTGCTTTTTTTTGGAGGGGGAAGGCAAGGCAATTGGGATTAAGTGATTTATCCATGGTCACATGGCTACTAAGTGTTAAGTGTCTGAGGTCAGATTTGAACTGACTCCTGGGATGGTGCTGTATTCATTTCACCACCTAGCTGCCCCTCGTGCTCTCATTCTGATAACAAACTCTTGCCAGCTGCACAGCAAATATTCCTCTAGAAATCCTTTTCTCCCTTGAATGAGTCCACCTTTCTCTCCCCTTCCTTCTCCACTGAAAGTTGTTCCTTGTCTATGCTAAGGTGCTGTACAATACTGCTGATTGGTTGTATACTTTAAACCAGCTTGAAACGTTTACAGACTCAATCTGTAACCCTGGGAACATGAAACTTCTAACAGCAGTGTTCTTAGCATGCTCTTACACTGCCTTGCTTTCAGTTCAGCCTCCTATCTGACCCACCGTTTTCAGACTTCTGCTCAGGGGCATGACCTTCCCAAGAGATCACATTCCTCTCCTCAGTCCAGCAGGTAACTGAAGTGGGACCAAATTTCAGAAAAGAGATTTGGGTTTAGTATGCACATTTGGGAGTTATTCACCTAAGACCGAATCCATGGAAACTTATAAGATCACCAATGAGTGTAGAAAAAAAAATAGTAGCAGACAAATGGGACAGGCAGGGCGCAGGGGAAAAAAACCAAAACCAAAACCAAAGGAAACTTTAGTCGGACAGGTCTGGCAGGCAAGAATAGGTCCAGAAAAAAGCAGGATTACAGAAGCCAAGAAAGGGCTTTATTAAATGTTTTCTGAATGAATGAATGAATGAATGAAGGGCTAGATCTGAGCCTGCCTGAAGCTCCCTCTAGTCCTACATGACTATGTTCTTTGTATTTCCTGAGTATTTTCTCCTACTTTTCCTCTATGTCTCTCAAGATATCCCTTAGCTCACCCTATCAATGGCTGAGGGCTTATGGGATCTTGAGCCTTCCATCCTTCGTACCTTCCCCCTTCCACCAATATAAAGGACATAAAGCTCCAGACACTTTTTCTCAAGGCTGGTCAGCAGAACCACTGTCTTCGGTTCTTTCTATCAAAGAATTTGTCTATCATTCAGTCCCTTAAGTTCTGGGTTTGCCTCACTTTAGGGAAAACTGGTGAAGAGAGCATAGAATGATCATCGGAAGATTTCCTAGAGGTTATCTGATCCTACTCCCTCATTTGGCAGATGAGGAAACTGAGACCCAGAGACCTTAAGTAACCAAGGCCACACAGTAGTAAGTGGTGGAATCAGGATTTGAACTCAGTTTCCAGGATTCTACATTTGACATTCTGGGGGACACAGAGTGGTGGGGAAAGCTACCTATTTGGAGTCTAGGCCTCAGAGTTAAAATCCCAGTTCTTCTGCTCCCTAGGATAGATGACTTGGGGAAATCACAACCCCTTTGGGGCTCTATTTCCTTATCTGTAAATGAGAAAGTCGGGTTAGATGATCTCAGAGGTCTCCTTTAGATTTAAATCTATGCTCCCATGTTACTGGTTTTCTCAAAAGAAAGTGTAGCGGGGGATGTAAAGCCTTCCTCTGCCACTGATTTTTTTTTTTTAATGCAGGACAGAAACCTGGGTCAAGAGACAGAAAATTCGACTTTCAGTTCTGACTAGCACTTACTGTCTTGTGCAGGTGACAGCTGGCAAATCATGGCAGTTTCCTTAGTTTTAGTCTCTTTATGTGTGAACTAGACATAAATAATATTTGCACTTCACAGCCTTGTAAGACACAAATGAAAAATTTTATATATACACATGTATATATACACATAGATATGTGTGTACATGTACATATACACACATTTATATATATAGCTTTGTAATCAGTTGAAGCTATCAATGTTATCTTTCTAGTGCTGTTTCCAGTTCTCTCAGGGCTTCTGCTTTGTCAGTCAATTATGTTCTCACGACTCCTTTTTTCTTCTCAATTCACACCTATAAAACAGGAAGTCTGCTATAAATGTGAGAAACAAGACATCTCAGATGAGTCACTTCTTCCCCCTGGTATCTTGAAGTAGTACCCAGGTAAAGGGGGGAGGGAAGGGAAAGGAGGAAGAAAGAGTGAAAGCAAGAGATAGAAGGAAGGAGAGACAATGAGAGGGAGAGTGATGGGGAAAGTAGTAAGATGGAAAGAGAGAGGCAGAGAGACAGAGACACAGAGAGAAAGACAGAGACAGAGATGGGAAAGTAAGAACTTTAAATAGAGCAGGGAGAGACTGAGGGAGGAAGAATGAATGAAAGGGGAAATAGATAAACAAGAGAAAGGGTGAGAAATAGGGTGGCAAGAAGAGAGATGGAGCTAGAGATATGAAGGGAGAGAGAAACTGAAAAAGGAGAAAGACAAGAGAAGACAAATGGAGAGAGAGATACGGGAGAGATTTATAAAAGGTGGAAAAGCAGAAATATAAAGATAGGGTGGGAAAGAGAAAAGCTAGATTGGTCAGATAGAAGCAGATGGAGAGACAGAAACAGGAAGTAGAAAGTTAGAAAAAGGTAGAGAATAAGAGATGGGGAGAAATAGAGATGAATAAAGAATGAAAACTGTGTGGTGGGGAAAGACAGTAGGAGTCTAACCATGAGTAATGGGAAGAAAGGGAGGGATAAATATAGAGATAGGGAGAAAGAATGAGGGATGGAAAGCTGGGAGAGGGAAGAGGGAGATAGAAAGAAAGATAAAGAAGAAATAGATATGTCAAGTACAGTACCAGCATTCAGGAAATGTCTTTCATCTGGCTATGAGAGACAGGACAACCCTCATTGGAAAGTCTTAGCAAGTATTAGTCAATGCCTCAGAGTTTCCAGGGAGAACCCATCATGACACCATAAGTCTCAGAAAGATTTGAGAACAGCAAGCCCCACATTCCTTATTCGTCATTGCCTCTGTCTGGCATCATTCAGCACCCTCTTTGAAGTTCATTCCACTCCTCAGTGGTAAAGATTCTAGATACTTCTAGCTCCTACCATTCCCTACACTGACCTCTCTTCTTTCTTACGGAGTTTTTGTAGCTTCCTTTCTGCCCTGATCCCTACTCTCATATTTGGTGACTTCAGTCTACACACTGATGTCCATTTCCTACTCATCAGCCTGGAATCTTCCATGGCCCACATTTTCACTTTACTTCAGGCACCCACAGAGATTCTCATTCTTTATATACTGATACTTGGGGTGACCACCCACACCGTAGCACTTCATATCTGTCACAGAGGAAGTACAGACACCAACTCACTGTCTAGTCGGACTTGATCATTCTACTATCACACTCCTCGCTAGTCTAGGTTCCCAGAGAAGGAGCAACATGTTGTTTGGTTACATTAAAATTCTTTTGGGGATCTTAGGGTTAACTCTGTTGTGAGAGAATCCATGCCCCTCAGTACTATAGCTCTCAAGCTCCAGCAAATGTGTTTCTATTTACTCAAAGCAGACACTCACAACAATGATACTTTTAGATCTTAAATAAAATAATTTCCTATCACTTAGTAAAATGAAAAAGAAATAATAACATTGTAGTAGGATTATCTCTCACATGTAGCATACACAGAACAGAGTTTCTATGGTAGGGTAACACAGATGGAAAGAGTTTAGTGAGGGACACTTCCAACATGTAACATAAAATGCCCAAGAGAGCATGTGCAACCCAAGGAGAACCTCTTCTCTCCCTTCATCCTGGGTTTCTGGCTGGCTAATGACAACAGTCAAATTGAAAGACACAGTTTCAGATTATGATCATCATTTAATATCATTTGAACTTCCGTAAGGGCCAGAGCTTGAAGTAATCAACCAGAAGAGCCTCAACCTAACACAGTGAGTGGTTCTCAACCTTCCTAATACCACGACCCTTGAATACAGTTCCTCATGTTGTGGTGACCTCCAACCATAAAATTATTTTCATTGCTACTTCATAACTGTAATTTTGCTACTGTTATGAATCTATCTGATATGCAGGATGTATTTTCAATGTTACATATTGAACATAACCCACAGGTTGAGAACCGCTGACACAGTTATCCATTTAACTCAGAGAACACCTCTTCTGTGTCAACAATACCAGATAGGGCTGACTTAAAAGTATTTTTTCCTGTTTATGGCCATTAAGGATGAGACCCTTAAGCAGATACTACTTTGAATAATGAGCCTTTTTCTTATCGTAATATTTTATGAACATATATTATGTCAATGGTAAAGAAAACACAGATGTATATCCTGGGTCATAGTTTCAATGGACACTTTGTCAGCTGTCTTATCTTATTATGTTTACCACCTGTTCAATTAAGAAAATTCTTTTCTCATAACATAGTTAAACATATATGAAGATTATAAATTTGAGTGACATAAAGAGCCTGAGGTGGGATTGTTATAATACATAAAAAGACTTGTCATTCTTTTATTAGTCAGTCAGAATTCACTTTCTGGCTCATTCTATGTACAAGTTTGCTAGCTTCAGCTAGCTTTAAGGAAATAATATTAATTTACATATTGCATAGCTTGTTTGCCTCCTTTAACCAAATTTTCAGGTTGACATTTATAAATGTCAGATTATATATTACAAATCTCTCATTGCTATTTATTTTTCCTATATGTCATCTTGAACTGGCAACTCTATCAAGATTGGGAGTTCCCAATCTCCCATGGGGAGTCCATTGTTCAACTACTTACCTCCCCATGCAGTGCCTGGCTCTAAAATGGGCATTGGACCTCTCCACCAAAGTATTCCAAAGTTCCATTTCTATTTCCAAAATAATATAATAAAATCAAAGGTTAGCAAACTGATTTTTAAAAAATCTAATCATAGAATAAATCATTGCACAAAGGGCAGTCAGAAAGCATAGGGGTAAAGGGAAGCATAAAGGGGTAACCAGAACAGTCCTTTGGAAATGTAGTACCCAGTGCTAAGCTTATGATTGCATGAGCAGGAAATGGCTTTCCTATTTAGATGCTAAAAAGCAGGCACAGTTAATGTAGTAGATTTGTCTGCTTTGGCCACCTTATCTCCCAACCTTGTCACTATGTAGCCACAAACACATACAACCTCACTTCTACGCTCTTCCCCCCCCCCCCATTGATTTGTTCGTTTACTTTTAGCTTACAAGATTCAGTTCCACAATCCCTTGAGTTTCAGATTTTCTCCCCTCCCTTCCCTCTCCCCCCATGGTGGTGTGCAATCATGTATAGTATCTGCAAATACTTTTACATTGTACAGTGGTCTGGTTGTATAGAAGGGTTGTAACCAATCCAGTGAACAATGGGAGAAAAAGGAACTTAACCAAACATGAAGAACGATAGCATGCATTGCTTCAGTCTCCATTTAAACTCTGGTCTTTCTAGATCTTTCTCTGAATGTAGACATCTCCTTCCATCCTGAGTCCAGTTTATCAAGGTTGGTCGTCACACATACGATGTGTCTGTGACTGTGTACAAATTTTTCCTGGTTCTGCTCTTCTCACTCAGCATCAATTCGTATAAGCCTCTCCAGGTGAGTATGAAGTCCATCTCCTTCCCATTTCTTATAGCACAATAGTATCCCATTACATTCATATACCATAACTTGTTCAGCCATTCCCCAATTGATGGGCATCCCCTTAATTCCCAGTTTTTTGCCACCACAAAGAGAGCTGCAATAAATATTTTTGTACATATGGGTCCCTTTCCCACTT
>CM053599.1:193642263-193662519 GCA_028646575.1 Pseudocheirus occidentalis
CAGATTCTATCAAAGTTTTACTGTACTTTTGATGGTTCTTGTGGTCTTTTGAAGTTCACAAAGTCGCAATATGCTCATATTGCTTCCAATACTCATTCACCTAAAAACAGAAAAGAATAAACATTGTAGGGACAGGAGAGACAGCAAGATCGGGAGATAAGACAGAAGTAAACTTTTTTATGCGCCCTTCCCCTCCGCTGTTGGAGGCAGAGGAAAAAAGTTTGCCTGTTCAAATCTTTTGTATGCATGTTCCTTTCTAGTTCTGCAACCAATTAAAAAGACTTTCATAACCAAAAAGTGATGTAGTGGAAATGAGAGCGTACCATACCTCTAAAGCAGGAAAGGGAAGGCTTGGTGAGTCTCAATTTCCTAAAGCAGATCTTTAGGAAAGGCTGAGGACTCTTTGGTCACTCCCCCCTTTATACCTAAAAGTTAATGAAATGATACGTGAGATTTAATTGGACCAGGGAACAATGGCTCAAAGTGTCGGCGTAATCTCCTGGTCATCTAAGTAGATTGTAGACTTTGTAGACAGCAGAAAGAGTCAGGCGCTCCTCCTGCTTGACAGCCCCTCCTTGGCAGGTTCCACCACTGCAAATGCGAAGGACTGGGAAACTGCCCCTAGCAGAACCAATGTTGCACCCTTGTCCTATTGACTTTTCTTTCATACTGCTGGAAAGTTAAACTTTGGTTGTTACTGTTGTTGTTAAATGTTAGATGGTCTCTGGGTGTGTCATTTTGTTCCATTTCCAAAACTGATGCAGCAAACCTAGAGTAAGTCAAGCATGACCCAGAACACTAGCAGCCAGACATCCTATTTTCTATCAAACTGGATTTAGCCGCTCACTGAATTAGCATTTAATCTGTCTCCATGCCTTTGCACAAGCTATATCCTATGCCTAGAATGGACACACTTGTCTCATCTCCGTCTCTTTGAATCCTGAATTTCATTCCAGCCCAGATCCAGGGCTACTTCTTATGTTTAGTTCTTCCTTGATCTTCCCCATTGTATGGCTAACTTGGGGTGTAGAGCAGAGGTGGCAGACTTGAGTGACAAGCAGCTGACTACACTCTCAAGTGCCACCTGTATCGGATTAAAATATACTTGGGAAATATTAAACAAAATAAATAAAATGCAATAAAACACAGATAATACAACATTTTAAAACTAAGTCAATATGTAGCTGGCAGATAGTAGCTCTGTTTCCGTTTGAGCATGATGTCTCTAGTGTAGAGTAAGGGAGTAATGGGAGATAAGAATGGACTTGGACCAAAGACTTATTCTCAGTGATATGGAAGATGCAAATATGAAAGAACATGATAGTTTAATAGTAGGCACTGATTACTGGTTGCTATATACAATTTTATCGGAAAGTTTAAGAGCAAGATAAAAATTTTCTGTTCATGTCTGACTCTACAGAAAGTAAATTATCTCTTGTATAAAACATATAGTAGTTACTAGGCCCATATATCAAAGAGATTAAAGAAAGAGGAAAAGGTTCCCTATGTACAAAAATATTTATAACAACTTTTCTGCAGAGGCAAAGAATTGGAAACGGAAGGGGTATCCATTAACCTAGAATGGCTGGTCAAGTTGTGGTGTCCTGAAAAGCTCTAATGTTGTGAGAAATGGTGATGGGAACAATGTTGGAAAAACCTGGGAAGAAATGTATGAATTGATGCAGAGTGAAGTGAATAGAACCAAGAAAACAATTTATAAGATAACAACAATATTATAAATACAAAGTTATTATACAAACATAGTAGAAACACAAGCAACTTTAAAACAAGAACTCTGTTGTAATAGTTTTTTCCCGTTTTTGAAGCGCAATTGGGGCTAAGTGACTTGCCCAAAATCACATGGCTAGTAAGTATGTCAAGTGTCTGAGGCCGGATTTGAACTCAGGTCCTCATGACTCCAGGGCCAGTGCTCTACTCATAGCACCACCAGCCACCCCCAAGAAATTGAGAACTCCGATGAATGCAATGACCAGGCATGATTTCAGAGGATTCGTGAAACTTGCTACTTACCTTCTGATTGCCTTAGAATGTAGACGGAAGCTTTTTTGGACACTGTGAAAGTGAGATTTTTTTCCTTGACTATACATATTTGTCAGGAGGACTCTGTTTTTCTTTCTTTTTCAGTTGAAGATAGGGAGGAGATGCGGGAGAGAGTGAAGGCAGATTTTGGTTAACTGAAAAAAATACAATTAAAAATAAAATGGCACATTTATAGACACTCGGGGAATGATCTGCCGAATTATTCAGGAAAAATTATTATGCCGCTTAAATCCAACCTTGTGTGATTAAAGGTTGTCCGCACCCAGAACGTCACCTGGACCCATTAACTCTCTAAGAATATTAGAGATGAAGTACCTGAGTTCAAATCCGGCCTCAGACACTTAACACAAAAACTAGCCGTGTGACCTTGGGCAAGTCACTTAACCCCAACTGCCCTCCAAAAAGCAAAAAAAAAAAAAAAAAAGAATATTAGAGATGGCTAAAAAGGATTTTGTGTTCCCTGCGGGTCCTGGATCCACCCAAAGGATTCTTGTTTTGGGTCTCCGAGGTCAGGGTTTGTTTTGGGTCCACCCAACCTTGTGCTTTGGATTTGCCAAATTATATTGAATGTTTACGGTTACTCATCTCTCTTCACTTTCAAGCTGTCCTCTCAGCAAAATTGCTTGACTATGAATGTGTGGTTCAGGTGCGGGCACCCCTGTCCAAATTCAACATAAGACAAACCTTCCACATGAGAGGGAAACACAACTCCTTTATAACTCATTCTCTTCTACCAAACACTCAAATACATCTCTTTCTAAAAGGATTTCAGATATCGGGGTTTGTTCTCAAGAAGAACAGATGCCGGGAACCTATGTCAGGAACAGGAAGCAAATGACTTTGTGGGGTCAGGAGAAGGGAGGAGGGAGGGAGTTTCAAGGACACATTTGGAAACTACCCTGGCTGTTCATAGTGCAGGGAATTGACACTGGCAGGAGAGGAGTCTGGGACAAAATTATACAATTTAGTTTCCCAGATAAGGACTGTATGTGATAGTACCCAAAGGAATGAATGGAGAAGAGGAGGAAAACAGTCAAAACTGAAATACACGGTCTCAGGCTCTTGAAAGACAACATTTAAGAGAGCCCAAGAGATAATGACTTTTGTAGCTAAAAAAAAAAAGTTCTACCAGCTTTGCAGTTTTTTATACAATAATAGATTTCTCTTTGTTTAATTCCCTCTTCCTCCTAAGGTAATATAAGAGGGTTGTCCTATACCCCTCAAACTCAGTTAATGTAACTAACAATATAACCTGTATTAGGTGAGAAAGTCCAGGCATTAAGAAGGTTGAGGGTTGTAATCCCAGAGGGTGTCAAAGACAGAACAATAGCAGCTTTGAATTTTAAGTTAGATTATAATTAGTTATAATTTTATATTAGTTATATAATATATAATTTTATATTATATAAATATTATATAAAATATAATTTTATACTAGTTTATATTAGTTGTAATTTTATATTTTATAATTTATTTATTGGTTTATTGATTCATGTTAATTATAATAATTAATACAATCAATTATAGTTTATTTCTAATTCTAATTAATAATTGATGTATTAATTTATAATTACTTATTTGTATTTATCAATAAAATAAATGAGAAAACAGGTAAGACAAATTTTAAGTTCAGGTAAAGCATTATTTTTCCACTAGAGCTGGAAGGGTAGGTTGGAATCAAATTTTAAAGGTCTCTCTAAGTGCCATCATAGGAATTTGTATTTGATCTTAGAGGTAATAGAAAGCTGCTAAGTAAAATCTAAGACATGGTTAGAACTGTGCTTTAGGAATAACATATATGTAGAATGGATTAGAGAGGGGGATATGCTTGGAGTTGGGAGATCAATTAGAAGGCTATTGGAATAGTCCAGGAGAAAGGTGAGGATTACCTGAAGGTTTTGGCCATGTGAGTTGGGGGATGGGCACTAATTAATTAATTTAAGAGGATTCTAAGAGATGGAGATGAGACAATTGTGTCTGTTCTAGGCATAAGACACAGCTTGTGCAAAGGCATAAAACAGATTAAATGTAATTCAGCAAACAGCTAAGTGGAGGTAAAATTGATCAAGATATGACATTGATTGATTGAACATGTGGGTTGAGGGAGAGTGAGGAGTACAGGCTAATTCAAGGTAACAAATTTGTGATGGCTGGAAGATTCCTCTGCCCTCCACAGGCATGTGAAAGTTTAGAATTGGTGTGGGTCCTGGGGGAAAGATAATGACTTCTGTTTCGACTATATTGAATCTGAGATGTCTTTTTAACACAGTACAGATAGCCAGTAGGTGGTTGGTGATATGGGATGCTGGCTGAGGAAAGAAAACAGCATAGAAGCAAAAAAAGAAAAAAGTGTGAAGTTCTGGGAGCAACAGAAAGTAATTGTTTGTTTGGAAGACAGTCTAAAAATAATAAAGGGAGACAGAGCTAGGAAGGTAGGATGGAACCAGAATGTAGAGATCATTTAGTGTCAGCCTCAGAAGTTTGGTCTTTACACTGTGAGCAAATTTAAGTGATATAAAGTTTAATCTGGACTATGACAGAGAAAAACTGGGAAAACAGAGTTCCAAATTCTCTCTTTTCCTCCCTTCCCTTCCCACTCCATGAGACAGTAAGCAATTTGATTTTTTAGAGATGTACAATCATGCAAAACATTTTTCCATATTAGACATGTTGTAAAAGAAAAGACAGACCACAACCTTAGAAACCATCTAGCTGACCAACACCTACTTGCCCACCTACCCTCCAGATGGAAGCAAGGAGATCAGTTAGTAAGGGTTAGATTAGGTTAGGTTAGTAAGTAGGCAGTTAGTTGAATCTTACCCTGCCTACAAACATTTTGGTTTTTCTCTCCTCCTCTCTTCCAAGCCCACACACATCCTGTGGAAGGGGGATGACTTCTTCCTCTCTCCTCATACTATGAACATTGCTTCAGGCTTTGCACTTGATGGAAGGTGCCAGGCACCCCTAGGTTTCTTGTGAGGATAGGGCTTCCTAGAGAAGGAAGTTGTTGCAATGGCTACTAGTTGAAATGACAAGGCTTCCACAATCATTGATTTTGTGAATGTGGGTCTTCCCTGAAGTAACAGGCCACCCTCTATAAACTTTGCTCTCCTGGGCCTGATCTAATGCCTGGCACAGAGTAAGCAGACAGCTGTTTCTGTCTCTCTCATAATATTTTATTTTTTCCCAATTGCATGTGAAAACAATTTTTAATGTTTGTTTTAAAAAATTTTGAGTTCCAGATTCTCTTCCTCACTTCCTTCCCCCTTCACTGAGATGGTAAGCAGATTGATTTTTTAGAGATGTGCAGACATGCAAAACATATTTCTATATTAGTCATGGTGTAAAAGAAAAAGACTAAGAAAAATAAAGTGAAAAAGAGATGCTTCCATCTATATTCAGACTCCTTCAGTTCTTTCTCTGCCACTAGACAGTATTTTTCATCAAGAGTCCTTTGGAATTGTCTCGGATCATTGTATTATTGAGAATAGCAAAGTCATTCACAATTGCTCATTTTACAATATTGCTGTTACCATATACAATCTCCTGGTTCTGCTCATTTCACTTTGCATTAGTTCATAGAAACCTCTCCAAGTTTTCCTTAAATCATCCAAGCAGACAGTTCTTAAAGAATGTTCTTTCCTTCAAGAGTAGATGGGACTTCTGCTCTCAAAACTTAGTCCCCAGGGCAAAGAGCAGGAAATTGAGAGGATGCCCATTGATTGGAGAGCAACTGAACAAGTTGTGGTGTATGATTGTGATGAACTACAATTGTGCTATAAGAAATGAGTGGCAGGATGGTTTCAGAAAAACCCCAGGGAAGACTTAAATGAACTGATGCAAAATGAAGTGAGCGGAACCCAGAGAACATTGTACAGAGTAATAGCAGTGTTGTATGAAGACCAACTGCTAGTCTCAGCAATCCATTGATCCAAGACAATTCCAAAGGACTCGAGATGAAAAATGCTATCTACCTCCAGAGAACTGATGAATTTTGACTGCAGATTGAAGCATAGTTTTAAAAACTTATGTTTCTTGTCTTTTTTTGCAACATGACTAACATGTAAATAGGTGTTGCATGACTTCACATGTATAAATGATACTATATTGCCTGCCTTCTCAAAAGATGGGGGAGGGGAGAGCAGGAGGGAAAGAATTTATAACTTAAAATTTTTATAAAATGAATGTTAAAAAAACATGAGTAAATAAATGGGGGGAAAAATTGGTCATCAAGTGCTTCCCCCAAACCTGCCTATCAGGTAAATGGACTCAGCAAACTCCTAATGCTATAACCCTCCCCCAGCAGCTGGCAAGGAGCCAAATACTTTTTAGAGACAAAAGAAGATCAACCAGAAAAGTGGGTACTGCAAAATAATAATACCCTAAGGACCTAATATTGCTAGAGACTTTTTTCCAAAGCCCTCAGTACAAAGGTTAGGGAAGGTCTCACCAAGGCAAGGGAGCTTGTGGAGTGTTGCCAGATGATGGCAAGGGTCAGGGTCAAGTCTCAAACTCTCTGGAGGACTTCCATGACCCTGAGCTCTATTTGTTGTCCTGTGTATACCCGTAGACATTCTACTCATCCTTCAGGGCCTACTTCAATTCACTACACATTTATTAAGCACCTACTATGTGCTGGCAATGCATGTGTCAATCTCCTTATCAATGTATACATCCCTAGAAAATATACTACCAAGGTGAGTGACCTTATCCATAGCATTCAAAACTTCTCTCTTTGCTATAAGGTATGCATATGAGTGTGGTGGCAGCTGATGGAGAACCTGTGTTTTTTTGGTGTTAATTGTTAGGCCAAAATTAGCACAAGCAGCAGAGGATGAAGCCATACTTTGTTGCATCTCACCTTCAGAGTCTGAATTAAGTGCAAAATTATTTGCAAAGAGAAAAATCATGCACCAACACTCCCTCCACTTCGGTCTTGGCTTGTAGCCTTTTCAAGTCGAAGAATTTATCATCAATTTGGTAGCTGACTTTGATGCTGTATTCTTCCTCATTAAAAGCATTTGACAGCATGGCTGAAAATATAATGCTAAAAAGCATGGGATCAAGCACGCAGCCTAGTTTCCCTCCAATGGTGACTAGGAAGGCATGAGGGCATTGTCCATTATCTAGAGCCTGGGCAAGCATGGTCATGAAATTGACATACAGTGCTGATGAACCAAATTTTGACATAATTTTCCATAAGCCCTGATGACTGACAGTATCAAAGGCCTTAGTCAGAGCTACAAATGGCGCAGACAGACCTCTGTTCTGCTCCTCGCATTTCTCCTGGAATTGTTGGGCAGTAAACACCATATCCACTGTTCCACGGGTAGCCAGAGCTAGCTCAGTGTTTGGGAGGCTCTGAAAGAAAGTATGGGAGAGAAGAGGCATTAGACCGATTGCCAGACTGAAGGTCCGCAGAGCCATAGTGCTGACCTCATTGTTGTATGCCTGTGAAACCTGAAGAGTGTAACAGCACTAGGTGAGGAAACCGAATCACTTCCATCTGAATTGTCTTCGGGAGATTCTGAAGACCACCTGGTACCTCATATCATGAGGTACCAGACGCTGAAGTCCTCACTCAAACTAAACTGCCAAGCATTCAAACTCTGCTTCGGGGGGCACAACTCTGATGGGTTGGTGTAATGGGAATGGGAATTTGGAGATCTTCCCTGCCCCTTAATAGACCTGGGGGGAGTTTGAAGACCTCCCCTGCTTTGAAAGTAAACTCGGCCCCCCATTAGGCTGAATGTAGTTCCATGCAACCTGTGATGGAGGGTATTTGCTGAAGGGAGGCAGAGCCCACAGGAAGCTTCCCTGCTGTGAAGATAAAACTCTGCCCCCTGATGGGCTAAATATAGTCACAGGAAACCTGTGGCGGGAGGAGTTTGCTGAAGGAAAGCAACACCCACAAGAAGCTGGTAGTCAGAGCTAGTGAGACGGTGGGGGAGAGAGGATGCTCAGGCAAGGAGTCAGATAGGCTCGTGAATAGATATTGATCTTGTATTGGTTTGTGGGAAAGCTGAAGGATGATGTGGCTCTCAGTGTTATTATGGCTTCTGAATATCTTTGGTACTATGATGGAAATGACTTACTGATTTGGGGATTGGGTTTTCTGGTGTCTAAATAAATGCTTCAGTTCTGTCCTCTACCTGGAGAATCTGGTATATTTTGTAATTGAACGTCATGAGATATTTATAGTCAATGGTCTTTTATCATGATCGTGGGAGCTGCAAATATTGCATTGGTGCCACAGTTGGCCACACCATTCAAATGCAAAACTTAACGCTCGTCAAGAAGACTATTTTATGGAGAACTCACATGGGGCAAGTGTTCACATGGTGGTCGGAAGAAGCAACACAAGGACACTCTCAAAGTCTCTCAAGAACTTTGGAATTGATTGTGTGAAATGGGATTGATTGTGTGAAATGACACAGGACCTGTCCACATGGCGTGCTCACATCAGAGAAGTTGCTGTGTTCTATGAACAAAGCAGAATTGAGACAGCTCAAAGGAAACTCAGGAAGTGCACATTTAGTGCACATGTTCACACAAACTAATTGTGCCCGACTTGTGGTAGAGCGTTCCGAGCTCATATTGGTCTGACCGGCCACAGTTAGAAACACTGAAACTTGACTCTAGCATGTTGATGTCATTTTTCTCCTCTCTGAGAACAAAGGATGAGAACCAACCAACAACCAGACCAAGCTGTGTCTCTTCTGGGAAGACTTTTCCTCTTTCTTCCTACCTAGAAATGTTCTGTTTCTCTTTCATGCCACCATGATACTTGTTACTACATTAATGAGACTTCCCAATTCTCCTTTCTATGCTGTCCTGGTATGGATACTGGTAGAGTCAGGAAAAAAACCCTCTAGATTTGAGTAGCTATATGACAAGTCACTTCTCCATTTTGTGATTTGCAAAATTGGGATAATAATAGCTCACAAGGCTAATATAAAGATGGGCTCTTGTAAGTCTTGAAGCCTGGTATAAATATGAATTATTCATATTTGCATTATCATTCATACTTGTTTGTTCATGTTTTATTTCCCCTCCCCAATTGTGAGCTCTTTGAAGGTCAGAAGCAAGTCATCTTTCACATCACCCAGTATATCAATTTGCACTTCTTTACTAATAATAATAGCTAATATTTATATAGTCCTTATGTTCCAAACAGGGTAAAGTGACTCGCCCATGGTCACATAGCTAGTAAATGTTAGAGTCCAAATTTGAACTGAAGACTTCCTGACTCTATCTTTCTAGGTCAGCTCTATCCACTTCACCCCCTACTGGTTACTAGGAACTTTATAGATATTTATTGAAGAATGAATTTATTAACTGTCCCAGTTACTGTCCCAATATATATGGAGCTGCATATTAAACACATTTGTCTGTAGATACACAAGGGGCTAGTGGACAATGACAGTGTACACATCAGAACTTTTAAGTTCAAGCGAGAATTTAAGGTCCTCAATTAGGATGGTTGTACTGAGAGTAGAAAGAAAGGGTAAAAATGACATATTGGCAACTTATGGGATGTGGAAGGTTAAGGAAAGATAACAGAAAAGGTAATAGGAGATTACATACCTGGGTGCCATTCAATCCAATCAACATTTAGTAAATGCTTACTGTGTAAGGCCTTGGGCTAACCTTTAGGAAATATCAAGATTAAAAACAAAAACATTTGCTTGAGGAAGCTTAGAGCCTACCGTGAGGATGAGGTATCAGCATCAACAGAAAATAAAGACATTATGGAGAGTTTCAGGCTTGGAGGCAGGGGAATGAATTCACCTTGAAATGCATTGAGGTTGAGATCTTGATGAGTTGATTTTCAGGTTGTAGGGGAGCCCAGCTTTACCACATACACCCCAAACAAATATCTTTAAAAGAATACTGGATAGCCCAATCACCAAGAAAATCAAAGAGAGACAGCAAAAAACTTCTCCACTTGGGCCGGGAGTAAACATGAGGGTGGACAGAAGGCCACCCAGATTAGAAGAGAAGAAACCAAAGTCACCTGCAGGATGGCAGGTCAGTAAACAAGTTTGACTCTAGTGGAGAAAGAGAAACTGGAGCCTATAATCCTCTTTTTTACCTCATAAAAGGAGTTTGGCAGAGTATTTCCTTCCTCAATTTGTGAAATAATTTATATAACAAAGGTATTAATTATTCTTTAAAAGTTTGACAGAATTGTCCTATATATCCCTCTGGACCAAGAGGTTTTTTTCTTTGTTAATTCTTATTACTGCTAATTCAATTTCTTTTTCTGAAACTAGGTTTTTTTAAGAGCTCTATTTGGTAGCTTGTTAATTCAACAATTTTTTATATTTTTATAGGCAATTCTCTCTTTTTTTTTAAAAATCTAAGTTCTGTTGGAATATAGCTGTGCATGGTAGACTTTGATAATTTTTAAAATTTTCTTCTTGTTTTGCTAGAATTGCATTTTGTTCACCTATTTCCTTGGTTAATTTGTTTTTCCACCCTCTCTTTTTAAACTATGTTGATTGAAGTTTTATCAATTTTTCCAGTCTTTTAAAAGAATCAGTAGTATTTAGTTTTGTTTGTCAGTTCTATAATATTTTTGAGTTCTGATTTACCTATTTCTCTTCTAATTTTTAAGGTTTCATCTTTTGTATTTATTTTAAATTTATTTGTTAACTTTCTAATTTTTAAAAAATGCACATTTAGTTCACTATATCTACTTTATTAATGTATGCTTCTAGGGATATAATTTTTCTTCTGAAGACTGACTAAGGTGCTTCCCAGAAATTGTGCTATGTTGTCTCATTATTTTCATTACCTTTCACATGGTTATTAATTGTTTCTATGATTCATTCCTCAATGAACTCATTATATAGGATTTCATTATTAAGTCTCAGTTAGGCTTCTGTTTTTTACTTGTGCTATCTGAGGTACTTATTAGTTTTTGTTGGATTATAGTCTATATAGACTATGCTTAATATTTCTGTTTCTTTAAATTTCTTTGGGCCTGAATACATCTGTTTTTGTAAAAGTGTTATGTGGTACTAAGATATATGCATGTTCTTTAGTCATCCCATTCAGAAGGCACTGAAAATTTTTGTTCTGTTCTTTATTTTTCCATTTATCTTTCTATTAGATTTTGTAAAACTCTGAAAGAATATATATATATATATATATTTTTTTTTTTTTTGCTTTTTTGGAGGGCAGTTGGGGTTAAGTGACTTGCCCAAGGTCACACGGCTAGTTTTTGTGTTAAGTGTCTGAGGCCGGATTTGAACTCAGGTACTCCTGAAAGAATATTAATGTCCACTATTTTTCTTATGTTACTATCCATGTCTTTTTGCAACTTAGTTTTTCTTTTATTCACTTAGATGCATACAAGTTTAATATTGGTATTGTTTTGTTGTCAGTGGTTTCCTTTAAACATAATTTCCTTGATAATCTCTACTGATCCTGTGAATTTTCATTTTTGTTTTGCCTGAAATCATGATTGCAACTCCTGCTTTTTTGAAGTTGCCTAATGCATAGTAAACTTTGTGTCAACTTCTCATTTTCATTTTATGTACTTTTTTGCTTTTTAAATATGTTTCTCATAAGCAGGAAATGAAATTTTGTTTTCCTATCCATTCTGCTATACTTTTTTGTTTTATTAGATTGTTTTATCGTTCACATTTAATATAATGAGAATAAGGTTTATGTTTAACTCACTTTGTATTTTTAGTACTGACTTTTTTTTTAAGTAGGTTTTTTAAAGTTCCTCTTCGTGTTTTAAATCAGTACTTTGTCCCTGTGATTTGTTTTCTTTAAACAATTTTGATGCAATCCTGTTCCCACAGACAGTTTTCTCCAACCTCGTTTCACCTCTCACTCCTATTTGTCAATCCTTTCCCAAGTTTGGGGAGTTTTACTTAAGTGAGTTCCTTTTTTCTGTTATTACTTTAGTATTTAGAAGAAATATTATTGTATCTCATCTTTTTCCTTTCTTTTCTACTTCTTAGTTAAGAGATTAGTTTTTAAAATCCCCCCTCCTCTTCTACCCTCTTCTTTTGTGTATTAGAAGGTTTTTTCCCCCCTGAGTTGATAGGATTCTCTTTTGTATTTTTATTTGCAAATGATTTCTATGATATTGTAATTAATTGCTCTTTGAACCTTGAATAGAATTCACTTGTAAGTTTATCTGGCCCCAGGTTTTCTTCTTCTTCTGAGAGTTCCTCTCTTTAAAGAAAAAAGCTTTCAGGGTGGCTAGGTGGTGCAGTGAAAAGAGCGCTGGCCCTGGAGTACCTGAGTTCAAATCCAGCCTCAGACATTTAACCCAAAAACTACCCGTGTGACCTCGGGCAAATCACTTAACCCCAACTGCCCTCCAAAGAGAAAAAAAAAGGTTTTGTCAATACCTTTTGGTTTGTTTGTTTGTTTAAGATCAGTATACTTTCCCCTGTTTTCTCTCCCTTCGCCTTCCCAGAAAGCAATGCTATGCAAAATGAGTATTTTTAAAGAAAAGAAAAAGAAAAGTCACCATCAATATATTGAATCAATAGGTTGAAAAAGTCTGAAAATATGTGCAACAAGCATAATTAACATTGGTGAACTTTCCACTTCTACAAAGTCGTCGTGGGTTCTGAGTGTCTTTTCATCTCTTTCTAGCCATGACTGTTCTTTATAATTTCGCAACATTCACTTTTGGGGTTTTTTGGGCAGTTGTTCTTTCTGTTTACATTGTTATAGTCATTGTGTATATTTTTGGGGGGTGTCTCTGCTTACTTTACTCTTTTTCAGTTTATGTAAATATTTCCATACTTTTCTGTATTCAACACATACATAATTTCTTGCAGTATAATAATTTTCCATTACATTCATGTGACTCAATTTTTAGCCATTCTTTGGGAGTTTACGCTTTGTTCAGTTTCTTTTTCCTGATATTGTCACTTAAATTCTTTATTTCTTATACTGTCAATCTTAGTGTTTTATGTTTTAATAAATATTTATTCATTTCATTTAAGTCATCAATTTTGTTGGAGTATAGCTGGGGGAAAATTTGCTAATAATTCCTTTTATTTCTTCTTCAGTTTTTGGGTACTTCCCTTTTTTGCTTTTTACATTAATAATTTTTTCCATCTTTTTTTATTAGATTAGTTAACAGTTTGTCTATTTTATTAGTTTTTTTAAAATATCCTAGTTTTATTTGTCAATTCAGTGGGATTTTGTATTCAATTTCATAATCTCTTATTTGATTTTTCAGAATTTCTCCTTTTGTGTTTAGGATTTTTTTTCTCTTGGGGGGTTGCTTTTCTAGGTTTTTTAAACAGTGGCGTGTACAATTCATTGATCTGTTCTCTGTTCTTATTCTCTTTTATTGGTAAACATGTTTAGAAATAGACATTTTCCCCTCAGGATTGCTTTGGCTGCATCCCAGAAACGTTGGCATGTTGTCTCATTGTCATCAACTTGATTGACACAGCTATTTATTGTTCCTAGTGATTTAACAATTCTTTAAGATCATTTAGTCTTTATTTAAATTTGAATCTTTTCTCCAAAGTTCCTTAATTGATCATAATAGTAATCCAATTGTGGCCAGTAAAGAACTTGCTTAACCTGTGTCTTCTTTTCTGCATTTGCGTATGAGGATTTTATGTACTAATTTTGTTGCTGTTAGTCAATTTTAGGTCATGTCTTACTCTTTGTGACTCCATTTGGGATTTTCTGGCAAAAATACTGGAGTGGTTTGTTACGTCCTTCTGCAGTCCATTTTACAAATGAGGAAACTGATGCAAACAGGTTTAGGTGACTTGCCCAGGGTCACACATCTGTGTGTAAATGTCTGAGGCTAAATTTGAATACAGGTAAAGAAGTCTTTCTCACTCCAGGCCTGGTACTCTATCCACTACTATCTAGTCACTCCCTTTATACACTAATAAATACATGATTAATTTCTGTAAAACTTCCATATGTACCTGAGAAAAACATAAACCCTTTTTAATGACCATTCAGTAATCACTAGACATCAAATGTGAACCCTTCCCCAAACCATTTTGAACCCCCAAGGCCTGAGAAAGGCCTAAAAACCTGGATTGGCCAATCAGGAGAGACATTTTGGTCCACCCTGAGCTTAACCTACCATAATGCTTTGCATGTTCTGGCATACAGACATGCTTTGCTTTGCTCTTTGAGTGAACCCAAAATGCTCCTTCCCGTGCCGGCAGCTACAAGACCAGATGAAAGTGACCAAGAGTATTCTTCTGTTTATTGCTGTCCAGGGCAGGATACCTTGAACTGGACACTATCATGAATAATGGGACTTTTTCTTGTCTTGGTGTTTTATGGACATGTATTTATATGCATATATGTATGTGTATGTATATGTACAAACATGATAAAAGAAATACAGACGTCCTGGATCTATAGTTTCAATCAACAACCTGACATTCTCTTATCTTATTGTAGTTGCAACCTATCCAGTTAAGAAATTCTTTATCACTTTATGATTAATACATCTGGAGACTATAATTTTGGCTAACACAGACGTCCTGAGCAAAGGAGGAAGGGAGAAGCCAGAGGGAATTACTCTGAAGAGGTAAGATCCCCTTTGTCTATCTGTTCTTGGGCTCATTTTCTGTAATGAGCTCCCATGCACATATCTGTATGCATGTTCCACAAACTTTGAGAGAAATAAACATGCATATGCAGCCTAATTTGTTTGTCTTTCTTAGAATGAACTCAGTAATGATTAATACTATCAAATATATCTTTTCAAAATTTCTATTCATGTGCTTAACTTTTTTTGTCTTTATATTTTTGTTAGGTTTATCTCTGTGTGAAAAGATGATGTCCCCAATTATTGTCATTTTAATTGTCTATTTCATTCTGTAATCTGATTAACTTTTCCTTAAAATATTTAGATGTTGTGCCATTTGGTACATATATATGTAATGTGTTGATATTATTTTATTGTACATGGACACTTTAAGCATAATATAAGGTCACTTTATTTCTTCTGATCGTGTATTTTTATTGTTGACTTGGCTGAGATCATGATTGTTACCCTTACTTTTTCTTTTTCTCTTTTTTGCTTTTTGGAGGGGGGATTGTTGGGATTAAGTGACTTGCCCAAGGTCACAGGGCTAGTAAGTGTTAAGTGTCTGAGGCCAGATTTGAACTCAGGTCCTTCTGACTCCAGGGCCAGTGCTCTATTCACTGCCCCACCTAGCTGTCCCACCCCTACTTTTTCAAATTCATATGAAACTTAATAAATTCTTCTCTAACCCCTTTATTTAATTCTTTCTGAGTCTTTATGTTTTATATGTTTCTTGTAAACATCATATCATTGGATTCTGCTTTTTAATCCATTCTGCTACCATTTTTCATTTTATGTTTGTGTTCATCCCATTAATGATAATGGTTATGATTGCTAAATGTGTGCTTCCTTCCATCATATCCTCTCTTTGGTTCTGTTTTTTAGTGAAGAATGTGGTAGGAAAAATGATTTCATAGATACTAGTGAACCATAATTATTATTGAATCTCTCAATTAGTCAGAGACTTTAGACTAGGTGTAAAGTCTTTGGTTGGTGTAGAGGTCCTTGAAAGCCATAGGATGAAATGGAATAATGCTGCATAGGAAGTAGTATGTTCGGATTGGTTGAGGAGATTGGATCAGACTCTGTGGGGCTTGTGAAAAAAACAATAAGCCGTTTGGAATCAAGCATTTAAGGGTCTGGAAGCTTAGTAGTGGTAGCTTCTGGCCAAACTTCTGAGAAAGAATCACTTGGAAGGTGGAGAGGAGAGCATTTTGGCCTCTTTCCCTCCCCTTGACCAGAGGAGGCCCTTGGGAACTTTAGAAGATTTCATCACATTCTAACATCTTCCTCAGAACAGCAGCAGCTGATATAGTGTCTACATCCAGAGTCAAGGTTAATAGATATACTGAGGAAAGGCAGCTGTGGGAAAAAAAGATGCTATGGGGAGTCCAGTAGAAACCCACCTACACGGGAGAGGGGGAGGGACACCAGGAAAAGGACTTCTAGGAACTGTGAGTTGACACCTGTACCTCTAAGTTGGAGCACTTTGCCCTGGACTCTATGTTTTAGTGGGAGAAGGCATCACAGATTTTTGTAAAAGCTTTGTACCAATTGTTTTTGCTATGTCAACTTAATAAGATAATCCTTTCTAAAAGCTAATTAAGCCAATATGATTAATTTATATTGACTGCTAGTCATGGGTGGTGGTGGTAGAGTACACTGGTAGGGGGTCCATGAGCTGCAGTACTAGAAAACCAACCCCAAGCCCTCCATGAAAGCCTTGACAATGAATGTAGAAGCTGCCTTCTGGCGTCTCACCTCATCAGTGAAACCTGGAAGAATAGTTCTAAAGCATGCATATGTCACACCTTCCTTTATGATCCATCTTCCAAAGCTGGAGAGTTCGGTTTTGGTTGTGACTACTCCCTACTTGACTCCCTCTTTTTTTTTTTTTTTTGCTTTTTTGGAGGGGGGAAGGCAGGGCAACTGGGGTTAAGTGACTTGCCTAAGGTCACACGGCTAGTGTGTTAAAGTGTCTGAGGCTGGGTTTGAACTCAGGTCCTCCTGACTCCAGGGCCAGTGCTCTATCCTCCCTCTTAAGCCCCTCTTTTCCTCTTTACCTTTTCCCTTTCTAGAGGCATCTAGGTCAATCAGCAGATAAAGCACTGGACCTAGAGTCTAGAGGACCTGAGTTCAAATCCCACCCTAGATACTTACTAGCTTTGTTACTCTGGGCAAGTTGCTTAACCCCTGCCTGCCTCATTTTAAAAATCTGGATAATAGTTGCGCCTACCTCCCAGGGTTGTTGTGAAGTTAAGGTGAGGCAGTATTAGTAAACTGCTTGGCCAACTTTCAGGTGGTCTATTAATGCTAACTGTTATTTTCCTGTTGAGTTTAATGTATAAATAAACCAAAGTCTTTGTATATGAATATGAATGTGTTCGACCTTCCTGTGTCCAGTTCAGATGAAAATGAGCTCATGTGATGCCCACTCCCCCCAATCCCTTCCTCTCTTTTTTGTCCTGGTGTCCCACAGTTATGGGAAATAGAAAGTTTCTACACTCTTCTTCCTCATTTCTTTTCTCCTTTTTCCTTCCTTTTTCTTTCCTCCCTTAAAATCATCAAAACAGAACAAAACCACACCCAGTCCCTCTGTTTCTCTTCCCTATGTAACTCTAGAGGATGGTGGAATTTTCAAGAGATATTTGGTTTTTCTCCCCATATTAGAATGTAAGTATTTCATCATTAGTTAGCCCTTGCAGTTGTTCCATTGAATTTACCTTTCTAGGTTTCTCTGGACTCTCATGTTGGCATTTCAAAGTTTCATTCATCCCTGACCTTTTGATCAGGAATGCTAGAAAGTCCTCTGTTCCATTAAAGCTCTGTTTTTTCTTTATGGATTTCTGCTTGGAGTTTCAGGATAAATCATTCTTGGTTTAAAGCCTTTTGGGATATCGCATTCTAAATTTTCTCTTTTATAATCGTAGCTGAGAGGTCTTATGTGTTAGTGACAGTACTTCCTCAGTATTTAATTTCTTCTTTCTAGATGCTTGCAGTATTTTTTCTTTTACCTGGAACCTCTAGATTGAGGCCATGACATTTCTGGGAGTTTTTATTTTGTGATTTCTTCCTGGAGGTGATCAGTAGATTCTTTTTATTTTTACTTTGTCCTCTGACTCTTATAAATATGGCTAGTTTTCACTTATGATATCTCATTGTCCTTGAAAACCATGACCCAATACTTTTTATTTCACTGCAGTCAGTAAAGGTTTTCAAGAAGTCTGATGATTTCTCTTTTATCATAACAAAAATATTTTACTAAATACAGAAGAATTTCCAGACAGTATGTACAAAAGAATCACAAATATTTCTTGAAGGGATATTTCTACACTTGACAGCAGAATCATCATACTAATGAAGTTTGTGATGTTCCAAGTTTGACCTTTTGTTCAGAGAACCAATCTTGTTGATCTACAGCATATAAGGGGTTAGACTTGGTTAGAGAATATCATCTAAATGAAAACTTATCAGTTGTTGTAACCAATGTACCACAAAAAGGGAAAAAGAGCCCACAGAACTGGGGTGGGGGGAGATAACAACCCTATAACTAACCAACAACTGCTTTCATTTGTTGATTCTTAAATCATAACATAGTAGATGAATACAGGTAGAATTGGACTACTACCTGCAGGTTCACAAAAACCTGATGAAACTTCTAGTTTCTGCTTATGTTTCTTTCTTCTTTTTGAGGGGAGAGTTGTAGAGAAGTCTGAGTTAAATGGATTGCCTAAACTCTCAGTGTCAAGTGTCTGAGGTCATATTTGAACTCAGACCTTCCTGACTCCAGGGCCTGTGCTCTATCTGCTATGCCGCTTAGCTTCCCCTTCAGTTATGTTTCAACAGTGAATCAGGACAAGACATAGTTTTACTAATGTTAATTTAATTAGCAAAGGACCAAAGATGGCCTTGGTTTTTATTCTATAATTTCTTTAATTGGTTGATTATTATTTCCCTTTGTGCTCAAAGTGGACCAAAATTACATCATTCATTGATGTCTTTTGACTTTCAAATAATTGGATTTAAGTAAGGTAGAGCTGCATAAGGTCATCAGCCTCTCGCTTCCAGAGTCATCCAAGTCCAGTGGCAAGACAAAAGTCAAGAGGATTGGAGATGGTTTGGAATGCAGTGGATGACCTTGGCGTCTTCAATGGCACTTGAAAATGCCTGCTCACCTCCATGGCCATTGAAACAAATCATTCTCATCCACCCATTCTGACAGGGGGGTCTTCCCGTGCTTGGAGTAGACACCCACCTGACTCACAATGGGTTTGAGGCCCCTCAGTAAACCTCAGCCTGGTTTTGACCCTTTGCCTAAAGGGTTCAACCGGGTGTGACTTCAGCTTCTTGGAGTCACAGGTGAGAGTTGAGTTTATCAGGTGGATACCAAAGTTGGAGAAGAAGCCATGAAAGGAGCTTGGCAGCTCTCACACTAGAAGTACTAGTTCTCCCTGAATACTCTTCTGCCTCAGTGTTTCTAATGCTGTGTTCATCAAATGAAAAAAAAAAGAGGTTTTGGTAGAACAGAATGACACACACACTTGATGTTGACTTTGAATTTAAATATTATTCATATGTATTATAATATATAAATATTATGAATGTATGTATGTATATAGTCTGGTCTGGGGAATCAACAATCTACCTGCTGTTTTTATACCCTGAGCTAAGAATGGTTTTTACATTTTTAAATACTATAAACATTTAAAAACGTAAACCGTTCTTAGCTCCAAGTCTGTACAAAAGCAGGCTGCAGGCCAGGCTGTGGTTTGACAGTTCCTGGCCTCGTCCATGCTCAGGCTCTTTATAGGAAGCTTGGGCTTCATTAATCTTCCCCTACTTAGGAGACACAGGTGAGCAAAGGGAAGTGTCAGAACTACCCTGTATGTCTCATTCTTCACTCTGAGTCCTGCAGACTCAGTTCCTTTCTGTTAGGAAGTGAGTAACGTGCTTTGTCATTAGTCCTCTGGAATTGTGATTGGTCACTGTGTTTATCAGAGTTTCTAAGTCTTTCAAAGCTTTTCTTTTTTTTGAACAGATTATATAAATTGCTTTTCTGGTTCTTCTCGCTTCACTCTGAAACAGTTCATACACATTCTTCAAGTTTCTATGATGTCTGTCTCTTTTGTCATTACCTGTAGCACAATAGTATTCTGTTATATACGCATTTACCATAAATTGTTTAGATGTCTTGTTTCTGTAGTTCCCAATTCTTTGCCACCACACAATAAAAAGTTGCCATGAATGTTTTTGTACCTAGGGACCCTTTTCATCATTTATCTTTTTTTTGGGAGGTATAAACCTAATAGTGGTATTGTTGAATTAGTCAGATAGTTGGTTGTTGGTCTTGGTTCTCAAAGAGGACAAAAATGACATCACTATGTTGGAGTCAAGGTTCAGTGTGTCTCACTGTGGCTGATCAGACCAATACAATCTCAGAAGGTTCTATCACAAGTCAGGCACAAATAGTTCATATGAACATTTGGGATGAAGATGTTTCTTTTTTTTTTTTTAATTTTATCGACTTGTTTGTTTACTTTTAGTTTACAAGATTCAGTTCCAGAATCACTTGAGTTTCAGATTTTTCTCCCCTTCCTCCCCACACCCCACCCCCGCCACGGTGGCATACAATCATGTATAGG
>CM053599.1:193663019-193682924 GCA_028646575.1 Pseudocheirus occidentalis
TCTAATGTGTAACCCAACCGTCTCCCGCATCATCTTTGTTTCCCTTCTTCCGCTGGTCCCTGATACTCTTACAGCCATCAGTCTCCCTCAATATTTTCTCTTTTTCTTGAGATTTCTTGAGGATCTCGAGTCTCAACCAGGCTGTCCATCCCTTCTCCTTCTCTGACAGCTCCTCCTCCAGGACTTAATTCCAAAAAAAGGACTGCCCCGGGAGTCCAGAGATTTGACTTTAGTTATTCTGACATTTACTCTATATGGGAAAATTTGTCAAGTTGATGAAGGATGGCCTTGGAATCAGGAAGTCCTGGGTTCAAATCTCTCTCTCTCTCTCTCTCTGTCTCTCTCTGTCTCTCTCTGTCTCTCTCTGTCTCTCTCTGTCTCTCTCTCTCTCACACACACACACATACACACACACACTCACGCGTGTGCCTGCTGTGTGATCATAAATGAGTCCCCTAAGCAATCAGTGCCCTCAAGCAACTCTCAAGGCTGTAAGGTACAAAATAGCTGTAGGTAGAGGGTTTTCCACACTAAGAGTTCCTTACAACCACTGAAATCACAAGTCTGGATAAAAATAAGAAAAATTGGAGTAATTATCTCTAGCTTTTACAAAGCTCCCACAAAGCTATATTGGATATATAACTTTGAAAATTGTGAAGCACCCATTCAAATGCAAGGTCTTATGAGACATAGTGGGAAAATGGGAGGGACTCACCAGTAAGGACTGGGGGTGGGGAGTGATGCTGAAAACTCTTTGAGGCAGCCATCTAGCATTGCTCGGGGATCCCAACTTCCCTCCCCAATAGGCTGACTCCAAGAAGAGTTCCAGTGTTTCCAAAGAGCCAAGTCTGTCTTTTTTTTTTTTTTTTTGCCTTTTTGGGGGGAGGGCAATTGGGGTTAAGTGACTTGCCCAAGGTCACACGACTAGTAAATGTTAAGTGTCTGAGGCTGGATTTGAACTCAGGTCCTCCTGACTCCAAGTCTGGTTCTCTATTCACTGCACCACCTAGCCACCCCTAGGCATCTCTGTCTTACAGAAATTATTTCCCATCAGGATTGTTGTGGGAGCACCTGGTGAGGGGAACAATACCGGGAACCTCTATCAATGCCAGCCATCCACAGGACGCTGCCAGCCAATGGACCTGAGAGGTGAGAGCCAGGATATGTAACAGGAGGCCTGATTATGATCAGGGAGCTTCTATTGGCTTCTGAGTCACTTTTCCTATTGATCTTTTTTCTTAACACAGATGCCAATCTCACTTCTAAGTATCTAGGCATGACCTTGGCAACAGATCCCACAGATGGACGTCTCATGGTAAGAGAAATAGAGAATTGATAGGTGAGGAGGCAGGGAAGGCAAGTAAGTGGAGATAAAGGGTAAGATCGAAGGGTCAGATGGTTTGAGACAGACAGAGAGAAAATCAATCAAGAGAAGAGTGATCTTGGACTGGGAGTCAGGATGGCCTGAGTTCAAATCCGGCCAAAAACATTTACTACCTGTGTGACTCTGGGCAAGTCACTTAACTCCATTGCCTCAAAAAAAAAAGTGATCTAACATGGAAATATGCTTTGCATGACTGTACATGTATAATCTACATAAAATTGCTTGCCTTCTCAATGCAGGGGGAAGGAAGAAAGAAAGAGAGGGAAGAGAATTTGGAACTCAAAAAAGTTTTTCAAAAGAATATTAATTGTTTTTACATATAGTTAGGGGGAAATAAAATGTTAAATTAAAGAAAAAGAAAAGAGTGATCAACTTATAATAAAACCACCTGGGTTTATTTAAGTTCTAGCTCTGCCAATTATTTTTTTTGTCCTTTATTTTATTTTTAAAATTTTTAAAATTTTTATTTTTTAAAAATCTATTGACTTGTTTATTTACTTTTAGTTTACAAGATTCAGTTACAGAATCACTTGAGTTTCAGATTTTTTCCCCTCCCTTCTCCCCTCCCCCCATCTGCCAATTATTAATATTAACTTCGTAGGCTTGGGCAAGCAATTTCATTTCTCCGGGCCTCAGTTTCCTCTTTGTAAAATGGGAATAATAACACTCCAACTGCCTACAGCCCTGGGAGGTTATAAGGAAGGTGCTTTGTAAACCTTAAAAATGTAAATCATTATAACCGATGTTTAGGACTCAGGACCCTGTGCTCCACCCAGTGGAGTAAGATGCGGTACCTACACTTGAGATCACAGTCTGCCTCTGTGTGGGAGACAAGTAATGCTGAAGGAAGGTAAATAATGACTGAAGGTGGTCAGAGAAGAAATCATCATGGCCTGGAGAGAGTTTTAAAGTTTTCTGGACAATGGGAATCTGTCATAAGCTTAACTTTCTTTTTTTATTTTTTATTTTTGGAGGAGCAATCGGGGTTAAGTGACTTGCCCAAGGTGATTGTGTCAAGTGTATGAGGCTGGATTTGAACTCAGGTCCTCCTGACTCCAGGACCGGTGCTCTATTCACTGCACCACCCAGCTGCCCCATTTAACTTTCTCAGAAAATGTCAGGACAGGGACAGAACTTAGAGACCATCTGGTCCAAATCCTTCCCTTTTCAGAGGAGGAAACAGCCCCCAAAAGGACTATGACTTGTCTGAGGTCACATAGCAATTATAAACATAGGTAGCATTCTGATAGGTGAGGGGAGATTACATATATCCAAAGTTAGAGTGAAAAAGAGGAGTCGAGAGAAGAGGGTGAAAGAAATATGGCCAAGCCACTAATCAGGAAAAAGTATAGTATGTACTTGTATGTGCATAATATAGTAGGAAGAACACAAGTCTGGGTACAGACACTCAGTAGATGTTCTCCAAGGTGCCTTTCCAACTGTGATGTTCTAAAGCCCCTCCCAGACATGATGTTCTGTGCCCTGGGTCTGAAGGCTTCTTCCAGCTCCGACCTTCCACATGCTTTTCTCCCTCTTCCAAGGTGTCTTCTAATGGATATTTCATGCAGGTTCTCTGTCCCAAGACATCTTGCAATCCTGAAATTCTTGTTTCTTTGTTCTAAAACCTCTTGTTCTAAGTTCCTTTTAGTTTTGACATTTAAAAATCATTTTATTCTGAACTTAATGCCAAATAAAATGAGCATTTCCATATACACAGAACTACAAAAAGGAGGACTATACATGAAACTATGGATTTTTATTGTGTGTAGCTTGTTTTTTCTTAAGTATATATAACCAGTTCAGCACACAACTTGCAAAGCTATCCTGCTTATATGTGATTCCTTCACTTTCCTACTGTTTTCTTCTCTTAATGTTAAAAAAATACTTAAGTGACCCTCCCTTCTTTCTTCCCCCTTTAGTCTTCATTTTATATCTTCTCAAGTTTCTTTCTAGTTCTGATATTCTGTGCTCCATATTCTAAATTTTTTTTTAATTTTTTTTTTTTTTTGCTTTTTGGAGGGCAGTTGGGGTTAAGTGACTTGCCCAAGGTCACACGGCTAGTTTTTTGTGTTAAGTGTCTGAGGTCAGACTTGAACTCAGGTACTCCTGACTCCAGGGCTGGTGCTCTATTCACTGCACCACCTAGCCACCCCCCATATTCTAAATTTCATGGTAGCTTTCACATTCTTTATGATTTGCTTTAAAATCTCTTCCAGTTCTTACATTGTATATTATGTCCTCATGTTTTCAAGTCTGAGAGTCTTTGCTAACTGTTCTAAAAACCTTTCTCCTCTGATAAAAACAGATATTGTTAATTTTGTAATTTTTTTAAAAGTTAAAACAATAGTAACAGATAGATCAACAGGTAGCTGCTTGATTAATGGGCTTCTGACTGTTCTCCATCTTTGGTTTCCCACAGGCTTGTGACCCTGGGCTGGCCAGGGAATGTGATCAAAACTTCTATTTGAGTGGTCTTTGCTATCTCTTCCCACCAAATATGGGTGGAACCACACTTCTTGCATATCCTGGTTATCAGGGTAAGAGGAAACCCAGCCCTGGTAAAGGGGCTCTCACTTTGGGGAGTGACAAGACCACAAGTGAGAAATGCAACTTACTAAGCTGGTTTGCCCTATCACCCAGCAATGGCTAAGCTAAAGGGATACGGACAGGGATGGTACAGGGTTGAAATGATGGTCTCTCCTCCTAACCTCCTTATGTCTGGTCCCTCTGCAGAGTGTCTAAAAGCAAATGTAGATTTGGTGTTCTTATTTGACGGATCCTACAGCATATCTAATAAAGATTTTAAGAAAATCCTGGAATTCATGGAAGATGTGATGAAAAAACTGCGCAATTCTTCATTCCATGTGCGGGCCCTGGAGTAGGGTGATTGGGTCCTGGGAGGGAAGCAAGGGCTGCGAGAGGGAACGCAGTTTGGTGGGAGGCGGGACCAAATATGGAATGAGCAGGTCAGTCAATACCCCCGTCTCCATCTCCGTCCAGTTTGCAGCTGTCCAGTTCTCAAGCTCCTCCAAGACTGAATTCTACTTCTCAGACTATATCAAGGCAAGAAACCCTGATTCTCTGCTAGCTAATGTCGTACACATGCAAGAACTCACCAACACCTTTGGGGGCATCCAGCATGTTGTGTAAGTTCTTAAGTCTTCTTGGTTACAACAGCTGCTTGTACACACAGTCTCTCACTTGATCCTCCAAACAATAGCTCTAGGACCTATGGCAACTATACGAACACGCACACACACGCACACACACACACACACATATATGCATGAATGTCTTTTTTTTTTTACATCCTAGTTATTTTCTGATAGGCTTAGTCCTCCCCGATAACAAAGGAAAGCAGGCAGAACTGACCCGTATAAACACAACACGGGCGGTGCCTACCTCATTTGGTACCCTTCCTTCTCTAACCTCTGTCACAAATCTCAGGCATTGCATTTATCTTGATCCTATTGGTTTCTCTTCCCCCTCCTCATCCAATCCATTCCAGCCCTTCTTTGTTTCTCAGGATCCTCGCTACTAATAATCAATTTAATCTAATTTAATTTAATTCATCTACTCATTGTTTTAATAACGTAATGATATATTGCACTGATACGCCACACTTTGTTCAGTCAATTTCCTAGTCAATGGCCCCGGTTTATTTCCAGTTTTTGCTCAGTGCCCCATGGAGAAGTAGGGGAGCTGCTCGGGAGCTCGGATCTCAAGCTCTTTTCTCTGTACCAGGATGCTTTTTTCCTTTACCCATGAGCATGATATAATGAGGCAGGAGCGTCGCCCGAGAGGAAGCCCACTGACCTCTGTGCTGGGGAACCAAGGGGAGAAAGACCTCATTTCGCTCCATTTTTTGACACAGAAAGGACGTGTTTAAAGTGAGTCGGGGCGCCCGCCCTGAAGCTGTGCGAGTCATGATCATCATCACGGATGGGGACGCCACGGACAGCGGAGACATTGAGGACGCCAAACACATCATCCGCTACGTGATTGGGGTATGAGTCCCCCAGGCTCTTCCCCAGACCCGGGACGCTGCCTGCCCTTGTACCTCCCTGGTGGGTTGGAAGGTCAGCGTGGCCTCTGAAGCATCGGTCAGGGAGCCCGCTGAGGTACCATCTTCATTCTCCCGCAGATTGGGGGTGGAATTCGAGAACCTGAAAGACTTGAAGACTTTGCCTCAAATCCCAAGAGGGATTTTGTGAAGATTCTGGACACTTATGACAAGCTTAAAGGACTGTTTGATGACCTGGAGAAGAAGATTTATAATATTGAAGGTGAGTGGCAGGCCCTGGGAATGAGAGCCACGATGGCAGGAGTAGTAGCTGACATTCATGCAGTGTCTCCTAGGTGCCCGGCATTGTGCTGAGAGCTTTGTCAGCATCATCCCATCTGAACCTCACAATAACACTGGGAGGGAGGCCGTATTATCATCCCCATTTTACAGATGAGGACAGTGAGGCAAACAGAGGTTCAGTGACTATCCTGGGGTCACCCAGCTAGAAGTGTCTGGACTTAAGGCTGGACTTGATTTCTGACTGTAGGCCTGATGCTCTACCCGCTGTACCACACAGCTGCAAAGAGAAGAATCTTCAGTGAAAATAATCATGCTCTGGGGCAGCTAGTTGGTGCAGTGAATGGCCCTGGGCAGCACTGGCCCTGGAGTCAGGAGGACTTGAGCTCAAATCTGGCCTCAGACAATTAACACAAAAACTAGCTGGGTGACCTTGGGCAAGTCACTTTACCCCATTTGCCCTGCAAAAAAAAAATAAGGAAAGAAAGAAAATAATCATGCTCTGATTTATTTGTTCTAAAAATTTGAAAAAAAATTAATAGCAATTTTATCCAGTAGCTTAGCCAACCAACAAGTATTTGTCCTGCTCCATTTGAGTGGGATGCAGAAAAAAAGAACAAGAAACACTTAGTTCCTTCCCTTTAGAAGCTGATAATCTAGTTGGAAAGATAATAAATGATGATATTAATAACAGAACAACTGTATAACATTTAATGATTTACAGAATACTTTGCTTACCGCATTATTACCCTCATGTTATAGATAAAGGAGCTGAGATTCAGAGAATCTTTGGGGGTTTTTTGGTTTGTTTGTTTGCTTTTTGCTTTTTGGAGGGCAATTGGGGTTAAGCAACTTGCCCAAGGTTACAGGGCTGGTACGTGTCTGAGGCTGGATTTGAACTCAGGTCCTCCTGACTCCAAGGCCAGCACTCTATTCGCTGTGCTGCCTAGGCACCCTTGAGACTCAGAGAATCTTACCCAAGGTCACACTGAGCCAATAAGTGTCAGAGCCTGGGCTCGAAGCCAAGTCTTCTGATGTCAAGTCCAATGTTCTTTCCTTCTATTCATAAAAATGAAAAAATAACACTTCCACATAATTTTGTTCTTTAGCCATTTTTCAGCCATGTCTAACTTCTAAACCCCCTTTGGGGTTTTCTTGGCAAAGATGCTGGAGTGGTTCACCATTTCCTTCTCCAGCTCATTTGACAGGTGAGGAAACTGAGGCAAACAGGGTGAAGTGACTCGTCCAGGGTCACACAGCTGGAGAGTATCTGAGATCAGATTTGAACTCAGGAAGAGTCTTCTTGACTCCAGGCCCCCTATGGCGCCCCCTCGCTGTCCATAATACTATATAATAGCCCATCACACAATGAAGACGGCTTACATATCTCCTTAACCCCTTAACATACTGTGTTCTGTTGGCTTTGGCAATACTGAACAGGAACTGAACAAGATATTCCTGATGTAGTCTGAGGAGTGATACTATTCCCTTACTCTGGATGTTTTTTTGTTTGTTTGTTGTTGAGTTGTTTCAGACGTGTCTGACTCTTTGTGACCCCACTTGGAGGTTTTTGGGGTTAAGTGACTTGCCCAGGGTCACACGGCTAACAAGTGTCTGAGGCTGGATTTGAATTCAGGCAGATTAGTCTTTTTGACTCCAGGTGCAGTATTCTTATCTACTGCATCACTAAGGTGCCCCAACTACTCTGGATGTTAGACTTCCCTTTATAGAGTTTAAGGGTTCATTTTTAATTTTTTTCTTTTTTTCTTCTCTTTTTGCTTACCACGTCACAGTCCTGCTTCAGACTGAACTTCACATTTTTCACTTGAACTAATGGGAAGCAAATTGCAAATTCTCCCCATCTTCTATTTTTGGAATTAGGGGTTGGTTTTTGTTTTGTTTTGTTTTGTTTTTTGCTTTTTGGAGGGGAGAGGACAGGGCAGTTGAGGTTAAGTGACTTGGCCAAGGTCACATGACTAGTAAGTATAAAGTGCACGCCCAAGGCTGGATTTGAACTCAGGTCCTCCTGACTCCAGGGCTGGTGCTCTACTCACCGTGTCACCCAGCCTCCCCTTATTTGTTTTTTTAAACTGTCAGTATAGGATTTAACATTCTTCTCAGTTTAATTTCATATTGTTAGCTTCGGTCAATCGTCACAATCTGTAGGATCTTGATTCTGTTGTCCGGTATATTAATTATTCTTCTTAACATTGTATCATTTGCAAACAACTAACATGGGTTTTGTTTTGTTTTTTTGCCTTCAACCAAGTCATTTATAAAAATGGTGACTAGAACACAGCTAAGGATAGATCCCTAGGGCCCTGCACTGGAGACCTCTCTCCAGGCTGACATTAGTCCCATAGTTCACTTTTTTTGGCGAGTGGATGGAGAGCTGAACCTGAATTTGGAAGATTGGAATTAAAATTCCGATTTTGACTCTTAAAAATCTATCTTGTTTTCACTGAAACCCGGGAAATCACTTTCATTTCTAAATACGCACCCACCGTCTCCCTTCCTAAACAAGTCATCCCTCATCACAAAGATTTTAGAAAGAAAGGGGGGGGGGGGCGCGCAGCTAGGTGGCAGCTAGGTGGCGCAGTGAATAGAGCACCGGCCCTGGAGTCAGGAGTACAAGAGTTCAAATCCTGCCTCAGACACTTAACACAAAAAACTAGCCGTGTGACCTTGGGCAAGTCACTTAACCCCAACTGCCCTCCAAAAACAAAAAACAAACAAACAAACAAACAAAAAGAAAGAGGGGGCAGTGAGACACTTCAGGAAAACCAACCAGCACAACGGTTGCCTTTTCTCCACCAAGAGTCCCCCATGGCTTTCTTTGCAGCTTTTCTTTGGGGACAAGCTTGGATATAATTACATAGTATTGACTTTATTTTTCTGTTCTTTTCCTTTACATTTCAGTCTCATATATAGAGTACAATAAAACAAAAGAGAATTGCACATAGAACTAGAAATATGTATAATATATAGCTTACCTTTCTTAAATATGTGTGTATATATGTATATGTGCATATGTATATGTGCCTACATGGGTGCGTGCATATATGAGGGTGCACGTGTGTGCACACATATGGGTATATACACGTGCCTGTGCGTGTACACATGCATGTGCATGTGTTGTGTGTACATTGTGTTGGTGTATATGTATGTGTGCACATACGTGTGTATATGTATGTGTGTATGCACACATGCAGCGCATATATAATTCAGCATTTAACTTTCAAAGTTTTCCTGCTTTCCTGTGATTCCTTCTGATTCCATGTATTTTTTTGGAGGGAGAAAATGGAATGATTAAGTGACTTGCTCAGTGTCGTATGACTAGTATTGTCTGCCTGCCTGGCGTGTTTTTAAAAACTGCTTCAGTGACCCTCCCTCCTTTCCCTTTTTTCGTTCTTTTCCTTTGGACTTTCTCTTCCTCTGTTCTCAAGTCTCTTCTGGATCAGATGGTCTGTGTTCCACAGTCTAAATCTCAGTCTAGCTTTCACATTCTGTATTATATACTCAAAGTTTTAAGGGGGCTATTGATGAGTTATGGGGAAGAGATGCCAAGCCCGGTCATTGGTCAATCAGTTGAAAAAACAGGAAATGTTCAGTTTAGAGAAGTCTCACCATGGGAATAAAAGTTGTCTTCACTCTGTGAAGGGCTGTTATGTGGCAGTGTTGTCTTTGCGTGATTATAGTCTCTGTATATAATGTTTTCTTGATTCTGCTAAATACTTTGACTCGGTTGATAGGCGTTCCCATGATTCTCTGAATTTTCCGTATTAGTTGTTTTTTATGGTGTACTAATATTCTATTTGTACCACTGTTTATTTAGCCATTCCTCACTTAGGGGGCATCCGCTTAATCTCCCATTCTCTGCTCCTCACAAAAGTGGGGACCATTTTGTTGTGTGTGGCCTATCTTTCTTTCTTTGGCCTTCTCAGGGTATATGCCCAGCAGAAGGTCCACTAGGCCAGAATGTGGACATTTAAAAAATTTTTTTTTTATTATTTATTCATTTTTTTTGGAGGGCAGTTAGGGTTAAGTGACTTGCCCAAAGTCACACGGCTAGTTAGTGTGTCAAGTGCCTAAGGCCGGATTTGAACTCAGGTCCTCCTGACTACAGGACTCTACTCACTGCACCACCTAGCCGCCCCATGTGGACATTTTTTAACATAATTTCAAAATGCTTTCCAGAATGATTAGACCAACTTAGGCCAGGCTCTACCAAGAGCATATGGACATGGTTGCCTTTTCTTGCCAGCCGAGTCTGGACGAATCACTTAATCTCCTGGGGACTTCAGTTTCCTGGTCTGTAAAATGGAGATAAGAATGCATGCCTTGCCTATCTTTCAGCACCGGCTTAAGGAAAGGTTTGTGTAGACCATAAAGCATTGTGGAAATAGGATATGTTGTCATTATTGTATTGGCGTAGCAGGGCCAGAAAAAGGCATGAGTGAAATTTGTCCACAGGTGGACACATCAAAATGATGCGATGCCAAGGTGCATGTTATAAGGACAGTGAGAGCTCAACCTGCCTGTAGCGAGGGATTCATTCATCCATTCATTCATTCATTCATTCATTCATTCATTCATGCAGCAAACATTTATTAACAGATTACTGTGTGCAGAGCACTGTAGTAGGTGCTGGGAGGGATACAATGTTGAGATGCAACATAGTTCCTGCCCTCATGGAGCTCACAGACTAGTAGGGAGATAGAATAAAAATATACACAGATAACTATAATACAAAATAACACATGGTAAGCATATAAAAGTAGTCAATAATGAAGCGCTGTCTAAGATCCAAGAGGGAAAACAGATTATTGCCAGGAAGTATTAGGAAGGTTTCCTGGAAAAGGTGGCATTTGAAGAGAGGCTTAAAGGAGAAGTAGGAATCCAAGAGGTAAAGAGTACAAACCAGGCAGAAGGATAGTGTAAGGAAAGGAAGAGAGAAGGCTCAGGAGTCAGGGAGGACCGGCTTGGTTGGAGCATAGAGTTCCTGGAAGGGAGTGTTTTAAACGTGTTTTAAACCTGTAAAACTAAGGTGGAGGCAGTGGATTGAACGCTGGTCCTGGAGTCAGGAAGACTTATCTTCCTGAGTTAAATCCAGGCTCAGACACTTACTAGCCGTGTGACCTTGGGCAAGTTGCTTAACACTGTCTGCCTCGGTTTCCTCATCTGTCAAATGAGCTGGAGAAGGAAGGGCACAAACCACTGCAGTATCTCTGCTGAGAAAACCCCAAGCGAGATCATGAAGAGTCAGATAGGACTGGAGTGACTAGACAGTGATAACAAAGGTGTCAGGGGATGGTGGCTCCTGGATTTCAGGATACGGAGTTTGGATTTTACTCCATATAAAAGAGGAAGCCAGAAAACATTCTTAAGCAGAGATGTAAGATCACTCCATCGCTTAATGTGTGTGAAGGATAGATGCAAGGGACCAAGGGTGATTATAAAAAAAATAGCTAAGATTTATATGGTGCCTATTACGTGCCAGACACTGAGCTAAACACTTTACTATTATGATCTCCTGATCCTCTCAACAGTTCTGGGAGGGCAGTGCTACCATTATCCCGAGGTAAACTGAGGCAAACAAGTTCAGCGGCCATCCAGATTCAGTTCCTCCAGTTCAGGCATCATCTAGAGATGTGTACTAGAACTGTGGGCACAGGTCAGGCTGGGAGGAGTGCAGGCTTAGGGCTCAGTATGGAGGTGGTCGTTGAAGCTGTCAGAGGGAATAACGTAGTTAAGGGAATGGGTATGGAGAGAGAAGAGAAGACCAAGGACCAACCATTAGGAAACACTCAGGGTAAGGGGTCTCAGTGAATGAGAAAAAGGAAGGAGTATTTAGAGAGGTAGGAGGAGAACCTGAAGAGTGTGTTTTCTCTGAAACCAAAAGAGGAAAGAGCACAAGGGGAAGGAAGTAGTCTCTGTGCCCAGAGTCACACAGCTGCTCAGTGTCTGAGGTGGGGCATGAACTCAGCACTTCCGGACTCCAGGTCCAGCCAGCTGACTCCACCCGAGAGACCGTGCCAGCTCTCACTGTAGCTTGGATCATGTCTTCAGTCTTTTCAGTCAAGTTTTTGAGCAGGAGAGGGGAATGATGATTATTTTCTTATTATATCTTCTCTGTCCATCTTAGACCCAAAGAAGAACTAGACTGCTTCTTGAGGGGAGGGGCCTGTAGTATTTATCTTTTTATCTCTATTGGCACCAAGATACAAAGTCCTTCACATACCAGGCAGTTTTTCTCTCTCTCTATTTATCTTTCTATCTATATTTGTCTGTCTAGCTGTCTATCTTTCTGTCTACCTCTCTGTCTCTGTCTGCCTGTCGGCTTGTCTGCTTGTCTATTGTGTGTCTGTCTCTCTGTTTATCTATCTCTCCACCATCTGCCTATCTATCTGTCTGTCTGTCTCTCTCTCTGCATGTCTATTTATTTTTTAAATGAATGAATGATAATCAGGGGGCTAAACTTTGTTATAAGGCACTTGGAGACATTGCAATTTAATATTTATCTGTATGGAGTTCTGAGGTTAGAATTTCTTTCTTAGTCCTTAATTTTAATTATTTGGGGATGGAGGGGGGAAAGATAGGAGGTGGGTTTTCCCACATACTGCCTTCCCTGTCCCTAAGATTCTCAATGAACCTTGGGCAAGTCACTGCCAACCCCTGGTTTCAGTTTATTCATCTGTAAAGGGAAAAAAATGGACTCTTTCATCATGCTATGATATGGGGGACAGAATATCATAAATTTTCAGTTGATTGACAGCCCCTTATTAATTGCCTGCTGTTGCCAGGTACTCTGTTAGATGCTGGGATATAAAAATGAAATAATCTCTGCTCTCAAGGGGAAAATATTTGTATATTAAAGTGTGTGCAAAATAAATACAAGGTAATTTTTTTTTGTGGGGGAGGGGGTGACAGTAGCAGCTGAGGGAACCAGAAAAGAGCTCATGTCAGAGATAGAGCTTGATTTTTTGAAGGAAACTGCTGTGGTCTAGGGGCCTTGGGAATACTGAAATGCAAGGGCAAAGGGCGAGTATCTAACCTGAAAGAATTCAACCACTGAAGTCTTCTTTCAGTTAGAGACAAGGTTTATGGTGTTGCCAATAGAAGTGGGAGAGATTTTAAGAATCTGCACAATTTAATGGGGTAAGGTTGATATTTTACAAAGAAAGACTGTGGGAAAATCTGGATGTGATTGAGGAGTGGCAAGTAGCTTGGGGTGGGCTGGAGGTAACAGATAGTGAAGGTCTGGGCTGGGTGAGGGCCACGATGAAAGAACAGTTGAAAAGATTATTGAGTATGTAGGTGGGAGTGTGTAAGAAAGTTCAGAAGCTGTTTTTTTGGGAGTCCAGATCCCATACCCAGTCAGAAACAGGGACAGTGGGTATAAAGACACAAAGGGTGTGTGTGTGTGTGTGTGTGTGTGTGTGTGTGTGTGTGTGTGTGTGTTTAACAGGAAGGAGATCAGTTTGACTGGACCATGTAGGTTGGATAGGGTATAATAAGACTGGAAAAGTAGGAAAGACCAGGTTGTGAAGCACTTTCAAATCCGAAACAGAGAAGTTTGTATTTGATCCTGAAAGGGACAGGAAGGATATAGAGTGTATTGAGTGGGTGGGTGATATGTTCAGACTTTAGGAAAATTAATTTAGTAGCTGTGGGGAGGAGAGATTAGAAGGCAGAGTCACTTGAGGCACACAGCCCAGTTAGGAGGTAATTGAAATAGTCCAGTGGAGAGGTGTTCGGAGGAGTGCCGCAGGTGGCACTGTGAATCAAGAAAAAGGTATAGAGATGTTGAGGTATAAGATTTGACAGTTAATTGGATACATAGGGTGAGTGGGAGTGAGGACAACACCAAGGTGATAGGGAGGGGAACTGGAAGGATGGTTGTATCCTCTAGAGAAACAGGAACGTTCAGAAGAAGAGTGGGTTTTGGAAGAAAAACAGTGAGTTCTGTTTTGTGCGTGCTGAATTTGAGATGCCTGTAAAACATCCATTTTGAAATGTCCAAAGCAGTGAGAGCTGCTCAGAAGACAAACTAGGACTGGATATACAGATCTGGAAGTCATTTGCATAGAGAGGATAATTAAACTCACAGAACGTGGAGAATCCCCAAATGAGAGAGTGCAGTCAGCAAGCCTTTGTGGAGAGCCTGCTACATGCTAGACACTGTGCCAGGAACAGAGGAGCTCACACTCTAAGCATCAGCAAGTTTTTGCTTTATTAGGGTGTTGTTTTTGGTCAGTTAGCTCACTCTAGTAGTGGGAGACGGGAAATAATTAAAATGTAAAGACAATAGATATCAATAAAATGAATTTTTGAATAACAAAATGAAAGGGCTGGATTAGATTCAGTGCTCTCAATCTACGTGCTGTTGTAAGAGCCCCACTTCATTAAATCAGTCAGGATAATAAATGAACATACATTCTATAAATTTGAATAAAATTAATTCACATAAGTATTATTTTTCAAATATTTGTTTATGGGCTCATTAAAAAGGCAACTGAATTCATGGTAACTTTTCATCATTGTTTATTTGAAGCAGCTAGATGGGATAATGAATTGAATGCTAGCTCTGAGTCAGGAAGACCTGAGTTCAAATCTACCCTTACATGTTTACAGGCTGTGTGACTTTAGATAAAGCACTTGGCCTCTCTCTGTCTTAGTTTCCTCATCTATAAAATGGGGATAATAATAGCATTTACCTCACAGTGTCTTTGTGAGAATAAAATAAGATAGTATTTGTTGCAAACCTTAAAGCATTTAAAGTTAAATAAAGTAAAAAAGCATTTATTGAGCGCATATTGTATACCAGACACCGGAGGTACAAAAAAAGGCAAAAGATAGTCTGCTCTCAAGTCTAATGGGGCAGGAAACATGCAAACAACTACGTACAAAAGAACATACGAGAGGACGCACGCGAGATAATCATTCAAGAGAAGGCGCTGGAATTCAGGGGGATCAGGGAAAGTTTCTTGGAGAAGATGGGGTTTGAGCTGGCAGTTGAAGGAAGCGGGGAGACCAGGAAAGGGAAATGAGGGGGAGAGCATTCCAGGCCTGGGGACAGCCCGTGGAGATACCGGCCGTACCGAGGGCCAGTGTCCCTCTATAAATGTTAACTGCCATCACCATTATTATTTCTCAATTAATGACCGCAAAGAGGACTACTATTATTTGGGGCAGTGGTCCTCAGATTTGTTTTTATATTAAAAAGAGTTATTATCCTCAAAAGAGTTAGGAAGTACTGAATTAGATCATCTCTGAGGTCCACAGAGGTTAAGAATTTTGTTCAAGGTGGCATAGGTAGTAAGTAGCAGAGTCAAAATGTGAACCCATATTGGCTGATTCAAGATCCAATATTCTTTTCACTGTACCACATACCCTCTATAACTCTTCACAGGCACTAGTAAACAGCAAGATAAGATTGATTTCAAGATGGAGCTGTCTTCCAGTGGGATCAGTGCTGACCTCACTAAGGTAGGTTTGAAGGCTGAAGAAAGGTGGTAGGGAAACACTGGAGTTTACGGAGTAAGGGGAATGACATTGTCAGACCTGCTCTTTAGAGAAATGACCTTAGCATCTGTGTGGAGGATGAACATTGGAGTGGGGAGGCCCCATATAGTGGTCTGAGGACCAGAAGTAGCTGAGTAAAATCCAGAGATGCGGTTGTTTCTGAGGAGGGGCACAAAAACAGCTGACCTGCCCCTAGTGTCTTTCATTTTGCAGGGCCATGCAGTGGTGGGAGCTGCTGGGGCTCTGGACTGGGCTGGGGGGTTTATAGATCTGGAACAAGATCTGAAGGATGAAACATTCGTGGGTAACCAACCCATGAACCAGGCGGCGGAGGATGGGTACTTGGGTAAGGTTGTCTTGTTACCCTCCCCCTAATTCCCTGATCAAAAGATAATGTTCCTTGCTCCAGAGACCCGGGGCGCTCTATCCAGCCCTACACGCTCTTCTCTCCAAGTCTCTGGCTCCCTCCACAGGCTATACGGTGACCTGGCTACTCTCCAAGGGAAATAGGAAACTCTTGGCAGCTGGTGCTCCTCGATATCAGCATGTGGGTCGGGTACTACTGTTCCAAGAACCAGAAAGCAAGAGAGGAAACTGGAGCCAAGTGCAGAAGTTCGAAGGGACCCAGGTGAGCAGAGTATGTGGCCACGGGTGGAGCTGAAGGTGTGTGATGGGGAGAACAAACCTGAGACTGAAGGAGTTGGACAAGACAGGGACCAAGACCCTAGTGAAATGTAAAGAGCACTCTACTTGGAGGCAGGAACCGTGTCTGTCGCCGCTATTACTAGCAATTTTTGTGCCTAAAGCAAGTGACACAAAATTTGTACCCGGCAAGAGACACAAAACTAGCCTTCCCTTCACCCTCTTCAGTTGTGGGAAGCCTTCAGGGAAGGCTACTCTGTAAGAGGAAGAACTTAACTGTCCTGTGTCCTGGGAGATAAGGATAGGGGGAGTACTCTATGTGGTAGCTTCCAAGTTTAGCTAGTTATTCTTGAAATCTAACTGCTAATCTTAGCTATTTCTCTACTCTGAAGGACTGAAAGTGCTATTTTTCTCTGCTAAATTTTAGCATCCTGGAACAAAGCTTTGAGTTGTCCTACCTTAGTTACAGCTCGGTGGCTTGACATCCTGCCTCTGATACTTACTAGCTGTGTGAACTTGAGCAAATCCCTTAACCTCTCTGAGACTCAGTTTCCTCATCTGTAAAATGGGTCTAGTCTAGGACCTACTTCACTGGGTTGTTCTGAGAATTAAATGAAATAGTGTCTGTAAAGCGTTTTATAACCCTTAAGGTGCTGCTTAACTGTCGCTTATAATTCCCTGAGCTCTGGTATTTACTTAGTTGCGTTATTTGGGACAAGTCTCTGAACTTGTTTCCTTTTCTGTAAAGTAGAGGTCAAACTATCTGGCTTCACCGAATGACTGGGAGGAGCATGTTCTGTAAAGTGCTGTATAAATGTATGTGATCCTCGTTATACCGCCCCTTCTTTCTCTCTTGCTCTATAGGTTGGCTCTTACTTTGGTGGGGAGTTGTGTGGGATTGATGTGGACCAAAATGGGGAGATGGAGCTGCTGTTGGTCGGAGCTCCCCTGTTCTACGGGGAGTGGAGAGGAGGCCGTGTTTTTGTCTACCATAGGAAAGAGGTAGAAAGTCATGGCATTGTGTGTGTGTGTATGTGTGTGTGCATGTGCACTCATATACACATTCAGGGGATGTTGGGGGGCACAAAAGAAGTATGGAAAAGGAGAAAAAGGAGAGCCTGTTTCTTCTAAGGACCAGCCCAAGTCTTGCCTCCTTCATGATCATCCCAACAGGAGTTAACATTGCTGTTCTCTGCCTTTCTACTGCCTTTCCTCTAACTGTCGATCATTCTAGCCTATGCCTAAGCATGGACCTACCACAGCAGGAGCCCTAATCCAGCTGTTCAAAGGAGGCACGCCAGCCACTTAGTGTCTCTATTTCACCAGCTTATAATTCAGCTTAACTTTTTAGAGAGTGGGAATCTTTTTTTTCTTATCTAGCGTGTAGGATTTTTGAAGATGGGGTGCAAAGGAGAAAGAGCACTGCACTGAAATTCAGGAGACCCCTGTTGTGTTCTAGGCATTGCCACTCAATCAGTATTTGACTTTTGGTGAAAGGCTTCTCTTCTCTGGACTTTAGTTTCCTTATCTTGGACATGACTTGGTCAGCTGAGGTCCCTTCAACATCTAATGTACATTCTAGCTCTAAGATTCCAGAAATTACCCATCTGCTGTATTTCTTTTATACTCTCAGTAACTGATAATAGTGTCTTGTACATGGTATGTACTCAATAAACACTTTTGGAGGTAATCAATGGGTGAATAAGCAAGCGAACGAATGTATAATGCTTTCTCCTTGTCCCCAGCTGGCATTCCAGATGACGATGGAACTTCAAGGGGACACCGGTTATCCCCTGGGTCGTTTTGGAGCAGCCATCTCTGCTCTTACTGACATTGATGGGGATGGTTTGACAGATGTGGCTGTGGGAGCCCCGCTGGAGGAGGGAGGGGCCATCTACATCTACAATGGGAAGCCTGGTGGACTCAGTTCCCAGCCTAGCCAGGTGAGGAGCTTCCCAAGACTGGGGTCCAAGAACCTAAACCTAATCCTTTACCCACAGCCTGGCCTTTCCCAGTTGTTTGATTTCAGAACAACTGACTTAGCGGGGATCTCTTTTTTTTGTCTTAGCGCATTGAGGGCATCCAGGTATCCCCAGGACTCCAGTATTTTGGGCGATCCATCCATGGCGTCATGGACCTTGGAGGAGATGGACTGGTAGATGTGCTTGTGGGGACTGAGGGCCAAGTGGTTATGTTGAGGTGAGATGATGTGGGATCCTTTGAATTCTATCTAGAAAAGATACCAACTTTGGGGATTTAAGAAGCAGGAGGGCTGATGCCTAGGTATAATTGTTGGGGGGAGTGTCTGAAGGAAAAGGGATGAGGGTGCCTGCACCCAAAATCAGACATATCTCAGCCTGGGACAACCCTATACACTTTTTAAAAAATGGAAGCTGGAATAAGGGTAGTAATCTATAGAGAAAGAAACATGAAGTCTGAAAGGATTTGGGGAAGGGGAAAAGGCCACAGAAGAATACAGTACAAAGCCCCGTCTTCCTTTGTGAATTCTTACTTTGAGTTTGCCTCTCCTCTTGACCTCCCCTCACCCAGCTCTCGTCCAGTCTTGGACATCATCTCTTCATGGGACTTCTCCCCAGTGGAAATCCCAGTGCAGGAAGTGGAATGTTCCCACCAGGCCAGTACCAAGAAGTCTGGAGTCAACATCACTGTATGCTTTTGGGTCAAGAACCTCACACCCAGATTCCTAGGTCAGTGCTCTGCAGTCACCCCTTCTCCACAAAACAGCTCTATCTAACCATGGTTTAGCTCCATTGGATCTCGCTGTCTCGTAGATTTAGAAAGGACCTTGGAGACCGTCCAGGCTGGGGGTCCTGACCAAGGGCCCATGAATTTGGGTTGGGTTGGGCTGGGTTTGATGACGGCATTTCATTGGCTTTCCCTTGTAATCCTATGTGCTTTATTTTATGCATTTAAAAACACTGTTCTAAGAAAGGGTCCACAGGCTTCATCAGATTTCCAAGGGGGATGCAAAAAGGGTTATGAACTCCTAATCTAGGCCAATCTCTTTATTTTACAAACGAGGAAAATGAGGCACAGAGAAGTCAGGAGACTTCCCCAAACTCATATGTCTGTTGCTAGTAGCAGAGCCAGTATTGCAATCCCAATTTTTCAGCTCCAAATCTAGTGTTCCTTCCATTATACCATTTTCCTGCTCAGAGTTCAGGGCCTCCATCCCAACCTTCCAAACCTTTTTACTCTGTACAGGGCCTCTGGTGGCTAATCTCACATATACCCTACGACTGGATGGACACAGGATGAGAAGTCGGGGTTATTTCCCTGGAGAGAAACAGGAGACTGGAGGGAACATGACTGTCACCCCAAAGGAGTCCTGCACCCAACACTGGTTTAATTTTCCTGTGAGCAAATTAGGGGGTTTGGCTCTGGGGAGGAGAAATACAGAAGCTAAATATAATCCTGAAGAGTTACTAGCTTGGGGCAGGAGAGGTTCAACAGCCAGTTATAATATTGATATCCTTGTTTCCTCTAGGTATGCATCGAGGACTACATCTCCCCCATCAATGTCTCCCTGAGATTTTCTCTTTTTGAGGGTGAATACGATGTAAGAAGGGATGGGGTGTGGGTTGGGAATGGAAATTCAATTCTATATAATTTTAGAATCCCCAACTTATTTCTGGAAGGGAGCTTAGGAACCTAGAAAGTCAGATCTGGAAGGGGCCTTAGGAACCTAGAAAGTCAGATCTGGAAAGGATCTTAGGAACCTAGAAAGTCAGAGCTGGAAGGGACCTTAGGAACCTAGAAAGTCAGATCTGGAAGGGACCTTAGGAACCTAGCAAGTCAGAGCTGGAAGGGACCTTAGGAACCTAGAAAGTAAGATCTGGAAAGGATCTTAGGAACCTAGAAAGTCAGAGCTGGAAGGGACCTTAGGAACCTAGAAAGTCAGATCTGGAAGTGACAAACCTAGAAAGTCAGAGCTGGAAGGGGTCTTAGGAACCTAGAAAGTCAGAGCTGGAAAGGGTCTTAGGAACCTAGAAAGTCAGATCTGGAAAGGATCTTAGGAACCTAGAAAGTC
>CM053599.1:193683424-193717423 GCA_028646575.1 Pseudocheirus occidentalis
TCTGGAAGTGACAAACCTAGAAAGTCAGAGCTGGAAGGGGTCTTAGGAACCTAGAAAGTCAGAGCTGGAAAGGGTCTTAGGAACCTAGAAAGTCAGATCTGGAAAGGATCTTAGGAACCTAGAAAGTCAGATCTGGAAAGGATCTTAGGAACCTAGAAAGTCAGAGCTGGAAGGGACCTTAGGAACCTAGAAAGTCAGAGCTGGAAAGGGCCTTAGGAACCTAGAAAGTCAGAGCTGGAAAGGGCCTTAGGAACCTAGAAAGTCAGATCTGAAAAGGATCTTAGGAACCTAGAAAGTCAGATCTGGAAAGGATCCTAGGAACCTAGAAAGTCAGAGCTGGAAGGGACCTTAGGAACCTAGAAAGTCAGAGCTGGAAGAGACCTTAGGAACCTAGAAAGTCAGATCTGGAAGGGGCCTTAGGAACCTAGAAAGTCAGATCTGAAAAGGATCTTAGGAACCTAGAAAGTCAGAGCTGGAAGTGACAAACCTAGAAAGTCAGAGCTGGGAGCTTAGAGACTTAGTCAGAGCTTAGACACTATCTAGTCAAACCCTCTCATGTTAAAAATGGGGAAACTGAGGCTTAGTGGTGAAGTAATATGCGGCAAAGAGCACTAGTTTGTGGAGCTAGAATTCAAGCACTGTCTCCATCACAAAATGAGTCTTGGATGGGTGTTCAGGATTAAATGGGGTTGAGAGAGGTTTCCGGAGGTAGATTAACCACTGAGGAGGTGGCTGGCCAGCGTAAGAAACCCTCTGGGCTCATGGAGTGATACTATCAGAGGAAACCTCCCCTATGGACTCAATCAAAGCATCCAGTCAACAACTGATGAGGTATCCACTTGTGTCTGCTTTTAGGCACCCGCTGTCCTCCAAGGCCCCCACTCATTGCCCAGCAGGCAGGCCCTTCAATCTGTGACGGCATCCTCCACTTTTTTTTAATTGACAAACATTTACTTTCTCTGACTCTCCCCTCTCCTCCAACTGAAAAAGAAAAAGAAAACCCAAACCCCCTTAACAGTACGTACAGTTGAGCAAAACAAACGCTCACATTGGCCATGTCTAAAAATGCTTCCTGAGTCTATCACCTCTCTTATTAGGAGAGGAGTAGTAATACACTTCATCCTGCACTTTTAGGGGTGACAGCAGACTGGGGAGAGAAAGGGGGCAAAGACCATAGCTGGATATTACCCAGAGTCTAACCCAGTGGTGGAGAACCTGAGGCCTTGAGACCACACGTGGCCTTCTAGGTTCTTAAGTGTGGCCTTTTGACTGAATCCAAATTTTACAGAACAAATCATGTGACCTGAAGGCCACAGGTTCCTCACCCCTAGTCTAACCCTTCTCTGAAAATTCTCATCTAAATGACCTCTCCTTCCCTCTCCCCTTCCCTTCTTCTGGTTTCCCCCATGGCTCTTCACCTGGAAAGAAAATACAGCCTACAATGAGACCTGTTCCACATTCAGAGACCAAGGAGGTAAGAGGAGAGGTGGGAGACGGATAGGGAGAAAAGAGAGAGGTTTTGGGGGTGGGTAGAAGGAATCCCCGTTGGAATTTTTTCTCTAGATTCCTTTTGAGAAGAACTGTGGAGACGACAACAAGTGTGAAGCCGATCTGAAGCTGAGCTTTCATCCCAAAGGGTTTGTATGTCAGATGCTCTAACCTTTGCCCCTTGACCTCAGTATTGATCCTGAACCTGGCCTCTGATCCTTTCCCCAAACCAAGCCCACTTCCCTGATTCTGATTAGAACAGTGCCTAACACATCCATGTCATCATTAATAAGTGCTTACTGATTGATTGGTGGGGCCTGGGGCCTATTCCTTGACCTCTTCCCCAGATCTCTTGAGTTGCACTTGGCCCCTTCATCCAGCCTCTCTGTCGTTTTGAAGTTGAGTAATGTCGGGGAAGATGCCTACCGGGTTCACTTGGGCTTGACCATTCCACAGGGCCTCTCCTTCAGAAAAGTGTCCATGCTCCAGGTAAAGAAGAAGGTAGCGAGTGCCCTGGTCCCAAAGTCTTGGCTCTCTTCCCTCTTTCTCTGCTCCCTTCTCCCAACCTTAAAAGACTAGCAGGCTGAAAATGCAAATGAAGTCAAGGAAAGGGGAGTCTTTAAGCCCTAAAGTTCCTAGACAAAAGAAACAACAGAAGTTAGTAAAGGGGAATCATGTCAGAGCTGGACAGGGCTTTAGATGTAGACGTTATCTGGACCCATGGCCTCATCTTACAGAGAAGGAAACTGAGCTCCAGAGTGGGAAGTGACTTACCCAAGGTCACACAGTAAGTTGGGACTTGGGATGCAGGATGGCATAGAGGAAAGACCAGCTGAATTTGGAATCAGAAAGACCCAGATCTGAATCCCAGCTCTGCCACTTTCTACCTATGAGACCTTGGGCAAGTAATTTAACCCCTCTGGGCCTCAGTTTCCTCATCTGTGAAATTAGAAGCATGAAACTAGATGACCTGAAGTCCCTTCTAGCTCTGACATTATATATATATCACAAACTATGATCCTCATCCAAAGCTCTTTCCATTAAGTCTAATTGTCCTGTTTGAGGGACATTTCTAACTCTTTGAAACTGATGGCTGGGAGGATAACTCTGCCATTTAGGACCCAATTGGCACTCCTAAACGATAGCAGTTTTCTACTTCAATGTCTATAACCTCAGAGTCAGGTCCCTGTGATCTGTAAGGAAGAAAATCATGAGGCCAGCCTCTCCACCTGGACTCTGTCTTGCAACGTGAGCTCCCCCATTTTGAAAGGAGGCCATACGGTAAGATCCTCTCGAATTATGGGCCCCAAAGGTCTGGGATGAGAAGTGGGGAGGAGAAGCAGGGATCACTTCCCAAGGTCTGGGAAAGGATAGGACACATGCATCTAGGGAAGGGATTATAAATGGAATGGAAGGGGAGGGTCAAACTGGGGCTTAGGATGAGGAATGTCTGCCTCAAGAAGGAAGGAAGAATGAGGGAAGTACGGATGGTATGATGCTTGAGTTCTGGGGAGGCATCTAATCCTTCCTGGTGCCTCCCTGACCCCAGGTATTGGTCCAGATAATGTTTGATGCCTTATTGAACAGCTCCTGGGGGGATTTCTTGGATATGAAAGCAAGTGTGAGCAGGTAAATGAAATCTAGGCACACCTTCTCTCAAAGCCCCTTTCTTGTCTTCTGCTATCCTCCAGGCCTAGGAACTCCATCCCTCCTTTCCCAGTTTTCTCCCAATTTTGCCCTTTATGCAATTCCTCACAGATGACTCACACTTGTACTGTCTGTCCCCATGCCTGCAGTACTCTCTCCCTGTTCACCCATCCCTCCTGGCTCCCTGGCTTCCCGATCCTCAGATTCCCACCATCTTCAGGAAGAGTCTTCTTTCTTCTGGTCTCTCCCAGCTGCTTGACCCTTCCTTCTAAAACTGCCATCCATTTTCCCGTTAGCTGTCTGCTACATACATCTTCATTTTTCCCTATTAGACTGTAAGCTCTCCAAGGATAGGGATTGTTTCTGCCTTTGCTTGTAGTCTTCAATCCGTGGTGCATATCCAGGGCCTGATAAACGCTTGTTGACTGACCATCTGATCTGTGTCCGCAGTGACAATGAGGACTCCACGCTACTAAAGGACAATTTGGCCACCAAGAGGATCCCCATCCTTTTCCCTGTCAACGTGATCATCGAAGAGTATGTTTTCCCCAGTCCCTCCCACACATGATCCGGGCTGCCTTCCTGCACGTCCTCCCCTGTGACCTTCCCTCTAAATACCTGCTCTTGCTAAGCCTCCGGGTGGGACTCGCCCCAAATCCCAACCCCAGCACTTGCCCACTTGTTGCAGACTATCGCTGTTGCTTCTTCACAGATCTTCCTGCTTTAAGACTCTCTCCCGCTTTCTGACCCATCCTTCGTATCCCTACCAGACTACTGTTTCTTATGAAGAAATCTAGTCATACACTTCCTCCTTAAAAAAAATCCTAAATGGCTCCCTATTACTTACCAAACAGATAAAAGTCAAACCCCTTGCCTGACGTTTAAGGTATACATAATCTCTACATTCTTTAATAAGAACCATTTACGTTTCTAGTGTACTATGTGGTTTAAAAATGGTTTTTCCTTGACAGCTACCTTGTAAAGGCATATGATTATTATTAACTCCATTATTTATATGAGAATCCTGTGGCTCAGGGAGATGAAGGGATTTGCCTATACTTCTAGTTGGAGCCACGCTATGATCCTAGGTCTAATGATATACCATATGTTGCTCATCCAAGTTTGGAAAACCGATATCAGATTGCTTGCCATCTTGGGGAGAATTGAGGGGAGGGAGGGAAAAAATTTTGAACTCAAAATCTCATAAAAAAATGAACATTGAAAAAAATCTACAAAAAAAGTTATGTGGTAGGCAACAGAGAGCAATTGAAAGTCCTTGAGCAGAAAAGTGTCATGGTGGCTCTTAGGAAGCTTTGTGTGGCAGAATCAAAAGATCTGAAGGAAGAGAGCTATGGTCTCAGTAGGTATAGCCCAAAAGCCAAGATGAGACAAGAAACTCAATTAAGAATCCCTAGTTAACTGGACTCATTAGACTCTTTGCTCCGTTATGCCTCAGATTCCTTTGGGCTCTGACCTAGAGAATTATGTGGTCAGTTGTTTGAGATACTGAACCAAGAAAACCCAGGGGATATGATGGTGTTTTTCTCTAAGGAAGGGAGTGCAAAGGGCAAAAGGGCACATACAGCAAAAACACGTTCTAACTTCACTCTTAATTAAAACATGGGTGTGAGAGCTGGAAGGAACCTTAGAACACACAATTCCAGAGCTGGATGGACATGGAACATGAAGTGTAGGGCATTGGAGCTGGAATGGACACGTGAACACAAAACTTTAGAGTTAGGAGAGGCCGTGAAGACAAAGCATAAGGGCTGGGAGAGGACCAAGAGATCCATTAGGGCAAACTCATGTCAAACTCAAATCGAAACTGAACCACTGATCTATACGTAAGGACCCCGGAGGCCTACATAATGATTTAGTTAGAGAAATGTAATTATTATTGGTGTTTTGTTGTATTTTAAATTTATTTTGTTTAACATTTCCCAAGTACATTCTGATCTGGTTCAGGCCATGCTTGAAGTGTTGTTCAATGCCTCTGCTTCAGGGGGCCATGTTGCGGCTTCATTTTGTATCTTTGGTGATATTAACCCCTTCCTTGTTGCTGCCAAGGGTCCCTGTCTCCAATCTCTGGGGTAGGCAGAAGTGGGAATCATTGGAGCTTAGATTTAGTGCTGGAAGGGATCTCTGCATAGCACAGTTTAGAGAACTAAGGTCCAGAGAGGGGAAAGGACTTGCTCTTACTTGGTTGTAAGGGACAGAACCAGTACTGAGCTCTGGGTTCTCTCGATCTACAGCCAGCTTTGTATTTCTCCATGTTCTTGCTCCCCTATGAGTTGGTGAGGATACAGGTATATCTGGGCACTAGATTTTGTTTTGTGCAATTAAGGCGGGATTAGCTTTTTTTTTTTCTTAAGGAAACATGCCACACTATTGACTTATATTAAATTTGTGGCTTGGGGTGGCTAGGTGGTACAGTGACTAGAGCATTGGCCCTGGAGTCAGGAGGACCTGAATTCAAATCTGGCCTCACACACTTGACACAAAACTAGCTGTGTGACCTTGGGCAAGTCACTTAACCCAATTGCTCCTCCAAAAAAAAGGCAAAAAAACCCACTTGTGGATAACTTAGATCTTTTTTATATTTATAATTGCCACATGGGTCCAGTGCCTGACGCATAATAATCACTGAGCAAATGCTGATTGATCTTCAAGCCATGTTTTCCCTATTCTTTACTTATGTAATTAATTTTTTAAACCTAAATGCAAGACTTTACATTTATTCTGTTTTGGAAGGCAGCCGCTGGGCTAAAGATGAAATCGTCTCTCCTCACATAGTACCTGTTGCTCTGTAGGATATGGGACCCAATGTTCCCTCCTCTGGCTGTCCATATCGATCATTTCCATTTTCTCTCTCTTCACAGCCAGGACAACTCCACTCTGTACCTCAATTTCACCTCCAAAGGTCCCAAGACCCGCAAGGTGCAGCATATTTATGAGGTAAGTATCATAGACTCTTAAGCTTATATCTTAAAATCTTCAAACTAAGAGAGACTTCAGGGGTCATTTCATCCCAGAGGTGGGATTCACCCCCCATAGCAACCTTGGCCAATGATCATTGGGGCCTAATGCTTGACCATACCCAAGACTAGACACTGACTTCATTCTGAACAGCTCTAATGGTTAGAGGTTCCTCATAATAAGCCAAAAATGTGGCTCCTGTGACTTTCCTCCTACTGGCCCAGGTTCTGACTTCTGGATCTAAGTGAAACTAATCCCATCACTCTTCCACCCCGTAGCCTTTCAGATACTTTTAGAGAGCCCTCGTGATCCCTCGCCATCCAGGCTTTTCTTTTCTAGGCTAAACATCCTGTTACTTGAACCCGGTATGTGGTTTGGTTTATGAGATGCTTTTAGGTCTTCCTCCTAATTTGTTATAATGTGGTGCCCCAAACCTGAGCTAGACACACTTCATTCCATGTGTAGTCTGACTCAGACTCAAACTAGTACAATGGGAACATCGGATGCTGCAGTTCAATTGGTACAAACCAAGGTGGTATTAATATTTTTAAGGAGCCCCATCATGATGTTAGCTCCCATTAAATTCGTGGTCAGCCGTACAATTGTCCAGTGGTTAGCTCAATGCCTGGCGTATGTGTGTGCATGGTCAGTGGTTTTTGAGTCACATCTGACTCTTTGTGACCCCACTGAGGGTTTTCTTGGCAAAGATTCTGGATAGATTTGCCATTTTCTTTTCCAGATCAGTTGATAGATGAGGAAACTGAGGCAAATGAGGTCAAGTGACTTGCCCAGGGTCACACAGCTAGTAAGTGAGGCTAGATTTGAAGTCAGGAAGATGAATCTTTCTGATTCCAGGCTCAGCACCCTATCCACTTTGCCATCTAGCTGCCCTCTGGCACATAGTAAATGCTTTTTGATTGATTCCCTATCCTTTACTTGTGTACTTGATTTTAAAAACTTATATGCAGGGGCAACTAGGTGGCACAGTGGATAGAGGACTGACCCTGAAGTCAGGAGGATCTGAGGTCAAATCCTGCCTCAGACACTTACTAGCTATGTGACCCTGGGCAAGTCACTTAACCCTGATTGCCTCCAACAACAACAACAACAACAACAACAAGCCCTCATATGTAGAACTTTGCATTTATTCCTGTTGGATTTCATAGTGATTTTGGCTTATTGCTCCAGATAATTTTAAACCCAGTTACTGTGATGGTTTGGTGTTAACTAATTGGGTTGAAATTCTACCTCAGATACTTGTTGTGTGTGACCTTAGGCAAGTCACTTCACTTGTATGTGAAGTGACTCATTTTCCCCATCTGTAAATGAAAGGGTTGAACGTGATAACCTATAAGCTCCCTTTCAGCTTTAAAGCTATGGTCCTAGGATCCAAATCTGAGAAGACTCATGGACTCTCAGAATTTAAAACCGGAAGAGATCTTAGTGATGATCGAGTCCGACATGCTCATTTTACCTCCTCCTCAGAGTAGGAACCTGAAGCTCAGAAAGGGGAAGTGATCAGCCCAAGGTCGCAAGCAGAGGAAGGTCAGAGCCCAGGTGTACTGACTCCTAGCTCAGTCCTATTTCAGCTCTACCAGACTGCTTCCTTCGAGATCTTTCTCTGAGTCATTGATTCCTAAAAATGTTGGCCAGCCAAAGAAGTGACAAGAAAATACGTTCCTCCCTTCATTGCACTCTGGAAGAGGAATATTGGCTATAATGTTAGATGTGGTTAAGGTGTGCGGTTTCGCTGAACATTTTTTCCATTATTTGTTAGAAGGGATGGCTCTCTGGGGAGAGGAGAGAAGAATATATCTGGAAATTGAGGGGATATAAAAGCAAAAGACAGTAATAATTTTAAAAATATATTGGTCAATATAGGGCTGAAGGCAGAGCCTTATGGTTGTCAATAAAGACTTCGCTTCAGGTTAACTTTTTTTTTGTACTTTTTGGAGGGGGGAAGGTAGGGCAATTGGGGTTAAGTGACTTGCCCAAGGTCAAATGTCTGAGGACAGATTTGAACTCAGGTCCTCCCTACTCCAAGGCCGGTGCTCTATTCACTGCACCATCTAGCCACCTCTTTCAGGTTAACTTTGAAGGATAGGGATTGAGTTATCTGAGAGGTAGAGGGGGACAGGAGTAGAACCTGGAAATACAAGGCCCAGAATGTGAGAGTTCCAAGAAGCCATTGATCTGGAGCACGTGGCCACAAGTTGTCTCTTCTCTATTCCCAGGTGATGACTCAGGTCTTTGTTGAAGCCCCACCTACTCTAGAAGTTCTTGTCTTTGTGCCAAAAAGCCAGATGAGGGAATTTTCCACAAAGAACTGGACTGTTCAAGTGGTTGGTATCAGAAGGAAGAATGGAAAAACCTGGAGGTTTGGGAATACTTGGGTCTAAGGATGGGAATTTCTGTGCCTGGGCTAGAGGGATTTATATGCCTATGTCTGTTTATATGCTTTACGGAGTAGACATATCTGGATCTGATGGGTAAAAGGGAGGTCTGGATCTGAGTGGCAGCCTCAGTCTTTCAAATGCTCCTGTTTATAAGGAGCCCTATCCTCATTAAGCTAGGCTTAATGAGCCTGAGCAGGCATGAAAAATTGGGAGAGAATACAAGGTGCTTGGATCTGAGCTGGGAATGCCCAAGTAGCTAAAGTAGGTAGATTAGGGGTGAGGAAATCCATGTTTGTCAGGATCTGAGCCGGGAGGGGACAGAAACAGCTGGTGTGTATTCAGAGTAACCTAGTGCAATACCTTTTCCATGTTCTGAGGTAATGGAGAATTCTTCCTTCCTTGACCCATCCCCCATCATGCTTCTAGGAACCCCCAGTACCCTGCTATCTTGAGGACCCGGATGAATTGTCCCACCCCACCCAGGTAAACATTTAGGTGCTGGAAGGGTGAGGAGCAAAGGCAGCCTCAGCAGACTCATTCATCAAGTCTATTTCCAAACCCAGCAGGGGATCCTGGTATCATAAAATTGATTTAATTCCTTTCTCCCCTTTTCCCAAGGCTCACGTTGTAGGGCCTGTCTTCCGGTGTGTAGTTGATTTCAGGAGAAAGATCTTGGTTCAAGTGAGTGGGGTGGTGGAGATCACTGAGGAGATCCAGGTAGGCAGCCTGTGAGGTGGCTGAGACCCCTGGGATTGGTCTGATGGATGGGGATGGGGGTGAGCCTGTGGGGTAGGGACTGGGGTTAAGGCAGCCACTAAATTCTCCCTCTCTCAGGCCTCTTCCATGTCCAGCCTGGGCAGCAACATCTCTGTGGTCTTCAACTCCAGCAAATACTACCACCTCTATGACAAGGTGTCTGCCCAATCCCAGGTATTATGAAGCCTTCAGGAATCATCCCTCTTTCTCTTGGTTCCTAAAAACTCTTCTTAGAAGGTAGAAAAGCCTTCTCTACAAAATCCCTCTCTTCTCCCTTAGGTTGTTACAAAGGTGGACATCATATATGAGAAGAATCTTCTCTACGTCTATGTGCTTAGTGGAATTGGTGGCTTGCTCCTCTTCCTGCTGATTTTTGGAGTGCTCTACAAGGTGAGGATCCTTCAGACTTGAGAAGGACCTGGGTCACTGAGGACTTTCCTCAGGGAAAGGGATGATAGGAGCCCAAGAGTCTATCCACCCCATGGACTAAGAGGCCAAATGATATAGTGGTACTAATACATAGTGGGTGGTGTTGGAGGGGGCAAGAAACCTGGGTTCTAGGCCCATGTCTGCCACTGGCTTGCCATGCAGTCTTGTATAGATCACTTCTCTCTGGGCCTCCTCCATAAAAATGAAGGGTTTGGACAAGATGTCTCTTCTCTGCTGGTCTAGGATTCTGGAAGGTCCCATGGTTGGCTGAGCCATTCCTAGGATCATGGCATCATAGATTCAGAGCTGCAAGGGAACTTAGAGGCAATTTAGTCCAGCCTGTTTATGTTTACAGAAAAGGAAAGAGAGTCCCATTGAGGTTAAATGACTTGCCCAGGCTCACACAGGTAGCAAGTAGTTAGGCTTGGATTTGAGCCTGTGTACTCTGACTTTTATTTCACATACCTTCCATCATACCATGCTTCCTTATCTCCCATGGTAAGCTGGGTGAATAAAGGAACTGACCGTGATGCTTAAGCCTTGATGATCTTAGTTTCTTGGGGTGGTGCCAGCTTAGATCAGAGCTGATCTAAGAAGCTCGCTTCACTTTAGCTCTGAGGGAGTTTACATTTCGCTACTTTACCGATCAAGGAAGCCCACTTTAGACACTACCCCCCTTGGCCTTTCTGGCTCCTAAACCAGCCTGGCTTCCTGAGTATTTTGTCCCCTCTGAATGTAGTGGGAAGTGAGACTTGGAATCAAGTCTGACTATTATATGAGCCCCATCATCTTGGATAAGCCAAACAACTTCAACTTTAATATCCTCATCTGTGAAATGGGACAGAGTAATACTTGTGACCTCTTTGAAGAAAGGGCTTCATATTCCTTTTGTTGTTTCATTGTTTCAGTTGTGCCTGATTCTGTGTGACCCCATTTGGGGTTTTCTTAGCAAAGACACTGGAATGGTTTGCCATTTCCTGCTCCAGCTCATTTGACAGATGAGGAAACTGAGGCAAACAGGGTTAAGTGACTTACTCAGGGTCACACCACTAGCAAGTGTCTGAGGCTGGATTTGAACTCCTGAAGATGTCTTCCTGACTCCAAGCCCATCTACTGTGCCACCTAGCCCCCTGCTTTATACTCTCCAGTGTGAATTGTTATTGCTACTCTTCTAGTTCTCTGGTGTATTCCTCCCTAAAAAAATAGGTTAAAGGAGAAGGTCTTAAGGTCTCCTAAGGGAGAAAATTACCAGGTAATTAGTGATTCTCCTAACTGGGTACTTTAGACCAGTGATGTCAGGGGGTATTAAACACTACATAAAGGGATCTCTGCTAGTCACACATTGACTTAATTTTAAAGTATAATGTTATCCACATTTTATTGCATTTTAATTTATTTTGTTACGTATTTCCCAATTACATTTTAATCTTGGTCTGAACTATGGGGAAGAGTTACTGTTTGACACCTCTACTCTAAATGGAACTCATTATTGTACTCTGAAATCTCTGACTCTCTCTTGATCAATCAGGAAACCCCTTGTTAGGGTGTGTGTCTGGGGCAAAGTCAGGGAGGTGAGTAGGATCCTTTCCTTCATCCTCCTAAAACTGCTGGGAGAAGGGAATAGGGAAAAATAAATCTATCACCTACAATTACAAATTTCCTGAGCTTCTCAAAATGAGAAGATACAAGCCCTTGGACAGTACCTTCAGGCAGACCTGCCTTTGGCACGAGGTGAGTGCCTGGGACCGGGTAGTGTGACTCCGGGAAGCAGAAGGTGGGAGAGATGTAGTTGGCTCCAACCAACCAGTGCTATAAACCCCTGAAGCTCACGTTCAGCACATACACTGACTCCCATCCTTAAGGTCCAGGACTAGGCCAGTCTTCTGCCTACCACACACCTCATCAGATGGTCCTTTGCTGATTACTTTTTCCCTTTCAATCTAATTACCAGGGACACAATTGCACAAATTTTCAGAGTTGGAAGGGGCCTTCTAGTTTACTGCAATACCCGCCCCAATAATTCTCCAGTCTCTGTTTAAAGACCTCAATGAAGTAGAGCCCACCACTTTCTGAGGCACCCCATCCCACTTAGGGCTAGCTAGCTCTCTTTGTTAGGTTTCCCTATTATCAAGCTTATCTACCCAGTGAATCCTAATTCTGCCCTATGGAGCCAAGCAGACCCAGCCTAGTCCTGGAGGACAGCTATCACATCTTCCCTGAATCTTCTCTAGGCCAAACATCTCCAGCTCCTTTCATCTACCCTCATATGACCTGGACTTAAGAACCTTCACTAATCTCTAAACCTTCTCCACCTTATCGACCTTCCTTCCTTAAACTGTAGAGTCCCAGAGAAACACAGTGTCCAACTAAGCTATTGCTGTTACTGATCCCCTTTGAAACTATTTCTGGAAGGTGCCAATCTCCTTTCCTAACTGTGCATTTTCTCAATTGATTGTATTATCTCCAAATGCAATACTGGCTTCCTTTCAGAACCAGACTATTTAAGAACTAGACTATCACCACAGAACTGTGGCCCTGGTCCCCAAATTCAGTCCCTCAGATGCTTCTAGCCACATGTTCTGGGACCAGTGAAGTTAATAGTAACCATTGCTCCAGGCTTTGTGTCTTCCCTGACTATTATAGTAATGGGTACTTGCATTTATTTCATCTTTTACAGTCTATAAAGTGGGTTCATCCCCATTTCTTCTTCACTTCATTCTGTAAGGGAGGCAGAACAAGGATAGTCCTGCCCTTTTTGTAGATGAGGATACAGCGGTTCAGAGAAGCAAAGTGACTTGCTCAAACTTACACAGCCAGTAAATAAATGGCCAAGCTAGGATTTGAACACAGACCTCCTGATTCCAAGTTCTGTGATCTTCCTATACTGTGTGACTATACAGCTCCAGTACTAGCCACCGTAGGGAAACTGGAAAGAAGTGGCCCTGCTCATTTGGGGGAAAGGTTGTATTGTATACAGAAGATAAGCAAAGATTCTGCGATCTCAAATGAGTGATTTGAATGGAGTGTATCAGGGAAGACTTCCTGGAGGAGGTGAATTTTAAGCAAAATCATGAAGGTAATGAATGAAAAAATAATGGAAGTATTGGAAAACCATGTATGAAATCTTTCTATGCACAAAGCAAAGGGCTAAATGCTGGAGATACAAATATAAAAGGAAGGAGGTTCCTGCTCTGAAGGGTAAACAAGAATTGGCACAGAAAACTATTGAGGGCTCTCTGGATGTAGGAGAAGGGCGTGAGCACAGGAGTGGAACGATCAGTGTTGGTGCTGGGGAACATCTTACTCTTTTCTCTTCCCATGGGCAGGTTGGCTTCTTCAAAAGGAACCTTAAAGAGAAGATGGAAGCTAATGGTGCAGTACAGGATGGAATCACGGATGAAGTCTCCAGTCCCTCTGCTGCTGGTGACTCAGGCTGCTCAGAGCCCCTTCACCTGGAGGAAGCAAAAGGTGAAGGTTGTGCTGAGCCAGGCTGCTCAGAGCCCCTTCACCCAGAGGAAGGAGGAGGAGAAGGATGTGCAGACTGAAGCCTGAGCTCTCAGGGAATATCCTGAGGGTCCTGGGGCTCCAAAATCTGGTAGCTGGGAATCCTGAGATCTAGTATTACCATGACCATCAACTTGTTGTGTGGCCTTAAACAAGTCCCTTCCCCTCCCTGAGTTTTAGTTCTCCAATCTGTGGAATGGGGATGAATAATATCTATCTTACTTCACAGGGAGGTTGTGAGGGTCTGAAGTGGTAATCTATATGAAGGAACTTTGGGCGGTCCCCCAAATTCATTCAGCAAACACAGAACCTGTGATATCTGAGATATGGAGTCAGATCCCCAAATAAATGTCCCTGCCTTCAAGGAGCTGTTGTTATTCATATTACAGTTTATCCCTTCCAGTTGTGATGGCCAGAAAGGGCGGTGGGAAGCAAACACTCACACATCTCTTGGGTGTGGTGAAAGAATCCTAAAAAATAGGGCTCCTGACCCCTGGCCCTGAAAGACCTGAATTCATTACACCGTGAATCCCTTCCCTGTTCCGTCCCATTCCTCTCCCTCCTCACCCTGCCTCACCATCTTTCTTCAAAACCTCTTTGTCTTCTTTTTCTTTTCCTTTGGGGGAAATTGGTTAAAAGTCTGCGCCTCTATAAGTCACATTTTGTAAAGTATCTCCCCCCTTCACCTGTCCCTGGATCTTTTGTGAGCTTCTCAGCTCTGAATTAGCTGTGAAGAGAAGACAGATGGCCTCTGAGGAGATAGTCATAGATTGATACCAGGCCACAGAGATAAGGGGCAGATGCAAGAATTGCAGGAGGTCTGTGTTTTAGGATGATCAGGGAGGTTGTGTTTGAGTTGGGCTGTAAAAGCTGAGGATTCAGACAGAAAAACGGCAGTGGGTGTGATCAGTGTGAGCAAAGGCTCTTCCTGCCATAGTGGGAACATAGGTTGTACATAAGGCAGCAGCAGGAGATAAGGCTGGAAAGGTTGGGAACAGATTACAGCGAGCTTAAATGCCAGACTGAGATGTTTGTACTTGAAATCATACGTCAGAATGACCTGAGAGATCATCCGTGAAATCTAGAATGAAAACTAGAGTTTATCTACAATCCTCTCATTTTACAGATGAGGAGACTGAGGTCAAGAAATAGCAAAGGACAGGGACGACTAGGTGGTACAGTGAATAGAGCACTGGCCCTGGAGTCAGGAGGACCTGAGTTCAAATCCAACCTCAGACACTGGACACAAAAAAACTAGCCGTGTGACCTTGGGCGAGTCATTTAAACCCAATTGTCTTCCAAAAAGCAGAAAGAAAGAAAGAGAGAAAGAAAGAAAGGAAGAAAGAAAGAAAGAAAGAAAGAAAGAAAGAAAGAAAAGAAAAGAAAAGAAAGAAAAAGAGTAAAGGACAAAGTTTTTCTTCTCTGATCTTCATCTTGTCTCCAAGGCCTCAGAGGATGCTCCTCCATGTGGGAGCAGCAGAGGGTAGGATGTTTCCAGTATCTCCCACATCACACTCTGTCAGCGGCCCCTAAATCTCAGAGTGACATATCCCCTAGTGTACGATCCTTAAGAGAGGAAGTTAGTGTGACAAAAGGCAAGAAATCCTGGGCTGGAAATGAAGGGATATGTCATGTATTTCTTGCTCTGCCGCTGAATTCCTGTATGGCCTTGGGGAAATCACTGAGGGTCTCAGGGCCTCCTGGTTCTCATCTGAAATGGACATAATGATCCCTTCTCTCAGGGGACTGTTTAGAAGTAAAGATAATAGATGTTACTTTGTTAATTAGGGACTATACAGATATAAGAGTCACTGGGGACCGCGCGGACACAAGGGTCACTGGGGACCGTGGGGATACAAAACTGGACAAACAATTTCTGTGAAAGAGATTCAGGCTTTTAATGAGCTACAATTCCAACAAATATTACTACAAATCTAGGATGAGTAAATAGTGTCGTAGGGAAGCAAAAAAACCAACAACACCCTTTGCTGTGCTCGGACCCTCTGCTGAACCTTACACCAGGTTTAAAGTACATTTTGGGTATGGATCAGTCATTTTACAAACCTCACACTGATGTATTTCTTTTATAAGCTAATTATAGGACAACGAAAATGACATTTAATTAAATAGCATTAGAAGATAATTTTTAAAAAAAGATTTCCCTATGAACATAGATCAGGCCTGAACATCACACGGCTGGCAGCCCACTTGAGGCCCACCAAAGCAGCCCTCAGGAGGGACGGGAGGGACGGTGTGCAGGCCTGCCCTGTGGGAGTTTGGCACAGGTTTGCTCAGGGATTTGTATAAAGCAGCCTGCACAACATACCGCCTGAGGGCCTTACATACAGGTTGCCACACTACCGGCAAGGGAGGGAACACATCAGTGACTAGAAAGCATTTTGCCAGGAAAGGCGAACAGCTGGAAATACACATAGCCTGCTCTCGTGTTTCTGGGCCAACTCACACTAGGAATATTTAGCTTGAATGAGAGTAAGCTTAGGGTATCTTGATAATTGTCTTTGTCAGATGGAAGATGGGGATTAAACTTGCTTTGTTTGGGATCCACCCATAAAGCAGAACTAGGAGCCTATTGTCCTAGAAATTCTTATGTAGCTACTGTTTGGACTAAATGACCTTTGGGGTCCCTTGTAGTTCAGAGATTCTATGATTTTATAAAGTGAGGAATTTAAAAGGGAGTTTGGAGATCAGAATGGTGGCACAAAGGCTCCTGTCTAGTTTGGGAAGCATCCTTTCCTGCTTGGAGGAGGCATCTCTGAGCGCCTTTTGATCAAACATGAGGCTGTTGCCTCAAACTTGTGATTTAACCAGGTAGTCTGGGGTTAAGTTCTGCCTATTATATCTGAGGGAATAGGACAGACAGAAAGAGAAAGATAAAGGTATGAGGACAGTAGCCTGAAATTCCTTATCAGCCTCAGTCATATTGTCAGAGGTCAACTCTTTTTAAGCAAGCAGGGATGATTGTTGGGGGAAGAGTTGCCTCTGGGCTCCCTCCACTCATTAAAGTGGGTACAGAGCTTGGGACATTTATTCATTCCTTCATTCAACAAATGCTATACAGTTCTATACATAGATGTACGGAGCGTTCAGGTAGGACTAGTACCTTTGGGGTGAAGGCTGCTCATCCAACTCTCAACTGTGATGCCAAGAAGCTATGGCATGCACAGAGGCCACATCTGGTAAACCTTCTGGGCAGGTGGGCTAAACCAGGTGTTGAGGAAAAACCCTTTGGAGAGTTAGGGAGATGTCTACCCCAAGCATGTGAAGACTTTCCCTGGCAGAATAAGCAGATGAGAACAATTTGTTCCAATGGCCATGAAGGCGCTTGGTCAGGCATAGAAGGCACCAAGGTCATCCACTGGATCCTGGGCCACTGCCAGTCATCTGAACTCTTGTCCTTCCACTTGACTTTGATGACTCTGGAAGAGAGAGTGGGGTAAACAAGCAAGTTAACACCCATGATATCATTGGTCTTCTTTGAAAATTAAGGATGAATAGTTACCATTATAGGGTTCTACAACTTCCTGTTAGCGCACAAGGTGATAGCAAGGGTTTCTCTACAGGGTAGAGTTCTACCCATGGTTGACCTCCCTTCCTACCCAGGAATACCTTACTGGCTAGGAAATAATTTTTTCCACCAAAAGAAAAAGAAACTGAATGAGTTGGAGATGGAGAGATGGAGATTTAAGCTAATAGTGGAAGGGTATGTGTCTGTTTAACCTTTTGGAGCTAAAAGTGTGAGGCTATCACTTGAGTTAACTCAGGAGAAGCCAGGTGAACATTTTTTCCCATCCTTCCATTCATTTAGGGAGACACTTGACTTGGAGAACAAATGACACCTGAGAGCAAGGATTTCCCAACTCAGAGCTGGGAAACCAATGGTCTAGGACACTAAAGGATTAAGGAAAAAGAACCGGGTTGGGCAGGCCCACACTAACAGAACTTGGGCCCCAATGCTCTCTCACCAGGCTGGTAGTGCCAGACAAGAGGCCCAAAATGGGGAAAAAAAATCAAGTGACTGAATGTGAATCAGAAAATACCACCTTGAAGTTCCCTACCCTTCCTTCACTTTTGGACCCAGGGACAAGTCACACACAGTGCATGACTTCCTGTTAGAGCTCTCTCCTTGGTCCTGTTCTCCTGGGCAATGTTATGGTAGCTCCCTTCCCCCCATCAACTTTTCATTTCCCTAGGGCACACTGCAGAGGCAGCTAGGTGGCAAAGTAGATAATGCCAGAGCTGCAGTTGGGAGAATCTGCACTCAAATGTGACCTGAGACACATAATAGCTGTGTGATCCAGGGGGGAGTCACTTCACCCTATTTGCCTGTTTCTTCATCTGTAAAATGAGCTGGAGAAGGAAAGGGCAAATCATTCCAGTGTCTTTGCCAAGCAAAAACCAAATAGAGTTGCGGAAAGTTGGACATGACTGAAACAACCCAACAACAAAGGCCATGTTGCAGACAGTGGCTCAATTTTGGAAAACTAGAGGCCAAAATGCTAGAGAGGAGAAAGTAGGAATGTGTGAGGAATGCCAGGGCAGACAAGGAGGGAGCAGTGGGAAAGAAGTTAGGGTCCCAGAACCTGGGGAAACCATACATATTCAAATCTTGACCTACAGTCAACCAGAAGACTCTACCAAGTGTTTCTAAAGCTCAGGCCCACTTTCCCCCCCCACTCTGAAAACAAAATAAAGCCAACCCTCCCCTAGCCCAAAGGCCTCAGGCAATCGGATCTTCACCTAGCCCTCTTCCCCAGGGCAGAGATTCCCACTGGCCCCAGCCATCAGGAACTTTGATCAGATTGGAGCTGGAAAGAAGAGCCACTAGACTACCCAGTTCTTCCCCAAGTAGTTGTGCTCCTTGGCTGTTACCAGTTTGGCTAGGGTGGAATATCCATTACTGTCTCTTCTCTGACCACTTTCCTTACCGTAAGTCTATCTAGTATCCAAGCAGTTCAGGTTTAACCTAGTGAGTCAATTAGGATGGGAAAGAGATAGCCTCTGATATACACTTAACCATATTGGCCTCAGTTCCTCATCTGTAAAATAAACTGGAGGAGGAAATGACAAACCACTCCAGTATCTCTGCCACAAAAAACCCACATGAGGTCCCGAAATCCAGCGTGACTGAAATGGCTAAACAACAAAAAGCCCAACCCCAGGTGCACATATGAGGCTGAGGCATCTATTTCCATATTGAGGTTTTTATTGAATCAGTGATGATGCAGCAGGATGGGGCAGAGGAGACCCCAGACTGAATGCTGGGGCCAGGCCCAATCCAGATACTCGGATCCCCATCCCAGTCCTCGGTCCCACCCTCTCCCCGACTCCGAGTAGGTCTGGGAGCTCCCCAACTAAGCTAATTCCCACTCTATCTAACCACCTAGCGCTATTTCCCTACATCTAGCAATTCGCCATGTCCAGGAGTCCAGCAGATGGCGCTGGTGCGTAGGCAGTCAGCTCTTCGCCCATTCTCTGATTCTCCCAAAGACTTTCAGAGGGCACAGGGAAGGCCTGCTCTTGCCTGTTGGCTCCTGCCCCTTATTTTAAAACTTTTTCGGGGAAAGTTGCCCAGAAAAAGACAGAATACTCAATTCTTCTTTCCTAGCTCCCTCTCCTAGAGCATAGAGGTTGTTTTTTTTTTTTACCCCAGCTTCTAAGGTAGGTTTTGTATTCAATTTCCTTTTCTGAAACCAAATATCTGACTCTAACCCTTCTCCCTTCCCCCTCCCACCCAAACTCTACCTATGTCTCTAGGCTGCTTGTCCCCACCCCTCCCAATGTGACCCTCTTCCTGCTTCCTGGGATTCCACGGTCAGCGCCGCCCAGCTGCATGCGTCCGTTGGTGGCGAATGAGGTCGGAGCTCTGTGAGAAGGCCTTGCCACAGTCGTCACACTTGTAGGGCCGTTCACCACTGTGGACACGGTGGTGCTGCAGGAGGGTGGAGGAGCGGCAAAAACCCTTTCCACAGATAGCACACTTATAGGGCCGTTCACCTGTATGTGAGCGCTGGTGCTGAATCAGGGTGGATGAGCGATTAAAGGTTTTCCCACAGTCAGGACAGCTGTAGGTTCGGCCAGGTAGGTGGGTGCGGGCATGAATGGCAAGCACAGAGCTCTGGCCAAAGCGTTTCCCGCACTCAGGGCACTTGAAGGGTTTTTCTCGGGTGTGGCTTCGGGCATGAGGGGTGAGGGCTGAGCGTTGTGAGAAGGACTTGCCGCATATGCCACAGCTGTAGGGCCTCTGGCCTGTGTGGACACGCTGGTGGCTTCGAAGGGATGAGTTCTGGCTGTAGCACTTGCCACAATCTGGGCAACTGTAGGGTCGCTCATGGCTATGGGTGCGCTGGTGGCGCAGGAGGTAGGAACTGTCGCCAAAGGCCTTGCCACAGTATGGGCACTTATAGGGCTTCTGGCCTGTGTGGGTCCGCTGGTGGCGGAGCAGGTAGGAGCTGTCGGCGAAGGCCTTGCCACAACGGGGGCACTTATATGGCCGTTCACCAGTATGTGTGCGCTGATGCTTGATGAGATCCGAGCTTTGCGAGAAGGCTTTGCCACATACTTCACACTTGTAAGGTTTCTCTCCTGTATGGATGCGCTGGTGTTGAATCAGTGTGGAGCCCCGCCCAAAGCTCTTCCCACAGATACCACAAATATTAGGCCGTGGGGGCTGCCTACCTTGACCTCGAGGGCCCCCACCACGACGAGGTTGGCTGTGGATGGTCTCAGTGAGGTTGAGGGGGTTCTCCTGAAGTATCTCAAATCGGGGGTCAGTAAGCAGGGTCCCTGAGGGCATCTCAAAGGTGGTCCCCAGTGGCAGGTCCCTAGGGGGCTGATCCTCATACCCTTCGGTGTAGGAGTCCAAGGGATCATCCTCCAGGGAGAGATCCAGAGGATCCTTTTCCTCAGGGCTCAGGGGCATCTCTGGAATTTCATCAAAACCTGGACTCTGAGGTTCAACTCCAAAAGGTATCTCTTCAACATCTTCGTTGTCAGAGTCTTCTCGCTGAGGAATCTCCTCCTCATTTTCACTCACACTCTTCCGTCTGCCACACTCACTGCCTGTGGAAAGAAAAGTAGAGTGACACTCGTCTCCCCAACGTTCTCGACTCCAATCCCCCGCCGGGTGCTCTCGGTCTCAGCCCCTCCCTTCCAACAGCGGGTGTCCTCTCCTGGCCCAGGTGCCCCCCGCCCAGGCAGCAGACACAGCTCCAGACGCTCTCACCTGTGGGGGTGCCTCTCTGGCTCTCCGGCTCCTCAGGGCTCTGGGCATCTAGGCCCCGCGGCCTGGCCTCTTGCTCCATCTTAGAAGTCAGGAGCCGAGGGAAGCCTCTGGAGAACAACAAGAGCAGTTTTCCCTCTCTGGCCCTCCAAGTCTGAGCTCCCTGTAGGCGTGGGCCCCGGGTGTCCCCGCCGTGCACCGACAGTCACCTGAGCGGCGGGTGCCCCGCAACCCGGGGTAGGCGGGAGCGCGTGCGTGTGCGCGCGCCTCTGGGGCCCTGCTCCCCTTCCCAGAATCCAGATGTCTTGACCCCAGGCCTCCTGCTCTCCCTCCCCGGAGCCCCGCCCCCCTCCCCTCCCCCACCGCCCTCCAGTTCACTCTTTCCCACTTTCTTCCCAAGGTCCCCGTCCCCTTTCAGAATCTAGGCGGCCTGAACCCGAGGATCGACGGCCGTCTGGCCCCTACACCCTTCCTGGGACCCAGGTGTTAGTGGCCCGGCTCCCCAGCCCCTTGCTGGGCTGCGGCTGCCCAGCCCCCTCCCCCGCCCCCTGCACAGGAAGTATCCGTGATCGGCCAGCTCCCCGCTAGGCTGGCGCCGCTGCCGCTCTAGGATTCCGCGGAGGTGCGACTCGGTGGCATTAACCCTGTGTGGGGCCGAGGGAGCCCCGGGCCCCGGGCTAGGAGCCAGAGCAGGTGCTGAAGGAACAGCAGCAGCGACCGCGTGAGGTAAGGATAGTGGCCTGGACGCTCGGTCCCAGAGCCTAAGCCGGCTGTCTGTCCTTCTGCCGGTCGCTCGATCCGTGCAGGCGTGCCCCGGGGCCCCGGAGCAGCAGCCCCCAGACTCTGGGGACGGCTAGGAGGGGGGCGACTGGCCCTACGGGCTCGTGCCCTGACTCCGGTTCACTGATCAACCTCGGCTGCCGCCCCTTCCCCCTGACTAGGGGACGGCGGGATCTCCGCGAAGCGCTTCCTCTGGCTTTCCAGCGGGGCTCGGGAGCGGCGTGGCAGTCAGCGGAGGCCCCCGGCTGACATGAGGAGAGCCCCTTCATGCCGCCCCCGCTAGTGAGCACAGCTCAGGCCCAGGCTCCCCTGACTCACCCGGGGCCCCCCCACCCCGCCTTTCTCTCATCCCCTCTCTCTCACAGCCCTCTTCTCCAGCCCTAATTCCCACCCCTCCAACAGTCCGCCCCGCCCTCTAGTCTACGATCGTTGCCAAGGAGACGGCTCCGCTGCCGGGGCGGAGCAAACGGGATGGTCTGGAGGCACCGCCTTCCTTCATCAAAAGGGAGTCAGCGATTGGTCTCATAGCTCTTTATGCTCCGCCCATTTCTTCTCTCCCCGCCCCTTTTCTTCCTATTCGTGTGGGCGTTAACTGTCGCTCCCAGGCACTAGAAGCCTCCAGCGGAGCTTGATTGGCCCGAAGGCACTCACGGGGCAGGGTCTTCCAGCTCTGGCAAAGGGCTTTGGTGGGGGAAGCCCAGACCTCCTGCGGTCCTTCGGGTTCCCCACCCTTTCCGCCTCGGTTTTTCTCCCTGACAAATGAAGGGAAAAGCTACTTCCCCCCCCCCCCAACTACTCCTTCCCTCTGCTCTCCCTAAGTCTCGTCCCCCACCTCCTCATTCCCCACTCCCACTCCCACCTCAAGACCCTTCTTAGGATGCCCACGGATTCCAGACGCTAAGGGGTTAACGCTTCCCCCCTTCTATAGCCAGGAAATCCTAGAGAGGACCTGGGGGGAGGGGAGGGGGGCGCGGGGTACCGAGCTCTTCCTTCCGCTTCCTGTCTGGTACCTCGATCCTCCCGCTTCCCCTCTCCCTCCTCCCGCCCCCCTCCCCCCAACTTGATCTGAATTTCTGGACTCCAAGGTACTCAGTTTCCTTTTTTTCCCCCTTCCTCTTTCCCCTCTCTGACATTCGTTCCCACGGGGGTAAAGGATCCTAGGGGAAAATGGGATGCCGAGAGGTGAGTGTATGGGGGGAAAGAGGGACAAGACACCTGGGTTTGTTGTTTGGTCGTTCAGTCGCCTATGACTCTCTGACCCCATGGACCATGTCCCAGGGGTTTTCTTGGCAAAGAAACTTGGAATGGTTTGCTATTTCCTTCTCCAGCGTGACCCCGTTTTACAGATGGGGAACTGAGGCAAATAGGGGTTAAGTGACTTGCCCGCAGAGTGTCCAAGCCCGGGTTTGAATTTAGATCTTCCTGATTGCAGGTCCACCTGGCTGCTTCACACCTAAGTTTAGGGAAAGATGGAGGGGGGTGGTGGAGAAAGAGGAAAATGCAGCCTTTTCTTTTCCCATAGCCAAGAACTTCCCAGATCTCATTATCTAGATGAATTGAATTGGGAAATAGGAGTGGGGTGGGGGAGGGAAGTGTCTACATCTAGAAAAGGTTTTGGTTAAGGAGACAAACAAATAGTAGTAAAAATTACAGAATTTGTTTCTTATTATTCCCTTAAGGTTAGCAGTACTTGCACAAGGAGTGCAGGACTAAAGTCCTGACTGATGAACAGAGGAATCATAAGACTTTATACATTTGAGAACCATCCCAATTCAGGATGACCATGTCAGAAAGCTTTATGACTTCCATTTGTTATCATCTGTACAGAGTTCCTGGGTTGTAAATGCAAATTGACAACAACCAGAGCAGGGTCTCTTTACATTTTACGGTCTCAGGATGTGTTTTAAGTTGCAGACCCAGGAAAGGCATTTTTAGGTCAATCAAAGCAGTTTGTTTGATTAAATCACACTCTGGCTAAAATATGATATTAAATGATTATCATTTCCCTGCTTTTGGTGAAGAACAAACCTGATATTTAGTTCTAAGACCAAAGAAGGTATGAAAAAAAATCTCTCGTTAGTTTTTCCAATATCCTTATCTGGGTGAGTTGAGATTTTTTCCAATCACTTCCTGAAAGAGGGAGCACTAAAGATAATAGTTAGAAAAGCTAGATATCCCCAAACATGTAAGTCAATTGCAATACAAGCAAGAGGATCAGGCTGTGAGGGGGATCAAGGTAGTACAATGAGAATACAGAACAGTAAGCTAAAGCTGTAGCAGTTCCTGTGCAGACCTGGTCCTGACTCTTGGGAAAGTCATCTGCATCTGATGTCATCTTTTTCAGGTCCCTTGGCTCCGATGTTCACTCAGGAGCAGGGCTTTTCACAAGCTGGAGTAGTCAGGCAGGCCTGACAGGGGCTCCCAGAAACATATGATTTGACACCAAAGGCACATAGAAACCGTTCAGTTTCCCAGCCATGCAAGGCTAGGCTCACACAGTATCACAAATAATTCAGTTTTCTAGCCACACAAGGATAGGCTCAAACAATACAGTCCAGTTTTCCTCACAGTTACAAAACTGCATAACTACATTAAGTCAGGTACAGATTAAACTTCTTAGGTGGCTCACAATATACTAGTTTTGGAATGGGAGATCACATGTCATCAAGATAACCAAGAAAACTTACACATGAATCATGCAAATTAACAAAATCATTATTACCAGGGTTAATTAACATCAGTTCCTCATATCCCAGTGACCGATATCCATTTAAACAGCACTTTTTGAATCCCAGATGCCTCATGTAGTTATACAGTTCAAAAAAGGAGTTCTGTTTTTCTGGTTCAGATCTAGAGGTTCTCAGATAATTCTGACTTAATAGAAATTAGTACAGTCACTTAAAAATTGGTTCCACATTTTTGAAACTTCAGAGAATTTTCAGTTTATTTATTATTTGTTATTTCCATCCTAACCTAACCTAAATCCTGTTCTTGGTATAGGAATCCTTTAAATGTGAAGATCTATCTAACATGAGTTCATCTGCCTTTTAAAATGATCAGACACAGATTGGGGGAGGAAGTATACAGTGGGATCACTGTTTTGGGGTGGTGGGTAGGGGAAAGATGGGGAGAAAATTTATAACTCAAAATCTTGTGGAAATGAATCATGTAAACTAAAAATACTAAATAAAAAATGTGTATTGATTTAAAAAAAAAAAGAAAGGGGCTGCACAGGACTAGGGGCCAGTTTGTATTTTGATCCATGCAATGAAGTTCTGTGGCCCAAACTCTTGGTAAAGAGCCTCTCTAAAAAAGAAATAAATAAAATTATCAGATACTTTAATAAAGAAGAAATAATTCCACTTTTTCTGCTCTCTTATACAATTTTTGTGCAAAAATCCAACCTTGAGATCTTATTACCAAAATATGCCTAAAATTTGAATTTCCATAATAGAAAACTTTTTGGAAGCCAGTCTTATACACCTATATATAGTGCTTAGAAGAATCAATTTGATCCTGTTGCTTTCCTCAAAGTTTGCTGTTCCCTTTACTTTGTTTAATCATTTCCTCCTTTAGAGGATGTGATCTCTATATTTATTTATTTATTTGGCCATGAATATAACTTCTTGATAAATTTGCTATAAAAGAAAAAGAGGGGCAATGTCATAAATCTTACCAGAAGAAAAACTTCCTTAGCCCTGTTTGATTCCAGGCATGAGTCATCTCTGATAGGCAATCAGGTAGTCACTAGGTGCTGAAAGCAGGGCTTAGGCATAACTCTGTGTGTGTGTGTGTGTGTGTGTGTGTGTGTGTGTGTGTTTCGTTTTCAGAAAGAAAATGAACAGTTGGGAAACAGAGTCAGAGAAATCCCACCTGCGCAGTGTCCAAGGTTGTCTTCCAACTTTTCCCAGGCAGAGATATCCACCTTTAGCAGTTTTCAGCCTGCTGGCCATGCCATTCTATCATAGGCTTTTATGACAACTATCCCTGTAATCAAAGCTTAAAATAATAGTAACTTTTGCAGTCCTCAAAATTCATAAATCACAAATTAATATAGACTGGTATTCTTCAGATAAGGCCATCTAAAATTTGATTGAACTATTAATTACAAAATCAAGTAACAAATCTTTCTGCCTTCCTAAATACTTCCTCATGCTCATCTCAACATACTTAAACCCTTTAAAATTGCTACAAAGGTATCCAGACCACTATCTAGTGACAGGAGGGGCTTGGATAAACCCTCATTTGTCCCCAAACCTTATCTGCCTTCCATATTTCTAATCAAACCTTCATCTATCTTTCCAAGTTTCCCAAACCCATTATCCAGATTATTCATCCTTCCTTTACATTTTTAACCACAAAACAAGATAGCTCATGAGTTATTCTTTTACTAACATAACTGTGTACTGGAATTCTAACTTAACAAAGCAGAGAAGTTACTGGCTACACCCCACATACTGGAGGATTTATGTCCTTACAAGTTTGTTTATTCTTCCCTAATTATACTCAGTCTGGAAGAGTGAGATACTTTAGGAATCTAGAATTTTCACTTATGTGTTCAAATACAAATGTTAACTGTTGCTTAGGCAATGCAGTAACCACAAATTCAGATTAAAACAGCAAGATCTCTTCTGCTTTACAACTTACTGCTTTAGTTTACCCATAATTCAATTGAAAATTTTGTAGACCTTCAGAAATTATCACACGAGACCTTCCAAAACATCTTTTCCAAAAGTATTTTCCTTCTTTAAAACCAGTTTGAATTTATCCTAGTGTTAAGAGGAATAATCACTAAACCTTTATGAAAGAGAAATTAATTGGAAAGTTTTAAATGATACCTTTTTTTCCTCAAAGCAACAACAGACTCTTAAAATTGGAATTCATTAAACTAAGTGTCCTTGAGTAACATAAATTCCCAAAGTATTATTACAGATTAAATTCCTAGATACTTGCAGAATTCCTAGATATCACAAAGTTTAGTCTTAAGCAGTTTGCATAACTTTCTTACTAGTTTTAATTCTAGATGAAAAACAGTATTATTCTTCCCAGTAAGTTAAGACAAAAGGGCTCATATCTGGCAAATACTAAACCTAACTACCACTAAGTCTGGCACTGCTTGTGTAATTGTCCTGAGGGATCTATATAGAGCATCTTATGGCAGATTTTGATCCCTGCCCCCTGACCCCTGAGCTAGCTTCCAAAGGGGATTAAATTAATACAGAGGGCTTTAACGCAAACTGATCCTGACCCCCGAGCTAGCTTTAAGGGAATTTCAGACTTCAACCAAACTAGTGGGAAGTTCGTTGGAAGCTGGGATACAAGAATTTACCAGCCTCATCAAGGTCAAGATTCCAGGAAGAACAAATCCTGAGACACCTGAATCATTAACTTTGATGAAGTGAGATGCTGTTCAGCTTTTCAGCAGTTCCAGTCTGAGTCACAGCACCATTGCTGTCGACATCTAGAAAAGGTTTTGGTTAAGGAGACAAACAAATAGTGGTAAAAATTACAGAATTTGTTTCTTATTATTCCCTTAAGGTTAGCAGTACTTGCACAAGGAGTGCAGGACTAAAGTCCTGACTGATGAACAGAGGAATCATAAGACTTTTTATACATTTGAGAACCATCCCAATTCAGGATGACCATGTCACAAAACTTTATGACTTCCATTTGTTATCATCTATACAGAGTTCCTGGGTTGTAAATGCAAATTGACAACGACCAGAGCAGGGTCTCTTTACATTTTATAGTCTCAGGATGTCTGTTTTGCTCTCCTGTGGAGTAAGTCCCAAGATATGGGGAATCTCACCTCTGGTCTTTGAAGCTGCAGACCCAAGAAAGGCATTTTTAGGTCAATCAGAGCAGTTTGTTTAATTAAATCAGACTCTGACTAAAATATGATATTAAATGATTATCAGGAGGTAGATGGGGTCCTGTCAAAATCACAGCCAGAAAGAACTGGGCACACGTCAAGCTAACAAGGGTTATTAGGCACCGAGAGGACAGAAACTAATAAACAGGCCTTGCCCTGGAGGAACTTAGGTTCTAGAGGAGTAATGGGGTAGATACAGCGAGCCCAGAGATCAGGGTGTGCTTGATAATTCAAGGAGGAGCAAGAGAATACTAACAGTGAGGGTAAGAAAGTCTATGGGGGGGATTCTAAGAGGTGCAAGGGAGAAAGGGGTGTATTCAGGGACAGTGTGGACAAAGGCAAGGAGGCAGGAGATGAAGAAAGCTGAAAGTAGGTCAGTCCATGAAGGAGTGTAATGACTACTAAATCTAGACAGGTTCATTGGAGCCAGATTGTGAAGGGCTTTAAATTGCAAGCTAGTGAAATTATATATTATATGCTAGAGGCAGTTGGGAGCCACTGAAGGTTCCTAAACAGAGGAAATCACAGCATGGTGAATGAAAGAAAACTTCAATTTGGAGTCAGAGGATAGGGGTTCGAATCACCAGTTGGCCACTTACTACTCATGAGACATTGGGCAAATTATTTCTCCCTACTGGGCCTAAATTTCATCATCTGTAAAATAAGGAGGTAGGGTGGAGAACTAGATGACCCCTTAAGTCTTTTCCAGCTCTAAAACTATGATCCCATGACATAGATTTTTGCTTTAGAAAGATTACATGGAGGGAAAAGATTGGAAAAGAGAGGGATTAGAAGCAGGAAGTCCATTGAAGAGGCAGTTGTAATTAATGTACGTAAGAAGGGATGAGGGTGAAGGACCTGATGATAACTTTCATGTTTCAGTAGCGCTTAGAGGTTTACAAAGTGTTTTGCCACAACAACCCTGCAAAGTAGATTGTGCCGGGTTATTCATGTTTTCTAGACAAGGAAACAAGATGTTCATGACCACTGGTAAAGCTAAGCTGTCAGAATCAGGATTCAAGCCTGGGTCTCCTGACTCCAAATCTAGTTTTCTTTATACTCCTATGCCACTGATCTCAGGGAAATTGAGAGGTGAAACGTAGGTCTCTAGGACCGAAGGAAGACTCTTTAGCACTTGCCCACCATGCCCCTTTAAGAAAGGATTGTTTGTGGATTCTATTCTTCTTTATGAGTTTGGTAGGAAACTTACACAGTAGGTTTGCTGTTGCATACTAGAGACCCTTGAATCATTCTTTTTGCTGGGTGCCTAGAAGAAGCTAGAAAGGAAAGGGAAAAGCAAGAAGATTGTTTCTGAAGTGGCCAGCATCTGAATTCTCCCTTTTGTAAGACTTTTAATAAGGACTGAGTGTAAAAATGAGAACTCCAAGTGGGAAAGTGGAGGGATAGGGAAATTTTCAAAGAAAATCCCAGGTCAGGGCAGCTAGGTGGAACTGTGGATAGAGTATCTACCTTGGAGTCAGGAAGACCTGAGTTCAAATATGACCTCAGACACTTGACACTTACTAGCTGTGTGACCCTGAATAAGTCACTTAACCCCAGTTGCCGTACCAAAAGAAAGAAAACCCCAGGTTAGGGGACAAAGAGTGTTACAAAAGTCATAGCTCCATTTTAAGCTATTAAAATTTACAACAATGTTTCATCAAAGTGTTTCCAGCTTTCCAGTATGTTTAACCCTCAAACAGGATCAAATTGGCAGGGATACAGAGATTAATGATGATTTAATTGAAACTTTTAATAGCTTTAAACTGCACTAAGGGGGGGCATGATAGAAGGGAGGGCAAATGGGAGGATGGGGTTATCAGAAGCAAGCACTTTTGAGGAGGGACCAGGTCAAAGCAGAGAATAGAATAAATGGGGGACAGGTTAGGATGGAGGGAAATATAGTTAGCCTTTCCCAACATGACTGTTATGGAAGTATTTTGCATGACTACACATGTATAACCTATATCAAATTGCCTGCCTTCTCAATAAGGGGGGTGGGGTGGGAAGGGAGGAAGGAAGAGAATGTGGAACTCAAGAGTTTTAAAAACTAATGTTAAAAATTGTTTTTACATGCGCCTGGGAGATAAGATATACAGGCAATGGGGTAGAGAAATCTAGTTTTCCCTATAGAAAAATAGAAGGGAAGGGGATAAGAGAAGGGAAGGAGGCGTGACAGAAGGGAGGGCAAATTGGGAAGAGTAATCAGGATGCAAACTGTCTTGGAGTGGGAAGAGGGGAAAGATGGGAAAATTTGGGACTCCACATCTTGTGGAAATGAATGTTGAAAACTTAATTAATAAAAAATATCTTTAAAAAAAAAGAAATCCTAGTAGTGGTCAGATTACCCAAAAGGCTTTTCCCAGAATATTAACATCATACAAAAGAGAACCCACACTGGGAAATGATCATATTCCTGCCAGATCTGTAACAAGACTTTTAGCCATAGCCATGATCATATGCCCTACATGAGTCCTGAACAGCAGTGGCTTCCAAGTTTTCCCACATGAGGGAGCAGCCTCCCTAATCGATAGCAAGACTGGGGAACCTTTGGCCTTGAGGCCACATATAGCCTTCTATGTCCTCAAGTGTGGCCTTTTGACTGAATCCAAACTTCACAGAACAAATTCTTTTGGGGACCACACTAGAGGGCCACATGTGGCCTGGAGGCTACAGGTTCCCCATCCTTATTGAGCATTTGAAGTTTCTAATCATTCTTTTTTTTTTTTTGAGTTGTGAATGCAGGGAAACTGGGGTTAAGTGACTTGCCCAAGGTCACATGGCTAGTAAGTGTTAAGTGTCTGAAGTCGGATCCAAACTCAGGTCCTCCTGACTCCAGAGCAGGTGCTCTGTTCACTGTGCCACTTAGCCACCCCCTCTAATCACTCTTGTCAATGCCAGTGCCACTGTAGTACGAGGCAGAAGAGTCTACAAATGTCTCATTCGTGGGAAAGACTTTGAGGGAAAGCTCAGTCCTCCTCCACTACAGGTGTGTTCATAGTGGCAAGAAGTCTTAGCAAAGCACTGAGTCTGGGAAATTAATTGGCCTGCATTGAAGAACCTCAGCTTCAAGCCCAGTCACTAGTCTACACTGAGGGTGTAGCAGTGGGATGTGTGAGTGGGTTTTTGGTCACCTTGACCCTTGTTCTCTAAACATATCTGTACTAGGTAGAAATCTCCCATGTCCTGAGTATAATGAGCCCTGTTTGCTTTTTGCACTAGAGGACATCCCTGGAGGAGAAAAGATGACAGAAGGGAAAATTGTCAAGTGTAGATGGGGTCTAACCTTTGGAGCATTATGTATCATTTGAAGCTCTGGGGGAGTGGAGAGCTTTGTGGAAAAATAAAGGAAGTGAGGGTCTCTGGGTACATCGACTTCCTTGGTATGACGGGAATTGGCTTTGGGACCCCCAGCTTCCTACCTTCTTTGTGCAACTCAGATGTCAGAAGATGGGCTGTGTACAGCTTTTTAAAGGGGCTCTGACTGCCAGGTGCCAGTTGGCTGAATGCCTAAATTTGTGCTGGTGAGATATCTGTTGGGTTTGGTGGGTAACACCCTCATCATTCCACAGTTAGTGCAATGGTCCCCATGGAAAAGCCCTCAAATTCACATGCTTCAAAGCTAATGTCATGCAACATTTCTATCGATGTAAAGGAGATGCTGCCTGTTCCTTGGGTAGAAGTATCTAATGCTGGAGAGTTGATTTAATCCTAATCATTAAAGGATGAGAGTTAAAGGGGGAGCAGGTGGGAGAGAGCTAAAGTATTTTGTACTAACAGGTACTCACTGACTAACTATGGACTCCACATTGGGAAGTAGCATCATAGGATAAAGAGTGTGACATGACTGGGTTTTTGGGTACAAATGTTTGTGTTCAAGGAGGGAAATGATTCATGTACCAGGTAAGCAGCCAGTCTGAATGTGTGCCCTGTGTTCTCTCTACCATGAGTCTGGACTGGTTTAAGTTTGGGCTGCATTCTAAGTTGGTTCTCAGAGTCTAGCACTGAGGGCCTCAAGCACTTGGGGCAGCATCGAGTGTGGTAGAGAGCTCGTTCCTAGAGCCCGGTGGAAGGACAAGCTACTTCTCTCCTTATCCTGGTCCTTCTACTGCCTCAACTCCCAATTTTCTGTTCTAAAGTTCAGGTGAACTTTTAAAAATTTTCAGGTGTTATCCTGAACCTCAGTCTCCTCCATTTTTCTTTCCAAATCATTGGGTATTCATTTGGTAATGATACTAGAAAAGTTAGGAGAATTTTTTCTTGTTTCCATCTCTACCTTAAAATGTAGAGAACATGTTCTAACTTCTAAACACTTTCTAACGTTCTCCCACTCCTGCTGCAATAAGGAGGAAAAATATATAAAACAAAACTATGATTGAAAGGGATGGGTGGGGGAGGGAAGAGACTCAGATCCCCAGCTATACTATCAGGACACAGAGGCAGTTCTTAGGAGAACTCCTTTACTGTATTACACTGTACAGAGGAGGGAGGTCCTGGCCCTAACACAGCCAGGAGCTACATATATACACCTTACTGCTGTAGAAGAGAAGTTCCCTGCTAGGAATCAATTGAGGAAAGCCCAAGGATAGGATCAGGCTCAAAACTGAGAATTCAGGGATACTAGGTAGCCATCCCAAGCTGGAACCTTTGGCAGAGGGGCAGTAGACAGAAATGTGGCTTTGAAGGATGGTAAACTCCAGAAGAGGCAGCTAAATGACTCAGTAGATAGAGCACTGAACCTGTAGTCAGGAAGACTTAAAATTTAATTGTGTGACCCCAGGCAAGTCATGTAACCTCTGTTTGCCTTAATCCACCAAAGAAGAAAATAGCAAACCACTCCAGTATCTTTGCCAAGAAAACCCTATGAACAATATTGGTGTCCTGTAGTCCATGAGTTCACAGAGGCAGACACCACCTGAACAACAGACTCTGAAAGGGAAGGGAGAAGATGACCATCCTCACTCACTTCAGCCCTCAGGCAGTGGTACAGCAACTCTCAAACCATCAGGGAAGACAATAGGAATAGATTTTCTGTCCATCCCCAGGCCCTCCCTTTCAGACTCTTTGTCCAATCCTGGGCCATCCTTAGTCATCCACATTCCTGGAAGATCTCTGGATAGTGCTGGAACCCCACTGGAGGATCTAAATCTCCCTGGACAGAGACAAGCTGCATAGGTAGTACCTCAGCCAACCTGCCCCTCCTGCCCCCAGCCCCAGGCCGATGGATCCACTGATGTTTGGCTACAGCTGACTTCTGGCTGAATCGCCTCCCACACTCAGGGCAAGAATAGGGCCGCTCACCACTGTGGGTTCGTCTGTGAGCAACCATTTCTGAACTCTGCCGGAAGCAGCGTCCACAGTCGGGACAGGGGAATGGCTTTTCACCTGTGTGGGTACGCCGGTGGCGCCGGAGGTCTGAGGCATGGGCAAAGGCACGGCCGCAGTCAGCACAGGGAAAGGGTGTCTCGCCACTGTGGACACGACGATGCTGTGACAGGGCTGAACTCTGGCTGAAGCGTCGGCCACAGTCAGCACATTGGTAGGGCTTCTCCCCAGTGTGGACACGGAGGTGAGTGGTAAGGGCTGAGCGCTGAGTGAAGGCCCGACCACAGTCAGGGCAACGATGAGGTCGTTCTCCCCGATGGATGGCGCGGTGCTTGCTAAGTGAAGAAGCCTGGCTGAAGCCTTTGCCACAGTCAGGACAACAAAAGGGTTTCTCACCCGTATGGGTGTAAATGTGCTCCACCAGAGTGGAGCGCCAGGCAAAATGCTTCCCACATATGTTGCAGCCGTGGCGTTCGTCAGTTCTTGGAGCTGAAAGGCTGACATGCAGGCTAGGGCTTGTGGGAGGGCGGCCCTGACGGGGAGCAGAGGGAAGCTTTACGGGCTGATCCTTGTATTCCCCAGTCCCGGTTGTGAGCTGTCCAGCATCTTCCAGTGTCGTGATGACAGGTCCTTCCTCAGCTCCAGACATCTTCCTATTCTCTTTGTTCTCGTTCTTAGCTCCTGCTGGAAAAAGAATAATTCAGACTCCAACATATTTTGCTTATTTTTATCTTTTAAAAATTTATTTAGTATTTTATTTTCCTCCCAGTTACAGGTAAAAACAATGCTTAACATTTGTTTTTAAAAGTTTAATCTCCAAATTCTCTCCCTCCCTTCTTCCCCACCCCATCCCCATTGAGAAGGCAAGCAATTCCATATAGGTCACCCATGTGTAGTCATATAAAATATTTCCATAATAATCATGTTGTGAAAGAAAACATAGACCAAAAAAAAACCTTTAAGAAAAATACAGTAAAAAAAGCATATTTCAATATTGCTGTTTCTATGCAGTACCTTCCACTTTGCATCAGTTCATGCAAGTCCTTCCAGGTTTTTCTGAGAGCATCCTGCTCATCATTTCTTATAACCCAATGGTATTCCATCATAATCACATACCGTTCCCCAGTTTCTATTCTTTGCCCCCAGAAAAGATTTTGCTTATTCCTAAAAATTCATACTAAGTGCTGTTTTTGGCTCCTTATATCACCTTTATCTCCCCCTCGATCTTAACCCATCCTCCCATCATCCCTTGTAACAAAGAACTGTTTTATTTTTGAATCCTCCTGCTCAATGTGTGACGGAAGCTCTTTGGGGAAACAGCCCCCTCCACCAGCCAGGGCACAGAACTAACTAGTTTCCAAGTCAGAGCTGATGATTTTCCCACTGTCACCCAAATAAGCGTGACCGAACTTGAGTCCCTCGGTACTCAAGAGCAGTACTCTGCACCCATGCCACACCTCTACAGGTTACTGCCTTCTCCCACTCACCCTCGGCGGAGCTGGCATCCGAGTCCCAGGTATCCTGTTCCATCCAGGAGATGAGCGCCGGTTTGGGACCTGGACATCCTGGGCGGAGGGGGGGGGGGG
>CM053599.1:193717923-193749920 GCA_028646575.1 Pseudocheirus occidentalis
CTCACCCAGCGCGCCCAGGTGGCCGTAGGTCTCCCGCATGACGTCCCTGTACAGGGCCCTCTGCGCGGGGCGCAGCCGTCCCCACTCCTCCGGGGAGAAGTACACGGCCACATCGGCGAAGCTCACGGGGCCCCTCGCCCCCGGCCCGGGCCCGGCCCCGGCCTCGCTCATTCTCCGCGGCGCAGACCCGCTGAGGGTGCCCCCTTTTGGCTTCGGCTCCCTCGGACAGCCCGGCTCTGCCCACGCAGGACGGGGAGGAACCGAGAGGACCGGAAGTGTTTGCCAAACCACCGCTGTGACCGAAGCTGGGAGAAGCCGGTGGCGTTTTACCCGGTGCCCGCTGGGCAGGAGGTGGCTGTGAGGTATAGGGGGAGGGGGGGAGAAATGCGACCACAGAGTGCCCTCAGAAAAGATGGCGGCGCTTCGGCTTCATTGGTCTTCCGCCCCAGGCACTGCTTTCAGCTAACTGCCCTTAACCAAGATGGCGCTACTCCGCCGCGGTCTCTGCTCCGCTCCGGACTCTACTCGTGAAAAGTTCATGGTCATTGAACAGCTGTCGCCCAGCGATGCCCTCACAACCCCCACCCCCACCACCTGGGGTGGGGCATGCGGATCACACCTTGTCGAGACTTTCTTCGAAAAACCTTGTCCTATTGCAGAAAAACAACAGTAAGAGAAGAAAGAACGTGTGTGACTTTTCCTGGGTCTCGTCCGCGGGTGTCTGCTGTTAGCCATGAGCCTTGGCTAGACGCAGCAGAGCCGCTGCTTCACTCGTCACGTTTTACAAATGCAAGACACTCAGGGTCGGAGAGGTCATGACATGTCAGAGCCACACCACAAATACAAGACTCCTACACTTTCCCTTATTCCAAGACACCCGAGGGGGTTTTAGTGTCCGGCTGCTCTTACTGCAGGTCCAGATCCACTGCAAGGAGGCAGGAGCAAAAAGGACTCTCAGGTATAGGGTCCTTAAAAACGTTATGCGAAACCTAGGCTATGATACCAGGACTGTGACGAGACAAATTTACTGGCTGAGGTGAGGGATGATTTTGAAGGCAATACCAATTCCTTTTTCTCCCAGGCTTCTTCCATGAGGCCATTCCCTGGCCCACGTGAGCTGCAGGCTTCTTGGGTCAGAGACAGACTAGTTTGTGTGGAATATAGGGAGGGAGGAAGTGAGGAAGTAACCTGAGACTGGACAACTAGGTTACAGATATTGAGGAGTCTTGGATACCAGGGCTGAGAGTGAACTTGATTTAAGAAGGGTAATGGTCTGATGTTAGGAAGATTGATTTATTGCCTGTATGCAAAATGAGTTGGAGTAAGCATAGTGAGTATTGAGTAAAAAAAAAAACAACAATTAACACTAGTGCAGGACCGTGAAAACTGGAGAGAAAGAAGAGGTGAGAAACTGCAGAGTGAAAACCCATAAAGTCTGACAACGAAGGCTGTAGCTGTGAGAGTGGGACAGATGTAAGATTATCTGGAGACAGTCAGGTCTGCCTGAGGACAGGTTCTAGGGTGTGAGAAGGGAGAATTTAGAATGATTCCATGGTTGTGAACTGTGTAACTGAAAGCAATAGAAAGACAGAAATGAGGAAGATGGGGGGTGGCTGGGCGGGGGTGCAGTGAATAGAGCACCAGCCCTGGAGTCAGGAGGACCTGAATTCAAATCCAGGCTCAGACACTTGACACTTACTAGCCAGTGTGACCTTGGGCACTTAACCCCAACTGCCCTCCAAAAAAATAAAAAAATAAAAGAAATTAGGAAGACAGGAGGAGGCCTTCAAGAAGGATGGTTATTCTTTTAAAATACATATTGATTTTGATATACATATGAAATTCCCAATAGGCAATTAGTGATGTAAGACCATAGAGTTCAAGAGACAGATGAGGAAATATAGATCTGACATTATGTGTGTGTGTGTATGTGCATTAGTCATCTGCATAGTAAGAGAACCAACAGAGAGGTGTCATGAAAACTCAGGGAAACAGAGTATCCAGGAAGGAGTGGTCAGTAATATCAAATGCTGTAGAGACGTCAAGAAGGATGCGAATTGAGAGAGTGTCATTGAATCTGGCATTTAAGAGATCATGGAGGGGGGAGCAGCTAGGTGTTACAGTGAATAGAGCACTGTCCCTGGAGTCAGGAGGACCTGAGTTCAAATCCAGCTTCAGACACTTGACACATTTATTAGCTGTGTGACCTTGGACAAGTCACTTAACCCCAATTGACCTACCCTCCCCCCTCCAAAAAAAGGCAAAAAAAAAAGAGATAATGGGTAATCTCGCAGTTGAGTAATGAGGTAAGAATAGAAGGAAATTAAAGAAAGTGAGGGCTACATGTCTATAAAAGGTAGCTTTATTTGGGAATAAGGCTGAGAAAGGGGAGGCCTCAAGGTCCAGTGGAAAGGGTGCTGAATTTGTAGTCAGAGTACCTGGATTTGAATCTTGCTCTTGCTAACCTGTTACTTTATCTTTGGATCCTAAGTTCTTTATCTGTAAATTGAGGTGGTTGGACTAGATGGCCTCCAAGGTGCAATCCAAGTATAAATCCATGATCCTCTGACAGTAATTAGGGATGATAGGATCAAGGGAAGGCTTTTTAATGATGGAGGAGACTTGAACATATTCAAAGGCTGTATGGAAGGAATCAGTAGAGAAGGGGGAGGGAGATGACTGGTGACAGCCTGCTATAGGAGACTGGAAGGGATGAGATCAAGGGCACGGGAAGAGAGTTTAGCTTTGAAAAGAAGAGTCCCCCTACATAATGATCCTGGAGCAAAGAAAGAGATGAGTGATGTTTAGAGATTTCGGTAGGGAAGTCTTAGAGAGAAAAGAATGTAGCGTGGGAAGAGATGGGAAAGAGAAAGAGTAAGAATTGCCTTCATTACTACGCCGCTGGAGTCTGTAGACCTGGGTTCTTAGTCCAGCTCTCCCATTTGATAGCTGTGTGATCCGTTTACCTGTGTGCCAGTCAGAACATTCAACATTCACTAAGTTGACTTATTACGTGTAAATTACAGAGTTAGGTACTAAGGATGCAAAGAGGAACATGAAACAGTCCCTACCCTCAAGAAGCTTACAGTTTTGGGGAATGGGTTAGACGAGATGGTCATTGAAGTTTCTGAGCCCTCGTTTTCCAAGGCCAATGACCTACTTTTATAACCTCACCAATACTTGTCATCTCTGAATTTTGCACTTTGACCAGATTGGGTTTCCTCACTGTCCCACTGCAACATACTTTTTATCCCCACTGTCTCAAAAGTCACCATCATCCTCCTAATCATTAAATCCAATGTTCTTTTCTTAGTCCTTATTCTTTAACTCTATGTGACATGTAATACTCTGAACCATCTCCTTTCTCCCTGAAACATTCTTTTCCTTCGGTTTCTATGATTGAATTGTATCAGTCATAGAAACCAATCCTCTTTTTCACTGACTTCTTTCTCTGCCAGCCCCCAAACTATAAATGTTCCCTTTATCCTTGGTTCTTTTCTTTCTGTAGATGGTGATACCTGTTCCAAGTTCAACTGTGACCTTTGTGAGCCTGACTCCCAAATCTATTCTAGTTCTGCATTTGCAATTAATCAGGAAACCCCAACCAAGATGACCCCACAGACCCAGCATGTCCAAAACTCTTTCCACTACCAAACTGCTCTTACTAATTTCCCTGTTTCTGTTACAGGCATCACCATTCTTCTAGTCGCTAAGACTTAACATCTCTGGTCATCCTTTACTCTTTTCCTTACCTTATGCCAGCTCCATCTATCTCAGTAGTTCTCAACAGTCCTAATGACCCTAATACTCATATGTGGGCATTTCAGCATGTGGGCAGACCCGCCTGGAGATAGATAAAGGAGCAGTGTCTTGGTTCCTAAGACCATTGGAAATATGTATTTTCTGATGGTCTTAGGCAACCCCGTTCGACCCCCAAGGGAGTTGTGACCCACAGGTTGAGAACCGCTGACCTATCCAATCAGTTGATGCATCCAGTCACTTTTTTCCATTTCATTATATTTTGAATCTGTAGCCTTCTCTCCATTCTAATTGCAACTCCCTTAGTTAAGGCCCTAATCACCCCTCACCTGGACCACTGGCTTCTCTACCATCAGTCTTTACTCCTCCATCAAACACCCCATCCCCACACTATTGCTACGATAGCACTAGTCTGATGCAGCAATTCCTTTGCTCAAAAACTTTCATTGATTTCTCATTATCTAAAGGATAAAATCCAAATTCGCTAGCACGGTATCTAGTACTTCCTAAAATCTGACCCTAATCTACTTTTTCAACATTGTCCCCCACTACTTCATATGTAAATCTATGTTCTAGTAGTCAGATCTGGACTATTGTCCATGTCTCACATATACTTGGCGCAAACTGGTCTCCACACATCTGCATGTTTCATTTACTCCCTTTGCATCTTTCTCTTCTGAAATACTACCCTTCCTTCAAGGCCAAGAGCAAATAGGATTTCTGTTTGACCCCCTCCTGATCTGAAGGGGATTCTCTAGATAACCATACCTCTTAATATAATTTTTATCAAAAAATGTCTTTTTTGATAAATGCTGGAAAGGATGTGGAAAAATGGAAACGCTAATGCATTGTTGGTAGAGTTGTGAACTGGTTCAACCATTCTGGAGAGCAATTTGGAACTATGCCCAAAGGGCTATTGTTGTACACAAATCCCAGGTTACTACACACCACCTGACTTGTGGCCCACCATTAAGCCCCTTTTGTATTTCTGTCTTTGTCCCTGTTTTATATTTTAGCTTGAAACTGCTTAAGGCATGTTGCTCAAGGCGTTCCCAGACTCTCTCTCCCCTGATCAGTATTCCAGAGTTTCTCCTTGAATCATTATAGTATACCAGGCTCATTACAGTGCAAGGATCTTATCTAAGTACCACCCTGTCCTGCCCCACTGACCAAGCAGGGCCTTCACCTCCCTCGCCCTGAACATGACCTCAACCAGTCCTGGGGAATTCCAGCCCCCTCTGACTACCACCTGGGGAATTCCAGTTCCCCTCAAACCATGCCCCTCCACCCTGTATCCTCCACCCAGTTCTATGAAAGACCCCTTTTACCCTTGTATCATACTCCCCTGAGTCATGAGCCATATTCCCTGAGTCATATAGATCTGACCAATGGCTGATCTTTGCTTCTATACGTCCCAGCTTTTGCTAGGTCCTCTCCCTATTATAATTTTGTGGTTTTAGCCTATATAACCATGATCTGAAAGTCCAGAAAGCCCTGACAATTTGAGTGAGAACTCTGGGAGTTGTGCGCTTGCTTAATAAACCCACACCTAAATTTTATCATGAACCCAGGTCTTGGCTCACTCTTGTTTCTCTGCAAAACACTATAAATAAGTGCATACTCTTTGATCCACCAATACCACTTCTAGGGTTGTATCCCAAAGAGATCATAGAAGTGGGAAGAAGCCCTGTATGTACAAAAATATTTATAGCAGCTCTTTTTGTGGTGGCAAAGAATTGGAAATCAAGAGATGCCATCAGTTGGGGAAATGGCTAAACAAGTTGTGGTATATGAATGTAATGGAATACATACTACTGTGTTATAAGAAATGAGGAGCTGAGGGACTTCATAATAACCTGGAGAGAATTATACAAACTGATATTGAGTGAGAAGAGCAGACCAAGAGAAATTTGTATACAATTACAGACATAACATGTGTGTGATGACCAATTTTGATAGACTGGGCTCTTCTCAGCAATATAAGGTTATAAGACAACTTCAAAAGCTCATGATGGAAAGAGATAACCACATCCAGAGATAGAACTACAGAATTTGAATGCAGATTGAAGCAAACTTCCTGCTCTCTTTCTTTTTCTTTTTTTGTTTCTTCTCTCACATTGTTCATTCCATTGGTTATAATCTTTCTTTACAACCTGAATAATGTTTAATATGAAGGTATTTGCAGATCCTATACTTGATTGCATGCTGCTGGGGTGGGGGGGAGAACATTTGAAACTCAAGGGAATGTGGAACTGAATCCTGTAAACTAAAAGTAAATAATTAAAAAAAGTAAAAAAAACTTTTTTAAAAAAAGGTACTACATATGTGTGTCTCATTTTTCCCTAATAAATGATGAAAGCAGGCACTGTTTTATTTATCTTATCCCCTCAATGACTACAAGGCCTTGTACAGGGGAGCTGTTAAATTATTACTGAAAGAGGAAATGAAATTTTCAGAATGAATAATGAAACCACAGAGGTGGTAACACTGTGCCAATTATGTTGCCTTTAGTAACACTTGGATAACCATGTTGCCATCTGTCAGGCTCTGTTTGTCAAAAGCTCAGATCTTCTAGGATACCCAGTCTTCCACACTGCTTAGCACATGTGGTAATTTCTTAAAACAAGATAACAGTGAAGCTTGATGCATTAGTTGACTCTTCCTTTCATAAACAAATTCTGTAGCAGGTGATGATGTTTGATAGCATTTTGCTCACTGCAGACCTTCTTTCACAATTGGAGCTGATACTCTCAAACCCTGCCACTACTTAATTAACTAAATTTAGATAATGTTCTTCAGCATGCTGTGTCTAAGGATATTGGGAGGTCTGAGAAGAGGGAAAGAGATGGGAAACAGGGGAATGGCCAGTTGGTGGAGCAGCCAAAACACACAATTATCCATTAAGTTCATTGTGTGAGGGATTAGGGGAAGGTCTTGCCACAGTTTTCCTCAGATTAAGGTTGATCCAAGATCTTGGATCAGGTCATGTCAATATCCTTGATTTCAGGATCTACTGTCTACTCCCCTAGAGTCAAATTCTGACTTCTCCATCTTTAAATCCTCTTTCTTGTTCTAGATTCTGATAACCTACTGGGGCATAGGGAGAATCCAGAACTCAGATCCTGTTCTAGCCATGATGTATATTCTTGCTCTGGTGATAGGACAACCAGTCTTCCCACAAGAAGAATCAATAATAGTTGGATACCATGCCAGAAAAAGCCAGAAGGTACCTCTAAGACTTCTTCAGGGTTAATAACTCTAATGAGATCGTTAGCCTCTAAAATGAAAATGTGGAATTGTCTGTTTTTATCTTATTATTATTTATTATAAACAACAATCTTAACAAAATAACATGTAGAATAAAAAAATTGTCTTCAAATTACTTACATTTCATTTGTGTTATATATACTAGCAAAGTAATAATAGTAATACATGGGGTACAAGCTCTGGGGAACCCCACTGAATGTTCCCACTTGATCTGGCTTTCACCTAAGGCTATAAGCTTTTCATTATCACTATGCTCAAATCTCCTTACCTCTGACTACTTCTCCCCCTTGATCCCATCAAAATCCCATTCTCTTCCTTCTGGGTCTCAGACCTCTAATCACCCCAGTCCCATCAAGCTCCTCCTTGGACCCCTCCTCCAGTCACCTCAGACTACTTGGCCATCCCCAGATCCCTCCCACAGTCTTTCTGTATATAAAATTGATCTTGCCTCTAGGTAGGTGCTCAGATTCATCCTGGCCTGCTGAAGAGTCATAAATGCTCAGACTCCTTAAGAGTCTACCTAAAGAGTCTGTGGCGAATCTTTAATAAACTTTATTTTTCTTTGGCTGAAAGAAGGCTTGGGTCGATTTCGGGCAGGACCAGGACTGCCGATATTCCCGAGGCCCAGCACCCTAAACCTCAACAACATCTTAATTGTGCCCTATTTCCCTCTTATGATCACTTTCATGTTAGTACTTAAAAATTTATGTAATCAATTCTTTTTAAGGGACATAAAGTCCTGGTAGGATGAGTTTAGGGACTAATGAAGGGAGGAATCAGAAAATAATGGCATATCTAAATAGGTATATGAAAATCTGACCTCTTTGCATATGAACACTCACATGTGTGGGCAAGGGACCAAGCCTTTAGGGACCTCGGCCCCACACACCTGAAATACACCAAGAAATCAAAAGCTAGCCTACAAGACAGCAGTCTGGACACTGGCATTTCTAGAAGTGAAATGCAAATCAATCAGGGAAATCTTTCTGATATTGCCTCAGAGTGGAGAGAAGAGTTTAAATCTAGGGTACCTAGCTAGTACCCCTAGCTGGGGACGGAAAGGGGAGCCTGGGACACCACGAATCCTTTAAAAGCCCGCAAGTCACTTGCAATGTGAAGTTTTGGAGTTCATACAGGTTTTGAGAACGGTGGAAAATAAAAACACCTGATTATGATCCTTTATAAGGAGCAATTCCTAGAACATTTTAACTCCAAGCTTGACTTAAAAAGAACGAGATACAGAGGCCATTGTAGCTTAAATGGCAGGGGGCATCAGGAACTTACATTAAGAATCTCGGGAAAAGGTCGGAGGCGCATAGCTTTGATCTAAGGGTTAGACATGAAAGCGACTCCAGAATCTATCGCCCCATGCCCCGAGGCAGACGCGGTGCAGAGAGCCCTGCCACCCGGGAAACCGAGGGTCTCCACCATATCCGGTTTCCTCCTGTGTAAAATGGGGAGAGCGACCACGGGGACCACTTCACGAACAACGTGACGCACGGCACAAACCCGAAACTCGTCTCGCCTGCTCTCTGGCCTCCCCCCGGAGAGGAACGCTGGCTTTAAATAAGGGCGGGGGTCACGGTCCTGGGCCCCCAGTTTTGAGCCAACGGGAAGAAAAGCGAACTTCTCAAAGAAGCCAGGTGGAGGGCACGGGAAGAAGCCGCCGGTCGCCCGTGGTTTCCGGCGGAAGCGGAGGATGCCTGCAGAAGATGGGGAAAGTGCTTGAGCCCGGCCGACTTCATCCGGTGGCTCCCTGCTGTGTCCTCCGGCCGCTGCGGTGAGCGGGGTCTCCGGTCCCTGTCCGAGGGAGATCCGCAGACCGAGGTGGGGGGTAGGGAGTAGGGAGCGGCCCCGAGGGGCAGGCTCCGCCACGCTCCAGGGGGGAGGGCGGGCTGGCCCCGAGACCTGCCCTCTGCTCGGCCCTTGCTCGCTGTGGTTCCAGCTGCCGTACCACCGGCCGCTTCGTGCCCGGGCTCAGCCAAACATCGCTTAACCTCATCAGCCTGGCGTCGTCCTCCCGGTTCTCTCAATATCCATGAAGTCTGTGACTATCTTTTAAGTGCTTACGAACCCATTTCGCATTTACTGACACGTTCTTTAGGCTGAGAATTTGTTTACTCATCGTCCCCATTCTCTCCTCAGGCCTCGGGGAACAAATACTCCTTCCCCATTCCTTCCCCATTCCCGGCCCAGCCTGGTTCTTCGTCCTGTCCCCTGCCACTCCCTCCTTGGACCTCACTCCCTTTAACACCTCATTCTGTCGCCAACATTTCCAGTCTCTCCCCACTAACAGTTCTCCGTACAATCATAGATGTACATTTCCGAGCTAGAAGGAAACAGCCCTCGGAAAAGAAACAGAGAAGCCGTGCCTTAATAAGGTCACAGCGGTCTCTAGGAGTAGGGCTGGATTGAACACCGACATCTCCCGACTCCTTGGTCCGTCCATCCCTCCCATCCCCCATTACCACACTCCAGTGCCAAGCTTATTTTAAGTTGGAACCCCAGGAGATAAATCGAGCAGTTGGAGACTACTGTGAAGCTGAGGTGGTAAACTCAGATGACTAGTGGAAGTGGGAATAGAAAGAAACATCGGTGAGAAACGCCAAAAATTCATTGTGCAATTTCCTATGTCTGTTTTATCATTGCAGAACAAACATCCAGCTGACTATTCCAAACCTCCACCCTCCAGTCCCTTTGTCCCATCTCCCATCCCCCAAACTGCTTCGCTACCTTGTTGAGAAAGAAATTATATCCAATCATGGATCTCTAATAACACACCTAATTCAGAATTGCTATTTCTTCTTGCCGCCTCTTCCTTTCTCTTCAGGCTCAGCTGCCGAGCGATCTCATTTTAAAGGTTAATAACTCTTTTACTTGGGCTTTTCAGAGTATACCTAACTCATCCCAGCACCCTTGTTGCCCTACCCAATGCTTTCCTGCCCTTTAAATTCAAGAACATGCTCTGGTTTTCCCGGACTTGAAAGTGGTTGCCTAACCTAGTAGATGGAGGTTGGGCTTTAGAGTGTGTTTAGGACCTGAATTTGAATGCCAGCCCTGTCCTGTGCAAGCCTCAGTCTTCTCATCTGTAAAATGACTAGGCTGGAACAGAGGAAGTCACTTAAACTCTCAGCTTCAGTTCCTTCAGGAGAGTTAGAAAACTAGTATCTATTTCACTGGGGTGTTTTGAAGTTCAAACCAGATAATATATGCAAAGTACTTTGGAAACAAGCACTATGTGTGAGTCACTTATAGAAAAAGACCTCAGTGTGACCCTGGTGGACCCTGTTACATTTCTCACATAAGTGCTTTATTCTCAAATGCCTCTACTTCACAACCTATTCCTAACCTCCAGAAATAGGATTCCTATACCTACCACTCAATGAAACTGCTCCTTCTTCAAGGTCACCAGTGGCGTGTTGATTGCAAAACCATTTTTCAGCCTCCTTGGTAGGATCTGACACCCCTTCCAGTGTGGTTCCAGCACACTATCTCCAGTTTAATCTTCCCTTTATCGTTCTTCTGTCGGAAGGACAGTGGCAACAGTTTCAGCCTCATCTATTCAAATGAGTTTGTCAAGGCTGAAAAAATGGGAAATGGAAAAAGGCAAAGATGTTGGACCATATCACTCATTCCTACAAAACCATACATAACATAAAGCAACAGCCGCAGTAAGGAGGCCGAAAGAGGACAGAAACAGCCTTGATCAGAAAACATTTGATCTCTTTGCCAAGAAGAGAAGATGTGACAAATAAGAGCAAAAATGATTTAAAATACAAACTCATTTGTAAAATGCTGAAGAGGAAAGTAGAATATTACAAGAATCATAAAACAGCAGAAAGTAGTGGGAAGGAAAAATGCCACAGAAAGCTTGACATGGGAACCAAGTAAATAAATTCAAAAGTATTCATAGGTTAAACAGGTAGGAATTAGATGTTTGGAATGGAAGTGGAACAGAATAGAACAAATTAATCAAAGTTCTTCTAACCACCTAATTTCATTATCTTCAGTGACAGAGGAAATGTCACCTTTGGAACTAACTATATAACTATATGGGAGAATTGATGTGATGTTTAGGCAGACAGAAAGGGGTGTATGTGTGTATATACATACATACATACATTTTATACATACATACACACACACACACACACACACATCACCGAAATCCATGATGAAAGTAACACCATCTTGAAAGGGGAAGTGGGGGGGCCCAGCAGGAATCATTTAAAAAGATACTCAAGTGCAGAGAAGTACAAAATGGGAAATTATGGACATTTTTACCTAAAAAAAAACATGATTGAGAGGATGCCAAAGCTACTAATCCACATGACTACATTCTGGTTTTGGGGAGGGGGAATAAAAAGTCTCATTTTTATAACATTTTTGAGAATGATACATACGTCTCCTGGGTACCCTTGAAGAAAATGTGATGATAGTCTTTCACAATTCTCTAACGCAAACCACATCTTTGGAGTTACATGATTGAATATGGAAGAGAATGCAAGGGTTTGCTATGTTCGTTAATTCCTTCTCCCACTCCTACAAAATAGGTTTTTGACTCAATAGAAGATAATTTCATCTTAAAGTTCTCCAACAAGTAGACTTAGTCATGCATTAAGATTGTGCAGTTTTCCAGTAAACGTGACCACAGAGATAACTGCTCAGTCATTCTCTGATTATTAACAAAAAAATCAAGCTAGGCATAAGACAGTAAGTCTATGTTCTGGAATGTGTCCCTCATGTATTTTTTATATGGTTCCTATCCTTGGTAACAGTTTCAGAACAAAAATATGTTTTGGAGCACATGTTAAGAGATTAATAGGCTTCTTTGGTATCACCACTTTGTTAAAAACGGCGGCTAGGTGGCGCAGTGAATAGAGCACCGGCCCTGGAGTCAGAAGTACCCGAGTTCAAATCCGGCCTCAGACACTTAACACAAAAAACTAGCCGTGTGACCTTGGGCAAGTCACTTACCCCAACTGCCCTCCAAAAAAAAAAAGCAAAAAAAAAAAAAAAAAACACGGTTTCAAGGCTTTGGATACTTGCCCCTGCTCTAGAAAGAACAGTGGTCCAAAGATATGGAGATGTGAATTCCTATTTGGTTTTTGCCTCTTTGTTAACTTGGGGAAATCAGATAACCTCTAAAATTCTGTCTTCTAAATTATAAAATTATAGGTTTAAACAAGAGGATTTCTAATATCCCTTCTAATCCTGACACAAGTTAACTTTATCTCTAATACAAGCTTTGTATTTCAGCCCTGGGCCTTCCTTATGTTCACTTTAAATCTAGTTTTTGCTCCCACTTTTCTGAAATGCACTAATAATGAAAATCTATGGCCTTTTCTCAGTCTTTATCCTCTTTACCACTGTGCAACAGGACACTGTTGACTATCTCCTTCTTTCAGACGCTCTTCCCATGGATTCCAAGGCTTGCTTCCTCTCTTTTGCACTATTTTCCCTTCCTGTCCCACAAATGTAAACATTTGCTAAAGCTTTGTCCCTTCGTTTTTTTCCTTCATACTCTCCCTTCATGATCATATCAATTCCTATATCTGTTACTTTTATATTGATGACTTTCAGATCTGCGTCTCTAGGCCTAAACTTAAATCCCAAAGTCTTGTCTTCGACAACTCTCTCAGCTGATCTTCTCAGTGCAGTGGGCACCTTCAGCGCTCCACACAACTGAATCAGAAGTCTTCTGCTCCACTGTGTTCTCCAAACCACGTCCTCAACGTGACATTCCTTTTGCTGTCGATGCAAAATCATTCTTAAACAGTCAAGCTTGAAACTGCTTTGAAAGTGTGTCATCTTTGACTACTGTCTTTCATGTCCCATCCCACACCAGCCAAACCGTAGCAAAGCCATAGCTTCCAATTCTTCTATTGTGGTTTTTCCATTTGTTCCTTTATAACTGAACTTCCACTAGGCCAGGTAATGTCATCATTACCACTCACCTGAACCTCTAGTATAGTGTCTTAACTGGCCTTGATATGACCGGTCTTTACTTTTTTCAGTGTATCCTGCACACAGAAACAAAATTATCATTCCAGTATCACTAAACTCCAAGCATCTGACTGGACCACAGTTCTCCCCAACCTACCTTTACAAGCGTTTGCTCTCGATGCCCTGCTTGTGGTGGTTGTCCCATTATATGTGGTTTCAGTCTCAGAACTCTTCACCACACCCAGCCTTCTCTCACCCTTGACAGGTTGCTAATCCTCACTTCCCAAAATTTAGCCCTAATTCCAGAACTATTGCCAACTATCTGAATTATGCCAACACTGTACTGTTCATTTGGTCCTGGACCTCTAGTTTCGCCTTAACCACTTTTCTGGGCCTTAATGTGGAAACTTTTTACTACTGTTTCTATCTCCTAACCTGATTTCCCAGCCCCAGTTCCTCCTCATGTTTCTTCATCTCATTGTATATGTTTTCTCAGTGCTGCCAATGACTTTGTTCATATAGCGGATACTTAAAGAGCAGATGGACAGCAGGCTGGACTAGACTGTACTTGTAGTTACTGTATGGCTTCATTAAAATTTAACCTACTTCATAACTTCTATTTGTATGTGTGAATTTTTTACAAAGTTTAATTTGGATTTTTTACAGTTATATTTCCCCCCTTTTAAACAAATATGGAATTATGCCCCAAAGGAGGCATGAGGAACTGGCTTTAGGTCCCAAGTCTCACTTGGTTACTCTCTTCTATGCCTTGCAAAGCCTACCTCTAGTACTTTGACCATGCTTAGACCTTCAGCTCCTCTCCAATCATTTCTCCCCCATCCCCAGTGAAGTAGATCATCCACACTCCTCAAAGATGTCTGGGTAGTGTCGGAATAGCACAGGAGGGTCACGATCACCTCGAACTGGGGCAAGTGGTACAGCCCGTATCCCAGGCCGCCGACCCCTCCGTCCCCCAGAGCAAGACCTATGAATCCACTGGTGGGCTTCAACAGCAAACTTCCGCTTGAAGCGCATTCCACACTCAGGACAAGGAAAGGGTCGTTCCCCAGAGTGCATTCGCCTATGACTGACCAGCAGGGAGGGATAGGTGAAACGGCGTCCACAATCAGGACAAGCATGGCGCCGCTGGCCAGCCTGACTGTCCGAGTTGGGTTTGGGACTAGAGGGCTGAGGCAAAGTCTTGTCGAAGTCAGCCTTGGATGGTGGTTCCAAGGATCTGTTGTGTGTTGAGTCTATAAGCTTGATGCCAGGTTGAAGTAGCTGGCCTCTCACATGGGTGTCCAAAGGGTCCCTGGCTTGGGGCTCTTCTCTCTTCCATTTCTCCTTGTTTATGTTCCAGTTGCCTGCTGAGGGATAAGGAGAATACAAAGCTCAGAACCTACCCTCTTCTATTTCACAGGGATTATACCTGATCTGGAGACAGAACTGCTTTTCTGTGAAAGGCATCAATGTCCTCCTGCTCCTGGGTCAGGGCTCACCTCACCTGGGGTGCAGTGGTTGAAAGAAGAGCCTGAACTCACCCTCGGGCCTGTTTACTGCTGCTTTGGGGATGGGACAGCCTCATTAGGGCTGAGTCAGAACACCTCTGACCCCAAAGAAACAATTAAGGGAGAGATCTGCACCCTCTGACCCACGACCTTTCTTAGGATCTAAAACATGCTGTCTCACTATGCAAAGGGCCAGACAGAACCCACCAGGCTCGGGACAGGTCCAGACCTTGGGAAGGGCATCCCTTCTTTCCATCGCCCCTATTTCTGCCTGGAGCACCCACCACAGCCCCGAAAAGCCACTGTCTAACCCACTGCTTCCATCTGGCCCACGCATTCGTGGTCGTGGCAGGCACTCATCTTTCAGTGTGTCCCACGTGACTGTCAGCAGTGCCCCACGGGCCCGTCGATCATTTCCTCCTTCCTTACCTCGGCAGGCTGGTCTCAGACCTCCCGACTCCTCCGGATCCTGTGCGGCCGGCCCCCAGGCCTCGGACTCCTGTTCCATCCAGGAGATGAGGGCAGGTTTGGGGCCTGGGAATCCTGGGGGGATGGAAATAGGAGGCACCTAAGAATGGGGCCGGGGTCGGTGGAGGCCCAGGGGCAGGGGCGGCCCGCATGTCGGTGAGCCCGCCCGGACACTCACCCAGCGCGCCCAGGTGGCCGTAGGTCTCCCGCATGACGTCCCTGTACAGGGCCCTCTGCGCGGGGCGCAGCCGTCCCCACTCCTCCGGGGAGAAGTACACGGCCACATCGGCGAAGCTCACGGGGCCCCTCGCCCCCGGCCCGGGCCCGCTCATTGTCCCCAGGGCGGCCTTTATGCCTCCTCAGTCCCGGATTGTCCCGGGGAGCGGGCGCCGGCACCCTCCGGGCTCCTAGGAGCGCGCGAGCGTGTGCGCGTGCGCGCCCTGCCGCGCCGCCCCCGCCCCCCCCTCCCCCCCGGTGCGAGATCCCCGGAGCCTCCTCACAGGCGGAGAAAGACAAGGAGCCAAGAGTAGTTTGCTGCGAACTACTGCCGGACTGAGGCCCTGCGAAGCGCTCACGGGGCCCCGAGCCACCGGAAGCCGAATAATGCCCTTCATGCACATGGCGTCCCGCTGACTTCACTCCCCCATCGCCCTCTACCAAGATGGCTGCCCCCACTGCTTCTGGGGCTCTCCCCTTAACCGTTCGTTACAAAGGCTGTGGAGATTTGGATGGAGACATCTGAACCCTGTCTTGGAAAAAATACAAAATACCATCCTGACCAGAACTCCCCAGTCAACCCACAACGGTGTGCTGTGCGATTATACAGCTTTCTAAAATTCAAGAGCCGGTGCCTAATAAATGCTTGAAATGAATGAAAGGGGATACCAAAATCCCACCTTTGGGATTTGCTGCAAGGGGCTAGTGAAGGGTGTGTGAATTTATGAAATTCACAGAAATATGCCAGTGTTAACATCCTGCAGAAAAGAGACAGAGGTGCCTCTGCAGAGATTCCCTCCGCAGGGAGATATCCCCAAGGAAAAATGGCTCAGAGGAGCCGCTTACTCCTGTCGGACCACACATTTAGAACTGTAAGGAACCTTAGAGGTCATTCAGTCCAAGCCTCATATTTTTCAGATGAAGAAACTGAGGCCCGGGTAAAGATACTTGTCCAAGGCCACACAGATAGGTGTCTAAATGGGGATTCAACCCCAGGAACTCTAATTCCAAATCCTCTGTGTACCTACAAGTGAAATATGGCAAACAGAAAGCAAATTTAAAAGAAGCCGAGATCAGAGAAATCCACCGTGTAGGGAACTAGCCTTAAGATTAAGTACATATTGGGCAAGTCACTTAACCCCAACTGCCCTCCCCAAAAAAATAAATAAATAAAATAAAAAAATATTAAGTACGTAAACATACTACATGAGCCAGACAAAACTTTGCCTAAGATCAAAATGCCAAGGAAAATCACGGAAGCCCGGTTTGTTTTTACAGGATTTGGCCAGACACCCTTTCACTTTAAGTTATGGGCCCTGAATCAAAACCACATCACTTATTGTAAAATAATTCTTTCTGCAAACAGGTAATGTGTTTTTTTGGCAAAAGAAACAAGGTAGAGTCTGATATCTCATATAGACAAAATAGTTTAATAGTCAAGATAACTATGAATAAGGCACTTGTAAGGGACAGTCCAGAAAGAGTTTTACAAAACTGAGCAAGGATAGAGAAACATACATATAAAAGGTCAGAAGGATGAGCAAAAAAAGATGACAATTATTCATCCCTGCCATGAGAAAGGTCAATATGATGATGGAACAATTGTATTACAAGTTAGAAGAGTTTTGTGAGTTGCTTGTAACTGGATATACAAAGTAAAGAGATTAATAAAGAAGCCTGTTTACATGGTGGGTCTGAAATCAGTTAAAATTCTATTTATTCCAGTGGGAGAAAATGTACTATAGCGAGGACGAAGGTACTACGTAGCTACCCTAGATGAGGGGCACCCCACTCTCCAACCTTAATAGTCAGGTCTTCAACTGAAGGAAAATGAGGGAGAGAAATTAGAATAAGAAGAAGAGACTGTGTTTTAGGCCCCTGCCATAAAATAATGGACATTCTCCCTTTTAGAGTATCATAAATTTGGTAGATAGTATGGAGCATCTTTTCTGAAATGGGACGTGGATACCAGCAGGATACTCCCATCTCAAGGAAAAGGCAGGGACCAGAGATTTTATGTTCAAACATCAAGGTACTAGCCAGCTGCCTAGAGTCATTCTATTTTGTGGGGTGAGTGCATGGATCATCTAACAGACTAATTGGCTACAGGGCATTCCCATATCTGAGTGGGACACCATCTACCAGGTCTTTCATAAAGCAATGCCTTATAAAAGAAAACCAAACCTATATACAGGTTTGGCAAAAATTCTAGGGCAGGGAGCGTTGCCTTCTTGTCTTGTTCTAAACTGAGAACCCCAAAGGGTAGAATTTACACTTAACTCCCTTCTTGATCCCAAAACATTTGGCACTGTGAGCAGAGTACCAAGAAAGGCTGAAAGTCTCAACCTTAATTCAGCAGAACTAGATCCGTTAGGATCAACTGTCCAATTTAAACTCCTAATAGAGATCATTATGCCTTTTACCCATCTGATTCGGTTTCCATAACACTCCCCACAGCAGTTCTACCAGATCTCCTGTCTCTTTAAACCCTCAGTTCTCATCACTCCCTCCCAACACATAGATGGCCTGACCTCATACTTTCTAAAGATACAAGCCTGCAGGTGTGAGCTTCTTCACATCTCTCCCAGATTTCCTTCACCCACATTCCTGGAATATATCTGGATAATAGCGGCAGTGCACAGGGGGATCCCGGGCACCCTGATTAGAGGATTCTGCTGCAGACTGTCTTGATGATGGCATGCTTCTCCAAATCTCAATGCCAGAACGATGGATCCACTGGTGTGCTTCAAGGGCATACTTCCGCTTGAACCGTTTCCCACACTCAGGGCAGGGAAAAGGCCTTTCATCAGAGTGAATACGCCTATGGCTTATCAGTAAGGAGGAATATGTGAAACGGCAACCACACTCAGCACAGGAGTACGGCTTCTCTCCTGTATGAGTACGACGGTGGGTAGCCAGCTGGTAGGGATAGACAAACTGGCGCTTGCAGTCAGGACAGGAATAGGGCTTGTCACCTGTGTGTGTGCGCCGCTGATGGATAACTAGGGATCTTCTCTGTCTGAAACAGCGTCCACATTCAGGGCATGTATAGGGTTTCTCACCCGTGTGGATTAGCTGGTGCTGGACGAGGTACTTCTTTTGAAAGAATCGTGCTTCACACTGATCACAAGGATAGGGACGTTCCCCAGAATGCATTCGTTGGTGGCTGACCAGTAAATAGGGATAAGCAAAGTGTCGTCCACAATCAGGACACATATATGACCGCTTTCGACTGGGATTACATTGGTGGAGTGCTGCAATAGAGTGTTTATGCAAAGTCTTGCCACAGTCAGTACAAGAAGAATCTCCTTGTTCTTGGTGTGGGCCTGGCAGGGTCTCAACTGACAGACTGTTATTCCTATGTGCTTCATCAGCTTCCTGGACTTCAGATCTTTCTTTTTTCCACTTAGCCCTGTTCCTGATTCCTATTAGAAAAACATACAAGAGTCTAAAACTCAGATTAAAGGTCCATCAGACTTTGTCTAAGCTTATTTCAGATATGACAAGAAACCAATCTCCTGAGACATGGGGAATGGATTAATTGATAGATGCATTGTATTCACATACTCAGGACAGTTAAAGGGGATTAACTCTCTGTAACTAGCTTGGTGTCTGCAGGTGTTCTTGTGAATTATATTTAGGAATAACCCAATCACCATATAGCCAATGTAGGTTCAGAGGGACTATAGAGGTTCAGCTCTTCCTTCCACAGATGACAGTCATTGTCTGTGGGTCAAAAACTCCCTTGAAAAGCAAGGAGTCAGGTAACTTGAGTGAACATTATAATGTTAATTGCACAGTTAATTAATATTTATATTAATTGTAAAGTTTCTGTGGTGATAGTTTTGGGATTCACTGAGACCCTGCATTCAGGAACAGAAATAACTCATCAAACCATGCTCACTGACAGACTAGTGTAACACACAAGAATCAATAGGAAGTAGGGAGATATTGCAGATGGCAGTCCTGGGAACCTTAAGGGGCTGCCGGACGTCTCACTGGATAGAGTAAGAAAGACATCCTCCTGAGTCCACATCTGGCCTTACTAGCTGTGTCCCGTTACCCTGCTTGCCTCGGTTCCTCATCTGCAAGATGAGCTGGAAAGAAAGCGGCAAAACACCGTAGTATCTTTGCCAAGAAAACCCCAAATGGGTCACCAAAGAGTTGGACACGACTGAACAAGAACACCTGAATTATTTTAGGGGCTCAGGAGAGAGGCTGAGTTCTGCACAACCCAGGGAAAAGGGATTTATTCCCCCTTCCCCCCCCCCCCCCCAGCGGGCTAGTGTGGAGAAGAAACGCTGATCTGGTCTGGGAAGAGCTCAACATAAGGGGCCCTAACATGGGGCAACTATGGGTGGGACATAGGCTCTACTGGGGTTTAGTGCTAGGCTGCGTATCATCTCACCTCCTACGTTTTCCGCTCCTCTCTGCTCCGCCTCCTCGGGGTCCCGGGCATCCGGACCCCAGACCTCCGTCTCTTCATCCACCCAACAGATGAGGGCAGGTTTGGGGCCTGGGAAACCTGCAATATGAACAGGAAGTTGGGAGCACCCAAACAGAGGGCACCACACGCCCCTCGGCCGTGAGCCCCTCCCACGCCGCCCCCCCCCGCCCCCGGCCCGCCCCCGTATGGCCGCGCCCCTCACCCAGCGCGCCCAGGTGGCCGTAGGTCTCCCGCATGACGTCCCTGTACAGGGCCCTCTGCGCGGGGCGCAGCCGTCCCCACTCCTCCGGGGAGAAGTACACGGCCACATCGGCGAAGCTCACGGGGCCCCTCGCCCCCGGCCCGGGCCCGGCCCCGCTCATCGTCGGCCCCGAAAAGCCGGCACGCGCCCTTCCCTTCACCGGCGCCCCGCCTCAGGAGCCCAAGGGGCCGGAAGCGACCTTCTGGAGACCCCAGTCCTAGAGTCCGAAGAAACGGTTCGGGGTTGGTCACGTGGCCACTGCCCAGCCGGGAGGCACCGGAAGTCGTTTAGTGCCCTCAGAAGACTTGGCGGCGCACTGGCTTCACTGCCCCTACTTGGGCGAAGGTCCTTCGCAAGTCTCCGAACAGCGCCCTTTTCCAACATGGCCACAGGCCTGCTTCAATGCCCCGAGAGTCCCTCCTCCAGCCTTTGCGTACGGTGGCCGTAGAGCACCATGGGGGTGCATTTTAGGACGTTCTTCAGCACCACCAGCGCACTGCAGCCCTAGGTACTTGGCATAAGATTGGCACGTTCCGTTTGAAAGTGGGAGATTAGAGCGAATGGGGGGCCTTAAACTCGAACGGACGTTACTTTGACGGTGAGCAGGGCTGGCACGGGGGCTTGCTTGTACGATGTTTGCACCCCGTCCCTTCACAATCGATGCCTCCTCAAATCCTGCCTTTCACGCCAGCCTCGTGTCTGCCCCGATTCCAAAAGGCTTCCTGTGCGTTTGGCGGTGGGTAGAGCCCCGGACCTGGAGTCTACAAGAACTGAGTTCAAATCCAGCCTCAGACCCTTTCTAGCGTAGTGACCCTGGGAAGTCACTGCCTCGGCTTCCTCGATAATAAAAGCAGCCACCTCCCAGGGTTGTTGAGAGACTCAAATGAGATAATAACCATAAAGCACTTAGTACAGAGTCTTGGCACGTGGTAAGTGGCTGTATGAATGTTGGCTACCATTATTAATATTAATATGTGCACACATCCCTCCCCACAGAATATAAGTTTCCTGAGGGCGAGTCTCTTCCCGCTCCACAGACAAAATGGAACTCCTAAAGTCCGTATCGCTCCTCTACTCAAGAAGTCTTAGTTCATCTCTCTTTCCCTAGAATCAATGCAGACTTCCTTTTTTGGCGAGTAAAGCCCTTTACAGCGTGGCCCCAGAACGGAAGGATCCTGAAAAATAATTGAGTCAATAGATTAACAAGTTTTTTTAAAAAAGGATTGGGATTACCTATACACATGTCTATTCAAACATCCCAATCTAGGCATCTCAAACTTAAAATATCCAAAACAGACAGTCATTATCTTTCCCTCCAAGTCCCCCCTTTCTGCTACTGCCCTCTCCACCATTCTTTTGTTCACTCTGATGTGTAAGCATCCTCAGTCCTTCACCCTCATTGGACCCCCATATATCCAACTAGTTGCCCTGTTTCACACAGATTCAGCTTTTCATATCCATTCCCTTCCCACACTACATTACCAACCTAATCTAGGACCTTACAAACTCTTGGCTGGTCCATTGCAATTGTCTCCTGGTTTTTTTCTTTTATTTTGTATCTATACTCCATAGGTTCCCAAAGTGGGTGATACCACCCCCTAGCGGGGGAGATGGTAGGATGGGGGGGGTAGTAGCTTCCAGCACAATTGGGGGGCCATTGAATAAAAATTAGAGGGCAGTGGAAGCATAAGGAAAGAAAAGATAAGAAAACTTGGAAAAACCATTGGGACATGTTTGTGTCATTAATGAGATAACACAGCAGGCACTGGAGTTTCCAGACTCCAGTCTCTCTAACTCTTGATCTGGTCAGACAGGCAGATGCCTTCAGAGGGGTTAATAAGCTTACTTTATTATTCTAGTTTAGTTTTCTCGCCAGGGTTGTTGATAATGGAAGCACAACTCCTATAGCATTCTCTAGTCACCCTTCTTGACAGGACTGGCGAGAAGGGGGGGGCAGCTACCCTTATGTCTCAATAGGGTCAGTTGAGACAGGTACAGCTTGTGCAGTCCCCTAAATCTCCCCCCCAACAAGCCTTGACAGGGGCGTTCAAGGCACACACAGCATTCCAGCTTGTGCATTCAACCCTAAGGGTTCTGCCTTTACTAACATCATCCACTTGTTCAGATGAAAGGCCATTGCCCTGAAAGTGAAGAAAAGACATCACCAAACCAAGAAAGTCAGCTGGGAGGCCCCTCGATAACAGCAACCTAAAGTCCCAGTCTAAAAAATCAAAAGACCTCAGGCAAAGCATCCTTCCCATGAACAAGTCCCAAGGCAAAGCATCAATTTCCCAGAATATATACAGAGCCAGAAGATGCAAAAATCTTTTCAGCATCTGATTGACCCTATGTAACTCAGCACAGGATGAGTTACAGCTGTGAACTGGGCCACAGTTCAAATGAGTAAGACGTTTGTGATTGATGCTCTTACCTTTAGATTGTTATGACCATGGATTCTGGGAAATTGAACTCCAAGAAATAATCACAAAAATCCACTTTACACACATTAAAATCTACCTTACTTACACTTACAATGTTTCATCTGCTGTATAACAGAGTTAAAGTTGTAGCAATTACATTATTTTCCAAATAAACACACAAAATGCAAGCTATAACCCATCAGTGGTCAAGTCTGTTAACAGGTCTTAACAAGCAAGTGTTGGCAGGTGAGGGTAGTGCATTGTTTGGAAGTCCAGCATGCATGAGCAGGAAAATGTGTGTATAATACTTGTTTACAATATGATACTATATAGATCATAACCTGATATTGATATTATCTGGTTACATGATGCAATATTGGTACTATATGGTTATATGATACAAATATTACATCATCAAAATTTGAATGTTGGGGAAAAACACAAATTTACAGCAAATTATTAATTTTAATATGTGTCATTACAAATATTTTTTTAATGAAGCAAATGTAGGGGAAAAAACTGTTAGTGGGTTAGAGAAAATAGATTTCCAGGGGGGCACTGCGTAATATTTTTTTTAAAGGGGGCTGTAGGTCAAATAAGTTTGGGAACCTCTGATCTAACCTCTCTTCCAACTTCTCAACAAATATGAGACTGACATTCCTAAAGTATAGGTCTGGCCACTTCAGTACCCCAAACTCAAGAAGATTTACTGGTTTCTTGTTACTTCTGTGATAAAATGCCAAACTCCTGAAATATAAAGTAAATATTAAAGACTAATTACAAGGGACTGACTCAATAAAGACAGACTGCTCTTTTTTTTATGAGAAACTATAAATTGTATGGCTAAGGTTGTTAATAGTAATTGGGTAGTTCAGAAGACAGATAAGAATAGAGTTGAATATGATATGATACTAAAAAGCAAATAGTCTAGGAAAAAATAAAAGGAGCAATTCTTTTATATGAATGAGGTACCAGAGGAAGAACTGATACAGAGGAAGTAGATGGAGGAGGGAGGCTGGTAGTTCTGGAAACCTGCTCTCATCAGGAATGGGTTAAAGAGGGAACAACACATAGCTGTCTAGAAGGGCATGAAAGTCTTCTAAATTCAGAAAGAAAAGACTTAGAGAGGAAAGAGATAATAAGGGAGGGATTTTAGGGTGGGAGAAGATAAGAGAGGGATCCCTGGAGGCAGGGTAGGTTAAATAATAGGAGGGCAAGGTAGCTGGTAGAAGTAAAGTCAGGAGGGATAGGAAATAGAGATACACAGGAACATAAATAAAGTTCAGGAGTAGAATTTATTAGGGGAAAAAAATAGGGGTAGTAATCATTATCTCAGAAAAAGTTAAAGCTAAAATAGATTTAATCAGAAGATTAAAAAAATAGGGAAACTACACTATATGTCAGCCGTATTAATACTGCTGTAGACTATTTAAAATAAGTAGACAGTATAAGGTTGGAATATTGCTGTGGTATAGGAAACAATGAGTTGGTGGGTTTAGAAAAATAGGGAAAGACTTGGACCCATGAAGGAAGACAATATCAACCCTCAAGAAACAGAATAAACAAGTATAGTTCACAGCTGCCTCTAAGATTAAGCTCAAGCGCCACCTTCTATCAAACTTGCCTGATTTCTTCACTTATTGCCCTGATTACTTTGTATTTACTTCTCTGTGTAGCAGTCAGTCAACAAGCATTTAGCTATGCAAGTGTGCGTGTGTGTGTGTGTGCGTGTATACATACACAGAATAAATTGGAGACCATCTCAGAGCAAAGGAACAAAGATTAAAGAGGACTGGGCTTCTTGCAGAAGGGGAGACTTCAGCTGAGGCTTGAAGGAAGCCAGGGGTAGAGATGAGGAAGGAAAAAGTTCCAGGTCGGCGATAATGTCTCCAGTTGAGAGGTGGAGTGAAGCGTTCAGGTAACAGCAAGAAAGCCTGGATCATGGATCATGGGGTATGTATTGTTTCCCTTCAGTAGAATATTATCTAGTTGAGACTGATGGGGTTCTTGGGTGCCTGTGTTTGAACCCCAGTTGGTAAAATCACATTTCTCCCTAACGTCAAACATCCCTAGCCTCCAAACACTGTCTCGGGCAGTTTCTCTCTAGCTCAAGGGCAACATGCTCTAACAAAATACTTCTCTCTCTTCCTGATAGAGTAGCCAGCTGCACCTGGAGAATTTAGTAGTTGACCCAGTTGTGTCCTGGCTGAAGCTGCTGTGTACTGGGTCATATCTATCATATGCATCCTAGACTCAATAATATGTATACTCCCTAGCTCATTACATATACCTTGAATACCTCACTAGCTTGGAATATAAATTTACTCCCAACATCCATTCTTGTCAAACATGACATTGATGAGTAGCAGCTTGGTCAGCCCTGACAGCTAGCTGACTTTGTGATGTTTCAAGTCTAAAACCACAACTCCATGCAGCGCCCCCTTGGGCTATTTCCTGGTGAATTCTGGGCAATACACCTGCGTAGTAGATATTAAAAGTGCATGTTCCTTTAAGCACTGACCACTCCTTAACTCCTCCCTAATCCCAACCTCTCTAAGGTTTCAGGTTCCCTAAGAACTCTTACCTGCTGTATAGCCTAACAATAAATCTTTGCCACCTTGACTTGGAGAATGCTTGAGTCTGTGACTTCATTCCAGACTGCTTTCCAGTGACTCGTTTTTGGGGTTCCTGGACTCCCTGAATTCCTTGACCCCACATCAAGACCTTAACTTTCAGGGTAGGCATATGACAAATGCTTATCTTTTTGGTATAGAACTGTGATTTCATGGGTATGGTGAACTCTACCAGTGCCCAGCTCAGACATGTCCTGTAATTCACATTGTTAAGAGAGTTGTTTGGGGGCAGCTAGGTGGCTCAGCAGATAGAGCACTGGACCTGGAGTCAGGAAGATCTGAGTTCAAATGTGGCCTCAGATACTTTACTGGCTGTGTAACCTTGGAGACAAGTCACTTAGCCCAGATTGTCTCTCATCCCCCCCAAAAAAAATTGGGGAAAAAAGTTGCTTATGGCAATGAAAGGTTCAGTGATTTGCTTAGTCACACTCCAGTATGTGTGAGGTAGGATGTGAACTTTGACTGTGAGGTCAGGTTTTATCTATAATGCCACATTATCTATTACATTGCACATCACCTATGCAAGATATGAATCTGAACAAGACTTAAATCCTTTCTGTCTTAGCTTGATCTCTCACATCTAAACTAGGTTCACATACAGGAATCATCAATCAAAAATCAGCAAGCATTTTACTGTGTGCCGGGTACTCTTGCTAAGTGCTAGGAATACCCCCCTCCCCCCCCATCCACCCCAAAAAGAAACAGCCATTACATTCTGATGGGGGAGACAACATGTATACACATAAGTATGTACAACACATGTACAAAATGAATCCAGGGTAATTTGGAGATAGTATGTACTAGCAGTCTGGAGGAACCAGAAGATTCATTAAGAAGGTGTTGCAGGAGTCGAGTCATAAAGGGTGTTTGCTGTTGTTTGTCCTTCCTTTTCAAAGATCTTTGACAGACATCGAAGGGTGAAGTCTTGACTTGTGTGTGAATTGAATTTAAGTGAGACAGAATTGCACAAAGTCCTCAGCCTAACTCTTTTTTTTTTTCCCAGAGTCATCAACATGGTCTTGAAGGAAAGCAGAGAATCTCAGAGGTGGAGGTAAATAGGGGCTGCATTCCAAGCATGGGGGGGATATTGGGTGCCAAGCTGATGGGAGATGGATTCTGAGTGTGAAAGCCAGTGTGGGCAGATTGAAGAAGATGAGAAGAATAAATTGCAAGAATAAGAAAGGTAGGAAAGGATCAGGTTCTGGTGAGCTTTAAAGATCAAACAGAGGAGATTGTATTTGTTTCTTGAAGTAGTAGGGAGTCATTGAAACCGTATAGGATACATTTGTTTCCAAAGTAAAACATGAATGGCTATCAAAAGTAGCTCACAAAAAGAATATATTTTGGAAATGCTGATATTAAAAACAAAAGATATACCAAGACTCCCTGACTCTATTTCTGGTTTTACCTTTGGCCTCAACTCCAGTGGCTATTCAGGATCTCCCCAAAGGAATACTTTAAAATAGTTTGTACCTCATTCAGACCCCCCAGCCCTGTTAGCCCCCAACATATCTTTTTTTTTAAATCACAAGTCCTTCAGAATTGTCTTAGATCATTGTATTGCGGAGAATAGCAGTCGCTCACAATTGATCATCATATAATATTGCTGTTGCTGTGTACAATGTTATCCCGGTTCTGCTTATTTCACTTTTCATCAGTACATGAAAGTCTTTCCAGGTTTTTCTAAGAGCATCATGTTCATTTTTTATAGCATTCCATCATAATCATATACCACAACTTGGTTAGCCATTCTCCAGTTGATGGACATCCCCTTCATTTCTTTACCACCATTAAAAGAGCTGCTATAAATATTTTTGCATATATAAGTCCATTTCACTCTTTTTAAAACTCTTTGGGATACAGACCCAGTGGTGCCAACACACCTTTCTACACAGAGTGGGTGTTTGACAAACATATCAAATTGAATTGGAAGAGGAAGGGGCCTGGGCTCTAGCAGGGTAGACTCTTAAGCAGCATCAAGTAGTCCTAGGAGCCTGGACACCTGATACTTATAGATGTGTAAAGTCTCATTCCGATATGCCACAGGATCTTTGATTTTATGGATGCTGTCATTCCTTCCAAGGATGCACATTTCAACTAATCCATACCTACACATTCTGTGTGACTCTCACCCATGTCTTCCCATAACTTTGTCCCAAGGAATTCACCCAATGAACAAGAGACTTTTCTTTGTTCTTTCTTGGCAATGAGGCTGCCAGTAGAATACCATGGTGGATTGAACCCTTAGCTTAGAATCAGTTCAAAATGAGCTCACATCCTTAGACTCTTACTGGGTAAGAGTGACTCTGGGAAAGTCGCTTAATTTCTCTCTGTCTCAGTTTCCTCATTTGTAAAATGAGACTAATAGCACCTACCTCCCAGGGTTGTTGTGAGAATAAAATGAGGTGTTTATAAAGTGCTTTGCAAATATTAAGGTGCCATATAAATTCTAGTTGTTAATATTGTCACATGACTGGCCTATCCATTTTATATTTGATCATTATGACATCTTTAATTACTAAGTCCCACCAGAAGTGTTTTCCATTCCAAACAAGTGTGATACTCTTGTTTTATTCTCAAGAGATGGTAGATTCCCATATAACATGGTTGGGAGAATAATGATATTAAAAAAGATGGTGCTTGAGATACCACCTCACACTCTAACCTTAAATCACTGAAGGGGTATTGCCTCAGACAAACATACCTGTTAAAGACCTTAGCTTAAAAAGACCAAGGTCTCCCACTGCATCCAGGACCAATTGCTGACCTATGTCTTGCCACTGGACTTCCATGACTTCAGAGGAGGGTGAAGCTGATTACTTTGCTCAGCTATTCCTCTCTTAAATCCAATTTACTTCCAAATCAAGACATCACCCTGCTGATGTCATTGGTCTTCCAACAATGCACCCTTGCAAAGTTGACAGATGTTGAAGGGGTTGTAGGAAGACAAGGATGTTGATGCTCTTTTGATGGAGCTGTGAATTGGTCCAGCCATTTGTAGCACCCGTGCAATATTTACAGTGCCCACAATCACAATAGAGACTGTGACTATAAGTATTGCATGACATTTGATCGCAAAGTATGCCAAACTCTCCAGATAGAAGATAGAAGTGAAGTATTTATTTAGACACCAGAAAACCAAGTCCCAAAACCAAGTCCCCAAAAGTCCATCATAGTACCAAAGATATTCAGAAGCCATAATAACACTGAGAGCCACAGCATCCTTCAGCCTTCCCATAAACCAATAGGTCTTCCCACAAACCAAGATGAGATCACCATTCTAGAAAGCAATTAAGGGAATCCATGTCTGCATGAGGGTAGATGAAGGGAAATATGTGGAACTCAAACTGTTAAGACTTATCAGCTGAATGAATGTGAGGAAGGGGAAAGAGTGGAGGATGATGCTACAGGTATTTTCAACAGAAAAAAAGTTAGGAGGAAGGGAGAATCTTGGAGGAAAGGTAATGAGTTTTGCTTTGGACATGGGGAGCTGAAGATACTTATAGGATATCCAGCTGGAGACATATAATAGGTCAGACTGGATTGGATAGATTCAGGACTACAGTTGAGGAGAGAGAGTGGGACTAAATGTATAGACCTGGAAGTCATAGGCATAGAGGTAACAGGTGAATCCATGTGAACTGACATGGACTGCCTTAATATAATTCTGTATCCTAATTATTATTGTTCAGTCATGTCTCATGATGTGACCTCATGGACATCCATGGGGTTTTCTTGCCAAGGATACTGGCGTGGTTTGCCATTTCCTCCTGCAATATATCCTCATTTTTTACAGATGAGATACTCTCTCTTGCCTAAACTAATTTCAATAGCTTCCTAATTAATCTCCCATTATTCAGTCCTTTCCCTTGGCAGTGTATCCCAATACATAGTGGCCAAATCAATATTCTTTAAGAATATCTGATGCCGCTTCTCAAAAGTCAGGAGCTGCCTTTGCCTCTAGGATAGAGAATAAACTCTAGTTGACTTTCAGAATCCTTCACAATCTGGCTCCAGTCTATCTTTCCAGGTTTATTCCCCACTAACTCTACAAGCCAACCAAACCAGCTAGCAAATTCTTTTTTTTTTTTTGCTTTTTTTTTTTTTTTTTGCTTTTTGGAGGGAGGAAGGCAGGGCAGTTGGGGTTAAGTGACTTGCCCAAGGTCACAAGGCTAGTAAGTATTAATTGTCTGAGGCTGGATTTGAACTCAGGTCCTCCTGACTCTAGGGCCAGTGCTCTATTCACTTCACCACCTAACTAACCCTAGCTTATTCTTCATACAAAAACCACCACCAGTTTCTCTGCCTGACCTCAATCTCACAGAATCCCTGGCTTCCCTCAAAACTCAGCCACCTCCCAGGAAGACTGTCCTGATCTTCCCAATAGCAAGTATCCTTCTCTAGGAAATTATTTTGTATCTACTTTGTATTGAACTTTCTAAGTAATCTCTCTCATTGGAATGGAAGCTCCCTGAGGAATTCCAGTTCCAGTTCAGGGGTGGAGGGGAGTGATGCATTGTCTCAATTCTCACCTGAGCAGTCTTTCCTCAGGGTCTCCCTTTCCTCCTCAGGGTCCAGGGCATCTGGATCTTTTGGCTCTTGTTCCATCCTGGAGATGAGGGCAAGTTTGGGGTCTGGGAAATATGGAAGGATAACAAAGAGTCGAGTCTGATGGATGTGATTCCCCCCTCCACACACTGTGCCCCCAAATTGTGCCCCGGTCTGCCCCCCTCACCCAGCGCCATAAGCCCAGGTGGCCATAAGTCTTCTGCAAGACCACCCTGTAGAGGGCCATTTGCGTGGGACTCAGTCGTCTGTGTGGGACTCAGTTGTCCCCATTCCTGCAGGGAGAAGTACATGGCCACATTGACAAAGTTCACAAGACCCCTTACCCCCATCCTGGGCCTGGCCTTAGCCTCGCTAATTGTCAGCTGCACCTCCACTGGCCCTGCCTCCCAGCCACCACCCCCACCCCACCCCTGTGCAGCCTCCTTTGTATGCCTGAGGACACTCTTCAGGCCCAAGAGCTCCTGAGAGCAGCCTGGCCCACTGGGTTGAGAGCGGGGGTAGCTTCTCATGGCACACAGGTTGCTGAATCCCCTTTGTAACTAACCCAGTAGGGAAGGTGTTTTTCAGAACCAGAAAGGTGAATTGAGCTAGAGTGGCAGGCACATGTGGCATCATGGATTTTGCGGTTGACAGGGCAAGAGCTTTGAAAGACTTCCCGTCCCCCGAGTTCTTCAGGGTCCACATTTTTCATGTCTGCTTGCCTACCACTCGGACATGTGGAGTGATTTTACTCTTCTGGCCCATATTAAATACAACTGCCACCTTACTTCACCCCTAAACAGTCCAGCCCCATGATTGGACACCATTCTTCGAAGATGAATCCTAATGAATTGAGAAAACCAAAAATAGAGCCACTATTGTCAGGGTTAACAAGGTATGGAACCCAAACTAGCACATACATGTAAACTGAAACAATGGTTTTTCAATTCACACTCATCTACAAAAGTAGGAAAGGGTCACAGAATATTGGAATTTTAAGTTACCTCAGAGGTCAGTTAGTCTGTATCTGAGCAGGAGTCTCCTCTATAATGTAACCAACAATTTCTGGTACTGAAGACTGATGCAAAAAGAATATGGAGAAATCACTGGGGTTTAGAATAGTTGAAACTTTCATGTGTAAATATGCATATTTGTCAGGACTGCTCAAGTAAGAGGAGTTGTACTAAGACTGGTACTCAGGGGTGGAGCCAAGATGGCAGCATAGAAGCAGCAAGGTTTTCGCAGCTCCCACACGGCCGCCCCAAATACCAATAAAAAAGACTCAAAACAAACTTTAGGGCTCCCAAACGCACAAAAATACAGAAAACACATCTCTCGCTGAAGGCAGCTTGGCAGGAGGGGCTCATCAAGGCAGGATGGGAGCCGAAAACCAGCCCACCCTGAAACCACAGCCAGGCCCCAGGGCGCTCGGGAGGAGCCCAGCCTCAGCGTGAGTCTACCCCGGAGAACAGATCTACAGCACCTCGAGCAAGCTTCACATCTGGCGAGACAGGAAGGATTTAGAGGATTAGAGAAAGGTCAGTGAAAGTGAAACTTTCAAGCTAAATTTGGGGCAGGAAAAGCAGTCTGGCCCATCTCCCCCAGGGCAAGGAAGCAGTGGGGGAAGGGCAGGATCTGTCCTCCACCCAGCTGCTTCAGAGCTTGTGGCCTGGGGACTCAGGGGGCTGAGACATTGTAACAGTAATCAGTGTATCAGATACTTGGCACTTAGTAGCTCATGGCTAAGTAGCACCTAGTATCTTAGGGCTAAGTATAGAAGGTGTGAACTCCATCCATTGTTGAGAAGGTGTGAACTCCCCTGTTGACTTGGAAGAAGGCTATTGGCTGAGACAGGAGGCCAGTGATGCGTATAAAGAAGAATTTTAGAGAGAGACAGACAGAATTGGATTTGGCTCCTCAGTAAAGGAAGATTCATGGAGACTGAAGTCAGCTGAGAAAGAGAGGGAGAGAGAGAGAGTGTTCCTCTCAAAGTATCTGGAGGCTGACTGAAACATGAACAGGATGTTTGTTTGTAGCCTGGCTGATCCTTGAGTTCCAGGCAAGACAAGTGGTAAAGGGTTTGAGGTGTGCTGAACCTTGTGAACTTCAGTGTGTGCCGGGGATTGCCCTGAGGACTAAACAAGGACCTGGGAGCTGTTCATCTCTGAGGACTGGATGAGAGCCTGGCAGCTTTAAGCTCCTGAACCTAGGTGATTGTCTGGCAGATTCAGGAGGGAACTGGGACCAGGGAGGAGGATCCAGGGAATCAGAGAGACCACCCAGAGTCAAAATGAAGAAAAGGCCTCCCCTTGGACTAAACTAAGGTTTGTTGGAAATCAAGGGGTGGAAAGTTTGTGTAGTTTTCTAAGGATTGTATTGGAGACTAAAGTTAATGGTTACCCCATGAGTGGAAGATCAGTATATTGTGAATTGTTGATTGAATCTTTAAGTGAGAAGAGTTTCACCCTTAGGGAAACTAGGTGATTCTTTTTGTTAATTGATTGACTGAATCTTTAAGTGTTAAGCTGTTTCCCCCTTAGGGAA
>CM053599.1:193750420-193775152 GCA_028646575.1 Pseudocheirus occidentalis
GGGTATAGGATCAATTGAATAGGAAGGGATGATACTTTAAAAGGCGAAATTCTGAGGTGGGAGAGGACTAGAATAAGAGGAGACAGGGAGAGACAAAATGGGGTTAATCATCACATATAGAAGAGGCAAGGGATAACTGTTACAATTTTACTTTCGATTACTCTCATTGAATTTGGCTTGGGGAAGAAATGGTATAAACTCTAAACTGGGCATCCTGCCACACAGGAGAATAGGGGTATGGGGATGAGAGGGGGGATGACGGAGGGGAGGGGAGCGTCTGGGGGAGGGACGCTGGAAGCACACACTTCAGTAAATGGACAGGGACAGGGTAGAGAACAGAACAAGGGGGGGAGCCTTTCTCTGGTATAGATTGGACTATGAACTAAGATTTATTAACCATTTCTACATTCTGTTACTCCTAATTGGAGCAGAGAGAGCCTGGAGTAGGCTTACTAGTTTGGAGACACTGTGGATAATCTAGATAGGAGATAATAAGAGCCTATATTAAAGTGAAGGTTCTATGGATGGAAAGGGATAGAAACAAGAGAATCAATATAATACTTTGACTGCATATGGAACATAAGGGATTGGTGTCAATGATGCCTTAGGGGTTTTGTGGATAGTCACTATGACAGCATCAAGAGAAGAAGAGGCCTTGATCTGCAAACATCCCAGGTGTGAGTTAATAGCAGAACCCCATAATATAAAAGTCCAACTGTTATAAGCAGACATTGATTGATTGTTATAAGCAGATTGATCTCTAGATCTCTCCTGAAAGCCAGTCTGACCTCTCTGGTAGTTGAAGCTGAGCTGGTGCTCTGATGAGTAAAATACAAACCTGTAGCTTTTAGAGGTTCCTTGTACCCCACAAAATCAAAACTTAAAGGATCCAGTGATGGGAAGGGGCTCATTGGGAAGGAAAGTTAAAGGGGATTAGGCATCAGTCAAATCCATGGTGTGGTATTTTAAGAAAATGCCTCACGTGGAGGAATACATTACCCCCTACAGATGGTGTATTGCAGATTCCTCATATAAGACATTGAATATCCTCCCATTTCTAGAATTCCAGACAGACATTCAGGCAGATAGGGAAGGGACTGGTGGAAGTAGTAGTTCCTTGAAAGTGCATGAAGCTCAGGTGAATGTGCCATTCCATTTTTCCTGGGTTTTTTTGTTTTTTTTTTTTTATCTCTTAAACCTGTTTTTATCCTCATCAAAGTCTCTGTTCCTCAGCCTAAATCTCTTTTCTTTCCATGTCATTCATTCTTACTCTGGTCTCACTTTCCTCCCTTATATATTCTGATGTTATAGTTAAGATAGTTCAACATAATGCTATTATTTGCCCTTGAATTCTTGTGCTCACTGCCTCCCTTACCTGGCCTCCCTTACCTGACCTCCTGCTCACTTTTTAACCTCTTGCAATATGGTTTCCATGCTCACTCCTCAATGGAAACTGCTCTCTCCAAGGTTACTAGTTAACTTGTAACAGATAAATCCACTGACTTTTTTTTCTCTCTAGTTCCCATCCTTCTTGACTTATCTATGGCTTCTGACACCATCGATTACTTATTCCTCCTAGAGACCCTCTCTCTTCTCTGGGTTTATGTGACATAACACTCACCTGGTTCTCTTCCTACCTGTTTGACCCTTCCTTTTCAGTCTCCTTTGCTGGATCTTTAGGTGGCACAATGGAGAGAGCATTGGGCCTGGATGCAGGAACACTCATCTTCCTGAATTGAAATCTGGCCTCAGACACTTATTAGCTCTGTGATCCTGGACAAGCCACTTCACCCTGTTTGCCTCAGTTTCCTCATCTGTAAAATGATCTGGAGAATGAAATGGCAAACCACTCCAGTATCTCCTCCCAAAACCCCACATGGAGTCACAAAGAATTGGACACAACTGGAAAACAAGTGAACAGCTGTCCATGTCCCACCCCCTTTGCATGGGTATATCCCCAAGACTGTCCTGTACTCCATTTTCCCCCCTATATTCTCTTTTTTTGGTGATTTCATATGCTCTCATGAATTCAATTGTCATCTCTATGAGGATGAGTCCCAAATATACATGTCTAGCCTTTATCTTGTTCCAAAGCTTCATTTTCCATGTTATCAATTATTTGTTAGACATCTCCACTCAGGTGTTCCATAGCTATCACAAACTCCACAGGTCCAAAACTCCATGAGTCTTCCCCCAACCCAATTTTACCTCTTTCCTATCTCTGTTGAAGGTAGCACCATCATTCCAGTTACTCAGGTTTGCAATCCTGGAGTTATCAAATCCTCCCTCTCCCTCACCCCTCTCATTTAATCAGTTGCCAAGTCTGGTCCATTCTACCTCTGCAGAATCTCTTGCATCTCTCTCTCTCCACTCACACACCCACCATCCTAATTTAAACCCTTGTTATCTCTTGTCTGAACTACTGTAACAGCCTCCTAACTGGTCTCCCTGCCTCTTCTCTTCCCTCTCCAATCCATCTTTCCCCTTGGCTCTTAAAATGCAGGTCAGACCATGCCATCCCTCTGCTTGATGTCTTGTATCTATTGACTCAAGGAGAAAATATGAACCCCTTAGTTTGGAGTTAAAGACCCTTCATCATCAGTTTCCAGCCTGCCAAACTGAGCTGATCTTGTATCATTGCCTCTGGTATGGTCTACCTTATGACCAAGTTGGTCTGTGGGCTGTTCCCTGCATAGGGTATCTCACTTCTTGCCCTGGTGATTTTGGTCAGGCTCTCCCTTCTTCCCTTTAATGCTCCTCCTCATCTACACCTTACACTCCCCTAGCTCCCTTCATGGCTCATATTAGGCTCCCCCTTCCAAAGGAAGCCTCTTCTGATCGCCCCGATTCTTGCTGTGCTCTCCCCCAAAGTTACTTTCTATTTACCCTGCATGAACTTTGTATAGATTTATATGTACACAAGTTATTTTCTCCAGTAGAATGTAAGTGCCCTCAGAAACACTCTATATGCTGTCATGTGTGATCTCTGGGTCAAGATGTTTTTGCTCCATTTTCTTTGTCATGAGGGAGGGTTCAATTTGGAGGGGAGGGGGAACAGAAAAAAACTGTGAAATTAAGACAGAAAGTCTCAGCAAAACAGTAAACTCCTTAAGGTTCAGGACGTGTGTGTATTTCTGTAAGGTAGCCATAACATCTAGGGCTTGTCTCATTTACTTATGGGCACCCTCATGTCTGAGAAGCAAAGCACCCTTTTATAAGGTAAAGGTACACCTGAGGATAAATACACCATAAATTAGGGTCCGGGACCTGTAGGTTAGGTTGTGTCCTTGGCCAGTGCAGAATGTGCATTAAACCCACAGTTGTAAATGCTGTAAACTCTAAACCTCTCCTTAGTCCTAGAAACTGGTACATTGATGGAGAATACCAATGGATGATAGAGTCTTATCCTTAGCCTGGCACTAGACTTTCAGATTCATAATGTTGAAGTTCAACCTCAGTCATGGGGACTCCCCATCAATTCTTTAATTTCTCATATGGTTTCCTTAGTCTTGCCAGTTATTCCAGAACTTGTCATTTTCACCTATCTTTCTATCACCTGCTTCAGTGGAACAACCACATAGCCATGCCTTAGACTTTATGGAGACTGGAACCCCCTGATTTGAGATCTCTCATTTCCCTCCCCAAAGACCTGATCACCCACACTCCTGGAATATATCTGGATAGTAGCGGAAGTACACTGGGGGCTCCTGGACCCCATTCACAGAAGCCTGGGGAAGAGGCTGTACAGCAGTTCTCCCACTCTGCCTCTTCTCAGTGCCAGACCGGTGGACCCACTGGTGTGCTTCAAGAGCATACTTCCGTTTAAAACACTTCCCACACTCAGGGCAGGGGAAGGGACGCTCATCAGAATGAATTCGCCGGTGGCTGACCAGTAAAGAGGAATAGGTGAAGCAGACCCCACATTCAGGACACGGGTAGGGTTTCTCGCCCGTGTGTTTACGTCGATGGATGGCTAGGGAGCCACTCTGTCGAAAGCAGCGCCCACAGTCAGGACAGGAATACGGCTTCTCACCCGTGTGGATGAGTTGGTGCTGGACAAGATTCTCCCGGCGGGCAAACCGTGCCCCACACTGAATGCAGGGGTAGGGTCGTTCGCCAGAGTGCACATGCTGGTGACTGACTAGCAGGGAGGGATAGGCAAAGCAGCGCCCACAGTCAGGGCAGGAGTAGGGCTTCTCGCCTGTGTGGGTTCGCTGGTGGATCACCAAAAGGGAGGGATAAGCAAATCGCCGTCCACAGTCAGGACAAGGGTACGGTTTATCACCCGTGTGTGCCCGGCGGTGGATGGCCAGGGAGCCACTCTGGCGGAAGCATCGCCCACAGTCAGGACACGGATAGGGCTTCTCACCTGTGTGGAGGAGCTGGTGCTGCACAAGATTATTCCTTTGGGAAAATTTCGCTCCACAATGAGTGCAGGCATAGGGTCGTTCCCCTGTATGCACCCGTAGATGGCTGACAAGCAAGGAGGGATAGGCAAAGCAGCGCCCACAGTCAGGACAGGAGAAGGGTTTTTCACCTGTGTGAGTGCGCTGGTGGATGGCCAGGGACCCACTTTGCCGGAAACAGCGGCCACAGTCTGGGCACAGAAAGGGCTTCTCCCCTGTATGGATGAGTTGGTGTTGGATGAGGTTTTTCTGTTGTGAAAACCGTGCCCCACATTGTGCACAGACAAAAGGACGTTCCCCAGAGTGCACACGCAGGTGGCTGTCCAGCAGAGAAGGAAATGCGAAATGGCGTTCACATTCAGGACAAGGGTAGGGACTCTTCAGATTGGAGATACACTGGTGTAGAGTGCCTCTATCACCCTGGTGGAAGGCCTGTGGGACCTCAGTGGGCAAAACCTCCTTTACAGACTCTTCAGTTTCTTGGAATCCAGCCCCTTCTCTCCACCTCTTCTCCTTGTCCTGTTTTCCAGATGCTGCTAAGAGTTGAAGAGAATTTTTAACTAAAAATTGGGTACATTCTGTCCTGTCCTAATGTTGTTATGGGGATGGCTCACTCATCTCATTGGAATTAAAGGGAATACTTATTTTTCTTTTTGCTTTTTGGAGGGCAGTTGGGGTAAAGTGACTTGCCCAAAGTCACACGGCTAGTAAGTGTTAAATGCCTGAGGCCAGATTTGAACTCAGGTCCTCCTGACTCCAGGGCCAGTGCTCTATTTGCTGCACCACCTAGCCCCTCCCCTCAATACTTAAACATATAAATGCAGAGAAGCTGCCAGGGTTCCCCCCCAAGCTAGCGGTTTCATTGAAGGAGATTTTCCAAGCTAACTCTTTTCCCTATTCCTAGGACATCTAAAGGCCATCCTCATTAGCAAGGACCACTTCTGGCTTGATAATTTCCACAGAGACATAAGAAACTGCTTCACCCTTCAATGGCTGCTTCTAATCAAGGCCAAGATCCTACCACTGAGCCTACCGATCATAGATTCAAAGGAGGTGAAAAAGACAAAGGGAAGGAAGAGTTGCCCCTTAGGGAGAAGCTGCAGACGGTCCTTTTGATATTTTAAACTTGCATTTTCTTTATGAAGATTCAGCTAGAGATTCGTGAGAACTGTAGTTGGAGAGAGAATGGCAGAATCAATTTATTACCCCTGTGCAAACAGATTCTTATTTAATATTGATAAACCAGAGAGTTAAACATGGATTACAATGCTGGTAACACCTTCTTCACAGGCAGTGTGGTGCGATGAAAAAAAATTGACTCTGGGGTCCGAGGACCTAAATTCAAATTCTGCTTCCTACCATTCACTAACTGTGTGACCTAAATCTCTCTGGGCTTTATCTGTAAAATGAGAGCTGAACAAGATGGTCCCTAAGGTTGCTTAAGCTCCAAATCTCTACGTTCCTATGGTTTGTCATGAGGCTCACATGAGATCGTGCGCCAAAGTGCTTTAGTGATATTTATAAATGTCTGATGCTATTATTATCAGAGAGGTACCCCTGCTAATGGATAGAGGGCCGACCTTTAGTCAAACAGTTCTGGGTTCAGGACCCCCACTCGGACACATAACTTGCCTCCATGCCCCTGGGCGTGTGACTTAACACAGCCTAGTTTATTCTATGAATCGCAGTGTAGGTACTGACCTCTACTGGTGGATTTAGTCTACTTCACCAGTGAAATAACGGCCAGGCATAATAAACTTATTACCATTACTTGTAGGAGGTACCGCGCTACCTGCCCTAGGGCTATTACACTAGATGCTGCGGCTGTTCCGAGGATGCCCGAGGTGACTTAGGGTAAGAGGAGACAGCCCAATTGCTGGCCAGGGCTGGAACAAAAAGGAAGCACACATGTCAGAGCCAGCCAGAAGGTCTGTAGTCTGGAGGACAGAACTGGATCTAGGCAGGGGAACAGGGACCTGCACAAAGGGCCCTTGCCAGGGGAGGGGAGGGCTCAGCACGGGCTAAGGGGCTTCCTCAGCGTCTGAGTCAGTTCCAGTTGGGGGTGGTGGAGGGGAGGGGTGCATGGTCTCCTTCACTCTCACCTGGCCATTCTTCCCTCGAGGTCTTTCTTTCCTCCTCGGGGTCCCGGGCATCCGGACCCCAGACCTCTGGCTCTTGTTCTATCCAGGAGATGAGGGCGGGTTTGGGGCCTGGGAATCCTGAAAAGAGAACAGGGATCGAGGCTGATGGGTGTGACTCCAAAGCTGCAACCCCCGACCAGTGCCCCGGCCCGCCCCCGTATGGCCGCGCCCCTCACCCAGCGCGCCCAGGTGGCCGTAGGTCTCCCGCATGACGTCCCTGTACAGGGCCCTCTGCGCGGGGCGCAGCCGTCCCCACTCCTCCGGGGAGAAGTACACGGCCACATCGGCGAAGCTCACGGGGCCCCTCGCCCCCGGCCCGGGCCCGGCCCCGGCCTCGCTCATCGCGCGCAGCGCCTTCCCCGGACTCCCGGGGCAGCCTCCGCTGTGCGTCCCGGGGCACCCGCGACGTGTCTTGGAGCCCAGGCTCCCGAGAGCAACCCCGCCCACGCCTCGAGCTCTGCCAGCGGCCCGGCCCACTCGCGAGCGGGGGGAGCCGAGGAGACCGGAAGTGGCCACGTGAAAACCCTGAGCTGAGACGTCTGGGTGGCTCACAAGAAGGAGACCCGGACTGGAGGCTCCAGAAACGCTAGTGTCCTTGGGGAGCGTGGGAGAGCGCTCGTTTTCATTAGGCTGCAAAATGCCCCTAATTGGCGTTTTGTAAGCTACAAGTATTGATTATGCTCCTACTATGTGCAGGCACTGTGCTCGGCATTGGTTATACGAAAAGAAACAGCTCCTGCCCTCAAGGGGCTTACAGTTTATTGGGGATAATAACTTACTCGTACAAGTTCGTGCAAAACATAATACAAAATAAATTTTGTTAAGTCGTTTTAGCTGTGTTCTACCCTTCGTGACCCCATTTGGGGTTTTCTTGGCAGAGATACTGGAGTGGTTTGCCATGTCTTCCAGCTCATTTTACAGATGAGGAAACTGAGGTAAACATGGTGAAGTGACCTGCCTAGCGTTACACAGACAGTAAGTGACGTCAGATTGGAACTCAGGAAGATGGGTCTCCCGATTCCAGGCCCGGCACTGTATTTACTGCGCCACCTAGCGGCACCGCAAAGTAAATACGAGGTAACTTGGGGGTTATTAGCTTTGGGAGAGGGGAGAGCAGGACGGACCTTCAGAAGGAAGTGGGACTTGAGCTGAACTTTGAAGAAAGTTTGAAATCCTAAAAGGCAGAGGTGAGGAATAAGTTTATTCCTGTCATGGGGTACAACCTGTGCAAGGGCACAGAGATGGGAGATGGATCACTGTAAGGAATAGCAAGAAAGCCACTTTTTCTGGACCTTGGAATGGGAGGAGACTGATGTAAAACCAGTCCAGACAGTCAGGCTGGAGCCAGATAAGGGAGTTTCTTCTAGTCAGTAGGAACACACTGAAGCTTCTTAAACAGAACAAAATGGCACGATCTGACTTCCAATTTAGGAATCTCAATTTGGAGGCTGTGGGAAGGATTAGAAAGGAGGAAGATTGGAGTCAGGGAGCCTGATTAGGAGGCTATTGCAATTCAGGTGAGAAGATCTGGGCAGAGAAGCATGGATGCAAGAGATTTTGTAGGTGAGATGGGCAAGACTTGGCAACCCATTGGCTATGCGGGGTTGGGGAGAGGGCGAAGTGGAGCGTGACTCCAGAGTTGCTAACTTGGATGACTAAAAAGATGGTGTCCTTAAAAAAAATAGGAAATTTTGAAAGTGGGGTGGATTTTAGGGGGAAAGATGAGTTCTGTTTTGGATATGTAAATCTGAGAAGTCTATGAGAACATTCAGCTCAATGATTAGTGGTAATTCAGAGGCAGCCCCTATTTTGCAATGCTGCTTCTGCAAAGTAAACAAAATAACTTGTTTTTAAAACAGCATGGTTTTTTTTTTCTTCCTACAAATAAAAACTTCAGGCTTCGGAAGGAGAGTTGCCTGGGCTGATTTTAAAGGAAATGTCCAGCCATAGCAGGACAAAAAGAGAACTACCTTCTTTATAAGAAACATTCCAAAAGATGACAGAGAGATGGCACGGACAGTGAGCTTGCAGGATCAGTCAGCCTCTTGGGAGAGAAGTTCGTGATTTCAACACTACCAGGGACCATTCAGCTTACTCACAGAACTCCAGCCTTCATCTACCAATTAGCTCCTTATCTTGGACATTAAGTGAGATGGTTCATTTCTTTTTTGTGACTTTGACACAGGCAGGGGGGATATTTGGAATCGTTTTTCTACCACCATTTCTGGGGACCCTCTTACCTTTTGGGCGCCAGAAGAAGTGTCCAAGATGAGGGTCAGTGGGGAGGAGTTGGTAGGTGCCAGCTTTTAGAGTGTCTTTAGAGTTGTACTTGGCTAGACATCCTTTCAGGTCATACCAAATCATTCTATAATTGAGATTTATGTAGTCCTTTAAAGCTTACAAAGCAATTTATCTACATGAGTTCATTGAAGCCTCAATGATATTCAAGGTATCATTCCCATTTTACAGATTAAATGAGAGAATATTTGTGAAGCACTTAACAGTGTCTGGCATGCAGTAGGTGTTATATAAATGTTTATTCCCTTCCCTTTACAGATGAGAAAATTGAGACTGAAATTTTAAGTAAACACGTAGAAAGCTGAACTCATTATCAATTCAAATCCCAATACTGTGTGTATGTCAGAAGTGATCCAGATTCAGATGCTGGAGGTTTTGAGTCTAGGGGAGCAGCAAGACAGTATCACTCCTAATCAATACCTTTTTGAAACTTAACTCTGCAAGCTCTTTTCCATTTCTACTCTGATCTGTCTTATCAGCTCACGTCAGGACTTAACCCCTAACTGGTCTGCCTGACTTTTTGTCTCTCCTGCTACAATCCCTCTTTGATTACCCTAATCAGAATAAATTTACAGAAATCCCATTTTGAAACCACCCCTCTCAAAAACCTGAATGGCTTCCCATTGCCTATGGAAGGAAGCCTAAAAGAATTAGCCTGGCATTCAGGACATTCCTCAGCTCCTGTTTTTCTTTTGTCTGTTCAGGTGTTTTCCTCACCTCTCTTCTTTTTACTCACTCAGTCCTTTCCATTTTTCCAGGTACAATTCATCCCAGCTGGATGGTGTCTTCCCACCACACTCAAACTCCTTCGGAACTAAAGGTTTATTTTTCCATAGGCAATGAATCATGGAGCTGCTTTCTGAGATGCATCATTTAGGTGCCGCATTGGTTTTGAACTTTTCATGTATTTGCACCTTTCTTCTTCTTAACTAGATGATAAGATGTGTGAATGGACAACGATCACGTCTTTGACTCCTTTCTATCACGACATCTTTCATCATTACTCGTTTATAACAATAATTGACATTTACATAGTGCTCTACTCTTAAAGCATTTAGTATGTTCTCTATCAACGTTTGCTGATTCTGATTTAAGTTTTAGACTGAGTAACGCATGATAACATCCCTAAGTTAAGCTCCCAAATGAAAGGCTGCTTGGCTGAAGTCAGGTCATTTTTTCTTTTTACTTATTTCTTCATAGGTTTAAGCAACTTGAATTTTCATATGTGCATACACATCTAGTCAGAGACATGATGGATTCCAAGGCCTCAGTGCCTTGGCTTTGCACCTTACTCCCTTGACAGTTTTCCTTCTGTCTTTTCAATCAAGGTCACCCACATTCTTGGATGATATCTGGGTAGCACTTAAAAGCCCACAGGGGGATCTAAGTCAAAAAACCTCGAGCTCCAAAGCGTGTAGGAATCCAGAGGAGGAGGCCACTACATTTGGGAACATCCAGGCAGGAGGCTGAGAACTCTTCACAGCAAGACAAGCCCTCCCAGCCAGCCCTGCTTGTGATGTTGGAGGATATCAAGAATCCTCCGTCTCCAGTGAAGGCCCAGGAGCTGCTGGTGAGGATCCCAAAAAACCTTGGCATCCAATCCCGTTGATAGAGGCCCAACAGGATTCTTTGGGGCAGTTCGATAGGTCTGTTGGTGTTTGGCTAAAGATGAAGTGTCAAAAAAGCACTTCTCACATTCAGGGCAGGGATATGGCTGTTCCTGGTGTGGGTGTGCCAGTGGACAGTCAGGGACCCTCTCTGCTGAAAGTGGTGCCCACAGGGCAAAGGTAGGGTTTTTCCCCAGCGTGGAGAAGCTGGTGTCTGACCAGGTTCTTCGAACAAGCAAATGGGTGATTCCCAGAGAGAAGATGTCAGTAGTGATCTGGGGCTCTACATGTGTCAACAGTCAACACAGGCATAAGGACACTCTCCAGAGTGCCCTCACCAGTGGGTGATCAGTTGGGCAGAATTGATGAAGCGGTGCCCACAGTAAGGACGAGGGTAGGGATGTGAGTATACTGGTGGAGTGCCATGATTGAGGGTTTTGGGGATGTCCTGCCACAGTCTGAGCAGGTGGTAATGCCCCAGTCTCCTTCTGGAGGCATGGCCAGGGCCGTGGACAGCAGATCTGGCACCTCTAAGGGCTGGTCAGATGTTACTTCCTTCTGCTTGAAGATCTGGAGATGGTTTCCTCAGAGAAGTCCAGATCCTTCTTTTTGTTCTTTTTCTCATTTCTGGCTCCTACAGGGAGATAAGGAAAAGAATGGAACTCAAGAATACAGCCCATTTTATTCCATTAGCTCTCTTCTGTACTAGTAAGGGAACAGTTATTCCATTTGCAATAGTAGCAGGAATGGTTGGCTGTAAAGGGGATATTTCAGTGGTTTGTTTTTTTTATCTTGACAACAGCAGAGTGGAAGGAAATGTCAAATCTCTATAGCAGATACAGAGTTTGGAACTAAGGTAAGCAGACTGGGTTCTCTGCTGGCTACAAGGACACAAAGGATACCTTGAACCTAGAGCATCTGCTTCTCTGGGAAGGCCAGATCTCATCCAACCAATTAGCAAACACTAATTAAGCACCTTTTGACATTAAGAGGTAAAACTGGGACTGACTGGCTCCAGTGGCCCCGAGGGAGAATCAATAGAACATCTCCTTTTAAAAACGAATGTAGTATAACCTATATTGAATTGCTTGTCTTCTGGGGGGGGGGGTGAGGAGGGAAGAAGGGAGAGAATCTGGAACTCAGAAGTTTTAAAAACAAATGGTAGAAAATTATTACCTGCAATTGGGAAATAAGATGTACAGGCAGTGGGGGACAGCTGTCTGTCTTGTCCTACAAGAAAGTAAGGGGGAAGGGGCTAACGGGAGAGAGAGGGGAGAATATAGGAGAGGGCAGACTCTGGGAAGGAGCACGCTTGCCCTCTTGGGGTGGGGGGCAGGGGGAGAGATAGGGGAGAATATAGGAGAGGGCAGACTCTGGGAAGGAGTATGCTTGCCCTCTTGGGGTGGAGGGTAGGGGGAGAGATGGGGAGAAAATTTGGAACTCAAAATCTTGTGAAAATGAATGCTGAAAACTAAAAATAAATAAATTCTGGGGGGGAAAACAAAACCCAAACCCAAACCACTAATACACACACATCTGTGGGGATAGTTTGGGGATTCATTAGAGCCCTGAACAATACAGCTAGACAGACTGCAAAGGCCACTAACCTTGACTTTTCTGCAAACTTATTTCATCAGATATTTTGAAAAGGAGGGTCTGGCAGGGAGAATTTTTTTTTTTTAATTAGCAACCAATACTGTGCTCTGCTTAGTTAGAAGGCTAAAGTTCAGACAGGTGAACTAATTTGATCAAGATCCTCTAGGGTTGGGCCTAGGATGCAAACCCAGGTCTCTAACTCCAAGTTTGGTGTTCGTCCCACTATACTGCAGTGTCTCAAAAAGCTGGCATGGAAAAAAAAATCCAAAGTCCTTGTTTCAAAGAAAAACCTGAAATGTTGGTATTTTACTGAGAAATGGGAATCTCTTCATGGTATGACGGTAAACCACTTCCAGTGCTGGTATAGTATGAGAATGGTGAAGGGGATAAGGAAATGGAATTATCCTCTGTGGTTGTTTTTTTGGGGGGGAGGCGGAGTTAAGAAGTAGAAGAGGGGAGAGATTGGCAGAGAGGTTTCCAGTGGAGGTTACTAGGGCAGTAATTACATAGTTCATCAACATTATGGGCTGCATGAAGTACTACCGTGCAATAAAAGATGAGCTGGTTGATTTTTAAAACGTGGGAAGATTTGTAGGAAATAATGAAGAGTGAAACGAGAAGGAAGAGAATGTTGTACACAATAATGGCATGTTGTTTTAATAACGACTTTGAACTAAGTCATTTTGAGTATTATAAATACTCAAATCAACCACAGAGGACCTACGAAGATGCTGCCCACATTCAGAGAAAGAGCTACGGAAAAGAAGTATATATGATAGTTTTATGCACACACACATCAGTCTAATAGGAGCTTTCTCTAGAGTGGGGTGGGGAGAGAGGGAGGAAAAAAGGCCCAGCAGAGAACAAAAGGAAACTTAGAAGAGAGCACAGAAAAGCAGTGTAGCTTTGAAAACAATGTCTAGTATTTTATTATAGTTTTTTTTTTTAAAGTAAACAGTATGAAACAGAAAAAATATTGTGGGCTGGGCGGGCTTCTATGGCCCAGATGGGAATTTAGTCTCATTTATAATAACATGCTGAAAGGCTGTTTCAAGTTCCAAAATACATATTTACAAATGAAATTTTAAGTTGAGAACTGTCAAAAGATAGCACATCTGCAGCGGGGCATGTTGTTCTTGTGCCAGTAGAAAAAAAAAAAAGAGGGAATTTAAGTTAAGAAGGGTTAAAAGAGCAATGGTTTGATAACACGTTTTAGAATAATTTAAAAAATTTGTTTGGTGGCGGTAGGGGAGAGGATTGGGGGATCAGCAATATCTAGAATATTGGAATCTAGAAAGCCATCTTCCTGGTGAGGGCATCTGAGGATAGGCCTTTTTTTCCCCCTTAAATTCTGTCTTTATTGTATGATTATACCAATCAATCAAATAATCAGTCAAAAAAATTTATTGTACTTATTATATGTCAGGAATTGTGATGAGCTTTGGGGACACAAAGAAAGGCAAAAACGGGGCCTGGTCTTGATCAGTTTTTCCAGAGGACCAGGCAGGGAAAGTGGGGAGAAGAGGAGGGAAGTGGGTAGGAGAAGGTATAGAAGGAGAGATCCCCTTAGCACCTCCCTCCTTTGAAAAATTAAAAAATCCCTCATCTTATTAAATATTTCTCAATTACACATACATTTTAAACATTCATTAAAAAAAAAATTTGAGTTCCAAACTCCATGCACCAGCAGATTCCCAAAAGAATGCTACTGTGAACAGCTTTTAAGATTTTGATTACACAGTAATAGTGAACACTCTTTATTCCATTACAAATCAAAGCAAACATTCACAATATCACAATATAATATTCACAACATTACATCTTATCACAGAAAATCACAATAACAGTGTTCATAACAGCTTAACATTAGAATGGTCGCACAGTTTTCACTACAGTGGCCTTTTCTTCATCTTGACTCTGGGTGGTCTCTTTGAGTCCCTGGATCCCCTTCCATGGTTCCAGCTCCTTCCTGAATCCACCAGTTACCTGGATACAGAAGCAGACAGCTGCCAGATTCTTGGCCAGTCCTCAGAGGTAGACAGCTCCCAGGTTCTTGTCCAGTCCTCAGGGCAATCCCCAGGACTCACTGAAGTTCACAGGGTCCAGCACATCTCAAATCCTTCACCACTTCTCTTGCCTGGCACTCAAGGATCAGCCAGGCCATAAACAAAAATCTTATCCCAGTCATGCTGCTTCAGTCCTCCAGTAGTTCAGCTGGCCCTAGGACCCAGAAGGAGTATCAGTCTTCTGGGTGGCTTCCACCTAATTCTGGTCTCAGGAAAACTTCTCTTTTCTCAGTCAGCTTCCAGATCCTGGGAGAGAAACTCTCTCTCAGGAAAACTCCAACTCACTTCCAGTAGTCCAGCTCCCAGATGCTGAGACAATCCTGCTTCCTCCATAGGAAAATTCCAATTCTGTCTCTGTCTCTAGAATTCTTTATATACAGCACTGGCCTCCTGTCTCAGCCAAAAGCCTTCTTCCACATCAACAGGGGAGTTCACACCTTCTCAACAGGGGAGAGGGCTCACACCTTCCATACTTAGCCCTAAGTTACTAAGTGCTAAGTATCTGCTAAACTTGATTGCTATTACATCCACCCATAAGGCAAGCAGTATAATACTGATTATACATGTGAAGTCACGCAAAACATATTTATATGTTAGCCTTGTTACTAAAGAATACACACACAGACAAAACAAGAAAAATAAAGAAAACAAAAAAGTCTGCTTTGGTCTGCACTCAAGAGTTCACCAGTTCTCTCTCTGAAGGTGGATACTGTTTTTCAGCATGGGTCTTTTGGCATTGTCTTGGATCACGATCTTGATCAGAGTAGCTAAATCTTTCACAGTTGATCATTCTTACAATGTTGTTACTGTGTACAATGTTCTCCTGGTTCTACTCACTTCACTCTGTATCAATTCCTTTAAATCTTGCCAGGTTTTTCTGAAACCATCCTGCTTGTCATTTCTTATAGCATAATAATATTCCATCACAGTCATATATATATATATATATATATACATACACACACACAAAATTTCTTTAGCCATGGACATCCTCCTCAATTCCCAATTCTTTGCCACCACAAAGAGTGGCTATAAATATTTTTGTAAAAATTTTCCCTATTCTTTGATCTGTCTCTGGGATACAGAACTAGTAGTAGTATTGCTGGGTCAAAGGTAAAAGTTTTATAGCCCTCAGGGCATAGTTCCCGATTGCCCTCCAGAATGGCTGGCTCAGTTCACAACTCCACCAACAATGCATTAGTAACACAGCTTTCCACACCCCCTCCCGCGTGTCATTTCCCTTTTATGTCGTGTTAACCCGTCTGACAGGCGTGAGGCGCTGTCTCAGAGCTGCTTTAATTTGAATCTCTGTGATAAATAATGACTTACAGCAGTTTTTCACACGACTACCGATACCTTTTTCTTCTGAAAACACAGCCTTTGTTTATCAGCTGAGGTTATTTTTTAGATTTGTCTGTATATTTGAGAAATGAGGCCTTTATCAGAAATGTTTATTGTAAGTTGTAAGTTTTGTAAGTTTTTCACCCGGTTTACTGTTTTCCTTCTAATTATGGCTGCATTAGTTCTGTTTGTGCAAAAAGTTCTTAATTTCATTTAATCAAAATTATCCATTTAAATTCCTATAATGCCCTTTATATCTCTTGTTCGGTCATAAATTCTTCCCATATGCAGAGATCTGACAAGCACATTTTTTCCGTGTTTCCCTAATTTACTGAATTTGTAACACCATTTACTGTAACACCGAAAATGATTTCATTTGCCAATTTTGAACCGTATGGTGTGAGATCCTGATTTATGCCTAGTTTCTGCCAAACTGCTTTCAATTTTTCCCAGCAGTTTTTGTCAAATGATGAGTTCTTACCCCAAAAGCTTATCAAACATTATGTTACAGTGGTCATTTGCTACTGTGTATTTTGTACCTAAACTATTCCACTGACCTACCACTCAATTTCTTAGCCAATACCAGATTATTTTGATGATTATTACTTTGTAATATACTTTGAAATCTGGTATTGCTAGGCCATCTTCCATCATTTTTTTCACTGATTCCCCTTGACCTTTTCTCCTTCCAGATAAATTTTGTTATTATTTTTCCTAGCTCTATAAAATAATTCTTTGGAAGTTTGCTTGGTATAGCACTGAATAAATTAATTTAGGTAGAATTGTAATTTTTATTATGTTGACTTGGCTTACTCATGAGCAATTAATATTTCTACAACTGTTTAAATCTATCTTTATTTGTGTGAAAAGTGTTTTGTAACTGTGTTCATAGAGTTCCTGAGTTTGTCTTGGCTGGTAGACACTTAAATATTATATATCATCTGTAGTTATTTTAAATGGAATGTCTCTATCTCTTCCTGTTGGGTTTTATTGGCTATACGTAGAAATGCTGATGATTTATATGGGTTTACTTTATATCTTGCAACTCTGTTAAAATTGTAATTGTTTCAACTAGTTTTTTGGTTGATTCTCTAAGTACACTATTATATTATCTGCAAAGAGTGAGTTTTGTTTCCTCATTGCCTATTTTTATTCCTCCTTATTTTTGTCTTATTGCTAAGCTAACATTTCTAATATAATACTAAATAATGGTGGTGAAGGATGAGCCTTTAAAAAAGCCCTGTAAATCTCTATTTTGTACCACTTGGCTTGTTAAAAAATTTGTAAAAATTTTTTAACAGTGCCCTGCTTGTCTATCTCTCTTTCTGCTCTATTTTAAAAATATTTCACTGATGCTCTTTTCTTTCTTTTTTTACATCATTCCTAATTTGCAATTCTCTACCCTTAAACCCTCCATAAAAGCCTTCCTTTGTAAAAATAAGTATAATCAAGCAAAACAATTTTACACGTTAGTAGTGTCATAAAATGTCCTATTTTACACCTGTATTCCACCATCTCTTTGCCAAGAAGTAGGAGGCACTCTTAGCCAAGAAAGAAGGAACCAAGGATGAAACTGAGCCTTTGAAGACACCAGTATGATTTGGTAGAAAGGGTACTTGGTTTGGAATCAGAAGACTCAGTCTGAATGCCAGCTGTCACTTATTAGCAGTGTGGTCTTGGGCCAGTCACTTCACTTCCATGGACCAAAGTTTTCTAATCTGTAAAATGAGACAGCGGGACTAGATGGTCTCTAAGGTCCCTCCAACTCCACACCTAGATCATAAACACAGGGTTATGGAGAGAATGAGGAAAAAAAGGCAAGGCAAAAGTATCCTGATTAGCTTCAGGAAATGTGTGTGTGTGTGTGTTTTAAATTCAGCTTTGACACTCAGCTTGGCACCAGGGAGCTGCAGAAATTGCTGGGAGAGCTATCATGAGAAACAAGTCAAAAAACGAAGCATCAGCAAATTCTGGAGCAACAAATAAGGGAATCGTGGTAGTAAAGATTCACAGTAGTTCTTGTAGAGAATAAGGGGTTAATAAATGCCCTAGAAATAACCTTGAGAAGAAGATTCCCACCCAGTTTGAGGCAAGTGAATAAAGAATCAAGAAGAGAGCAACAGCAGTTAAAAACCCTGGAGATGGGTTGGGTGGCTGGGGTGGTTATCTCTAACTGCTGGAAGGGCTGTCAAGTGGAAAGACTAGTTCACTTATTCTGACTGACCCCAAAGGACAGAATTATGGAGGACTAGGTTGAAATTGCAGAAAGACAGACTTATGCTCAATGTAAGGAAAAATGGGATGGACTATCTTGGAAAGTAATTAAGTTCCTGATCAAAACAGGTGAGAGACGTAGAAGGGCTTACTGTTCCAACATGGAGAGCTCTAGGGCATTGCTGAGGTCCTTTCTAGCTCCCAGAAAATGTGACAAAGCATTTGTATGCCTGGGGCAAGGGGTGAGAACTCTGGGGTTTTTTTAAGAGAATGGTTTATTGGAGGAGGGTGGAGCCAGCATGGCAGTGATAGGAAACAAGGTAGTAGCCCCTCTTCCACAAATTCATCCAAACTTGGGAACTCGGATCAACACAATTACCAACCACAATTCCTGAGGACTTTTGAAGAAACATATACTACCGACTCCCTGGCAGACGTGATGAACTCAGAACACAGAATGACATTCTTTTTAGACATGGTCAATGAGAAATTTTGTTTTGCCTTAACTATATATGTTTGTCAGAGGGGTTTTGTTTTCCTTGCTTTCTCAGTGTGGAGAAGAGAAAAAAAAAGTGGGAGAGAAGGCGAATCTTTGAAAATAAAATTTAAATTAAAAAAAATAATTGTTTATTTGAGCTTCTACTGTCACATGTATTATGTGAATTATCACAAGTATCCTTAAGCCATAAAGAGTGGGGCTTGTTATGTGTTTTTAATATTATCTGGTTTTATTAGATATATATTAAACTATATTAGATATAGTTTAAAAACTATAAAGATGTTTTTAAAGCATCTCCTGTATCTTTTCCCTCATTCTTGCCTACATCAGTTCACACAGCTGCCTACCAGGTAGTGTCCTGGCTATGTGACATCCACAGGAGCCAAGGCAACTTATGTAGAAACCTAGGGCAGCAGGAGAGACAGCTGAGCGCACCTCTTACATCTTCTACAGAAGCCACAGAGGAGGCCTGCAGTCTTGGGGAGAGAACTTTTTCTGAGATGGTCCAGGGGTAGCTTAAAAGATCAGATCCTTCAATGAGGTCTGGCTCAGAAGAGCTCTCCAAAGAACTAAACCTAGGAGTTGAAATGCTAATACTCTTTCCTTACCTCTGCAGGTTCTTGCACAATTCCTTTTCCCCTCAGAATCCTGGGCTCTGAGGCCCCACAGCTGTTTCTTGTTCCATCCATTGACATCTCACTGGCAGGTCTGGGGCTGAAAATCCTGGGGGAACAGACAATACGCAATCATCTTCAAGTTCTAAGGTCAGAACTCAATGGAAGCTTAAATCCTCATACTGACATGAGGGAGTACCCCCACATTTCCTTCCCAGAGTCCTCTGCTTCCTCCCTTCCATATGGCCAAGAATGCCTCTCTTCTTTAGTTTTGGGTAAGAAGCATTTATAAAGCTAGCAGGGATATTATAGGAAGAAACGAACAACCAAACTGGAGGGGAAATCATCTCTAACATAGACCCTAGCAGTTGTCGGTTATATAATATAGTGCTCTAAGGCTTATAAGCAGTTCATCTGGCATGTTGAACTTCTGAGGGGGAAGCCAGGTGACACAGTGGAAAGAATGCTGGACTTAGAGTCGAGAAGATCTGAGTTCAAATTATGCCTTAGACACTTACTAGCCATGTGGCTCTGCGCAAGTCATTTAAACTTTTGGCTTTAGTCTCCCCATCTGGAAAATGAAGAAAATAATATCACCTCTCTTATATGATAGTTGTGAGGAAATAAACAGGCACCTTGGTGGAATAGGGGATAGAGTACTAGGCTTAAAGTCAGGAAGACCTGAGTTCAAATCCAGCCTCAGACGCTTGTGTGACCCTGGGCAATTCACTTAACCCTGTTTGTCTCAGTTCCTTATCTGTAAAATGAGCTGAGGAAGGAAATGGCAAACTGCTCCAGTATCTTTACCAAAAAAATCCCAAATGGAGTCACAAAGAGTTGCGCAAGACTTAACAACAACAACAAAATCCAACTGCTAGTTATATTGCTGATATACTATGCTACATAGGCATATAGCATTTTATGGTCATGTAGCATGTTTGCAAAATGCTTGACACATACCTCATTTTATCCTCACAGCCTGGGCACTATCTTCAGTTGGTATTATTTTAATTTTCCACATGAGGAAGCTGAGGCTCATAATGATTAACTGACTTAGGTACATAGCTAGGCAGTTGGAGGCTTGACTGGGATTCAAGGCTCACTTAATTCCAAGGCCAGCACTTTTCCCTCTACGAAGTGGAACTAGAGCTTCCTGATTTCCAAGCTACATTCAACAACTCAATTTTGTCCCTAGTTCTGACATCTCACTGAGCTGTACTGATGCTCTGTCCTGTGTCCCCCAAGGTGGGTTACCAGCCGTGCATTCCTGTCAAGTTCCTACAGAAGGATGGAGAACCACAGTAAAGGAGCAGAGAAGGGAGAAAACGACAAGAGGGTCAGCACAGAAATGTATAGTCATGTGGATAGGCTTCTGAGGAAAACTAAGGAGGAGCTGTCCAGGACTGAATTAAAAAGGGGTGATTCAATGCACCAAGAAGCACTAGAACAGGAATAGCTAAGGGAAAGATCCAAAAGAAGGCTCAACTCAGGGAAGCTGAAGAAGGCTGAGCGTGTCTAGAATGAAGAAAGATCAGGAGAAGTCTTGTGGGCAGAGTCTAAGAGACACAGGCAAACAGGGCTTAAGGCAGCTTGAAGAACAGTTTTAATCTAAATAATGCAAGAAGCAATAATGTGCAGGGGAAAGTACTGGTACAGACATGAGCAGAGTTAGGTTTGGATTCAAGCTCCAGTACTTGCCTACAACTGTGTCCCTGGACAATTCACTTGCCCAAACTTCAATTTCCTCATCTGAAAAATGGGGATGATACTTGCTCTCACAGGAGTTAATGTGAGGAAAATGTTTCGTGAACCTTAATAGCCCTATACAAATGAAAAATAGGATTTAACAATAACAAACCTCATGAATGTCTTCTTTCACTGCCTGAATATGTCATGGAGGTGATCTTGGGTTCCTGAAGGTTTGAAAAAACTCATTTCTCACATCAAGAAGTGATTGCTTCTTGAAGTAAAGAAGTATTGTTCTTAATATTTATCTAATGGAAAATTTAAACAAAGTAAAGGCTTACTGTAACACAAGTGTCAAGATCTTAATTTTTCATCTGAACTAAGATGTTCAAAAACAAAAGTTTGACTTCCAGGTTGAAAAAGGGGTGCATATGCAGGGTAAGGGGTTAGCATTGGCTGTTTTGTGTCAAACACAGCTTGGGGCCTGGGGTACAAACAGGAGGATGTTCTGGTCATGCGGAGGCTCTGCAGCAAGGTTGAGAGCCCAGGCAGGGCCAGGGCAGTGAAGACCTTTTCTCTACCTAGGGCACCATCCACCATGACCCAAAGGCCTCACTTCCCCAGGGGTGCCCAGGTACCAGTAGGTCTTTGTGACATCCTTATAGAGGGTTGCATGGGCTGCAGCCACCCTAACTCCTCTGGGGAGAAGTACATGGCCACATGGGTGAAGCTCACAGCCAATGCCCTCAAGTCTGGCCTCACTCAGCTTCAGCTATACCTCTGATCAGCCCCAGCTGGGCCTTCACAACTTCCCTTCTAGGGGAGTGGAAGGTACTCAGAAGATCCAGTTGTCCCTGTCCCAATCCTGGGCCCTGCAGGTACTCAGTGGTCCTGTCACCACCCCTAGGAATAGTGTGAAGTAGAACTGACCTTCTGGAAGGTGGGTGACTTTAGGACTCTGGCAGGTCAGGGACAGCAGTGATGCTTCCTGGTGATCGGCTGGACATGACATAGAGGGGTGCTCTCTGACCTCACTTCCATGGGGACACAGATCATCTGGGACACGCTGTCTCAAGTGGATCTTTCCCCTTTGCCCTTCAGGTGACTTGATGCCCTTGTCTAGGCTCCCAAACACTCAGACAGTTTCAACCTACCAACTACCTCCTTGCCATTTCTTCTGGCAGCAGCATGCCCTTCCCTCTCAGTCCTGCCCTCCCTTTAAAAGGAGAATATCTCCCCAGATAGTAAAAGGAGAGAGGGTGAAAGGGGGAGTGTATGAAGAAACTCAAGATTAGGGAAGGGCCCCCTCCTGAATCCTCACTATTCAGTGAATATATAATTAAAAGCCTTTATTCTACCCTCACTCAGACTTAATCTCAAACCCAGAGGAGTCATCCCCCATGCTTTTGGCAAGGAGACTCTAGGGCCCATCCTAAGAGCATATAAGTCTTAAATTTTTAGCATAAAAAAAGTACGATTAGGTAGAATGCATAGAATGCCATCCCTTCTCATCTGTCTTTTTGGAACCCCTAATTCCCTTCAAGACTCAGCTCAAGGGCTATGCTGTTCAAAAGAATTTTTCTTGACTCTCCCCCATTTTTTAAAACATCCTGTCCCCACCATTTGTTTTGCATATATTCTATATCCTAAGATTCAATGACCAGACCCCCAATACTGTTGAATTGAGCCGTGAGGCATCCAGGTAGCAGGCTTAGGCCAATGAATTATGAGTGGTGGTGAACTTAACTGAATAATTAAGTTTTGTAGCCATACACATAATTTCGGATCTTGTGGCCTACCAATGAAAATGTGGTGTCCTCTGTTTTCTGGGGGAAAGGAAGGAGAGGAAAGAGTATGGGAAGGAAGGGAAGTCAAGGACATGTAGGAGGGAGGCAACAGATAAGAACCTGAGTTCGATGGAAGGTAGGCAGAAAAGGAAGAGTAGGGATACAGTTGTTCTCACCCACCTGGCCTTTTGGAATTGGCACAGGAACTCGCAGATTGTCCAGCTCCCTCGGGTCTCTTAGCATACTGAGACAAGGGTTTTCTGTCTTCCAGTTCTCGGGCCTCTTCAGTCCTTCCTCAGTGCTCATGACCAGGTAGGTCACCCTCCTCCTAGATAATCTCTGGTAGTGTTGAAAGCCCAGAAGAAATCTAAATGACCTTGGACAGAAGCAGATGGCACAGTCCTGCCTTGGTGACCAGTCTTTCTGCCTTCTAACACCAGGGCAATGGATCCAAAGGTTTGCTTCCATAGATGACTTCGGGGTGAAGAGCTTCTGTAACTGGGGCAGGGGCTGCTCCCGTTGTGGTTAAAGAGGTGGGCAAGCAATGCTGCTGGTTGGAATAGGAAAGTCGTCTAAACCTCATGCAGGTATATGGGTGTTTTCCGGAGCAGATGGGGTGGTGGTGAAACAACTGTAAAAAGCTGCTGAAATGAAGGTGCCAGGGAAGTTGTTTTTGTCCTTATAAGTTTGCTGGTGCTTAGTCTCACCATAGGTGGCCTTGGAAAAAAGCTTCAGCAAATGCAAGACCCCAGTGGATGTCTCATCTGTTTGTGCTTCTCATTCTTGCTTCTGCTGAGGAACAAGGAATCCAGAACTCAAACATTTCATTCTAGACTATTTCTTCTGTGAGAAGGAAAAGTTGGCAATGAAATTAATTCATTATCTACCTCCAAAATACAAAGGAACAACTAGAGATCTTGGACACAGGATTCAACAGCTGATCAGAATCTCCCAATCCTCTGCAAGTATGGAGTCAATGGCCTGTTCTCAGATAGCCTCCCTCACCCTAGTAGAGCTGTTTCCCACCTAGAAAGGAAGATTCTACCTCTCCTTAACAGCTCCAAGGGACTCTGTAGAACCCAGTTCAAGGACGATAGCGTCCTACTGAACCCTGTAAAAGAAACTGATGATTCTCTTCCTATATATCTGAAGGGAACCAAAACACCTGATCCAGGAATCAGGCTGGTCTTTGATTTTCTGTGTTGTTGCTATTCCATATGGCCAGCACAGGTTTTCCTGTTGATGCAGCTGTAAAATTAGAGCCTTCCTGATATCCTGAGATCCAGGGCTGTGCCCCGTTCTGGGATTCTAGCTAGGTGTTAGCTCTCCCATACATTTCTAGATAGAATTCTTTGGATATCAGAATCAAGTACATGGTTATCTACAAGGCCTAAAATTGACATCACCATCTGGCATCTTGAAATTCAACAAAGCAGTATTAGAAAACTAAGTGACCTATAATTACCTTCGTTATTTAATTACTCTATAAAAACCTTGCTCACAGTATCAATAAACAGATTGCATTGATGATCTCACCTGGACCACGATTACACATCACACTTTCTCAGGCTAGTGTGTCAGTTTAGAGCTGGCTTAAGAAGCCACACAAGTTATCTCTACATATGCTGTAATTCACAAAGCATCTCGGGGATTCACCAACACTTTTACTTTTGCTGTTTCCTCAGTCTGGACAGATTTACAGTCCATAGACTGACAATCGCTCTTCACCCATCTCAATTCTCTCAGACAACTCACTTCTCGGCTTTTCATGCTGTACTTAAAACTTTTCCCTTTCTCTCAAAGTCCTGACTTAGTCTTCAGCTTAGTCTTCTCATTCCAAGCTGATGACAAGGGCTTGGCAGTGCTGGAGGAAGAACTCTCATTTGGCTAAGCCTAGTGTCTAAGCACCCAGTGCCAGTGGGCTACTCATCCTCTTCCCATACCCATGAATAATCCTTAGAAGCCTGATCTCCTCTCACAAACACCCTAAATATAGCTTCTTATCCACAAGATCCTTTCCTTCTACATACAGAGGTACCTTGGTGTATGAGTGCACCAACTTACAAGATTTCTGAGATACAAGTTGTCGCTCAGTCCTGACCAAGAGCTAGCCCTACAGACTTAGCCATTAAGGAAAGAAGTTCCAACCCAGAAAGCTAAACTCTACGTCTATGGTACCTTTAAGCTACTTTTCTTGATGTTTTCGATGAACAGTCTTCTGTGTTTATAGAGACTCTACTTACACCCTTCAAGAGTCAAGATACATACACTATAAAATCCAACGCCACCTCCTTTCAACCCTTACCACTTCTCCAGAAAGATAGGCCAGGGGGTTCAGTGCCCCACCTACCTGGCAAAATGCATTCAGAATGGTCCACAGGAGAGGCCTGCCGAAACACTGAATCCAAGTCCGTGGAGGAAGGCATTGATTGGTGAATAGCTGTCATATGATCAACTCTAGGGGAAAGAGAGGGGCA
>CM053599.1:193775652-193791870 GCA_028646575.1 Pseudocheirus occidentalis
ATATACAGGGGCTGGGATAGGGAGATCCTCCCTGCCCTACCAGAAAGTTAGAGAGCAGAGTAGGGGAGGGGCTTTACAGTGGGATTGTTGTTTTGGGGTTGGGGTAGGGGAAAGACAGGGAGAAAATTTGTAATTCAAAAATCTCATGAAAATGAATGATGTAAGCAAGAAAACAAATAAAATTTATTACAAAAAATAGCTCAAGGCTTAAAGTAATACAAAATGCAGAGTAAAAGCAAGTACTTGAATGAGCTCTACCCAAACCCCTTCAAATACCTGTAATAAGTGCCTCCACACAAATTGTAGAGCAACAGAACCCACAAAAACAGGGTAAAACAAACTTCCAGCCCAAGACAACCCCAATGTTCTATGAGAAAGTCTATTGTGCCAGACTGAGAGAAGAGCTCAATTCACTGTGACTGTACCAACACAGACCCTGGGTCCCAGCAAACCTTGAGTAGGCTTCAGGGGATTGAATCATTGGCAGCTGATTGGTTTCCAGATTTCTCAACACAAAATGCCAAAGGTAACTTAGAAAGTGAGTGGGAAATGTCTCTTGGACCTGGATGAGAGAAGAGCACAGACCAACACAGTGCAGGGCAACTGTGGCAGCCACTTTTTCCAGAGTTCTCACCCACAGATGTTAAGGGGATCAAACAATTGATCAGAAGAAGATTATAAGGGTCTCTTTGTTGTCAGTGATGCAGAATTCTGTTGCTTTTCCTGTATTTGGAACTGGGTGGCAGTCCTTGGGTGAAGAAGAGCTCTGGCATTGCAGAGCTTGTGACCAGAGTGGAGAGGGGACCCTTCCTCATAGTGTGAGGTCAGCAAAGAGTGCTTGTGGTCACTCACAGACCAGAGCACAAACCAGGAGAGGAGTAAACACCTCTCCTTAGCTCATACCATCTTGGAAGAACTGAAAACTTACAGGTCCCTAGAAGTATCTCTGAAAACAGCTGCAAAAAAACAAACAAAACAAAAACACTGAAGCTTGGGACAATACACCCTCCACACTGGAAGCAGAATCCTGCCTTAACAAAGAGTTAAAAAATCAAGTAGTTGGTTGGGAAAATGAGCAAACAGCAGAAAAACACTCAGACTATACAATCTTACTTTGGTGATAAGGAAGATCAGAACATACAATCAGAAGACAACAAAGTCAAAGCTCCTACATCCAAAGCCTGGAGAAATATGAATTGGTCTGACCATGTAAGAGTTCAAAAAGGATTTTGAAAATCAAGTAAGAGAAGTAGAGGAAAAATTGCAAAGAGAAATGGGAGTGCTACAAGAAAATCATGAAAAACAAGTCAACAGCTTGCTAAAGGAGACCCTAAAAAAATGCTGAAGAAAATAAAACTTTAAAAAATGTACTAGACAAAATGGCAAAAGAGATTTAAAAAGCCAGTGAGGAGAAGAATGCCTTAAAAAGCAGAACTAACCAAATGGAAAAGGAGGTCCAAAAGCCCGGTGAATAAAATAATTCCTTAAAAATTAGAATAGAACAAATGGAAGCTAATGACTATGAGAAATCAAGAAATTATAAAACAAAATTTTCGATAAAAAATAGAATATAATGTGAAATATCTCATTGGAAAAAACAACTGACTTGGAAAATAGCTCCAGGAGAGATAATTTTAAAATTATTGAACTACCTGAACACAATGATCAAAAAAAGAGCCTAGACATGATATTTCAAGAAATTATTGAGGTAAACTGCCCTGATATTCTAGAACCAGAGGGTAAACTAGAAATGGAAAGAATCTACCAATCACCTCCTGAAAGAGATCCCAATAGGAAAACTTCCAGGAATATTATAACTAAATTCCAGAGTTCCCAGGCCAAGGAGAAAATATCACAAACAGCCAGAAAGAAACAATTTAAGTATTGTGGAAACACAATCAGGATAACAAAAGATTTAGGGATCAGAGGGCTTGGAATATGATATTCCAGAGGGCAAAGGAGCTAGAATTACAACCAAGAATGACCTACCCAGTAAAACTGAGTATAATACTTCAAGGGAAAAATGAATATTGAATGAGATGGAGGACTTTTGATCATTCTTTATGAAAAGACCAGAGGTGAATAGAAAAATTGACTTTCAAATACAAGATTCAAGAGAAGCATGAAAAGGTAAACAGGAAAGAGATATCATAAGGGACTTATTAAAGTTGAACTGTTTACATTCCTACATGGAAGAATGTAACTCATGAGGCCTTTCTCATTATTACAGTAATTGAAAGGAATATATACAGACAAAAGGCACAGGATGAGTTGAATATGAAGGGATAATATCTAAAAAAATGAAGGGGTGAAAGAGGAATGTACTGGGAGAAAGAGAAAGAGAGAGGTAGAATGGGGGTAAATTATTTCACATAAAAGAGGCAAAAAAAAGCTTTTACAGTGGAGGAAGGGTGGTGAAGTGAGGGGGAATGAGTGAATCTTACTCTCATCAGAGTTAGCTTAAGGAGGGAATAGCATGCACCCTTAATTGGGTATGGAAATCGATCTTAGCCTATGGAAAGTAGGGGGGAAGAAGATTAAGAGATGGGTGAGCAATAGAAAGGGGAGCAATTGGGGGGGGAGTAGTCAGAAGCAAACACTTTTGAGGAGGGACAGGGTCAAAGGAGAGAATAGAATAAATGGGGGGCAGGATAGAATGGAGGGAAATAGAGTTAGTCTTTCACAACATGAGTATTATGGGAAGTGTTTTGTATTACTACACATGTATAACCTATATTGAATTGCTTATCTTCTCAATGAGGGTGGGGGGAGGAGGGAGGAAGGAAGAGAATGTGGAACTCAAATCTTTAAAAAATGAATGTTAAAAATTGCTTTTACATGCAACTTTTACATGCAATAAGGTACATAGGCAATGGAGTATAGAAATCTAGCTTACCCTACAGGTAAATAGAATGGGAAGGAGATAAGAGAAGGGGGGTAGTGATAGAAGGGAGGGCAGATTGGGAGAAGGGGTAATCAAAATGCACACCATTTTGGGGTGGGGAGGGGAGAGATGGGGAGAAAATTTGGAACTCCAAATCTTGTGGAAGTGAATATTGGAAACTAAAATAAATAAATAAATTGAAATGTGTGTGTGTGTGTGTGTGTGTGTGTGTGTGTAAGCATTAAAAAATACAGTATCTAACTAAACCCAAAAGTCAGAATTATACATAATGGTGCTAAACTAGAGACCTTTCCAATAAGACTGGGGTGAAGTAAGGCTGTCTATTCTCACCCCTAATATTGCATCTAAAGTTAGAAATGCTGGCTGTAGCAAGAAGGCCAGAAAAAGAAACTGAGGGAATAAGGATAGTTAAGAAAGGGGAAATTCTTGCCTTTTGCATATTTGACGGCTGAATTAGTGAGCATTAGGGAGCCAATTAAAAGTAGTTGAGATAGTTACCGACTTCAGCAGAGCTGTAGATAAAAACGAATCCGCAGGAACTGTAAGTGTCTCTGTATGTTACTGCGAGTGAGAGACAGAGAGAGAAATTCCACTGAAAATGACTATAGAGTGTGAGAAAAATCGGGAGTCTACTTATTATACAGCACATACGTGAATTTTAGCTTCTGCTCTGTGGAAAATGCAAAGCATTCCAGCAAAGGGTTTTTGCACCAACGCTATTGAGCACTAAATGTAATCATTTCATCATTATATGAATAAGTGTGCTTTAAAAAATAAAATTCATACCTGTCTGCATAGAAGTAGAAACTCCTCTTTATGGAAATACAGACTTAATAATTTGAGGGATATTAATTGCTCATGAGTAGCTGAGCTGATACAATAAAAATGACAGCACTACCTAAATTAATTGACTTATTCAGTGCCGTACCAATTAAATTGTAAAAGGATTACTTTATTGAGTTAGAAGGAGTAATACAATTTATATGGAAGAACAACAGGACAAAAATCAAGAGAAATAATGAAAAAAGTGGGAACAAAACAGGGCTAGCAGTACTAGAAACTAGAAAAAAAAAAAGAGCCTGAACTCTAAGACTAGCTACTAGAGTAAAGACTATTTTGCAAAAACTACTGGGAAAACTGGAAAGTAGTTTGGCAGAAATTAGACTTAGATCAGTAGCTAAAACCATAAACCAAGACAAGTTCCAAGTGGGTACAGGGCTTGGATATATAAGATCACAACATAAATAAGAGGATCAAAGATAACATTTATTATTCTCCGGATCTATGGAAGAGTTCATGAGCAAAACAGCAATAGAGAGGGTCACACAAAATAAAACGAACAACTTTGATTTTGTATAAACAAAATCAATAGAGCAAAAATGAGAAGGGAAAGTATTAACTGGAAAAATAAATCTTTACAGAAAATTTATCTGCTAAATATCTCATTTCTAAAGTATTTAAAGAACTGATCCAAATTTATAATAATATAACTGACAATTTCCTAATTGTTAAATAGTCAAAGGACAGTGACAGATGGTATTCAGAGAAAGAAATCTAAACTAACACTCATAAGATTAAAACTTGGGGGCAGCTTGGTGGCACAGTGGATAGAGGACTGGCTCTGGAATCAAGAGAACTTGAGTTCAAATCTAACCTCAAACACTTACTAGCTGTGTGACCTTGGGCAAGTCACTTAATCCCAATGGCCTCAAAAAAAAAAGAGGATTAAAGCTCCAAATTATTAGAGAAATACATATTAAAGCTGCTCCAAGACTACTCCTGACATCTATCAGATTTGCAAAGTTAACAAAAAGAAAAACGACAAATGTTGGAGGGGCTGTGGGAAAATAAGCATGTTAATGCACTATTGGGAGAGCTGTGATTTTGTGCAACTATTCTGGAAAGTGATTTGGAACTATGCCCGTCAAAGTCCCAAATCTGTACATTCTCTTTGACCAAGTGTCACTATTCCTTAGCTAAACAAATTATTACAGACAAATGTAATGAAATATTATCTCACTGTAAGAAATGGATGATTTCAGAGAAACCTGGGTAGATTTGTATGAACTGATGCAGAGTGAACTGAACAGAACCAGGAGAACAATTTATATGTAACAACACTGCATAAAGACAAACAAATCTGAAAGATTTAAGAACTCTAATCAGTGTACAGCCTAATTACCATTCCAGGGGACCAGTGAAGAAGCATGTTCTCTACCTTCTGGAAGAGATGAATTCAAGACGCCAAATAAGGCATACAATTTTTAAAATTGATTTGTTTATTTACTTTTAGTTTACAAGATTCAGTTCCACAATCCCTTGAGTTTCAAATTTTCTCACCTCCCCCCCACCCCCATGGCAGCATTCAATCAAGTATAGGATCTACACATACTTTCACATTGGACATTAGGCTAATTATAAGAAGGGTTGTAACCAATGGAGTGAGCAATGGGAAAAAAGAAAGAAAACTAAACATGAGAAGGAATGATAGCATGTTGATTGCTTCAGTCTCCATTTAAACTCTTTTCTTTCTAGATCTTTCTCTGAATGTAGATATCTCCTTCCATCCTGAAACTTGTAGAGTTGTCTTATAACTGTGTGTTGTTGAGAAGAGTCCAGTTTATCAAAGTTGGTTGTCACACACATGATGTGTCTGTGATTGTGTACAAATTTCTCCTGGTTCTGCTCTTCTCACTTAGCATCAGTTTGTATAGGCCTCTCCAGGTGAATATGAAGTCTATCTCCTCCCCATTTCTTATAGCACAATAGTATTCCATTACATTCATATACCACAACTTGTTTAGCCATTCTTCAATTGATGGACATCCCCTTAATTTCCAGTTTTTTGCCACCACAAAGAGAGATGCAATAAATATTTTTGTACATATGGATCTTCCTCCCACTTATATGATCTCTCTGGGATACAACCCCAAAAGTGGTATTACTGGATCAAAGGGTATGAAATTATTTATAGCCCTTTGGGCATAGTTCCAGAATGCTCTCCAAAATGGTTGTATCAGTTCACAGCTTCAGTGTGAACTGATGTTCACTATGAGCTAACAATGAGCCAACAATGCATGAGTGTTCCAGTTTTTCCACATCCTCTCCAGCATTTGTCATTTTCCTGTTTTGTCATCTTAGCCAATCAGGCTGGAGAGATGCGGTACCTCAACGTTGTTTTGATGTGCATTTCTCGAATCAGTAGTGATTTAGAGCACTTTTTCATATGCTTATAGATATCTTTAATTTCTACCTCTGAAAATTAAGGCATACATTTTTGACATAGTTGATGTAGGAATTTTTTTAGAATTTATTTTTCTTGACTGTATTTATTTGTTTTGAGCTTATTGTTTTTGTTTTCCCATGGAAGGGGAAGAAGAAGGAGACAGGAAGGAAATAAAATAAATGTTTGTTAAAGGATTTTTTTTTTAATAAAAGAGCTGGGTTTGGTGGATTGGATTTATGCCCCTTCCTCATGATTCTTTATTCACTATGACCAGTCTGCTTGGAGTACGATTATGTACTGGCTTTGAAGCGGGCCCCATCTAAATTGTGTTAGGTTTTAACTATTAGCATTTCCTGCCAGACCGTTATAGGAGCCTGGGAAGATCTCCTGGCAAAGTCTGAATAGGAGATTATATCTTCAGCAGCTGTCTGGGCAAATAGGAGTATACATACAAATGTGTGTCTGAGGAATAATGGAAGGAGGCATAGTGCCCAACACAACATGGTATGTGGACAGAGGGTAATGATACTCTTTCACAAAAGGCTTTGGGTGTGGCTTTTGACTCATGGGGTGAATAAGTAGTTGGTTGATAGCCTATGGTACTGTTAGAAAAATTATATCAGAATATCTTGGACAAGGGCTATATGGGTCTGCCCTTTCAAAATTTAGGCATTCTTAAAATGAGGGATATTAATTGCTTATGAGTAGCTGAGCTCTACCTATTCATTCTTTGATGCCATCTGGTCATTCAGTTACCCAAGTTTTTGTATCTCCCTAAGGCAAGAGCTGAAGTTTCCCTGACCGAGCTGTCTCAATGTCTCTTCATCCTGGGAGAATGGAGGAAATGTGCACAAGGGGTAACATGCCTAAGTCACTGAAATTGGAAAGCTTGGGGTGGTGAGAAGCAAGCAGTAATAACAGCTAATAGCAATACAACTAACATTTATATAAGACTTTAAGATTTTTAAACTACTTTACACATATGGTCTCATCAAATATACAAGGTATTTCTAGATAATAAGTCATATGACTATTATATCTGGGGCCCTCAACAGTTCCACACTGTTATCCCAGTTTCCAACAACAGTTTTTGGGGGAAGACCACTGAGGGAAGAAGGACATTGATAGTCACCACTCTCTTGGTGATGTATTATTGACTGGGTCAGATGAGGCCATGGTGGCAGAGGTTGTAAATTAGATAGTGGTTCGTATGAGAGACAAGGGGTAGGAAATCAACTCTAAGGAAAAAAAAAGAGTGACTAAACATTGGAGAAAGGAGACCAAGAATCGCCGGTTTTACCTCCCCACTTCAGAAGGACTGAATCCTTGATTTAAACGATCTGGTTCATGTGGTGGGTCATGCTTATTCCTTTGTAGTTCACAGAGTTTCCCCATATAAAGAGGTAACTTTGTGTAGAGTAATACCAAGAATATTAGGGCTCCGTTGAAGATGATGACACTTCCTACATAGCCAGGGACCTTCTTCATGGGTCAGTGTTATCTGTAACAAAGTTAACTAAAAGCTGCATCCATACAACCAAGACATTCCCCTATACCACTCAAGCACTATCCTATACTACCACTTAGTGTTTCCCAGCTGAAGATCCAGGATCTTTCCTTCCCTGGAAGCATTATAGTGTGAGAGGGGAGAATACCCACCCTTTACCCCTTTAGAAGCCTCTGAGAATTGACCCCCTTTTTAATATGGGGATTTTCATCTTCTCCTGTTTCTAGAAAAGAAGTTACCTCCCAACAATTCCACCGCTTGGTCCTCTAAGCTCTCCCTAGGGAGGAGTTGTCCCATGATGACTAGGTACCAGCAGCAATTTGGAAGGGCCTCATCTTCGCCAGATCACAGCTTACTCTGCCGCTGGGTCCTGTAACCCTGCTTACTCCATTACCTATTGTTGCTGGAGTCCTTGGGAGGGTTCTCCTCTTCTGTCTGTTTTGCTGGGTCACCTTTGCCTGTAACTCATTGTTACTGGGGCCCACTCTGTTCCTGCTGCTGCTACTACAGCCAGGGTCCCTGACACTCCCTGCTGTCACTGGGGCTGATACCACTGCTCACACCACTGGGGCCTATACTGTTTCACTGTGCTTTTCTGCTGCTGTAGCCCGTGGGTGCTGATACCATCCCTTGTGCTGCATATCGCCATTGCTAGAACCTGAGTTCTATGACAGGCTCCATCGATGGTGATGACAGACCATGATGCTTCCCTCTGCTAAGACCCGAATACCACAGAGAGCACTGCTACGTTTAGGATCTGAGCTCTGTCCCTTTTATGGTGGAGTCTTGTGGTTCTCCCTATACTGGGGCCTAATTCATATTGCAGGTGCTGCCACCAATGTTCTGGGCCAGGGAAGGAGTGCTGCCTGAGTTCTGCCCCCATATGTTAGAGCTTAGCAGCGCTTTACTTTATTGAGGTATTTGCTTTTGGCCAGTGCCACAGGCCAGGCTATCACTGCCCTGTAGCTGGTGTACAACACTGATGAGGTGTGATGGTAATGAGAATTTGAAGATCTTCCTGCCCCTTAATAAGCCTAAGGGAATGTAAGGATCTTCCCTGCTTTTAAAGACCTTCCCTGCCCCCAGTAGGCCAAATGTAATCACATGGAGCCTGTGGGGGGAGGAGTTTGCTGAAGGATGGAGCAGAGCCCACAGGAAGCCGGGAGTCAGAGCAGTTAGAGCTGGAGGGAGGAGAGGACACACCCAAGGAGACAGCTAGGCTTGTGAGTGTTGGTTTGTGGGAAGGTTAAAGGATGGTGTGGCTCTCTGATGGGTTGTGGTGTATTAAATTCTATGTTGGATTCTATGATGGATTCAGCTTCCTGGTGTTGGGATTTGGTTTTCTGGTATCTGAATAAATGTTTTGCTTCTATCTTCCATATGGAGAGTCTGTTAGATTTTGCTGTTGAGAATTATGCCAGTGTATTTACATTTGCCATCGGCACTGTGAATATTACATTGGTGCTATATGAGGCAAGGAATAGCCACAGAGGATGTATCAAGTAACTCAAAGGGGTTCTAGCCAACCCAGACAGAAACTGGGTTTCTCCTCCTGCCTATCATTATCCATTTCAGGACAGGAAATTCCTTTTGCCTCCAATCAGCACAGTCTGGATATCTGTACAACTCTTGATATCTTAAATTCACAAGGCTGTCGCCAAGAAATGTCCAGCTTAATATTGCTCAGCTGTGCTCAGCTAGGTGGTGTAGTTGACAGAATGCTAGGCCTGGAGTCAGGAAGGCTCATCTTTGTGAGTGCCAATCTGGCCTAGCTGAGTGACCCTGGGAAAGTCTCATACCCCTATTTCTGGTAAAATGAGCTGGAGGAGGAAATTATAAATCACTCCAGCATTTTTGCTAAGAAACCCCAAATGGGGTCACAGAGAGTTAGGCACTACTGAAAAATCACTCAACAACAAGGATCCTGGGGATCACTGCCTTTCCTTTTTGTATTTTTTGGTTTCTTTTTTTCCTTTCTTTTTGGAGGGGCAGAAGGCAAGGAAATTGAGATTAAGTGACTTGCTCAAGGTCACACAGCTAGTAAGCATCAAGCATCTGAGGCTGGATTTGGACTCAGGTCCTGCTGACTCCAGGGTCAGTGCTCTATTCACTGCCACCTAGCTGCCCCCAAGCACTGCCTTTTCAAGTGCCATTCCCAATGCCACATACCAAAGAGACCCAACAAAATCCACAGAGCACAGCTCCAAATGACCTCCTCAAAACCATATAAAGGATCCCAAGAACTTCACTCATTCTGTACACTTTTAAGACAATCCCAAAATTCTAGTCTGTCCTTGGTAAATGGGCAGTGGTACTCAGGCCTACCATAAAGAGTCTACTATCACTCCCAAACAGAAATATTATACAAATTCAATAACTGACAGTTTACTTCAGTTATCATCTTTTTTTCCCATTTTTTACATCACCAGAATTCCTCCTCCTGTAGAAACATCCCGTAAACAAAGAATAGTTTTCTTAAAGAAAGAGAAAAACAAGAAGAGAAAAAGAATCCGCAAACCTGATCAATACATTGAAAAAGTCTGAAAACATATACAATATTCCATACCTGTGCACCTTTGAAAAGGAGTAGGGTTGGAGGCATCTTCTCACAACTCTTCTTATTTTTCAGTTGAAACTATTAAATTTCATAGTTGCCTTTAAAATCATAAAGACAATATGTTCTTCATATAAAAACAGTAGTGCTGATACCCCATTCTTTCTAGAAAATGATTACATTCTCTCTCTTAAAGAAAATGTACCCAGTTATAACCTTTTAGTTAGATTTCTTGCAAAATTCCCTCTAGGACTGATTCCTTAAGAACATTTCATTCTGTAACTCAGCATCTGGCTGAAAGCGTGGATCATAACTGGCATATGGACAGAAGTGTTCCTTTTAGACTCATTAACATAAACAGAGACTGGCTTAGACAGATCAGTGCTCCATGGGCTCATCAGCCTTCTTTGCAGGCTCCTCAGCAGACTGAACAAGCTGTGCTTTTCTCTGTGGTCTTTCTTCAAGACCTTCCAGGAAAGGGGACACATCATCATCATCATAGATGTGAACTCCAAGTCTTTCCCAACAATTCCAATGGAAACATTCTTTGTAGTTAGATCCTGTTCTGCAGGAAGTGTTTCCTGTAAGACATGAAGATGATGTTTGACCAGCTCATTCAAATTGCAGTCACTGAACTTGCACATACATCTCTCCAAGTAAGTATGGACTGGCTGAGAGCAGGCTCCAATGGGCATAGCACCTGACAGTCAAAGTAGTTTGCAGAGGGACAGATTTGGAAGATGTGAGGACCCGTATCCTCATAACTAGCAATGAGCAGCCCCACACCATATGGTCTCCAGCCATAAGGCTGTGTCAATATCTGGGTCCTGCATCCAATTAGAAACACTAGGCAAGACACTGGAAGATGTCTGTCGAACACAAATCTGGAATCCAAACACTCCTGATGCATGAAGTTAAATAGGAGACTAGCATAAGCAGTGAGCCCAGCAATTGAGATTCCAATATATGATTATCAATACGTAGAATTTTTTTTCTGATGAACTGCTGGAGACAGTGGCAAGATGGTGAAACAATATGAGGAAATTTGACTCAGTTCTCTAACACAACCCCTCCACAAAGATCTAGAAAATATACCAAACAAAATCTTGATTGGAAAATCAAAGATAAAAAAAACATACTGAGTCATTTTTCTAGACCAAATGGACACAAAGAGACAAGCAGTGTCCCTGTCTATGGACACTGGAGATGGAATCTAGCCAGGAGTTCACTAAGTGGAGCATTCTAGTACTCAAGGCTAAAAGATGTCTGAGATTGTGTACTGGAGCAATACAATGCCCCAGACACACACTGAGATACCATGACTAAAATTCATAGCTTCCAGATAAGATAAAAATGCTTATAAGGAGCCAGAAAGAAAGTGTTCAAATATCAAGGAGCCACAGTCAAGATTACAAAGGATTTAGCAACCATCATACAAAGCAAGAGAGAGGTTAAAATATGGCATTCCAGAAGTCCAAAGATCTGGGGCTACAATCAAGAATAATTTGCCCAGCAAAACTGAATATAATCCTAAAAAGAGGAATTCAGAATTTTAATAAAAGAGAGGACTTTAATAAATAAATAAATAAATTTAATTGGCCAAATTAAAAACAAAAACAACTAAAAATAATGATTATATCAATAAATGCAGAAAAAAAATTTGAACTCATACATCTATTTCCATTAAAAACACTAGAAAAGCATAGGAATAAATAGATCTTTCCTTAATATGACAAGAAATTTTTTTTTTTTTTGCTTTTTGGAGGGCAGTTGGGATTAAGTGACTTGTCCAAGGTCACACGGCTAGGTTTTTGTGTTAAGTGTCTGAGGCCGGATTTGAACTCAGGTACTCCTGACTCCAGGGCCGGTGCTCTATTCACTGCGCCACCTAGCCGCCCCAATATGACAAGAAATATTGACCAAAGAATTAGCATTATCTGTAATGGGGAAAATGGAAGCCTTTCCAATAAGATTAGAAGTAAAGCAAGGGTGTCCATTATCATCATTACTATTCAATATAGTGCTAGAAATGCCGGCTTTGGCAATAACAAGAAAAATAAGTTGAGAGAATAAGCACAGGAAAAGAAGGGGAAAAAGTGTCACTTTTGCAGATGGTGTGATGATTCACTTAGAAAACTCTAGCGAGTCAACTAAAATGATCTGAAAGAATGTTTAGCTATGCCTTTATTTGCATCAAATGTATTTTGAAATTATGTTTATATATTTCCTCTGTATTATTTCATATAGTTTTTAGATGCTTGATCTTTTGGACATACGTTACTTCATCATGGGTAAATTGAGCAAAATTAATAAAAATGATAATATTGACTAAACAAATTTATTTATTCAGTGCTATACCAATCACATGACCAAAGGATTACTTTGTAGAGCTCCAAAAATAACAAAATTAACCTAGAGAACAAAAGACCAAGCGTCTCAAGGGAATTAATTTTTTTTAAAGTGAGAAGAGGCCTTGAAATACCAGTCCTTAACTTATACTATTAAGCAGTAATCAAAATAATCGGATACTTTCTAAGAAATAAAGAGATTGATCAGCGGAGCGTAATATGCAGAAGCAAACAGAACCTGCCGACCGTTCCAAATACCCCAGGACAGGCCCGACTCAGGTCTGACTGGCGACTCAGCGTCTCGGTTAGAAGATAATAAAACCTACACAGATGATAAAACGCCGTAAAGTCAAACTTACCTGTAGCAAGGAATAAAAAGATACACTTCCCAAGGCTAAAAAGATTCTGATTCAAATATAATGACGGTGGCCCTCTGCCTCCACTTTCGCTGTGGCAACCAGCCACCACAGGTTAGAAAGTTACTCCTAAAAGACAACGGGAATTCTGCTAAAACATCCCACACCAACTCCCCATTGGCTGTACCTTTTATGCTGCAGGTAGTAAATAAGCCCAATGCCACCACCCCCTCCCATCCCATTAAAATACTAGCCCAGCCACAGAAGACAGGTGCCTCTTCTACCACAAGGTCAATGGAATTTTTGTAAATACACAGAAGAGAGCAAAAGGAAGCTCAGAAAAGCAGGCTAGCATCAGCACTTCTATGATAAATTTTATATGTACTTCTTCAAAAGAACCTACACGTAGCAGAGAGTCATAGTTTCATATGCAATGCTCTTTTTCTTTTCTTCTTTGTATAAGGAAATATTTGTGTTTGTCAAGTTCTTAGTAAAATAAAGAAAATTTGAGTAGAAAGAAGGATGTAGGTAGAGGGGCTGGTCTTGGCAAGGAGAACGGCCATCTCTTCACCGGGGAATGGAATGAAGGGGGCGGCAATCCTGAGTGATATCTGGAGGATATCCCTGAAATGAGAAAAGCAGAAGAGATAGCACATAGCAAATGGCTTCAATTTTTTTAATGATGAGACAAGGTTCTCAGCTGAGAGGGTGTGGGGAGTGGGTGCTAGAATACAGAAAGAAGAGATTTACAAGAGCTGCTATGCAGAGTGAGATAGAGAATTAACTCTTCAGTTGCCTCCCACTCTTCATGACCCCATTTGAGGTTTTTTTGGCAAAGGTTTGTACCATTTTCCTTCCCAGTTTGTTTTTACAGATGAGGACCTAAGGCAAATGGGGGTAAGTGACTTGCCCAGGGTCACACAGCTAATAAATGTCTGAGGCCAGATTTGAACTCACGAAGATGAGTCTTGCTGATTCCAAGTCTGGTGCTCAATCCACTGCACCACCTTGTTACCCAGAGAATTGATTAGGGAGAAATAAAAGGAGTACTTTATTGCAGTGAGTGACCAGTTGAAATTAGACAGCACATTTGTAGTGAACCAGGTTAGCACAGATTTGTGACTTCCTCTAGCTCCATTTAGCAGCACATAAATAGAAGCAAGGATGGGAGTTTTTGAGAGTTGGTATCTGAAGGCATGATTGGCAATTTAACAATGAAGCAAAGGATTAGAGAGTAAAGGATTGTGTGCAGTTGAACTGTTTCATCAAAGGGTCAAGATAAGAAAGAGAGGAGAGTGTAGCCGGAGCATGATCTGGGAAGGTAATGAGAGGTAAAGAGATTGGAGGGTGATAGTGAGGACAAAGACTATGTTTAAGAATAATAAGGCATTGATAATAAAGAAGAAATGGAAGGACAAAAGATTAGGATTGCATAAAGGAATTTTGGATTTTTGGAACATAAAAGTGGATCACTTGTGGATAATGGCAAGAAAAAGTACATGACCATCCCCATGGGTAGCTAAAGTGGAATGGAGGAATGGGCCAGTGGAGGTGAGTAGGCTGAAGAACTAGAGAGTTAAGATATAAGGAAAGGAGTTAGGGCAGAGAAGGCTATAAGCCAGGGAAGAAGATATTGATTAACTCTGTGTTTTCCCTTTACTATGAATTTTGGAAACCCCCTTTTGCAAGTAAGCCAGCATGATTAGGGTAAACATAAGCCTACCCTGAGCCTTATGCAACCAATTATATAAAAGACTGCTCTGTTTGCTCTAATGCATGCCTGGCCACTTAGGGACTTAAGATCTCACTTTATTGGCAACTGCTAGCCTTACTAATAAATTAACCATGCTTAGAACTTTGCGCCTTGGTTTTTCTTTATTGCAGATTTTTATCACGACAATAAAATAACATGAATATTTAGTGTATGTGCAACAAATGGCATATCTGTGGATATGAATGGAAAATAAGAAATGTTAGATATAGGGGCGGTAGGTGGTACAGTGAATAGAGCATCAGCCCTGGAGTCAGGAGGACCTGAGTTCAAATCTGGCCTCAGACACTTAACACTAAAACTAGCCATGTGACCTTGAGCAAGTCACTTGAACCCAATTGCCCTCCAAAAAACAAACACACGAACAAAAAGGAAATGTTAGATATAACACTGAAAATTAGTACAGGAAAACTGAAAGAGCAAATCTGTTTCTTAGTTTATGAAATTACAAAAAATGATCAAGTGATAGTTCACAGAAATGAGTCTATATGAAACAAAAACAAAACCCAGGAAGCTTTCCTGATTACAACAAAATAAAAACTACATCATCAAAAGAAATTTGAGTTAAGGATAGAAAGTGAAATAGAGAATCCATCTAGTGCTGGAGATAGAGTACACTCAGGTACAAGGTTTGAGTTCTAGTCTCAGCAGCAGCAATCTTAGTCATTTTATAAATCCAGGGCAGAGAAGAGTGCTTGTCATCACTCATAGGCCAGAGTACAGTTCAGAAGAATAGCAAACGCCTCTCCTTAGATCAGCCCACCTTGGAAGAACCGAAAACTTGTATGTCCCTAGAAGTATCTCTGAAAACAGCTGCAAAAAACCCTAAAGCTTGGGACAGTTAGCCCACTACACTGGAAGCAGAGCCCTACCTTAACAAAGCAAGTAATAGGCAGGGAAATGAGCAAACAACAGAAAAAAACTTGACTATAGAAACTTATTTTGGTGGCAAGGAAGATCAAAACACACTCAGAAGAAGACAACAAAAACTAAGCTCCTGTGATACATCCAAAGAACAATATGAATTGGTCTCAGGCCACGATAGAGATCAAAAAGGATTTTGAAAATCAAATAAGAGAAGTAGAGGAAAAAATGGGGAGAGAAATGAGAGTGATGCAAGAAAAACATGAAAAGAGAGTCAACAGTTTGGTAAAGGAGACCCCACAAAAATACTGAAGAAAATAATACCTTAAAAAATAGCTAGACCAAAGGTCCAAAAAGTCAACGAGGAGAAGAATGCCTTAAAAAGCAAAATGGGCCAAATGAAAAACAAGATCCAAAAGTTCTGGATCTGAAGAAAATAATTCCTTAAAAAATTAGAATGGGCAAATGGAAGCTAATGACTTTGGGTGGGGGGGGGTAACAATCTTTCTTTAATCAAACAAACATGTCATTTACCTAGTTCAGGGGAAAAAGTCAGCACCCTGAACTCAAGAGAATATAAACACAAGTTACAAGCACAAGTTAGAAGCAGATCAAGAAACAACCATCTGACCATCACATCCATTACCTGTTCAAGTTACCAGAGAGGGAAGCATCAACATCTGGTTT
>CM053599.1:193792370-193886197 GCA_028646575.1 Pseudocheirus occidentalis
GTTTTTGTGTTAAGTGTCTGAGGCCGGATTTGAACTCAGGTACTCCTGACTTCAGGGCTGGTGCTCTATTCACTGCGCCACCTAGCCGCCCCTGAACTTCACTCTTATAAGAAAGAATACACATACCTAGTTAGGTACAGAAATACCTTTCATTCAACAAGGAAGAAGGAGAGGAAGGAGAAAACTGAGGAGGGGTAATTGGAGAAAGGGTCAATTAAGGGAAGGAAGGGTTATTTCTAAGCAAAACAAAGGATGCACAGAAATATTTATAGCTCTTTTTTGAGGTTGCAAAGAATGGGAATCTGAGGGGGTACCCATAAACTGGGGAATGACTGGACAAACTATATTATATAAATGTGATGGAATACTCTCGTGCTGATTTATCAGTGTAATGACCAACCAGGATTCCAGAGAATTAATGAAGAAATATGCTAATACTTAACCTCATGATAGAGAGGTGAAGGATTCAGAACACCAAATGAGCCAATTTTCTTTTTGACATGATCAATGTGGAAATTTATTTTGATTGACTCTACATGATTGTAATGGGTTTTATTTTTCTTGTGTTCTCAATTGAAGAGGGGGGAAAGGTGTGAAAGTCGATTTTGACTGATTAAAAGAAATAAAATATTTTTAAGAAATAAAACAATGAAGTGAGCAGAACCAGGAGAACAATTTGTACAACGGCTACAACACTGTTTAAATAAACTGAGAAAATCTTAAGATCAATGACTAATCTGTTTCCCTGATGATGGAGTAGATGTGCAAAATGAGAAATTTATTCTCAGACATGGCCAATGTGTAGATTTGTTTAGCCTGACCATACTTGTTAAATAAGAGGGCTTTTAGGGCTTTGGGAGGATGGAATATTTATGGGGTACATTCAGTGTTCGTGATACCAAAAAATAAGGAAGAAAAAGAGCATCAACCAAGCATTTTTAAAGAGAACTAAAAGAAGCTCAGAATGGGGTATAGAAAATTAAAGCAGTGTTGGAAGTTCCATGTTAAGCTTAACAGGAACTTTAAAAAATCAAGATATAAATAATATTGTTCTACAGCATCATATATAATATTCTTTTTCTGTTATTCCTAGTATAACAGATGAATGGAGAGATGGATAGATAGATTGATATTTAACAAAAAAGACTTTGGAAGAATCCATCTGAACTTTGCTTCTGGACCACCAGCTAGATCTATCTGGACAGTGTTCCAGTCCCATAACCATCTGCATACTAGGGCTTTTGGCTTTGCTATATTTTGTCTATTTTATATTTCAGGAATGCCATACAGTTGCTGCAATTCTGACCAGTGCTTCATTTGCACTATAAACCTAGGTATGCTACCCTTGCATGGATGGCACTGCTTAAATTGCTGCTTGACTCATGAAAGGAATTCCTTAAACCACATTAACACTGAATTAAAATGGTTACAGTATTATAAACATGAATATGTTTAAAGAGGAGATATATTGATTTTTAATTTGATAATTTTATTTTACATGCTAACAAAAATTCAGAGAAGTATGCTATCAAAGGGGGAACAGTCAGTTTCAATATCTCCTTCAGGTATCTCAGACAATCCAAGAAATTTGATTATTTTCTAATAACTCTATCTGCTGGAATTACTTTATTGTTTCAAGAACTTTTTGTTGCTATTACTAACAGAAAATCAAAATGGAAATAAACAGTTAATTTTGTCTAAATGAGCAATAGAACAGAAAGCCAAAAACAAATTTTAATGAGCTATCTGTCCCATTCTTATAGGGTTTTTTTTTGTCTGTACTCACTAGTCAAAGTGGTTTGTTTTAAACACAAATCAACATAGTCTAAAAACTGGGAATCCAGTGTGAGGATTCTACAAAGAAAAAAAAGGCCATCTAGGCCCTACAATTCCTGGTGTTGTGAGTAGCTCTTGCCACATATATATTCTACATGTGTGCTTTAGTACCGTCACACTATGAGTTTGAGTCCACTCTTCCCACAGACATGGTCTATTTGTGGAAGAGTACACTTTGACTTTGTGAGGAAATGTTTTGCAACTACTGTTCTTGCTAAAATACCTTTGCTAATAAGTGATTGAGTCTACAGACTAATTATTAACAAGAAGCACACTGGTGGGGTCCTGTAAACTGCAGTCGTAGTTCACAGGGTTAACTCTAAAACTGGAAAGTAGCAGCCTCTCTCTGGGGACTGAACCTGTAAGGATGAGTGCAAGTTTTGGGGGAATAAAGGGAGTATTACAACGACAAAGGACCCTGTAATCTAATCAGGTTGGTTGAAGGAGCTAATCAAAATGGTGATCAAAAACTCCCTTAAGCCCCCATCCTCTCCTAACAGAAGAAAATTTCCAAAATGTTTCCTTGTTCAGTTGAGTTTTCAAGATTTCCCGCTTATCAGGAGGGAGGGAGCATAGAAAATGAAACAGCCTATAAATAACCTGCTGGGAAAGGGAAAGAAGAATCAAGAGGAGGAAAAGAAGTAATTCAAATGGAAAGCATGTTGTTTTAGCAAGTTCTAAAGAGGAACACTCTAGGATGACCTGGGTTTAAGTTCAGCCCTAACACTAACTTGCTGTTGTGGCTTTAGGCAAGCGAATGTGCCACACTACAAAGTTCAGTTCTTCTCACCCATCAACTTGTAAAGATTTAGTGAGTTCATTCTGCAAAAGTAGTAGTGAAGGCATAAACTATGAAACAAATCAGAGACCTGTTGTACTTTGAGGCAGAAGAAGCTAATGCCAGAAGGAATCAGAGCCAATTCAGGTTTCAGAGAAGCAGTAAGGAATAGTAGTGGCAGTAGTGGTGGTGGTGGTAGTAGCAGCTGTTAGTGGTAGTAGTAGTAGTAGTAGTGGTAGTGGTAGTAGTAGTACTAGTGGTAGTAGTGGTGGTGGTGGTAGTGGTAGTAGTAGTAGTAGTACTAGTGGTAGTAGTAGTAGTAGTGGTGGTGGTAGTAGTAGTAGTAGTAGTACTAGTGGTAGTAGTAGTAGTAGTGGTGGTGGTGGTAGTAGTAGTAGCAGTAGTAGTAGTAGTAGTGATAATTAACATTTACATAACACTGTGTGCCCAGCACTATGCTAAGCCCTTTACTAATACGATCTCATCTGATCCTCAGAACAAGTCTGGGAGGAAAGTTACTGTTAATTATCTTCATTTTAGACATGAGGCACACACACGGAGGTGAAGCCACTTGCCCCACATCACACAGCTGGTAAGTGTCTGAGGTCACATTTGAACTCGGGTCCTCCTGACTCTAGGCTCTGCATTCTCTCCACTGTGCCCCCTCGCTGCCCCAGGAAAGAAAGGGACCTGTCCTCGATGAGAAGCTAAAAGCAAAGGAGGAAGGCAAGGAAGTGATTTTCTTCTAGCAACTTCTTATAGAGGTTTTTAACTTTTTTTGTATCATGAGCCTTTGTGGAAGTCCATTGCAGTGTAGGACCCCTTCTCAGAATGCACAGAGTAAAATATATAGGATTACAAAGGAAACCAATTATGTTCAAATACAGCTGCCAACATCTTTTTAAAAACAAGTTGACGGGCCTGAGGTTAAGAACCCCAGCTCTAGAGGATTCAAGAGATGGTGGAGGAGTCAAAGCAGGATGCAGTGATTTTTAAAAACCATTCTACCGTCATTTTTACAGGCCCCAAGAACGTAAGGAATTCAATGCCCAAGAGGGCACACGTTGTACTAAGTTGTAATATGGCAATAATAATTTTAATAATTTAATTTAGTATAACTAATTTTAACAATAATGTGGATTCATTTTTAATTTTATAGTGCTATATAAATGTGATAATATTATAAACAAGAATACAGACAGGACCGAAACTGTCATTTTATTAGTATAAGGAACTCACAAAAGAGAAACTTCTACAGGTTTAGCTTGGTACCATCTCTACAACTAACCTCTCACTCTCTTAATTTACTCATTTCCCATGCCCTGTTCCTTCATGACACCTCAACCACACACAAAGTTGGTGATAGCCTTGATTTTACCATTACTCACAAATGCACCACTTGCATGTTCATGCACTCTGAAATTCCCTTAGCTGATCACAATCTACCACCACTCCAGCTCTCTCTACCTTGCACCCTCAAACCCTGTTCTTCACTCACACTATGACTCCAATCCCTCAGTTCCTCAGTTCTTTCTCTGGTCATCACCCCCATGCTAGTTATACTCTCCTTCCTTGTCCTCCTGGACACCTCGCTGAGCCAGTTCAGCTCGTCACTACTCTCTTCTCTTGAGTCCGGTATCCCACATTTTGTCACAGATATTGCCTTGCTAAGCTTTAACCTTGGATTGCTCTCACCACCTACTTTCTTCATTCCTACTTAGATGCAGCTAGACGCAACTGAAGTAAACCATAAAACTATGCGGAGAGGATGCACTACAAAGAATCTCAGCTGGGCCCTCCCTGCAGCAAGGCGATTCTTTCACACCTACCCTACCCTCACGATCCTACTCATGACAACAACTCTTATAAATCTTTTCACCCCTCCTTAAGCCTCCCATGACTCCTCTTGCTCCTATCCTCTAAGTTGAGAACCTTGCCTTGTATTTTACTGAAAATGAGATCATACCCTGAGAGCTCTGTCTTCTCTGCACCTCGTATCATTCTGCTTCTTGCTGCTATTTCGTCCTTCACTCCTGCTTCACTTGAAGAGGTGACCCTTCTTCGTGTCAAGGCAAACCCCCTACAAGCAAAAGCGATCCTTCTCCATTTCATCTTCACAAAGCAGATTGTCACCTCTATCATGTCCTCTCTCTCACTTATCTTGAGTCTCTCCCTGCTTACTAGCTACTTCTCTATTGCCTACAAACATACCCATATCTCCCTATTTTCAAAAAACTGTCACTTGATCCAACCATCTTTGGACAGTAAGGCTGTATGCAGCAGGTGCCTCCCCCTAAGTCATCAACTTAAACATGCCAATTCTTCCTTTATTCAATTCCATATGAACAAGAAAGTTGGGAGCATAGTGGGAATGTTAAAAGTACATATCTACAGCCTGCTCATTTGAGCCCAGCTCATTTACAAAAGCAAGGCTGCAATACTTTCAGGAAATGTTCTGCAGACCCTCAGTCTCTTAATAGTCTAATTTCCCAGGAATGGGTGATTGGTGAGGAGAAGGAGGATTATCTATTAGTTACCAACTCTTGTTGTAGGGAAATTCGGTCACATAAAATTGATGGAAAACAAAACTTAAATTGTCAAAGGAGTTTAAGGTAAGAAACATTTGATTTCTCTGTTGTCTTGCGTCTGGTGTGGATTTCACCTAGAGGGGGCCCTCAAAGAATCATGAAATTTAAGAGCTGGAAGGGATCTCAGGGGCCATCTTCTAACTCATACCTGAAAAATGATGCCCACCTGACCTATGATCTTCACTCTAACTAACCTCTGTTCAAAGATTTCTAGTAAAGGGGTTCCAGTACCTGTAACATACAGTGCACATGTGAAACCAATTTGCCATTACCTCTGTTTATCAGGGCTGATAATAAGTATTACACTGATAAGACCTACACTCATAAATTCATCCAATCAAATTTTATCAACTATTCAATAACACAAACATCAAGCCCTCTAGGAACAAATCACTAACCTAATTCCCTAAGGTCCTACTAAGCGTGTCTCGTACCAGTACTCATGACAAGGTAACCTCTCTGCCCAGTTGGAGGTTGTGTGTCTCCTTTCAAGGTAGCATTCTGTCAGTTCTGAGGAGTCTGTCCTAGAATCAGCCTAGGGTCAGGCTGATACCTTGGGCCAGGGAATATGGGGGGTATACTGGCTTTATAAATTACATCTAAGTTCTGATTGGTGATGAACCTAAGCTTATGAGGAAAGAAACTATCACATGTAATATCATTAGCAAGTGTTTGTCAATTGTTTACCAGATTTGGTGGACATGTATCATTAGTAATCATTTACCAAATCTAAGGGACATATGTAAACTTGATAGGGTTTACCACATCCAGGACACACATATCATTGCAAAATTATACTACTGGAAAAGTAGCTTATATAACAACTATTGAGTCACAAGATGGAGGGTTAAAGCAAAATGGGATTGTTCAACCTAAATTAACCCACTTATTTCCATTATAGTATTCCACTAGGCAATCCATTCTACTTTTGGAAAGTTCTAATTATTAGAAAGTTTTTCCTTACATCAAAGACTCAGTTGGCATCTTTACAATTTCCATCTATTGCTCCTAGTTCTGTCTCCTAGCATTAAATAGAACAAGTCTAATTCTTCCATAAATACTTAATGACAGCTCCAAAAACAAGTGTGAAACAATCTGCTCCATAGAAGGATAGGAAGAAATTTTGAAGGAGAGGCTGGGAGATACTGCTTCAGAAGATAGTAAATAGCTGTGGAAGGGCTTCACAAATAGGACATTTTATAAAATTTGTTTTAAAATGGCTTTTATAAATAGAATTTCACTCGCCAGCCTCAGAACGGAAAAATCATCCCAAACCTAGCTGGACACATCCCTGGGATGCCAGTCCAGAATTCCTATATTCGCAATTCACAGCTGCTTCTATAGTCTGGGGGGCGGGGGAGAGAGATATGGAAACTGCTCAGGTTCTAACCTGGGTTCCTAAAAACAGGATCAGCTCTCCTTTATTGGTCACTTTCCAGAATGTAAGCATCCTCAACATTCTGTTCTCTTCTCTCTTTAGGGGTGACTTCTAAGTTTAAATCCCCAGCTTTCATGTTTCTTCTAACATCCAATTCTGCATTTCCATCTGTCTGCTAGCTATCTCCAACTGGATATCTTGCAAGCATCCCATACTCATGTCAAAAAAAAAAAGAACTCATCACATTTCCTGAAAATCTCCTGAATTCCCTCTTTCCCACCATCAAGTTTTCACCAGGCTCAGAATCTTGGCGTCATCTTTTACTCTCCTCCCTCTCTCTCATTACCCATGTCCAATCAGTTACCTAGTTTTGGCGATTCTTTGTTAAAAAATATTTTTCAAGTCTTCCCCTTCCATTACATTCCCACATCTACCATCTTCAATTATGGCCTCTTACCTGGATTATTGTAATGGGTATATAATGGGGGAGAGGGTGATCAAGAGTTGCTGGGCACCAATCAGAAGAATTCCCTATGTCCTCTCATCAAAGGTTTAGGGAGAACGTCTAGCTCCGTGGGTGGTGCCAAGCTGACAAAAGTCCAGTCTCTCCCCCTCCAAACTATCCAGCCCACACTGCTAGATCAATCACCCTAATGCACAGTCTCATTGTGCCCCTCTTTAGCTCAAGAATTGTAAAGTGGCACTTGTGTTCACACTGCTCCCTCTGTGCGCCTGCAGGGCCTTCCCTGACATCTCTGGCTCTAAAAATTCTACCCTTACTTCAAATACCATCTTAAATGCCCCCTTTTCCACAAAGTCTTTCCGGATTCTCCCAACTACATGTGATCTTTCTCTGCTCAGAAACCCCCATAGAATTCTGCATATCTTATAGTAGGCTTATAATCTACTGACATATACTGGCTGTGACCCAGGACAGGTTGCTTAACCTTTCAGTGACCCTGAACAATTCTCTAAGAGCATAAATTGCTGATTTAAAATGGGAGAAGTTTTCTCACAGGAGAAACTAATTATACTTATAAAACCATATGTCCGAACCCCCAAAATTGCATAATCCCTTGGACGAAAAATCATAGAATTTCAAAGTTGGAAGAGATGTCAGTGGCCAGCTAGTTCAATCCATACCTGGAATCAATTCCTCATTTAACACATGTATCATCCAGTAACTGTTTAAAGAACCTGTGACGGGAAGCCCACTACCTCCTGAAGCAGCCCCTTCCACTTTGGGACAGATAAAATTATTGGAGGTTTTTTTTCCTGATATCAACCTAAATTTGCCTCTTTGGAATGTCTAGCTACCTTTCTTGCTTCTGCCAGCTGGAACAAACTGAATAATTCTAATGTTATATGCCTCACCTTCCCTCCTCGAGGGAAGTGTCCCAGCCCAACTCTGCACTTGCTTAATGATTATAGGATGGGATGGACCGTTTCAGGTCTAAGTCGTGGTCCAGCTGGAAAGCTCACCCACATTGACAATGAGCAGGGGGAAATAAGTGAAGTGAGGTTCTAAGAAGGGATGGGGTTTGTCAGGTGCAGGCTAGGGTCTTTCTGTCAAGATTTAATCTCTACAACACAAAGAGGGGGATAAGAGTTTGAGATACAAAACTAAGAGTATCAATTATTGGTCAGACTAGAGTAAAGAAAACATAGGAAAAATTATGGAGTGGCAACAGTGTGAGGAAACATTTGTCTGGTTAAGGAGCTGCCTACTCTGCAAGCCCAAACATAACTGACACTGATACCACTATCTCTCCATAGGCCCCAGGGACTGGGTTTGCAAAGGTATCATTCAGGTGGAAGGTGTGGATTACTAACTGATGTGTGGAGGTTTCAGAAGGATCCCAGGTAAGCTCTTTGGCATCTCAAAAAGTGGCATTTAAGATGAGCTTTCAAAAATGGGTAGTATTTCCATAAATGGTACAAAGAAAACAACAGAAGGTGTGGGAGTAGGAAAGCAGGGGTATGTCTGGGCAAGGACAGATCATCCAGGGAGGCTGGAGAATAGGTTACATTTCGGGCCATAATGAGAGATAAAGTTGAAAAGGATTCATACCGTACAAGGCTTTGAATGCCAAACTAAGGAGTCTGGATTTTAAGGTTTGCACAGCACTTTACAAATCTTATCTCATTTAAATCTCACACCCTAGAAGAAGGTGCTATTATTATCCCCACTTTACAGATGAAGAAACTAAGGCAGGATTTCAACTCAGGTCTTCCTAACTCCAGGTCTATTGCTCTAGCTACTGTGCCATCTAGTTGCCTATAACCTAGTATAATTGGATTATAATTGAAGGTGTTTTAGTAAAAGAGAGGTAAATGTCATGAGTGATGTTTTAGGAGGACTAGTTTGGCAGCGATGCATAGGATGGACTGATGAGAAGAGAAATTGTAGATTTGCTAGAAGACTATTGCAGTCGTGTATAAACCCATTCCAGGTTGTGGACTGATCTCCCCCAGTGTATGATAAGCAAGGAACTCTACCAGGTTAGTGGCTAGGTTTTCCCTAGGTTGTCCAGGTAAGTGACTTCCCTATTAGAACAAAAATATTCCCTATTATGCTTAAGAATCAATTAATTAAACAATTAAGTACTGAACACCTATCACGTATCAATACTAGGTGCCTGGGAAAGGGAAACTACAGAGAAAGCTTGGGTCCCCAGGCCCCAAAACCTTTAGTATATTTGGGGAGACAGGACTAAGGCACATAAAGCAATGAAAAAAATACAGGATGGCATATGATTCAGTGCTAGGTTACATGTGTATGCAATAAAAGATAGAGAGAAAGGAGATCAATGTAGTGAATTAGATAGGGAATGTTTCATTCAGGTGGAGCCTGAGCATGGCCTTAAAAGGTAGGTAGGATTTGCATTGCCATAGGTAAGTGAGGAGGACATTTCAGGGAGAAGGACCAGTGTAAACAAAGGTTCAGAAGGAGGAATAACTTTAGGAGGCCCAGTGAGAAAACAGGCTTTAGAAGTGGGAGATAAGGTTGGTTAGATGGGGTAGTGTTAGATTAAGGAAGTACTCAAGAGTCAGTCAGAACTTTAAAAAAAAAATTTTTTTCAGGAAAGAACTGGAAACAAAGGGGGTACTTATTAATTAGAGAACTAAGGATATTGTGGTATGGGAATGTAATTGAATACAACATAAGAAGTTATGAAAGAGATAGTTGCAAAGAAACCTGAGAAAACTTGAATGAACTGATGCAGAATGAAATAAAAGAACCCGGAAAATAATTTATATAATAACAATAACATTACAAAGGAAAACAACCTTGGATAGACTTAAGAACTCTGATTAATACAATAAACAGCCATAACTCCAAAAGACTGATGATGAATCACACATTCCATCTCTTTGTCAGAGAAGTGATGGATTAGGGGTGCAGAATGACGTCATACACATTTTCTGACATGCCCAATGTGGCTCTGTTTTTTTTTTTTACCATATTTATTTGGAAGGCATATTTAATTGTATTTTTCATTTGAAGAGGGGCGAGTGATGAAGGAAATGAGGATAGTAATAATGATGAAAAAAGAAAAGAACATTTATAAAATGCACAGAAGTGAGCTCAAGTTCAGAGACACAAACTGGACATTACTGGAATAATCATATTAATTTATTATGTACTTAACATTGTATATAATTGAAATTCAAAGTATAATATACCCATTGCCTTTCTGTTCTTTGCTATTTGGAAATAATCATGTTAGTTTATGTTTGTCAACTCCATAATGAAAAGAAAAAGAAAAAATGCCAAAGTCAGGTAGAGGTGTGTGACATAAAAGGCACGAACAAACGAAATACCTCATTCTATCCTAGCTACTTTCAAGTGGGAAGGAACAAAAACTCAAGACTTTGGCTGGAGATTGAGGTAGTAGTATCAGCTATTTATCTCCCCATTTGGGTGACCACAAGGTTGTGATGACATGGTACCGCTGTTTCTGTCTCTGACATATTTCTTAGGGGGAAAAATCAGGCAGAATATTTTATGGTAGCGACAAAAAAAGAACAGAAACAAAATGGGTCCCCACCATTTAAGGGAGGGCAGAATAAATTGGGATAAATAACAGTAGTATTGTACCATAAGAAATCACAGATAGGAAGACTTCAGAGAAACATATTAAGATTTCTATCAGCTGATGAACTCAAAGAAAACCAGGAGAATAATATAAAATATAAATGAACACTAAATAAAACACCAATAAAACAACACTAAAAAGCAGTCAAACTCAGATTAGTTTTAATGACCAATCCTGATCCTGAAGAAGCTGATAAAGCACAACTTTCCTACTTTCAGGAGGGAAGTGGTAAGACAAGAATTGTTTTCTTTTCTTTTTTTTTTTTTAATACCCCCAGTGCCTAGTATATTGCCTAACTAGTAGTAGGTAGTTAATGAGCACTTGTTGGATGGAACTGAATACAATGGAAATGAATACAATATGGCCTTTGTCCTCAAAATCTTTATGCTGTAGTTATGTTGAGACAAGCTGTAAAAAGTATAGTAGTACAACCAAAAGAGATCAAAGAAAGAGGAAAAAAGAACCATAATGCACACAAATAGTCCCAGCAGCTATTTTTGTAGTTGCAGAGAACTGGAACTGAAGGAGGTGCCCATCGATTGGGGAGCGACTGAATAAATTTTGTTATATGAATATAATGAAATACGTTAAAAAAAACTGGCATAAGAAATTATAAAAGTGATGAGTTCAGAGAAACCTGAAAAGACTTGTGAAAACTGCAGCTGACAATAGCAAATGAGCACAAACAGGAAATAATTTATATAATAACAATATTGACAACAAAAAGACAAGTTTAAAAAACTCCAGATCTTCCATAAATTCAATGACCAAACCACAAGTTCAGAGGATTGATAATGATTTGTGCCACTAAGCTACTGACAGAGAGAGCTAATGGATTCAAGATGTAGAATGAGACATACATTTTTGGACATGGACAATGTGTGGATTTGTTTTGCTTAATTATACATATTTATTAAGTGGGTTTTTTTATTTAAAAGTACTATTTATTAGAGAGGGATAGATACTGGGGAAAACTAGGCTATTAAAAAAATCAAAGGATATAAAAAATTCATCAAAGCAATAAATAACTTAGGGATAATGGTAGATAAAGTAAAAGCATGTTAATTTAAAAATTAAGAAATAAATTAGTAACTCCAGAAAGTCTATGGCAAGGACCACTCGGTTCAGCGCTGTCAAAGAAGTCTTCACGGAGGTTGAGTTGAGCTAGACTTAAAGGATGTTGTACGATTGGATAAATGGAGAGTCGAAAGACAATTTATGCAAGGAAATCGTGAGTAACGTTGGGAATGCACGTGGCATTTGTGATTATTGTTTATTGCATTGTTTGCCCTCCTTTCTTAAGTGTTTATAAAGTTTTACGTGTCCTGGCATTGGGACACGAGAGCAACAGTTCTGGAAAGCTATCGAGTGCCTCAAGTATGGTTTACTAGAAATAGGCTCGAAAGATGAAGGTATTATCCAAGACTGCCTAGAAAATTTAGTTAACCTTTTCGTTTCTGTGTCAAGGAAGCTTAAGAAATAGTAGGTAGGGTTTGACACACGCAGTGGGGAAACTACACTTCCCAAGAATCCTAGCGCGCCAACAGGCCAACACCTCCTTCTGGCACGCGCGTCTCCTCCCTTTCCCTCCCCCTTTGCTCTCGCACCCACACTATCTATCGCGAGAGGACGGGCCGCGGCGGCTGTAGCGGCAGTGATCTGTGGTGGTGGTGGTGGTGGCGGCCGAAGGCGGCGGCGGCCATTTTGGTGAGGCCTTTGGAGCGGCGGTGGCGGCGGCGGCGGTTCGCGGGGAGTGGCATCTCCCCTCCCCCCCACCGCCCTCCTGCATCCGTGCGCCTAGAGAGTTGGAGGTAGAGACGGGACAGCGGCAGTACCGGCGGGCCCTGTAAGATCTTGGGCGGCCGCGGCGACAAGAGAGAAACCCTCCCCCCTTTCCCGGCGGGGGGGGGGGGTGGCGCGCGCGCCCCCGAGGACGCAGGTAAGGAGAGGGAGACAAGATGGCTGATTTCCCCTCGCCCCTCCCTCCCTCTCTCCCTCCTCCCCTTTCCCCTCCTCCCACCTCTCGGCGACGAATGATTGCGCGCGCATCCTTGCTCTCTTCCCTCCCCCCACCCTTCCCGGGTTGCTGCGCGCGCATCTTCGGCCGGGCCCCGGGGCCAGTGCGCGAGACTGCCGGCGCGCGCCCATAGAGAGGGACAGAGAGGCCAGACGGGCCAAACGGGGCACCGGCGTTTTATCCTCTCCCCTTTCCCGCCCTCCGCGCGCGTGCACGGGTGAACGAGTCTGAGAGGCGAGCGCGAGATCCAGGTGCGCTCTTGGCCGCGCGTATCCGTGACCCCTCCTCGCGCCCTGTCTCCCTGTTCTCTCCCTTAAGAGCGCGCAGGAAGGGAGTGGGTAGGATAGCGTGGGTCGGGCAATGTTTGTGCGTGCCCATCTCTGTTTCTTCACTTGAGTGGGTGGATGGGGGGCATACTAAAGCTCACCTGTCTTTCCCCTTCTTCCCTCTCATTCCCTCACGGTGTAATAGAGTGATGGGCTAGGCCGGGCACGAAGTCCTGTTTCCCCGACCCTGTGTTTCTCCTACCTCCTCCCGCCCCCACCCCCGCCTCTTCCCTTCCCCTCTGTGCGAAGATTGATTTGGGCGGGAGCCCTTGGGCTTGGGCAGCCCTGCCAGGTCTCCCCACCCCCTGCCGCGCACGCGCTGCGTGTTCTAACTTGGGGTGTGTGTATGGGGGGAGTAGTGTGTGCGGGTGTGTATGTAGTGTGTGTTTGTATGTGTTCGTGCGCGCCTTCCTCGAACCCCTCCTCTTCTTCCGCGGACCCGTGTGCGCGCACCTTGGGTGGATAGGCGGAGTTGGGGAGGGGCAAATAAGTGGGAGGAGCTGGTGGTAATTTGGGTTAAAGAAGTGAGAGGTCAGAAAGGGTTAGGGTTGGAGCCGGCCGGCCGGCTGGTAAGAAATGGGTCTATTTCTCTGGTTAGGTATGTCCAGGTGAAGAGGTCAGCCAGGACCTAGTGGCCAAGAATTCGGGGTGAAGTGGGGTAGGAGGAGTGGATTGAAACAGGAATGTCTTAAAAACGTGGTGAAACATTTCCTGCCATTTACAGGTTAACCCTTCACAACTTCAGGTACGGGGTTTTTCCTGTTAGATCCCTTTTCCATAACTGAATCATACTGTAATCTGACCGCAGGTTATAGAATTATTTCTGCAAAGAAAGTGTATTTTTGAAACTAGCTGGACAAGGATTCATGGGGGCCAATCACTAAAACTGGTAGTTTCAGTTATGAATAAGTCTGAGAAACCCAGATGCCGTCTTTAACTGTAGAAGTCAGGAAAGTAATTTTTGTACTTCTTTTTACCATTCTTGTATGTAAGAACCTTATTTTTTGTAGGGTCCACTGATGATCTTCTTTGCCCTAAACAGACAGCAAAGGATTTTTAAGGTTTTCTTTTACTACGGTATTTTTTTCCTGCTCTTCTGTCCCTTAGGTGGCAGAAACTTGTTCCTGTTCCCTGAATGCATTCTATTTTCATAGTGCATACTTTTGCTTACTCTTCTCTGGAACATGAGAACTTTCTTCCTTAAACGTAACTCTTATTGGAATCTTTTTATATCTTATTAAATTTGGATACATTGAAAAACTCAAAAGTAGGTAGGGTAGAATAAATATATGAATTTATAAGGAAGTAGTTTCTTCAAAACTGATGACTCCTTTGCCTCACCCTCATTTTAGGTGTGCTCTCCTTTGGTACAGCGGCACCGTGGAAGTGCAGACTTTCACGGCGGGTGTGGTCTCAGCTCACACAGGTGAGAGAGTGTCCATGCTTTCTTTTTTTTTTTTTTTGAGGGTGTCCATTCTTTTAAAGAAAACACATTAATGAAGAGGAGTTTATGGCATCTGTAAACACTGTTTGGGGACAGGATTTCTGGGTTCTCATAGCAAATGCTGACATAATACTTGAATGTGTTTTCTGTGAGGAGAGATTGGCTCTACTAAAGGGAAAATGTTAATTCTAGTATTCTGAATGAAAATGGTAGTGAATACTCTGTTATATGTTTCTAGTCTGATGTTTAGAAATTCGGAGTAATGGGGTTTCCTTGCACTGCTTCTGTCCCTGGGGATGGCTATGATCCCTTCCTATCATCTTTCCTACTGTTTTGACACAGGTACTCCAGAGGCCAGTGGACCCGAACGGAGGCTGGGACGCCCTGGGGGGCCCCGGGCCCTGGACAGTGGGTCCCGGTGGCCGGTGGCCCAGAATGAGGCCAGCTCCCAGCATGCCCTGCAGCCGGACGCCAGCCCCTCGGCTAGCAGCAGTGGTGACGACGATACCGTCATCCTCCAGGCACCCTACGTGGAGCCCAGGAGTGGGACAATGCAAAGTAGCCCCTCTCCTGCCCACCCTCAACTTCCAGTTCTCCAGACAGAGGTATGAAAAGGAGAGATTTTTCTCCTGTTAAGGAATGTGATTCTAAGGTAGGGGGAAATGGGAGTTAGGGTAGAAAGGTTTTGCTTTGAAGAGAAAATAAATGCTAAGAATATTCTCCCTCTTCAGATTGCCTTGTAATACTTCTCGGTATGTTCTATCCCCCAACAGAGTTTAAGCTTCTTGAAAATAGAAATGGTTTTGTTTTTGCCTGTCCCCATTGCCTGACACAGTCCCTTGCATATAGCATAAGCATGATACATGTTTGTTGAAGTAGTAGGTTGTATAGTACTTCCTGGGGTGAAAAACAAGAAATGAAATATGTTCGTGGCTGTTTATGGTACATATAAGAATCTACTCAGTTGTCTTCTTCCTTAGCAGATGGTATCAGACAGCATGACAGGAAGCAACCCTGTATCCCCAGCCTCAACTGACTCTCCAGCCTCCAGTGGGGCAGGTGGCATCTCTCCCCAACACCTAGCCCAGGACTCTTCCTTGGATGGACCTCCTGGCCCCCCTGATATCTCCTCTGTGCCACTGGTTGGACTTGGCTTACCCCAGCCTGGTGACCCAGCCAGTAAGGGTCCTAAGTGGGAGAAAAGCCACGCTGAGATTGCTGAGCAGGCCAAGCATGTATGTATTTTCAGACCCACCCTTTCCCTACCCCCACCAGTTCTTGAGGGTCAGCAAATCTACTTTGGGAACCTTCTTACCATAGACAAAACCACATCTGTCCTGTTTACCCATTTCTTTTCTCCTATGCTTTTAGGATCTGTTTGTCTTTTCTTTTCTTAACTGTCAGTCTCTAGCTTTTGCTCTCTGCATTTCTTCTTGGTGTTTCTTCCTCCATCTTAAGTTCTTTTTTCTATCACTAGATGTCTTCTCTGAGCTAAGACTTCCTGACGTAGTTTTTCTCAGGAAAGGAGTAGGAAACAAGGAGGGAAACCCAGGGCAGTATTTTCAAGCTCTTTAGAGTAAGGAAGGAATAAAAATAAGTCTCTCTCCCTGTGTTTCTGGGAACACATCCTTTTGATATAGTTACTCATCTCATGTGCATTTCTGTGGAATGATCATTGTTGGGAGCTATCAGCCTCTGCTTCTTTACCCCACCAGGAAGCAGAGATAGAAACTCGAATTGCAGAGCTTCGAAAAGAGGGCTTCTGGTCACTAAGGCGACTGCCCAAGGTTCCTGAGCCAGCCCGACCAAAGGGTCACTGGGACTACCTGTGTGAGGAAATGCAGTGGCTTTCTGCTGACTTTGCTCAGGAACGGCGATGGAAACGGGGTGTGGCTCGTAAGGTAGGCACCCTTTTCCCCCATTCCTCAGGCTGAATCCCATGCTCTGAAAATGTTTTATTTAAGTAGAAGAAGCCTATGAGGCCACTTGGGCCAGTTGAGAGAAACCTGCTGGTATCATGGAGCTTCTGGAGATGGAAGGGAACATTGAGGAAATAAACTCTGATGCCTATAGATATTCACATATGTTTCGGTTGCCAAAATCTCTTATTTTTCCCAATTTCTCTTGTGGGGAGGAGGGTGAGGAAACATGAGGGACAAGTTTCTGTTGTCACTCTCAATCTTACGTACTTCTTTCACTAGGTAGTACGGATGGTGATTCGTCATCATGAGGAACAGCGGCAAAAGGAAGAACGGGCCAAGCGGGAAGAGCAGGCCAAATTACGACGAATTGCGTCTTCTATTGCCAAGGAAGTCAAGCAATTCTGGAGCAATGTGGAGAAGGTAGGAATTTGGGGAAATGAGAATGTATTTGGATTGGGTCAGAAACCTTCTACCTGTATATATGGGAGAGAGTCCATTTTCGAAACTCCTATCAATCAAATCAACAGATGGTTATTTAAGTATCTACTAAACAAAACGGAAACTATTTCTTTTTTCAGGAAGCTGACATTCTTTTGAGAGATAAGCATATAGAGGTATATGCAAAATAAATACAAGGCGTTTGGGGGTTGGGAATAGGTGCTAAGAGCTGTGGGGATCAGAAAAGGTTTGATTTTAAAAGATGGGGTTTTTTTTTGGTTTGGTTTTTTTTTTGCTTTTTGGAGGGCAGTTGGGGGTTAAGTGACTTGCCCAAGGTCACACGGCTAGTTTTTGTGTGTGTTAAGTGTCTGAGGCCGGATTTGAACTCAGGTCCTCCTGACTCCAGGGCTGGTGCTCTATTCACTGTGCCACCTAGCCGCCCCTTAAAAGATGGTTCTTGAAGTGATTCTTGAAAGAAACCAGATATTCTAAGAGGTAGCAAAGTGGGCAGTGCATTTCAGCCATGGGGGACAACTAAAGCAAAGATAAAGAGATGGAAAATAGATCATAATGTGTGAGGGTTAGGCTGTAGAGTGTGTAAAAAAGAATTATTTGTAAAATCTGGAAAGGTTTGTTGAACTGTGAAGGACTTTACCTCGTAGACGATTTTATACTTGATCCTTGAGTTAACATAAGGTCACTGGAATTTACTGAGTAGTGGGATTCTGGTCATCATTCCTGTACTTTTAAAAAATTGCTTTGGCAACTGTGTAGAGATTGGATTAGAACGAGGAGTAGTGCAGTAATCCCAGGGCAGGAGGTGACAAAAACCTCACTAGGGTGGGGACTGTATGAATGTAGTGAAAGGGACAGATTAGAGGATAGAAACCAAAAGACTTTGTAAGTGAAAGGGTGTACGTGGTGAAAGTAAGGAATCGAAGGTGAAAACCAAGACTGAGAGCATCCAAAACTGGGACGGTGGTGTCCTCACCTAGTAGTGGAGAAGTTGTGGATTTGGGGGAAAGAGGATCATGAATTCTGTCTGGACCTGTTGACTTTGAGGTGCCTATGGAACATCCAGTTTAGAAATCCCAGTAGTCAGAAAGGGTGCTCCAGGCAGAGTCCTATTCAAAGACCTGATGTAGCAGATTAAAGGAGACTAAGGAATGGTCAGAAATGTATAAAGAGAGCTAAGAGAGAGCACTGTCACAAAAGCCTAGAGATGAGAAAATACATATTAGAAGAGAGGGCATTCTATAGCGCTGGTAACAGAAGTCAAGGAGAATGTAAACTGAAAAAGTGACTTCATATTTGGCCGTTGAGAAGTCATTGGTAACTTTGGAGAGAGAATTTCAATTAAATGTTCAGACTGAAATTGAGAAGGGAGTGAGAGAAGAGGAAGTAGAAGTAGCAAGTATAGACAGCTTTCTCCAAGAGTCTGACTTGAGAAATATAGGGTGATAACCTTGAGGAATGGTTCTGGTCCAGATATGATTTTAAAAGATGATAAGGCTTGGGTATGTTTATATGCCTCATGTAAGGTGCTTACATAGACAGGGAGGGATTAAAGGGTGCCAGGAGGTGGGGAGTGGAGAGCAATCTGCCAAAGTAGGCAGGATGAATTTGAATGTAAATGAATGGATTAAGCATTTACCCCGCACAAAGTACTGTGCTAAGCATTACAGATAGAAAAGCAAAACAATCGCTGCCCTCAAGGAGCTCACATTCTAATTGGGGAGAAGATTGCAACTGCAGGTCAGATGGAAAAAAGCCCATGGTGCAGTTGCAGAGCAGATGTTAATATTCTTCCTTTGATAACATTTCCACTGATAAAATCATGTCAGTTTCTGGTGTTAAACTGTTTGTGGGTGCCAAGAGCTTTGCTTTATGGGTCTTAGGTAGCTGTGGCTATTGCACCTGCAGGTTCAGTGGGCACACTGCATCTCCATAGGGATGATGACCAAGCTTCCTAAACTGGAAGAGGTGTCATTCAGGCTCTTGGGCCCAGGGTCCTCAGCTTCCTCCGTCAGGATCTGAGGAGAGGTGGTGGTCTGACTTACCTAGCACATGCTGCCTCCTACCTCTCCCTGCAGTGTTTCAGTGTTTCAGACAGGGTGGCTGACCTGCCGTGTGTATGACAGGTGGATTTCAATTGGTGGGAATGATCAAACTCTTCTCCATAGAAATTGCTTCCTTGGGTGATGGCTGAGAGGGCTAAGCTGGAATCAGGACTGTCAGATCAAGGCCATGTGTAGAGAGGTTGACAGAAGAGTCACCTTAACATCAGAGTACCCCAAATTAATTTTTACAATGCATGCGGGTCTTAGCTGGTACTGAATGACACAGGCAAAAGGTAAATAGCTTGTGGAGAAAACAGGCCCTATCTTCAGGGTATCATAATGTAGTACCTCAGACCTAGATTTCTTCCCTGTGTTTTGTAGGTGGTACAATTCAAACAGCAATCTCGACTAGAGGAAAAGCGAAAAAAAGCCCTAGACCTTCAACTTGATTTCATTGTGGGCCAAACAGAGAAGTATTCCGATTTGCTGAGCCAGAGTCTCAATCAGCCCCTTGCCCCAACCCCAAGCAAAGCTGGCTCTTCTCCTGGCCTTGGTTCTTCTCATACTGGTTCAGCTGCTTCTAGTCCCCCACCTCCTGGCCTCCCACAGCTTGATGATGAAGGTAAGTGCTCTTGGATCAATTTATTTTCCTTCTCTTCTCAGAACAGCCCGAACCTGTGATTTAATTAGCTTTATAGTTCTGAGCTGGTTTTTTTCATGTTCTAGATGGGGACTTTCAGCCACAAGAAGAAGAAGAAGAAGATGATGAAGAGACAATTGAGGTAGAGGAACAGCAAGAGGGCAATGATGCAGAAACCCATAGGCGTGAGATCGAGCTTCTTCGTCGTGAGGGAGAGCTGCCCTTGGAAGAGCTGCTACGTTCTTTGCCCCCCCAGCTGCTGGTTGCATCCTCCAGTCCCACTCAGGTCCCTTCATCAAGTGATGCTGACTCCCAAGAAGTCTTGGAGGAGGAGGGTGAAGAAGAGGAACCTCAGCAGGGCTCAAAGGTACAAGGGAAAGGGCAGGGTAGAGAAGAGGGATGAATTTTAGGTCTGCTGTGGGTTTTGGAAAGGATTAGAGACTTCTCATCAGAGCCTAAAAATGAGATCAGTCAGTGGATATTTGTATTTGATGAACGGAGTCTGTGTCTAGCTCTAGACTCTGCTTTGTAACAGGTGGAGTAACTGGAGGTTCCTGCAATTCTCTGTCTCGGTTAATTAGACCACATGTAGCTCAATCCAACATGTTAAGAGTATTCTTAAAGAAATGTACCCAGGGAGGGCCTCACATTCATAAAGGATTGATTTCCTGTAAGGTTGAAAAAACTTGGGATGTTTATCTTGGAGAATGAAAAACGTATGGATTGGAAGAAGAAATAGTTTTTCTTTGTAGCCCTTAGGCCACTTGGGCAATTTTAGGTTCCTTATAAGAAGCAGCTTCCTAGGGGTGGCTAGGTGGCTCAGTGAATAGAGCACCAGCCCTGGAGTCAAGAGGACCTGAGTTCAAATCCGACCCCAGACCCTTAACACAAAAACTAGCCTTATGACCTTGGGCAAGTCACTTAACCCTAATTGCCCTCCCCTCCCTCCCTCCAAAAAGCCAAACAAACAAGCAAATAAAAAAGAAACAGCTTCTCAGTAGTTAGCTTCAAGGAATAGTGGAGATTCTCACTGGAGTTGTTCAAAGGCTGGATGACCATTTGTCATGTATATTTCAGAGTTAATTTTCTGATATGAGTTGGAGTAGATGCTCACTGGAATTTCTTCCAGCTGGAAATCTGTGATTCTAATTCTGGCATCTGAATTTGGAGAAGGTTCGGGTCTGCATTGAACATGTTTTGATGGTCTTTCTGAGGGTGGTCTTTCTGAGGTTCAGCACTTCCACAGGTCTATCCCCAGGCAGTGGGGCTAAGACTTGGTAGCTGGTGCTAAGAGTAAAATCCCTTTGTTACTCTCTTGCCTTGGCTGAGCCTGTGGCAACAGTGACTTGGGGGACAGTTGGATTAGGGGTCATTCTGTGGTGTGTGAGTTAATATTATATATTTCCTATGTTCCTAAACTGGCTTGACACACTCTTCATTCTCCACTTAGAGAAAGCACCCAGCATCTGTCACCCATCGAAACAAACAGTTGTGGCATCCTGATGAGGAGGATGAGGAGTTCAGAGCCGATGAGGATGAAGGTTAGTCCTTCGAATCACTCTTTCTCCTCCTTGGGGTGTATATATAGCTTCTCTCCTTCACTGACTTTGTTTGCTCTGTTTCCTAGCGGAGGATGAAGAGGATACAATAGCGGCTGAGGAACAGCTGGCCGGGGAGGTAGACCATGCCACAGAGCTCAGTGAATTGGCTCGAGAAGGTAAGGGAGTTGGGGACCAGATACTGTAGAAGTTGGCAGTCTTACTCCTGGGAATATAGCACTTTCCACAGGTCCACCCCGGCTCTGGGGCTAGGATTTGGTAGCTGGTGCTGAAAATAAACCCTTCAGCCCTCCACCCCTGCCCAGTCTAAATCAGTGGCTGTAGCATTTGTGGGGCAGAATAGGCTGAGACAGCCGGAGCATCGGAGAGAAGATAGAAGTTGATCCCAGTCTGTCCTGTAGGAGAGCTTTCCGTAGAGGAGCTGCTACAGCAATATGCAGGGGCCTATGCTTCAGATGCTTCGGTCCCAGGCTCGGGGAGTAGTGAAGATGAGGAAGATGAAGATGGTGCCACCACCTCTGACTCTGAACAAGATCATGAAGAGGAAGAACATCCCCAGGAGGATAGTAGCAGTCAATCTGGTATGTAGAGATTGAGGATTCATGAATTTAGAGATGAGAAAGGACCTTAAAAGTACAGAAGTAGGCATAGGAGTTGTGGACTAAGTATGGGCAACTCTGATACCAGTCCATATCTACACAGAATCAGCTGAAGAAGCAATTGAGGAGGAAGAGGAGAATGTTTCAGAGGAGGAAGAGGCAAGTGAGAATTCAGACTCAGAGGAATCCAAGTCAGAAGTGTCTGAGCAGTCTGAGGAGGCCCAGCCTAGGAACCGAGCCGATGAAGAAGAGGAGGAGGAAGAAGACGACTTTGGGGTAGAGTATCTTCTGGCTCAGGATGAAGAACAGAGCAAAGTCAAGGGAGACAGTGGCCCTGCTGCCCCAGGGCCCCCTCCATCACTAGGACCTAAGAAGGAAATAACTGATATTGCTGCTGCTGCTGAAAGCCTTCAACCCAAGGGCTACACCCTGGCCACCACCCAGGTACCAGCTAATCCCATATTTGTCCTCACTTATCCATATCTGTCTTCTATGTCTTCCAGTCATATTTGCTTCTGTTCTACTCAAATACTTGCTCTAGCCTTTCTCCAAAATTAGCTCTTCTCTATTTTCCATCCCTACCAGGTGAAGACTCCAATCCCCCTTCTGCTTCGGGGCCAGCTGCGTGAATACCAGCATATTGGGCTGGATTGGCTGGTCACTATGTATGAAAAGAAGCTTAACGGCATCCTTGCTGATGAGATGGGACTGGGGAAGACTATCCAGACTATCTCCCTGCTGGCACATCTGGCCTGTGAAAAGGGTAATAACCCTAGATAGAAAAAAATCTAGTTCTGGGAACTTTGCATTAATGCCATAGTGGGAATCTGTTTACACTCAGGCTCCACGTAGCTTCCTTGGGAGCCATCTTTGTGTCATAGAGTGGGATAGGTAGAGTTGGGAAATGAAAAAAATTTGACTGTGCGTGGTGGGTATTTGAACTATTTAACCCATAACCTGGTTATCTGACTAAGGAATAGAAACCATGCGAGTACTGGGGCTTGATGCTTGAAAGCCAACACCAATTGCTTGTAAGACTGATACCTGGAAAGGACAGGAACTGAAAAATTATGTACCTAACAGGGCTTTGGTCAGAAAGACAGCAGAGTTGACTGAGGAAGACTGGAATTTCTCTGATCTTCTCTCCTTCTAGGTAACTGGGGGCCTCACTTGATCATTGTCCCCACCAGTGTGATGTTGAACTGGGAGATGGAACTAAAACGTTGGTGCCCCAGCTTTAAAATCCTCACGTACTATGGAGCTCAAAAAGAAAGGAAGCTCAAGCGGCAGGTTAAGACTTTTGCTATTCTTATTTGATCACTTCTAATCTTTTTATTGATTGTCTTCCTTGATGACCTCTTCTTGCCCTTTTCTATGGATCTCTTTCTTTTTTCTCTCCTCCTATGTAAAAAACATTTTTTCTTTTAGTCTATCCTTGAGTCCCTAGAGGGCCTTTCCTTTGCTACTCCCATCCTGTTTCTTACTTTACCCTTTTATTCCTTATTAATTTCTCCTCTTTTTAATTTTCCTTTTTTCTGTTCTCATAGGGCTGGACTAAGCCCAATGCTTTCCATGTTTGTATCACATCTTACAAGCTGGTGCTGCAGGACCACCAGGCCTTCCGCCGAAAGAACTGGCGATACCTCATCTTAGATGAGGCTCAAAATATCAAAAACTTCAAGTCTCAGCGATGGCAGTCTTTACTTAACTTCAACAGGTGAAGATGGGAAAATGTGGGGAAAATCATTATCTGGCAAAAACACCCTAACCATTACCTGAATTCTGGGGGAAAGTCCCAAGAAAATAGTTTGAGCCTCCAAGGCCTTGCTGTGACCATCTCGCTCCTTGTTCCGTGCTTTCCTATAGCCAGCGCCGTCTGCTCTTGACGGGGACACCGTTGCAGAATAGCCTAATGGAATTGTGGTCCCTGATGCACTTCCTGATGCCCCATGTCTTCCAGTCTCACCGAGAGTTCAAGGAATGGTTTTCTAATCCCTTGACTGGCATGATTGAAGGCAGTCAGGAGTACAATGAGGGGCTAGTCAAACGGCTACACAAGGTAAGAGGAAGGGAGAGTAAATTAAAGTATAAAGTCAGTGTGGAGGGTCCCCAGTGCTTTCTTTGCTCAAGTAGAACGATCAGTGTTCATACATACTAAGAAAAGTCAAAAGGCATATCTCTATTTTTGTGTTATAAATGGGCCAACTGCTTCAGGGAAGGTTCTTGTAAGGAGGATTGTTTTGGTATTTGTTGAGAAGTTTCTGTCATGTCCAAATAAAACATAACAAAATTTAAAGGAAAAATAGTGTAGATTTAGATTCACATAAAAATCACAACTTGAGGTAGAATAAAATGTAGAAAAGAGCACTGGACTTGATAGAAGAATTGAGGTCAAGTTCCAATCTCCTGCTTAACTAGTGATAACCTCAGACAAATCATTTGAACTTACTGGGCCTTAACTTCTTTCACAAAATGAAGGGGTTTAATTACATGATAGTTAATATTTTTTATATTGTTTCAGGATGCTGGAAAAGTTAGAACCCCAAGGATTCCCAAGAGTTGGGAACATAACCAAAAGGCCTCTAAGAAAAGGAAGACAGCTCCTAATTAGAAGCATTTTCCCCATATGATTTGGCAGGAGAATGTGGGTTGTAACATGGAGAAGGCATGATGGTCTTAGGAAGAACCTGGTCAAAATGAGCCTAATGGTGTGGCAGTGGTTTCCAAGTTTTGCCCATGGTGATTTTCACACTCCGAACCCCCACTTGTTTGGCCCTAGGTCCTTCGGCCCTTCTTACTGCGCCGGGTTAAAGTGGATGTTGAAAAGCAGATGCCCAAGAAGTATGAACATGTCATCCGTTGCCGTCTGTCAAAGCGACAGCGCTGTCTTTATGATGACTTCATGGCACAGGCTACGTGAGTCTCTCTCCAAGGTCATAAGCATAGGTGCTAGAATTCCCAGTAATGAGTTTTTGTCCAAGTGGCAGTAGGAGGAAATTTCTGGAATCTTACCTATGGTTTTCTATTTTTCCTGACAGTACCAAGGAGACACTTGCTACTGGTCATTTCATGAGTGTCATAAACATTCTGATGCAGCTGCGTAAGGTCTGCAACCACCCTAACTTGTTTGACCCACGACCCGTGACTTCTCCTTTCATCACTCCTGGCATCTGCTTTAGCACTGCTTCACTGGTGCTTCAGGCCACAGATACCCATCCCCTGCAAGTAAGTGACCTCCCCCTGATTGTGTTTTTTATCCGTTAGTAGTCGCTTCACCATACACCCAAGCGCAATACTCACTTTTTTGAGTTAGTGACTGACTTCTGATTCTCTAACCGCTTTCCTCCCTTCCTGTATTGACTGCCCTATCTCATCTCTACCTGCCAACTTCTAATCACCTTGATTGGTTTTTGACTTGACTTGTATTTTCTCTGGCTCCTCTGATGACAGCGGGTGGACATGGGCCGGTTTGACCTGATTGGGCTGGAGGGCCGAGTATCTCGTTATGAGGCTGACACATTTCTACCCCGGCATCGCCTCTCTCGCCGGGTACTTCTAGAAGTGGCCACTGCTCCCGACCCCCCTCCTCGTCCCAAGCCTGTCAAGATGAAAGTTAACAGGTACTAGGGCTGTTGAATAAATGGATGGAAAGTTAGAAGGGAAATAGAATAGTTATGAGCAGTGGATGCAGGAATGATACGGGAGAAAGAATAAACAATAAATGTTTAAAGTATTATCCTGTGTACTGGTAGGGAATAGGATGTAGAGAATTCTAAAAGAGGGACCTGGGAAGCAATTATAGGTTGAACTTGTCTAAGATTTTTTTTCTTTTCTTAATTTATCTGCTTTTCTGAGTCTTGTCTGGATTTCCTAATATCTATTTGAAATTTGTCTCTTTTTTTCTCCCCTTTGTGTAATTTCTTTTATATTTTGCCTCACTTTTCTGTTCTCTTTTTGGTTTTTCTGTATGATAGAATGCTTCAGCCAGTGCCAAAGCCAGAAGGTCGGACAGTTGTTGTGGTGAACAGCCCACGAACACCCTTGAGCCCTACTCCAGCCCGACCTTCTCCAGGCCCTGAGCACTCAGCCCAGCTCACCCCTGGCCCAACCCCTCCAGTGCTGCCAGCCCCACTACTGGTGTCATCCTCATCCCCTGGGGCTCCACTTAGCCCAGCATCCCGGCCCCCTGGCCCAGTCCTGCTACCCCCTCTGCAGCCAAACAGTGGTTCCCTCCCCCAGGGTGAGTTGCAAAGGAGCCAGCGTGGTGGGATAGTTCAGAAGTTCTGCTTGGGTCTGAGAAGAAATAGGGAGTGAAAGGGGCTTGAGGAAATGGTCAAGGAAAGGGAATGAGGAGTGATTTCATTGGGGTGGAAGAGACCATGGAACTTCCTGGGACCAGCATGAGCCTATAGAACACACAAGGTGCTGATAGTCCTCTACTTTGTCCACAGTGCTGCCACCCCCTCTGGGGGTGCTGGGTGGAACCCCACGGCCCCCCACCCCAGCCTTGCCCTTGAAGCCATCTCCACCTGCCCCAGTACGCCTGAGCCCTTCTGCTCCACCTGGCTCATCCAGCCTGTTAAAGCCCCTGACGGTGCCACCTGGCTATGCCTTCCCAGCTGCTGCTCCTCCAACCCCAGGGCCTCAGCGCCTCATCCTCTCCCCTGACATGCAGGCACGCCTGCCCTGTGAGTCTTAAGCAATTGGGAGTTAACTCAGGAATGGGGAGGAGGAAAGGACTGCAGAGGGAAGACGTTCAATCCCAGAGAGACACAGGAAGAAGAATTCAAGAATGCTGGAAAGGGGGAAATGGGAGGCAGGGAGGGAGAATTAAGATTTGTTAGGATAGGGTGAATTTTCAGTGGGTTCACGTCAGAAAAATAACAGAAGACCTCAGAGAGGACCTAAAGCACTCAGAATGTATCTCATGGGCAAGGGAATGTGACTAGTGGAGTGAGGGCCAAGGAGCAATAAACTTCTCTCTCTGTTTCGCAGCTGGTGAGGTGGTGAGCATTGGGCAGTTGGCCTCCTTAGCACAGCGGCCTGTGGCCAGTACAGGGGGCAGTAAACCCCTCACCTTCCAGATCCAGGGCAACAAATTGACTTTGACTGGTGCCCAGGTGCGCCAACTTGCTGTGGGGCAGCCCCGCCCGCTGCAAAGTAGGTAAAACCCACCCCCTGTCCTGCCTTGCCCTCTGCCCCATTTTCTTTACCTTGTCTCTACTTTTCCTTTTTGAACTTCATCCTCATTGTGTCTCTTTCCACATATAATAGGCAGTCCAGGGTGGGTGGCACTGAGGGGAATAGATTTTTATTAGGTCTTAATAAAAGAAGGAAGAAAGGTTCTTGATATGGGGAGGTATGCCCTTTTTCCTATTTTTTTTCCCTTATTCCCACTATCACCCCTGCCTTCCCCAGTTGACAGCTGCCCCCATCATATTTCTTGCTCTCTTGCTTTCCTTCCTCTCTCTCTCTCTCACTTTCTTTTTCTCTCTTCCCTCTTTCCTTTTCCTTCTCTCCTCCGTCTATCCTTCCCTCTCTCCCCTTCCCCCCATCCTTTCTCTCTTTCTCCATTCTTACCCTGTCTCCTCTTCTTCCTTTCCCTCTCTCTTTCCTTTTCTCCTTTTCTTCCTATTTTTCTCTTTTCTCTTTCTTTCTCTCTTTACCTAACTCAGGGAACGTGGTGCACCTGGTGTCAGCAGGGGGGCAGCACCAAGTCATCAACCAGCCCGCCCATGTGGCTCTCATCCAGGCAGTGGCCCCGACCCCCGGCCCCACCCCTGTCTCTGTGCTGCCTTCTTCGACCCCCAGCACCACCCCTGCCCCTACTGGCCTCAGCCTCCCGCTTGCTGCCAACCAGGGTGAGGCTCTTAGCTTCATCTTCATCCCCATGCCAGCCTTGATCCCTCCAGGCATCTCCTAGGATTTTGTCTGTCCAATTCCCAATCCTGAGTTTGCCCATCCTATATGGTCTTCCCGTAATGCTGCTGCCCCTTGCAGTTCTGCTGTCTTTATCATCAGCTGTTTTTTCACTCACTACTCTGTTCATTTTGTGGTTTCTTCTCAATGTATCTTCTTGCAGTGCCCCCAGCCATGGTGAACAGCTCGGGAGTGGTGAAGATTGTAGTGCGCCAGGCTCCTAGGGATGGATTGGGTCCTTCACCGCAGCTGGCCCCTCCACCTCGACCTTCCAGCTCTGGACTTCCAGCATTACTAACCCCACGACCTCCACTACCCTCTGGCCGGCTACCTACCCCTGCAGTGGGTCCTACCCGTAGCCCCCTGCCCACGTTGGTCAGGCCCCTGCTCAGGCTACTGCATAGTCCCCCACCAGAGACAACCGGTAAGTCTCAAAAGCCAGAATATCTAGGATCTTTGCTAAGGTATAGTTGAGTCCAGAAATAGCACAGGGGTAGCAGAATGTAACAGTGTATGCTGAGTGCCATGATAAGTGAATTGAATCTGATTAGTCTTTTGAAGCAGTTGATATTTGCACAGCACTTCAGTGTTTACAGTATGCTTTTCCTCACATCAGTCTTACGAGATACGTAGTGCAAGTATCATTTCCCTTTTACAGATGAGGTGACTAAGGCCTAGAGAGTTTGTTAAAGGACTTGCCCAGGAGCACACACAACTAAGTGTTAAGGTCTAAGACTGAGCCCCAGTCATTTTTCTATTCCTGTGGTCTTACCGTTACACTCAAGCCAATTCTGTCAGTTGGTCAGATTTGGGGTTGCCTTGGAAATCCTTAACAGTCCGAGCCCCTCCTCTATCCCGCAGGTAGTGATGAAACTCCTACTGGAGCCCTTAAACTTAACCTCCCTGGGACTAAGGGGGTCTTGGTTTTACATCTGTCCTGATCTTAAGATATTTGCCTAGAACTTTGGGCCTTAAGAACATTGAACAGCCTTTAAGAAGAGCAATCTGTAAAGTTAGTTGGAACAGCACTGGGACTAGGAGTCAGGAATCCTGAGTGTTGTACTTTTTTGTTCTATCATGAGCTCACTGTAACCTTGGGCAAGTCATCAGCCGTCTCCAGGCTTCAGTTTTCTTTTCAGTATAACAAATAGATTGAAGTAGAGGATCTTAAAAATCCCTCCCAGTTCTGACATTCTGTGATTTTTAACTATAATGGGTTGCTGATATTGGTAAGGCAGGAGTCTGAATCCTTCCTGGAAAACAAGTAGTTAAAATGTTATTTGGAAATAGCAGGGGGGCCGGAGGTAGAATGAGAGTAGACTCCTGAACTAACTACTACTTTTTCTCCACAGCCTCAGTTCCTGGCTCTGCTCCTGTCCCCATTTCATCATCTTCCCTTCCAGTCTCAACCTCACTTCCTGGATCAAGCTCATCTCCTCTCTCTAGTCCTATCTTGTCTCCACTTCCCATCTCAGTCTCGTCTCCACTTACTGGTCCTGTCTCATCTCCTCTTCCCAGTTCAGGTTCCACTTCACTCCCTATTCCAATCTCAGCTCCACTTTCCAATCCTAACTCATCTCCACTACCTGTCTTAGCTCCACTTGCTGTTTCAGTGTCAACCCCAGCTCTCTTGCCTACTGTGGCGTCTGCTGTCTCAACACCTGCTTCTTCAGCCCAGTCACCATTAGGAGTTGCCTCATCAGCTCCAGCCTTGACACTGGGCCTGAGTACAACTTCTTCACCTGCACCAGTCCAGGCTCCAGTCCACCCTCCAACTCTGGCATCATCTTCTACAAATGTTCAAAGCCCTAACCAGACCGGAGCTCCAGCATCTACACCAGTCCTAGTTTCTGCTTCAGCTTTGGCCTCCCCTGTTCCAACAGTGTCAGCCTCAGCTTCAACTCAGGCTCCCATCCTGACTCCATCATCTACAACCCCTCAGGCTCTGACTTCTTCACTGACTCCAGGGCCAGTTCCACCAACAGCAATCCTGGCTTCATCTGCACTTCCATCACCAGTTCCCATTCCAGTCCTGGCCCCATCAAGTCCTGCTCCTGTCCTTGTTCCATCACCGACTCCAGTTCCAGTCTTGGCTCCCTCATCAATTCCAGTACCTACGTTAACTTCAGCTCCATCATTGGTGCCAGCCCCAACCCCAGTCCTGACTCCATCATCAACTCAGACTCTGGTACCAGCTATAGTCCCAACAGCTTCAATAGGCTCACCTTCTACCCAGACTCTGACCCTAGCCCCAGCTTTAGCACCTCCTCTTAGCTCTTCTGCTCAGACACTCTCTCTGGGTCCAGTGCCCCCTCTGGGTCCTTCTCCAGCTCAGACCCTGTCATTGGCTCCAGTATCTCCTCTGGGTCCAACTCCAGTTCAGACCCTCTCATTGGCTACTGCAACTCCTCTGGGTCCATCTCCAGCTCAGACGCTTTCATTGGCTCCTGCAACTCCTCTGGGTCCATCTTCAGCTCAGACACTTGCTTTGGCTCCAACTTCCCCCTTGGGTCCGACTCAGACACTTTCTCTGGCCCCAGTACCTTCATTGGGTCCAGCTCAGGCACTCTCTCTGGCTCCCACTCCACCTTTGGGTCCATCTCCAGCTCAGACCATATCTCTGGCTCCAGCTTCCCCACTGGGATCAGCTCCAACTCATGCACTGACCTTGGCTCCAGCTCAGACACTGAACCTGACCCCAGCCCAAATTCCAGTGCCCCCTCTGGGCCCAGCTCCAGCACAGGCACTGACACTGGCTCCAGCACAGACAATATCTTCAGCCCCTCTACCATCTTCCCTCCTGGCTCCAACTTCAGGCCCAGCTCCCTCACAAGTCACCATGGTTTCTCGACTGCCTGCTCCCAAGGATGAGCCTGAAACACTGACCCTGCGTTCAGGCCCCCCTAGCCCTCCCCTTCCGGCTACCTCATTCTGTGGAGCCCGGCCCCGACGCCAGCCACCTCCACCACCCCGCTCTCCCTTCTATCTGGTAAGGCTTTAATTCCATAGGACTAGTTTGAAGTGGGATAGTGGCTCGTTCACTAAGAACCCTTGAGGAAAATGCAGGGAGAGTTGCCTCTTGCTGAACCCATAAACATCAAGTATTCAGCCTTCTAAAAAAACAATGAGACATTTGAATGGTTTTAGAGAGTTTTTGGTGCCACGATTCTTTAAGGAAAGAATGGACAACCATCTCTCTCTAGTTATTCCGTATCATCAAACGGGTGGCAGAGCCCAACCAGCTCTTAATATAGCACTCACAGGATTTGTGATATTGCATGAGTGTACTGAAATTCTGGAGAATTTGCATGTCCCACCTATATCCAGTTGAATGGAATCCATACCCTGGGATGGAAAAGTCCCTAATGACCCAGACCTCTCAGTGAGACACTCCTTCTTCCCCCTTCCTCCCCCAACCCTTCACTCTCATGTCCTTGCTGGCTGGAGTTGCCACATCTTCAAATGCTGCCAAGTTGACATTACCCTTACTGACCCAGGACACCCTGAGCCACCCCTTACTGTCCCACCCCTAAAGAATTTTGATGAAAGAAAAATAAATGGAGGTTTGGGTTTGGCAACTGGTACATTAAAGTTGGACCCCAAATTTCGTTGGCATGCAGACTGCTAGCCTACCGCTACTGTGTCCCCTTCTTGCCACTTGCCATATAATCCCATCCTTTCCCTTCTTTTTTCATTCAAATTCCTGGACTAGAAAGCAGGAGAAACAGGGCAGAACCTTGGAGTGTCATTTTGACAAGATTTCTGACTTGCTTTCTTCTTCCCCCAATCCATTCCTCTCTTATTCCTATGGCCTCCAGATCCTTTTGCCAGGAAGAGCCACTTGTTCCGAGTTAAACACTGGAAGAGTTGGAAGGGATAGCAATTAGAAAGTTGGAAGTGTTGAGATAAGAGTAGGGGAGAGAGACTAGACTGCACCTTTCCTTTTCTGTTCCCCACCAAACAAACACAAGTTTTGCCTGAAGGCAAGGAATTAGGATGAGATGGCCTTAAGAACCTCATCAGTCCTGGAATAAGGGTAAAGATTTCAAAAGAGCTAAATTCTTTCCTTAGATTTTATCACCTGGATTTGTGTCTAACCACTTTATCCCATCCTTTTCCTCTGCAAAAAACCCAGTTTCAGATTTGATTAGCTATCTTTGTACAGAATTCAGTTGCTTGACGGTGTTTTGGATCTTTTGAGAAGATAACCAGTCCCATCCAGAGATATCCTGGAGGTCTAAATCTTAGTAGGGAATCCTTTTAAAAGTGTCCCTTTCAGGGCGGCTAGGTGGTGCAGTGAGTAGAGCACTGGCCCTGAAGTCAGGAGAACCTGAGTTGAGTTCAAATCCGGCCTCAGACACTTGACACACTAACTAGCCGTGTGACTTTGGGCAAGTCACTTAACCCCGACTGCCCTCCAAAAAGCAAAAAAAAAAAAAAAAAAATGTCCCTTTCTAGGATGTGCCCTGGGGGAGGGATTGTTATTTGGGGTCTTTTTAAAAATCTTAATTATGTCTTTGTTTTGACTTTCATGTGTGTTTCCTCTGTATTTTAGTGAAATTGGTGTTCTAGTAAGAGCTACATTTATTTAAGATATTAGTAATGTCTGCTTGTTTAAAATAAGAAAGTTTGCCACAAAGGGTCAGAAGAGTCTTAAGATCTCAAAGTACTTATTGTCTTCTCTCTGGTTCCCCAGGATTCTCTGGAGGAAAAACGGAAGCGACAACGGGCAGAACGCCTAGAACGCCTCTTTCAGCTCAGTGAGGCCCATGGAGCATTGGCCCCTGTGTATGGGACTGAAGTGTTAGAGTTCTGTTCATTGCACCAACCCATTGCCAGCCCAGTTGGACCCCATGTCCCCGGCCCCAGCCATCCTGCCTTTTGGACTTATACTGAGGCTGCCCACCAGGCTGTGTTGTTTCCCCAGCAGCGTCTTGACCAACTGGCAGAAATCATTGAGAGGTTAGCAAGATTTGATTCTGGTGTATGGAGGAAAAAAATCAGTGGTTTGAGATGGAGAAGCCTGGTTCTATGACACAGTCTTAATGATTGTGTGAATTGGGGGAAGGCAAGGTAAAGGAGAAGACCTCTGGGAGCTCTAGTTCCTGGTCTCTTCACAATGTCTCTTCACCACAGGTTCATCTTTGTCATGCCTCCTGTGGAGGCTCCTGCCCCATCCCTGCATGCCTGCCACCCCCCTCCTTGGCTGGCTCCACGCCAGGCAGCCTTCAAGGAGCATCTGGCTTGTGAACTTTGGCCCCGGGCTCGGCCCCTGCACCGAATAGTCTGCAACATGAGAACCCAGTTCCCTGACCTGCGGCTTATCCAGTATGACTGTGGTAAGTTCATGAACTAGGATGAGTATACTAAAGACAAGTAGTGATAAACTTTTATTTCCTTTTTTTTTTTTTTTTTGATAGAATTACTGAAGCTTCCTGGGTAATGTAGCGCATTCTGTGTGACATGGTATATCTGAATTTCCCATTAGGTGTTTCACTTGTATTATGGACAGGATAAAGAAATGTGAGCTAGCTGGATGGTAGCTGGATTGATTCATAAGTGATCAAAGAACCCTTAAAATTTTTGAATAAATGATTGATGTCAACGTAGAAGACAGTCTTTAGTTGTATGCCTTGAGGCCATATTGAAATGAATGAAAATATGAATAGAAGGTATGCTTATCATATTTTTAAATGGCACAGAACTGGGAGGGATAGCCGATAGATTGAATGACCATGCTAGATTTCTGAAAGTTGAGGGGAAAAAAAGATGATATTTAATAATGAACAGTATAAAGCCCTGTGTTTTTACTTTTAAACAGATCAGCCACACAAGTACAGGCTGAGGGGATGCCAGGCTTAAAGGCAGTTAATAGGAAAAAGATCTGAGGATTTTAAGTCACCCAGAAACTCATTATCTTTCAACACTGTGTTGTGGATTTCAGTAAAATTATTTAGTTCTTAAAGCCATAGTGCCCAAACCAAGTGAAGAAGTAGCCAGCTATATTCTGTATTAGACCACAACAGAAGTATTTTGCTGTGTTTGGAGAAGAACTTAGAAACAGAAATAATGCAGATAAATAAGGTCAGCCCAACAATTTGCAAAAATTGTTGAATTGGAAACATTTAGCCTGTAAAAGAAAAAATTGGGTATGTGGATGTTTGTCACATATTTGAAGAGCATTTTTAGGAGCAAGGATAAATGGATGGAAATTAGGAGACAAATTTCAGCCCAATTAGAATAGCAATAACTTTTCTAATAGAGTTTATAAAAAGTAGAATATACACTGACTATATTTGTGAAATATTTTCTTATTAGAAGTGATTAACTTAACCATCAATAAACACAGCAAACTGTGAAACAAATTTTTGTTACATGCAGTTGATTTTTAAAGTGTACGTTAAATTGAACACGGTAGTAACAAAACTGCCCTTCTTGTCTGTGTCCCTTCTGAGCTCCCTTCTGTTCTGTGTGTATTTTTAGTGCTATTTTCTTTTTCAGATCATTCTCATTACCCTCCAACTTCCTTTCCCTCTCCTTCCCTCCCACCTCAGACACATGTGAAAAGCTTTCTTTGTAACCAATAAGTATAGTCAGCAAATCAACACCCCCACCCCCAACAATTCTTGTGACTTCCTCTATCCCCTGTTGCCTGATGGGCCTTTGGGTAAAATGAAAACCAGCATGGTAGTAGCATATTGCTCAGGGAAGGAGCAGATTGGTGAAGTTCTTGAATAAAGGAGACTGACTGGTAATCTCTGTCTTCTACTCCTGGAAAATTCTTGATCTCCCTTTGGAGAAACAGTGGCAGAGAGGGGAGACTTTACTTCCAAAGCCTGATTTATGACCCGAGTCTGCTTTACTTTTAATCCACAATCTTGCTCTCCTAGAATATAGGTCTGTCCCATGCCCGGCCCCAACTTCTGCTCACTGTGTTTCTGCCCTCATGTTTCCTCAGGAAAGCTGCAGACACTTGCAGTGTTGCTAAGGCGGCTCAAAGCTGGGGCACACCGGGTGCTCATCTTCACCCAGATGACTCGAATGTTGGACGTATTAGAGCAGTTCCTTACCTACCATGGCCACCTCTACCTACGGCTGGATGGTTCTACCCGTGTTGAGCAAAGACAGGTGACCCAGGGTTCCCTGTCGTCCCCAACCCTGAAGTGCCTTGAATCTTCAAAGTCTCCTCTCCATTCCTTGTGGTCCTAAAGCCCATTGTGTTTCTAAGGTTTTTGTGGCCTTTTTCCCTGCCCCCCATCTCTTCCCTTCCTGGACCCTTTGACTCCCAGAAAAGGCAGGATCCTACCTCCCCACTGGTTGTCTTAGGGGCACTGGCTCTTCCTCTTGACTCTGATTTTATATGCTTTCCCCCAGGCTTTGATGGAGCGGTTCAATGCAGACAAACGAATCTTCTGCTTCATACTGTCAACGCGAAGTGGGGGTGTGGGGGTGAACCTAACTGGAGCAGACACTGTCATCTTCTATGACAGTGATTGGAACCCTACCATGGATGCACAGGCCCAGGACCGCTGCCACCGCATTGGCCAGACTCGAGATGTGCACATCTACAGGTACTGTCTCCTGAACATCCACAGTCTACTTTGTGAGCTGCCTCATCCCCTGGCTAGACAGCCTTCTCACCCTCCTTGGCTCTGTTACGGAAACAGTTCTCCCCCAATCCTCAGGCTTATCAGTGAACGAACCGTGGAGGAGAACATCCTGAAGAAGGCGAATCAGAAGCGAATGCTGGGGGATATGGCCATAGAGGGTGGCAACTTCACCACAGCCTATTTTAAACAGGTATTCATCTAGAGCAACCCTTCTATAATAAGCCTTCTAAATACCTTAACAGTCTTTTTATACCATAGAGGCACCAGAGATTAATCTTTTAAGTCTCCAAATCCTTTTTTCTGAGTAGAATACTTCAGCTGATGGAACCCTAACCTTACCATTCCCTACTCTTATATTCTTCACCTTTGTAGACTTATTCATTGATCCTGGCCCCTTTCCTTTCTCATCAACAGCAGACAATTCGTGAGCTGTTTGATATGCCCTTGGAAGAACCAGCTGTCCTTGTCCCACCGGTGCCTTCTGCCCCTGAGGAAGAGGAAGACACTGTAGCCAACAAGCAGACCCACATTTTAGAACAGGTGAAAGAGATAGCACATAAAGGACAGGGCTGTGTCCACATCAAACTGTTGGACATGTTGAAATAAAGTGATTAATACTCTCCATACTTCCCAGGCACTAAGGTAGCTCTTGCTTTTAATAGTCATATACTGATTATCCATCATTCATTTTGTGAATTACTTTAAGCCACCGTATCCTGTCATTTTGTCATTGTGCGATTAAGGGAAACATTTTAGACCCACAATGCCGTCCAAGTCCAAGGAAAATTGGTTAGGTAGTATTTTGAATTGCTTGTGCTACTTCTTGCCTGTTAGCATATTGTAGGGGACTTTCTCCCTGAGCCAGAAAGAAATGAGTTAGAGTTATACAAAAGTCTGAATTAGCATTTTTTTAGTTTGGTGGGTTCCTGTGGACCAAACTTCTGACTCTTGTAAATAATGCCATATTGGTAATTTGGGGAACCCAGAAGGTACTTGAGAGCATTAGTATTGATTTGGCTTAGAATTCGTTTTTGTTTCAGTAGGTTAGGGGCTGCGATTGCTTTTGAATATTAATTTGAAGGATGGGATAGTGGTGGTTGGTGAGAACTTTTTTTAAAAAAAAAAAAGTATAGGGTTTTTTAAGGACAGTTCTAAGAGCTACACTTCTTCCACCTTTCCATTTCATAGGCACTATGCCGGGCAGAGGATGAAGAGGATATCCGTGCAGCCACCCAAGCCAAGGCAGAGCAGGTGGCAGAGCTTGCAGAGTTCAATGAGAATGAAGGTTTCCCCACTGGGGAGGGAGAAGAGAGTGGGCGGCCAGGGGCTGAAGATGAAGAGGTATCCCGAGCTGAGCAAGAGATCGCTGCCCTCGTGGAGCAGGTCAGAATCTGTGTCTCACCTTTTTTTTCTTCCTTTGCTTCATCATCTTAGTCCTTATAACCCTTCCGTAGCCCCCTTTTCCCTATCTCCGCCTTTTTCTCCCCAACCACCCTTTAATTCACTTTAATCTCTCTCTGTCTTTGGTTGCTCCCCATCCAGACTTGCTAGTCTTAGTCTTCATCTCAGTCCATCTTAATTCCTTCTATTTCTCATTCTTTTTTCCCATCTTTCTGCTTTGTCTGCCTTCTTTTACAATAAAGATAATGGCAGGGTACCACATTCCCTGTGTTCATGTTTCTCTCTCCCTTCAAGCTGACCCCTATTGAGCGCTATGCCATGAACTTTTTGGAGGCATCGCTGGAGGATGTGAGTCGTGAGGAGTTGAAGCAGGCAGAAGTGAGTATCTACCTGGGCCTGGGCTAGATGTATAGATCTTGGGAGTTGTTACTCCTTTGGCCTTTCCCATACATACCATTTCTCAACTCTTGCCCCACTTCATCTTTGTTTCTGGCAGGAGCAAGTAGAAGCTGCACGAAAAGACCTAGACCAGGCTAAGGAGGAAGTATTTCGTCTTCCCCATGAGGAGGAGATGGGGACCGGAACTGGGGATGAAATAGTCTGTGGGACAAGTGGAGGCAGCCATCGCCGTAGTAAGAAAGCCAAGGCCCCTGAGCGTCCAGGAACCCGAGTCAGTGAAAGGCTTCGTGGATCCCGGCCTGAGACACCAGTAGCAAATACTACTGCTACCCCACCTGCTCATCATACTCGTAACTCTGCTGCCCCTCGTCATAGCCGAAGCCCTGCCAATGAGAGAACCCCACGGGCTACCTCCCGCCCCCGGTTTGTTTCAGTTCCAGCTCCTGACTCCACACTAGCTCCTGCCACCCCACCAGTACTTAGTACCGTACCAGTTTCTACCTCTCCACCAGTCCTCAGCCTACCACCAACCTTGAGACCTGAGGTAGAACCATCAACTCAGTTGGAGCCACTCTCTCAGTCATTGGAGCCTAAGTATGAAGAGGCAGTAGTGTCTGGCCCCAAGACCCCTCCACTAACCCCTCCCTCCACAAAAGACCTGCCATGCAGTACCACTGAGCTCCCTGTACCAGAGGAGAGTCTCTTCCCTAGTATACCTGACCCAAGCCCAACCCCTAAGACAGAAGCTGTTTCTAATGGCCATGAGCTGCTGGATCCTCCAGAGCATGTTGAGACCACACCAGTACCACCTAGTGATGAAGAGTTAACTCTAGCCCTAAGTGAGGACAGTGACCCTGGGTCCCCATTTTCTGGAGCCCCTGTAGAGCTTTCTCAGGAGCCACCAGACATTCAACAGCCAGTGGAGGTCCAAGTCCCATTACCCAGTCCTGAGAAGTTTGAAGTCCCTGCTTCATCAGAGGTGACAGGTCCATCAGCTTCTTCTTCAGCTGCGTCTTCACCCGAGAGTCCTTCACCAGCTCGTCCTCCCAGACGCCGCACCAGTGCTGATGTGGAAATCCGGGGACAAGGGACAGGACGGACTGGGCAGCCCCCAGGTCCCAAGGTACTGAGAAAGCTGCCAGGCAGGCTGGTCACTGTGGTAGAAGAGAAGGAGCTTGTGCGAAGGCGACGACAGCAGCGTCCAGCATCAACACCGCCAGCAACAGGGGCCTCAGATCTTGGGGTCAGCCCTGGAAGCTCTTCAACCCGGAGCAACTCTGAGCCCGAGTCCTCCCCTCCTCTGGGAGGCTCCTGTGATTCTGTGCCCCTTACCACTCTGCCTCCCCAAGCCCGGCGGCCTTTACCTGCTCGCCGCCGCATTGATCTGGGCAGTTCTAGTGGGGACAGCCCAGAGAATGGAGAACAGGGACAGCTAGGTTTACCTGTTATGAAGCGCAAACGGGGCCGACCACCCAAGAACAGGTCTCCTGGGGATGCAGGGCGTGAACTACATGAGTTGCTCCAACCAATACCTAAGGACAAGGCCAATGGGGCGGAGTTGGTGGCATCACCTGTGGAAAAGCGAAAACGGGGGAGGCCTCCTAAGGCACGAGAACCACCTACCCCAGGAACCCTGCCCATTCAAGGTGGTGGTGGCACTGAGAGCCGGACACCGCCACCCCCTTTGCCACCTCCTCTTCCTCTTGTCCCTTCTCCTGTCCCTGCCTGCCCTACGGCTGTCTCACCCTCCCCACCAAAACGGAAGCGGGGCCGACCCCCAAAAAATCCACCATCACCCCGGCCTAGTCAGCCACCAGCTTTTGAGCATGACAGTTCCTTGGGTCTTGAAGCTGGTGGAGGAGGGAAACGGCAGCAGCAGAAACCTTCTGTTGAAAGTGAGGGTAGCTCCTCTGATGAGGATGGGGGCCGCCCTCTTACTCGTCTAGCTCGTCTTCGCTTAGAAGCAGAGGGCCCCCGGGTTCGGAAGGCAGAGGGATCTGTGGTGGCCATCCCCAATAGGGATGACACAGAGTCAGCAGAAAGTGGCACTGGTGGCACTGATTCAACAGCACCCACTGTGCCATTGCTCCCAGTTCCACGTTCAACCCGGCTGCGTCCAGGGTCCCTAGTCCCCCCACTGGAGAGTGAGAAGGTGCCCCGAAAACGGGCAGTGACACCAGCCATTGGTGGCCCTGTCCCAGCCAAGAGGAGGTACCCACGACCTCGAAGCCCTTTGGGGGCTGAGGTGTCAACAGAGGAATCGGAGGCTGAGGCCTCAGGCGAGGAGGAAGCTGAGGGTGATGGTGTTCCACGCCGCCGGCCTCTGCCTCGACGTCCAGTTGTGGCCACCCCTGGGGACCAACGTGTCCTGCGAAGCAGTGCCCCTATGAATACAGTTGGCCCTTCCCTCAGCCACAGAGGTCGGAAGGCTAAGACGTGACCAGCCCATCCCTCTGCTCTGGCTGGCCAGCTCTGCCCCTCCATCCCCACAGCCAGTCCTGACTGTTAAACCACTACTTGAAGTCTGGGGGGAGGCCTTCAGGGGAATACAGGGGGCCTTACCCCTCTTCCCCCTACCAAAGTGTGTGTGTGGGGAGGGAACTGGTTGTCATGGAAACAGGGCTCTTTACCCTCCCCACCCCCATCCCTTGGCTGGGCAGTGTTAAGGGTGGCAAGATGGCCACTGTCCCCACTCTCCTATACTTGATTCCCCATCCTGGCTGTCTTTCACAGGTCCCCACCCCCAGGGAGAGGGGGGAGGGACTCCTTTCTCTCCGCAATGAGTTTTTTTTTTTTTAAGAAGAAAAAAAAAAGAAAAATAATAAACTTAGTTTCCGTATGAGCATCAGCGTAAGGAGGCTTCTGATTTCCTGGGATGCTGGAGGGTGGGATGGGGCCTGGGCTTAATCCATTTCTCCAGTCTTGCCCCAACCATCTATTATATTACCCTTCTGTGATCTAAGGTGGTTAGAAAAATTTTGAATGAAGTCTCTAAGAAAAACATTTTTCTTAATATAAGCTTCCAAGAATGTCATGCCATTCAGTCAAATTGTCTCATGCCCTTCCATCTCCCAGAAGTTGATTCCAGGCACCCCTGCTCTCACAAGCTTAGATTTGTACACTTCGGAATAGTATCCTTTGTCAGTGGGTAATTCTTGCCATTCTCAGAAGTCTAGTAGAGCCTAGCTTCAATCTTTTGCATCTACCTCCCTCTGGCTTCAGCTTTCCATCTTCCAGGCTCACCCTGTTCAAACAGGTTTGAGGTGGCCCCACCCCACTCCTCCCTTAGGGTAGGTGGACTGAGAACCATGCCCCACCCCTAGGCCCAAGATCCCTGAGTCAGAAGATGTCTCCACCCAAACCAAAACCAAGAGCTGAAATTCCAGGTCCTACTGCCAGGTAAGACTCCCTCTGACTTCCCCTGGCATTATCATAAACCTCTTGTATCCTTGTTCATTTCCTTGTTAATTGTAACTAAGTAACTTTAACCCTAAATTCATTTAAGCTCACAATTCTCCCACACTCATTCCTTTCATTCACATTACCCTCCTTGGCTTTTTTCTTTCCACTTCATTTGTTTTCCTCAATTTCTCCTGGGACCGTCCTCTCCTTTTATCTACCAAGTCTCTCCCCAAACCAGTGATTTATTTGTACAAGGTTATTTTCATACTAGTTTATTTCCCGTGATGGAGAAAAGGTAAGAAAAAGGAAGTCCTAGGGAAAGAATTTAACTGGTAAACCACCTCATGCATGAGTCATTGCAAAAAACTTGTTAAGAAATTCCCGGTCAGACAACATTCCTGAGAAATAGGCTGAGCTACTTGATGTTCTTTAAAGAGGATTTGAGATCTAAAAAGAAGAGCTAGTTTTTGGGGTCCCCAAACACCCTAACAGACTGTCTCTGCAGGTCATGGGAGAAGAAGAAAAGGCATTGGAGACCTTGGTGAGCATAGAGACTGACCCTCCTCCAGCCTCACCTCTTGGCTGTGGCAGGTGCTCCCTCCGATGTTTGGCAGCCTTTAGCATCATCTGCGGCTGCTCCTGTCTTGGAGTCGTGGCTCTTGTACTTGCTGTCAAGGTGAGGGATGTGGGACTTGTGGGAAAATGGCAGGAATGAACCAGGTGGTTGGGATCTAAGAGAATGGGATAAAAGAGTGAAATGGAGGATGGCAGGACACAGTTGGACCCCAAACCTGGTGTTTTTGAGCCCCTTAAGAGCAGGGAGTATCTATGTCCAGCACTTAAAGAGTGCTTTGCACATTAATAAATACTTAATGAATTTTTACTTCATCTTTGCTTTAAAAACTTTGAAATCCTGTGGATTTGGTAGAAAAGGATAAAAAATGGAAGAGGACCTAATGGTACTATGCCACACTTATATAAAGCTAAAGTGTTTCCATACTACCACCTCATTTACTCTTTACAATAACCCTAGGGATTGAGTTAAATATAAATTATGCTCATTTTATAATTAACTGAAAGGAACCAGAGATAAGCACTTGTCAGAAGCTAATAAATTAGACACTTAGAATTTATTTGTGTTTTGAGTCAGTTAAAATGAAGGAGAAAGGAAAAAGCTGACTGATCTGGGGTCCTGATTTCACAGGCTGAGGAACGACATAAATCTGGGAAACCAGAGGAAGCGTTGTTCTTGGGGAAACAAGCCAAGCGTTTTGCCTGGGCTAGTATTGCAGTGTGGCTTGGAGTGCTTATACTGGGACCCCTGCTCCTCTGGCTTCTATCGTACACCATTGCCCAAGCCGAGTGACTACTACTGTGACAAACCTGGACAGCATGAAGTTGCCCTGTGGTATCATAGGTGGCCTCACCTACAGCGAGGTCCTTCATCCTGACCAGAAGAACAACAAGGTCCCCCAGGGTCCTGGAGGGTATTTAACCACCTTACAAAAATTGGTTTCCAGAAGCTGTCTCCGCAGCATGCAGACAACAGAGTGGATCAGATGGGGCTGATGATAATAAAAGGTTTGGACTTGCATGGACTCACTCCTGCCCTTGGGGCCTTAGCCCAGACATGAGGTTGGAGAACTGGCAGCCCTGATTCCATTACAATTAATTTGTAATTAAAGACTTTTAGGTGAAAGGAAATATCCCTATATGGCTGGTCTACACCACCTTTTTCTGTTGTTTGTTCAATTTCAGAAGAGGGGAAAGACAACCTCAGAACACTGCACTTTTTTCAGTTCAGCAAATATGAAGCGACTATTTACAGTCTTTCTTACTTGACATGCCCCCCTTGACATTACAAATCCTTATACACACAGACACACACCCCACACCCTTTGACTTTACAAATAAGACAACAGCCTCGGCAGGGTTAAAGTGACATGGTCACACAGCTAGTAAGTCAGAAGTAGAACTTGTCTCCCATCTCTCAGACCCTTGCAAGCTGCTGGATAAACCACACAGTACCAGGCTAACGCAAGGAAAGAGTGTTGGAGGGCGGGGGAGTGGGAAACGGTTGGTTGGAAAAGAAAGCTCTTCTGGGACCAAATCTTCCACCATTCCCCCAAACTCGAGGCCTTGCTGAAGATTAGAGTGCAAAATGGAGGGTCCGGGGTAAGAATTGACTCTTTTACCCCGTTGCCAGCAGATGGAGACAACAGCAGGGAGCCCGGACTCTAGGGGAGCAAAAGTGAAAGTGGGTCTAGATTCCTCTTCAGTACGTTGAACTGGCTGCGTCTCACTTACTCAGTGACAGGATTAGCTTGAGGTCCCTGGTCCAGGTTAAATCCCACCACTAGGTCTATATCAAGGGGCGAGCGTAACCTAGGAGGGGGCCGGCACGTGGCCATACTTTCGGGTACCAAGCGTCACTCCTCTCCACCCCGACTGGAGACATCCCCTTCAGGAAGAACAGTCAGTATCCACTTAGGAACTCGACCACTTCCGAAGTCCCTTAGCCGGGATTCCCTAATCAAGCGTGTCCCGCCCACTTATCTGTCTTTGCTGCGCGCCGATTGGGCAAACATTCACTTCTCCCTCCGAGAAGGGCGAGATCTACACCCTCCCTCCGTGTCTAGGGTCGGCTTCCTACTGGCTAGTGCTCGCCGGCCCTCGAGTGGGGGAGGAGTGGAAGCGAGGGGCCGACGTCTCTGATTGGCTGAGGGGCTCGGCCTGAAAAGAATGGGGGTGGAGTCTGAGGCTGAGGCCTTCAGTGGAAACTGACTCGGAGCAGCGCGCCCAGAATCTTGGAGTGAGCCGCCTCGCGAAGACACCGAACTTCCCAGGACACCCCCATCCCCCTCCCCTTCCGCCCGGTGGGTGAGACCGAGCGAGACCCCACGCCCCCAACCCTCCCTGCCCCCCTCCCGGCCTTCCCAGTGCGCCTGCGTGCCAACGGTCCCACTCTTCCTCCCGCTACGCGGCCCCCCCTTTTCCCCTTCCCTCTGCACCTTCCCGACCCCCCCACCCCTCCTCTCCCTCTTCCCTTCCCCCAACCCTTCCCTGGAGTCCAGGCTTCTCTTTAGGGCACCTCCCCCAAGCTCAAGCCCTCAGTGTCTTCCCGGGTCCCCGCCTCCCCCTCCCCTCCCCCTCCCCTTGACCTTCCCTTAAGACCCTGGCTCCTCAGCCGCTCGCTCGGCGCTTCAGGGACTCCCGATGCGTGTCCCCCCAGTCTCAGCCCAGGAGCTCGGGATGGTGGGCCTCACTGCCCTCCTTCCCCTCCCCTTCTCCCCTCCCCTCCGTGTCCTCGCAGGCTCCACAGTCTTTCAAGATGACTCTGGACGTGGGGCCGGAGGATGAGCTCCCCGACTGGGCTGCAGCCAAAGAGTTCTACCAGAAATACGACCCCAAGGATGTCATTGGCAGGTAGGCTCTTGGGGAGCGGGGCAGGAGCGGCCCAGAGGGACCCTAGCCCGCCCCCGTCGGACCAGGGACCTAGAGGAAGTGCCTGGCCAAAGGGCGCCCCTGTGCCTGACTGTTAGAGTTGGGCCTCGGACCGCTTCTCACCCCGGCCCCTAGTAGTGAGCCGAAGGGCTTTCAAGCTGTGTCCTCATTGGAGAGGAAAGACCGCAGTACCCCAGTGCCACAGCCGGCTTTCCTCTTCTGTAAAGTAGGGATTTAAAAACAAACACACCCTCCGACCTGCCTCCCTATTTCTAGTTTGGACCAAGTACTATGCCATAAGAAACTTGTTAAATAGGCTGTTAAACCTGGAAAAGAGAAGACTTAGCCAGGATCCTAGCATCTTAAATTTAGAGCCAGAATGAACCTTGGAAGTCACCTAGTCCAGTCAATCACCTTTCTTTTACAGCTACGGTAACCAAGGCCCAAGATCACAATAGCTGTTGTCATATGGAAAAGGGATTCCACTTAGGATCATAGATTTATAGCAAAAAAAGGAAATCTAGTCCAGCTGCCTTATTTCATAGAGGAAAGACCTAAGGAGGCCCAGAGAGGTGAAAGTGTCTTGCTTAAGGTCACAGAGAAAGTGACCAAGAGAGGATTTGAAGGGATCTGTTGTTCTGCTTGGTCCCAGAAGACACCTAAAAGCCATGGGTAGAAAAGTTGTAGATGAGCATATTTCTGTTTAAAATAAGCAAAACATCTGTGCCCACTAGAGTTGTAGAGAGGTTACAGGAGATCTTTATGCACAGATTTAACAGCAGCTTCTCAGAAGGTCATTCATTCAGCCAGGAATAGTAGACATGGGACTTATGTTTAGGTGTAGTTTGAATAAGTGCCCTCTGAGGTCTTTTCTTTTAAAATTTGTTTCACATCCCTTTCACTTCCCAACATATCTTTCTTCTCCATCTAATCAATTACTTATTACAAGGAATATAAAAGGGAAAAAAGCCCCACATTCTGTACAATGCCCTACCTTTGCCAACAAGAGGGAAGATACCCTTTCTTCTCTCTTTTGGGGGCCAAGTTTTCATTTGCATAGTTTTGTTTTCCGGATTCTTCAGCTGACTTGACTTTGAATCAGTTTGTGTGAGTCTTCCCATGCTTTTCTCTATTCTTCATGTCCATCATTTCTTACAGAGCAACAAAAATTCATTACATTCATATGCCACCCCTTATTTAGTCATGTTTAGTCATTTCCCAATCAATCGGCATCTGTTTTGGTTTTAATTCTTTCCAACTACAAAAAATGCTGCTGCTATAAATATTATAGTACATGAGGGATCTGATGTTCCTTCTGACACTGAGATACGGTAATGGTTGTTTATGGGCAGTCACTGCAATAATCTGTCAGGGCCGCTGGGTGGTGCAGTGCATAAAGCACTAGCCCTGGAGTTCAAACACAGCCTCTGAAGAGAGACATAAGCATCATTTAGTCGGAATAGCATTGGATGTGTAGCCAGGAGACCGCCTGGATTTGAATCTTGACACTGACCACTTAACAGACACAGTGACCCTCAATAAGTCATTTAACCTCTCTGATCCTTAGCTTCACCACCTGTAAAATGGAGATGTTTGTACTCCCTACCTCATAGGGTATGGAGAGAAATGTTTACAAGCATTAAATCACTATCATAAATGTAAATTAGTTAAAGAAACAGATTGTTTAACCTTGGGTATTATGATGTTAATGGCAAAGCTGACTCCCAGTCCTTTCAATCAACAAAATCTTTCTTAGTTATTTCCTATAGATAAGATCTGTCTAAGCAGGCAGCTCAAAAAAGAGGAGATAAGAGATAGAGGGTTGGGGAGAGGCTATAAGGTGATCTGGACCAAGGATAAAGTCCAAGGGAGGTTACCAGGTGAGGAGGGGGTGGCAGAATGTGTAAGCGGTAGTCAGTGAGAAGAAAGATTCAGCCCTCCCACCCTCTCTACCCCTCCTCCCCCAATCAGGGGCATAAGTTCTGTAGTCAGGCGCTGTGTTCACCGTGCTACTGGCCAGGAGTTTGCAGTGAAGATCATGGAGGTTACCGCTGAAAGGTTGAGTCCCGAGCAACTGGAGGAGGTGCAAGAAGCAACCCGAAGAGAAACCCAGATCCTACGCCAGGTTGCTGGCCACCCCCACATCAGTGAGGCTATACTTCCTTTCTTTAATAAAACTACCCTGACTCTCTTTTAGTTGTCCCCAAAAAGATTCTCCCTTCTACCCCAACATTGCCTGTTTATCCCTTCGGGCTTTGTGCCGTTATGAATTCATAACCCTTGGACCCCATAACTCCCCATTCTTACATCTTTCTCCTTTCCCTAGAATAGCTTCTGTCTCTACCTAACAGTAAAAAAAAGCACCCTTAATGTGTCTCCTCTTTCCCTTTCTCTGTCTTTCCTTCTGTTTTTCCCTCTTTCCCCAGTCACCCTCATCGATTCCTACGAGTCTTCTAGCTTCATGTTCCTGGTGTTTGACCTGTGAGTATCTCCCTGTGTAGGTTTGAAAACTTTGCGTAGCCTTATGCCTGGCCCACTTTGCCAACTTTACAAACTCTCTGTAGTTGTGAGAACCTGTTCCCCATATCTTTCTCAGTTCATTCTCTTTTGCTGTGGACCACATTTCTCAGGCTTCCATCCCTTTTCATTTTGCCTTCTGTGCCTCCTTTCCTAAGAATGAAAATAACTCATTAACCCTAAGGTATGTCTTTAACCAGGAAGACATTGAAAGAGATACAAACCATTGAGCTAAAACAGAACCTAGAATACTACTTTTTAAACACTTCACTGGACTTATCTTTAGATCCAGTGCGACCTCATAAATGAGGGACCTCCATTCCTCTGGGACTTTGACAGTCCATGAGAAGTAGGCCTTGTTTAACAAGAATGAATGATTACCTTAGTTTTTTAAACTTAAGCTTGTCAGTCCTAGAACCCATTGTAGGCCTTTTGGCTTCTTCCAAGAGAAGAAGCTGTAAGAGACTGTTTCCTTTTTGTCTTTGTGTACTTAGCACTGTGATGACCTTGCATGTAGTGGGTATTTAATTGAACTCAAGTTAAGGAAGACAGTGGCTGATTTCCCTTAGCTCCCCATCAAGATGCATATTTCCATTGACTTTTCATCTTTTAGGATGCGCAAAGGAGAGCTGTTTGACTACCTCACAGAGAAGGTTGCTCTCACAGAGAAGGAGGCCAGGTAAAAAGGAAACCCAAGGGATGAAAACCAAAGGGAGGAGAAGGGCAAAGGCCCTGGTACCCAGGGAATGAGGGAACTAAAAGCAAAAAAAGGCTTTCTGTGTTAGCACAAAGAGGAGGGGATGGGGAAAGAACTGCTAGGTTTGAGAGGTGCTGGCTCTGGGACTGCAGAGGAGAAGGCTCTCCCCCCACCAGGTCTATCATGCGGTCTCTCCTGGAGGCTGTGAGTTTTCTTCATGCCAACAATATCGTGCACCGCGACCTGAAGCCTGAGAATATTCTCCTAGATGACAATTTGCAGATTCGACTTTCTGATTTTGGTTTTTCCTGCCACTTGGAATCTGGCGAGAAACTTCGAGGTAAGGAGATTCAGTCATCCTGAGCAGCTGAACCTTGGTTGGGAAGGGAACCAAAGACCTAATGAAGATCACTAGGAAACACATACCTTAGGTACAAAAAAAAAAGTTTTATTTTTTTATTTCATTTTTTCATTGATAAAATTTATTAATAATTAAATCTTTTAAGAAGCCTATGCTCAGAGAATTCATTCTAGGTGGTATGAGAAAATGATCTTTGTGAGAACTGGAGAATAGTCACAACTTGTAAAAAAAAAAACCAAACAAAAAATAAAAGATGGACTCTCAATTAGCTGGAATCCAGCAACAAGTAGGAAGTCCAGTTCTTAGGGAAACAGACACATCACTTTAAAAAAAGCTAATAGCAATTTATTCGAAGCACCTACCTAAAGCTTACATGACCTGGGGTCATCACAGGTAACTGTCTAGTTTCCTTTGTCTACAATATTAAATATTTTTAACTTTCAGCAAGTACCTCCTTGAGGCTCTGCAACAGTGGTTCTCAACCTTCCTAATGTCTCGACCCTTTGATAGTCACATGTGGGCGTGTTTGCATGTGGGTGGGCCCACCTGGAGACCAATAGAGGTGGTTCCTAAGACCATCAGAAATATGTGTTAAACACGTCTTAGGAGACCCCTGTGACTGGGTCGTTCAACCCCAAAGGAGTCGTAACCCACAGGTTGAAAACTGCTGCTCTACAAGATTCCTGTTAACAAAAGATTATTAGTTGAACTCCTGACTCATCATTTATCATTTATAATGATGAAAAGAATTTTCAGTAACAAGGTTTAAAATAAGGAGCTTTTATTAGCTAAGAAAAATGAGTTAGTCATTATACCATATTCCCCAAACATTCCAGTTTTGATGTTACTGACTTATACATATCCGGTCCTTAAAGACATTGAGAGGGTGGAATGGTGTTGGTAACTAAAGAAACTTTCCCAGAGGAAATAAGATTTAGAAAGGGGGATGATTGAATGGTTTGGCAGAGAAAAGGGGGAGTGTTTTCCAAGAAAAAATGCATTGCAGGTTAGAAATGAGCAAAGTATGTGTGTGATTATCAACAGATTTTGTTGACTGGGACTAATTAGACGATTTGTATTGGTGAATAAGAAGGTATGGTTGGAGAAAGCAAGAAATTGTGGATTTGATCACACATGTAAACAGGAGACCAGGCAGATACTTTCAGCTGGGAGGGTGATAAAAAGAAAAGAAAATGTGAGACTCCTCCCAATAGCTCCAAATATAACAGATTGTAGGAGAGGGCAAACCTAGAGGTAGGGAAAGCAGCTAGGAGTTTTAGTAATCCAAGCTCCAGGAGCCAGCAGTAAGGTGTTAGCAATATCCCTAACATGGGTCCTTATCTTTCTTTCAGAATTGTGTGGGACCCCAGGATACTTGGCCCCAGAGATTCTGAAGTGCTCCATGGACGAAACCCACCCTGGCTATGGCAAGGAGGTTGACCTGTGAGTCAGGAGTTAATTGATTAGTCATCTTTCTCCCATTTCATTCCCCCCAATCCTTAACCTGGGCTTCCCTTCACAGCTGGGCCTGTGGGGTGATCCTGTTCACACTCCTGGCTGGCTCTCCCCCATTCTGGCATCGCCGCCAGATAATAATGCTAAGAATGATCATGGAGGGCCGATACCAGTTCAGGTCACCAGAATGGGATGAGCGATCAGCGACTGTCAAAGACCTGGTGAGTGGATCAAAGGCTCGGAGCAGTGGTGGAGCTGCAGTAGTGACCCAGGAGTCAGGGAGAGAAGTGTCTCATGGCTTCTGCCCTCTCGTAGATCTCCAGGCTGCTCCAGGTGGATCCTGAGGAAAGACTGACTGCAGAGCAGGCCCTGCAGCATCCCTTCTTCCAGCGCTGTGAGGGTAGTCAGGCCTGGAGCCTTTCTCCCCTCCAGCGATTCAGGGTAAGGACCAAAGAGAAAACATTACAAGATAGAGGCTCCTGGGAAAAAAAAAACAGTACTACCACACATGATAAGAGATGACATTGTTTCCCTGGGACCCAACTCTCCTTCACAAGTTTGAACTCATACGTTTGATGTGTCCATGATCTTGTTTTTCTTGTGGCTTTTTTTTTTCTCTCAGGTAGCAGTATGGACAGTGTTGGCTGCAGGCCGAGTAGCCATGAATAGTCGCCGGGTAAGGCCCATGACCAAAGGAGCTCTATTAGGAGACCCGTATGGGCTTCGACCAGTGAGGCAACTCATCGACAATTGTGCCTTCCGTCTCTATGGACATTGGGTAAAGAAGGGTGAGCAACAGAACAGGGCTGCCCTCTTCCAACACCGGCCTCCTGGCCCATACCTGGGCTATAATCCAGAAGAGGAGGGAGATCCAACCAACACTGATGATGAATCTGTTGTTGCATAGTTAAGACCTCCATCCTGGGGCCCCCAGAAGTCTGCTTCCCCGCCCAAGAGCCTTGGGAAGTCCAGGTTTCTCAATCAGAGGGTTTCAATCAACTTGGTCACCTTGGACTCTGGCCGAAGGCATTCTTCCCTTCTCTTGTGCTCTCTGATGATGATGCTACTGTAAAGGGGACCAACTTTATGCCCCCATCCCTGTTGCTCAGGACTACAGGACTTGAATGGAAGGAAAAGGGACCAGCTGAGAATGATATTCATGTCTTTGCTGTTGCTGTCCATTTTTCATGTGAAATAAATCATCCTGCACACTGGGAAACAAGCTGTGTCTCAAGGTGGAGTGAGAAGGTGCTCAGAAGGGGAGCTGGGGGAAGGGACAGGGTACTTCTGGCGCAGGCTTTTATTTGGGTAAATACCCCTAGGGTTACTTGACTTTGCTTTTGCTCTTGGAGACCACAATAGGATTCTCAAGGGCAACCAGCCTGCTATTGAGCTGCTCCTCGCCAGCCTTCAGCCGTTCCTCCACCAATTGCCTGAGTTGCCCCAGCTCCTGGGTAAGCTGGGCTGAGATGAAATCTCGGAGTATATCACCCGGACCTGGGGTTGTTGAAAAAGTGTTTTAAACTTGAGCTGAAGGAACCTTTTACATAAGAGAACCTCAATCCCAAGTTGTGAGGAGAGAAGATTCATAGTGTATCCCAGTGTCATATCAAGGAATGTCCTGGGAGGTAGGAAATAGACTGTTCTCAATTCAGTATTCTCAATTTAGTCCTTAAGGAGCTCCCTTTGTAATGCCTCGACCCTTGAATACAGCTCCTCATGTTGTGGTGACCCCCAACCATAAAATGATTTTCATTGCTACTTCATAACTGTAATTTTGCTACTGTTATGAACCATAATGTAAATATCTGACATGCAGGATGTATTTCCATTGTTACAAACTGAACATAACCCACAGGTTGAGAACCACTGGCTTAGGGAAACAAGTGCCCCTTTATTCCTTACTTGGCTCTTGCTCGGTTTGTGTTTCTGGTGGTGTCTCTTCTGTTACAGGTGACACTGTCTCCACTGCACTTCCTTCTTCTTGTACTGAAAGATGAAAGGGAGGAGCAAGAGCCATGAGCCCCTAGGGCCTGCTTCCCAACCCTCTTCCCAGGTCTAGTTCATCTCTATCCTTCTTACCATCTGCTGGGGGCTTTACTTCAGGCAAACCTACATAGCGCAAAGACAAGTCTAACCGCACCTGGGAGAGCAGGGAAAGAGGAATGCAAACTATGTTAGGAGAGGGAAACAGGAGAAGGAACAGGCTGGTTCTTTCGTCCTGTGAGAGCAGTACCTGGGGGGTGAAGACATATTTGTAGAGCTTAAAATGCCGGAAGTAGGTGTTGATGATATAGTCTGATAGGCTCAGCAGTTGTTCCTCTCCAAACAGGTCAATGCTGAAGGGTGGCCGCTGTAGGAAAGGGTAGGAATATAGAGCTTGGTTCTTTTTCTTATAGAACCAAAGAAAGGGAGAAAGTGCTATAGCTTTAGCCTCCTAGGACTTGACGTAGTTAAAGAGGGAAATAAAAAGTTCTGGTGGATGCAGCAGTGGATAGGGATGTTTTAAATTCTTCAGAGTTCTCATTTCCTCCATGTTGGCACTGACCCTGACTCCATGGCAGAAGAGGAGGCTGGTGAAAAATCGGAAACAATCTTCCATGTTGCCCAAGGGGGTTGCTGTGGAGAAGGAAAAATGAGTGACAGTGATAACTCCCTCCACCATGTGGAAGGAAAAGAATAAAATGACCTAGGTCTAGGAACAGGGACTGGGTCTCTGACTGTAGTGACATATGGAACTCTGGGGTGAGGGAACTCCCTCTGTTGATGCAGGATGGCACCTTCTCTGCAACTTCTTAAAGGAGCTGCCTAGAAACTGAGAAGTTCCGGTTTTGGTTATTTGTTCAGTATGTATCAGAGGTAACACCTGAACCCAGGGCGTCTTGGTTCAAAGGCTATTTCTGTTTACTACTACCTGTCATTGTCACCTGGGATAAGTGATTCCCCTCCGTGGGCCCATTTGCTCTTCTACATGAGGATGAAGTAAAACTCTTGAGGTCGCTCCCAGTATGCTGCTGTTAAACTTATTTCTGACGGCTTTCATGTTCACAACCAGGCACTGTGCTAAGCACTAAGGAGGACCAACAGTCTGCCCACAACCCAATGGAGACAACATGCAGAAAAGCTATGTATACATGACAGCTACAGGATAAAGGAGAGATGTGGCTTCTGGGTTACTGCTCACTTCACCTCCGAACCCAGAGAAGCTGACCATCACCCCTGCCCAGTCAATACCAAGCAAGCTCTAGTTATAGGGTGCTCATGCTTATTGCCCACCTCGGCCCAAATGTGAAGTATCTCTGCAGGGCCCTTCTCCCAGGGGACTCACCGATGCAGGCCTTGTGGAGGTCCTGAAGCAGAGCACAGGCTGCCGAGGTCTGCTCCTGAGAGAAGCACTGCTGTCGACAGAAGATCAAGGCGTGGCAGAACATATCCAGCATCACCTCCTCCCTGGGGCTTCTGTCCGCCCTCCCCAGGCCTAGCAGTTCTGCCAGCAACCTTGGGGTAGAGAGCAACCAGTTCAGGAGAAAAGGGTCCTTCTAATCACCCCATCCTGGATTCCTCCTCGTGTGAGCTCCCTCCCTCCTTGTTTTCCTCATCCATTCAAAGAAACAGATTATTGGGGTGGGGGAGAGGACCTTTGAGGCAATTTATTGGAACCCGCTTATTCCCTTAGCCCATACTCCTGCATCTCTTCCAAGGTGGTGGTTTTCTCCAGTAGGTCCATGGAGTGCACATCCAGGTATTTCCTGCCATTTGTAAAGAGGAGAGGGGAGGCAGTTGAAAGGTAGCTAGGAAGAGGAATCCACCATCTGCCAACTGGCCTCACAGAAGACCTGAATTCTAGTCTTAAGTTTCATCAGCTTTCTGCTTGGCCCTCTGAGGGCCTGTTGCCTTGTTCATAAGACGAAGCAGTTTGACCATAGGATTGTCCAACATCCCCCCAAACTGCTCGCACCCCTTCCCTGACCTATCCCGGCCTCACCCACCGTCCCAGGCCCAGCCCTAGCCCCAAGCTCACCACAAGCAGATCCGGGGCCGAGGAAGCGGCGGCTGCGGAGAAAGAGGGAGGGTGGCGTGACCATGCTGTTATGTTAGCGGGGCCCCAGGAATCTGCTCTCGAGCTTTCTAGAATCTAGAATCTAGAGGGAAATCCGAGGGGGCGAGGCAGGCGAGGCTCCCTGGGCTCAGTTAGCGCCCGGCGCGTGAACATCCATGTAGGCATGAGTATTCACAAGCAAGCCGGGCACGCTCCACCCCATTCCCACGGATGAGGCGAAAGTATCCCGAAAAATCCTATGTCCGTTCCTGCCTGGACTTGTGCTGTTCTTCGCGGAGAAGCTAGGAGCTGGAGCCTTGCAAAGGCTGGCCAGGCTCAAAGAGAACCTTAAGGGGCCTCAAGTCCTAAAAGCTCCCCTGGATTACAGTCCCCTGGCGGACTGTGCCGCCCCTGGGAAAGTTATGGGTAAATAAACGTCCCCGGATGAGCGAACAAACAAGTCCCGCCCTCACAGGCAGCAGGTTGGCGCCCGGCTCCTCTTTGCTTTCTCCTCCTGGTTCCGGCTCCAGCTCTCGATTCGACTCTTTCTCTGTCTCTAAATTTAGTTCTGCTTGTTGGTTCGGGCCCAGGGAAGCTTCAAGCAGCCCCTCAGAGTTCGGCTCAAAGCTCAAACCGACTCCAGAGCTTAGTCCAGGAACTCCGCTAGATTTTCTCCTTTTCATGGTGCCACCCGCTGCTGCCCCCGCCCCCGCAGCTCTGTTCCTCGGCCTTATTCGCCTTCAGGCCTAGGCTACGGGTCCGGAGCATTGAGGCCCTGCCCCCTCTGGCAACACGTCAGCCAATCAGAACCAAGAAATAGTCTTAGTTCAGCCAATCCGTGAGAAGCGTCGTTGCTTGGGTTAGCGGTTGCTAAGGTGGCTTATGAAGGCGGGGTAAAGGCGTGACGAGTGAAGAGCGGACCAATAAATGAGAAAATGTTGCGCAAGCGCAGTATTTTCCGCTGCGAATATATGCGATCCTCTCAATATTACCAATAAGGAAGAGGGTGGAGTTACTCGAACTAAGGAAACGTGGTATGGAGACGGTTGCTATGGTACTTTGTCGTTTCACCAATCAAGGGGAAGAGGATGGGCTGCTGGGTAAGAAAGCTTTCCGGAGGCAAGAGGAGGTTCCAAACTCGAGGCTCTGACCAATAGGAAAAGAAAACAGGCAAATTTAGCTACGTGCCCGCCCACCCCTCTGCGCCTGCGCTCTTTGGAGGAATTCGATGCGACATCCGGTGACGTACGTCATGGCGGCGTTTGGCTGAGCCTGGGACAGGTGAGGCGTCCCCTGGGACTGTTGGGGGCCAGGACCTGGGGAAAGAGGCCGCTGGTCACCTGGGCAGCTGCCTGGAGAAACTGAAGCCTCCCTGGGAGGAGAGAAGAAGGAAGGAGAGGGAAGGAAGGAGCGAGGTCTCCCCGCCCCCACTGGGATCCTTAGTGTTCTCGGGCCCCGCCTCTCCGTCAGGTGAAGGAAGAGCCGGCCCTGGTCGCCCGCCTTCTTTGCAGCCATGTCGGGGGCCGGCAACAAGCGCGCAGCCGGGGATGGGGGCTCGGGCCCCTCGGAGAAGAAGCAGAATCGAGAGGAGAAGACCACCACCACCCTTATCGAGCCCATTCGCCTGGGAGGCATCTCCTCCACGGTCAGTGCAGCTCCTGTTCCCCAGCCTCCCGCCCTCCCCGCACCTCATCCCCGCCGCAACGCCCAGACCCCGCGTATTGGGAAAAGCCCCGTCCTTGGGGTGCAGAGGAGTGGAACTCGGGGTCAGTGCTGGGCCTGGGAGCTTCAGGTCTCCCTCAGAAGGATCGATCCAACTATATAAACTTTTAAATCCCCCACATTGTCATTACTAAGGTAATTGGGGCGATTCAGATCTGATCTCATCCTCCTGAGGAGAGATCACAGTCTGTCTGCCCCTCTCTCATCTTTTCTAATTCTTCTCTCTGACTTTATGTAAAGCAAAGCAGGAAAGAGCAGGAAACCTGTCTGAAACGCTAAAGATCTTCTCGTTCTTGAAGTATTTAGGAAGAGCCATTGTAGCACTCAAACTGCCCATCTGTTATCCTTCCAACTCAGTAGAGATTAACTCGCTTTTATGGCTAGATGTGTTTTGTTACTATGTCTTCATTAATGTTAAAAATACTTTGTGACATGGTGAATAGAATGCTAGACTTGGAGTGAGGAAGACTTGGTTCAGAATCCCACTTCTGACACTAGTCACAACTTCTCTAGCCTCACTCTCCTCTTGTGGGAAATTTGTAATACCCATTTTCCAAGACTGTTGTGTAGTTTAAAGAAGGAAGTCCTATATAAAGCGCTTTACAAACTGTAAAGTGCTATTTGTTGTTTTTTTTTGCTTTTGTTTCTTTTTAGTTTACATCATTCATTTCCACGAGATTTTGAGTTATAAATCTTCTCCCCATCCTTCCCGTACCCACCACCCCAAAACAGCAATCCCACTGCATACCCCCTCCCCAATCTGCTCTCTCCTATATCTTCCCCCATCACCCCTCTGACTTTCCAGTGGGGCAAGATGGATCTCCATACCCCAGTGCCTGTATATCTTATTTTCCAGTTGCACGTAAATAAGAACAATTATAATAATTGTATATGTATATATATGTACACATATTTTTAACATTTTGTTTTAGAATTTTAAATTGTAGATTCTTTCCCTTCCTCCCTCATCACCCACCCCCACTGGAGAGACAAGCAATTCAGTACAGGCCGTATATGTGTAGTTACAAAGAACATCTCCACAAAGGACGCGTTGTGAAAGACTGACTATATTTCCTATTCCACCCTCCACTTGTTTTATTCTCTACTTTGTCCCTGTCCCTTTATAGAACTGTGTGCTTCTAACAACCTTCCCCCCAACCTGCCCTCCTCTCTTTCATTCCCTTCCCCCCTACTCTCTTGTAGGGCAAGATACCCATTTTAAACTGTATGTCATTCCCTCCCTAAGCCAAATTCAATGAGAGTAAGGTTGATGCCTTCCCTTTTGCCTTCCTGTTCTTCTCTTCCATTGTAAGCTATACCTTGCCTCTTCTATATGAGATGATTAGCCCCATTCTGTCTCTCCCTGTCTCCTCTCATTCTATTCCTCTCCCACTTCTCAATTTCACCTTTTAAAATTTCCTATTCGATGTATTCTGTGCCCTCTGTCTATGTATACATGTACACATATACACACATACTTACACATGTATTCATATGCATAGATTCTCCTGTATAGACATATGTATATGTATACATATATACATATATACTACATATGTATATATGTGTGTATGTGTATATGTGTATACACACACACACACATTTATATTCCTTTAGCCTATCTTCATTAAAGTGCTGTTTAAATTCAGTTGTCATTATCGTGGGGCCCCCTTGTTTTAATGGTAACGGAATTTGGAGATGCCCCTGAATTGACTTGTCTTTTGGGCTGAGTTTAGTTAAGACCCAGAACTTATGGGTTAAGACCCAGTCTTAACACTCAACCCAAAAGCCAAGTCAGTTCAGGGGCATCTCCAAATTCCATTACCATTACACTTGTTAGAAGTTACAATAAGATTTTGAGTCACCATACCTTCTGTAGGACCCAGCTTTCCATTTCTCTTTTTTCTGATTTTTTTTTTCTTATATTCTTTCACTCTGCCTCCTCCAGGAGGAGATGGACCTGAAGGTGCTTCAGTTCAAGAACAAAAAGTTGGCAGAGCGACTGGAGCAGCGACAGGCCTGTGAGGATGAATTAAGGGAGCGGATTGAAAAGCTAGAAAAGCGCCAGGCCACTGATGACGCCACATTGCTCATTGTCAACCGATATTGGGCCCAAGTACGTCTCCATTGACCGTGATTCCTGCCGCTTGCCTCTAGTCCAGAACCTCGGCATCCCCTTGCCTCTTCTGTGCTGTGCGTCTTTATGTTCTCTTTCTTTTTTCCTTAAACCTTGTACGAGTGTGCAGTTTTCTCTTCCTTGAGATATTTTTCCACTGCCACTTCTGAGTTTTCATTGTCCCCTTTTGGGGAGAGGTATTTTTCCATTGAACCCTCCAGAAAAGTCATGTTGTTTTGTTGCTCCCTCACAGCTGGATGAAACCGTAGAGATCCTACTCCGACGACACGAGGGACGAGGAGAACTGCTATCCAGGACAGAGGAACCGGGAGCTCAAGATGGCACTGAGCCTGATGGAGCCCCTCTGTCTGAACCAGGAACCACAGAGAGGAGAGGTGAGGGGTGCAGGAGAGAGAGCAAAAAATCATGGGGAAAGGAATGAGTAGAGTGGAGACTGGACAGATTTTAAAGTGAAATATAAATGTTAGTTATTAATAGAAAGGCCCACTTGTTAGGAGTCAGAGTAGGGTTTGGATTCACCTCACCTTCTACAGGACCTGCTTCTCATTCCTCCTTTTCATTATTGCTTTTCACACCCTATTGCATGCCCATGTCAGATATGACCATCACATTTGGATCTCTGTTACAGATCTGCCCACCCTCCAGCTTCGACCCCCGCTAAGCGAGCCAGCTTTGGCTTTTGTGGCAGCCCTGGGAGCCAGTAGTAGTGAAGAGGTAGAACTTCAGCTCCAGGGCCGCATGGAGTTCTCCAAGGCGGCGGTGTCCAGAGTAGTTGAGGCCTCAGACCGGCTTCATCGTCGAGTAGAAGAGCTGTGTCATCGAGTCCAAAGCAGAGGTGAACCCAGCCCCCTCCCCTCTCCAGAACTGAGACTTCTCAGTTTTTGTTTGACCGCAGATGCCCCTATGTTGTCATATTCTCTAGTTCCTTCTAGGAACCTTCTGTCTGTGATACAATTTTGGTTTCCTACTGATAGCTTTTGCCACTGTCCTCTCATCAGTCCCTACCTTTCCAGGAGAGTGTGAGTCCCTCGGGGAAGGACTTAGGACTTTAACCAGGGAGCTCGGACAGGACAACAGGCGACTACAGGACTTGACCACACAGCTGCAGGAGAAGCACCACCGAATCTCTCTGGAAGTAAGATCGCTGATATGGGGCACTTGGACAAACGTAGGGAAGAAATAACAGCTCACACCTTGCTGCTTCACCTCCACAGTACTCGGAACTCCAAGACAAGGTGACATCAGCAGAGACCAAGGTGCTGGAGATGGAGACTTCAGTGGAGGATCTGCAGTGGGACATTGAGAAACTGCGCAAACGCGAGCAGAAACTCAATAAGCACCTAGCAGAGGCTCTGGAGCAGGTAGGGATGGGGAGAAGACACAAGAAAGGTCAGTGAGTTGGTTTATGGACTCCCATGATTCTGGTTCTTTTTGTTCTGTTCTAGCTAAACTCAGGCTACTATGTGTCAGGGAGCTCAGGGAGCTTCCAAGGGGGCCAGATCACACTCAGCATGCAGAAGGTGAGCTCCTCGTCTTCCAGTCCCTGTAGCTCCCTTAGAGTCACGTGCTCTTAAGGCCATTGAAGTTCCTCTCCCTTTCAGAAGCTCCATTTTGGTTGTCTATTTTTGCTCATCTTTCTATCTTCCTTTCTGTTGCTGCCCTGGCCCAGTTTGAAATGCTGAATGCTGAGCTAGAAGAGAACCAGGAGTTGGCCAATAGCCGCATGGCAGAATTAGAAAAGCTTCAGGCGGAACTACAAGGCGCTGTGAGGAGCAATGAACGGCTCAAGGTGAGGGGTGGGCCGGGCAGGAGAAAACAGAAGAGCTCACTTCAGAGAGTGTCTTTAAGAAGGGGGAAGGATTTGGACCAACTGATGCAGTGCTTTATTATTCCTTTATCCTTTGTGACTCCCAGGTGGCCCTTCGGAGCCTTCCTGAAGAGGTGGTAAGAGAGACTGGTGAGTACCGGCTGCTTCAGGCTCAGTTCTCTCTGCTCTACAATGAATCTTTGCAAGTGAAGACCCAGCTAGATGAGGCACGGGGGCTACTTCTGGCTACCAAGAACTCTCATCTCAGGCACATTGAGCACATGGAGGTAAGGGAGAACAGTTAAGCCCAAGCCCTAACTCACCTTTTCTTGCTTCTGCTATTCCCCCAGGAGAAGCCCAGGGCACCGTGTACAGTGGCAATGGGGGACCCTAGTCCTGTGATGTACCATAGCATCTGAGGGAGTGGGAAGGGGAAAGGGTAGAAGCAGAGCCAGTATTCTAATGCATATCACCCAGTTCCTTTCTAAGGAAAAAGGAAAAAGACTAGGGTGAACAGGGGGTTTGTGTGGTTGTTATAAATTTGCAATTAGGTGTCAGTGGTTTTCTGTCTCTGAGGTGCTACATTTAATTCAGTGTATTTTTCTTAAATGTAGACACATCTCTTTCCTCAGGAAGAATCGGGGATGTTTGGAGAGGGGAAGAAGAAGTAGGGTTGTGGTTTATTATATTTATCAGTTGGTGGTGAAACAGTACCATTGTGCAACAAGAGATATCTTTATATATATATAAAGATACATGTAGATATCTTTCTTACTGGGAAAGAAGTTAAATCACATTCTGCCTAAACTCTGTAGCAAAGCAGGGAATGAATGAATTAGCTAATTAGTTGATTAATTGGAAAAACAGAACTCTGTAGCAAAGCCATCTTCAGGGCTTAACCTAGGCCTAGGACCATGCATATGGTACAGAACAGTAGAATCAGAATGAGTTGGTTTCCCATCATCGGGTAGGAAGATTCGATGAGAGAGGTATCCCTTCTTGGGCCTCCACCTCCCAATTTCTGTCCTCTTGACCACTGGCAGAGCGATGAGCTGAGCCTACAAAAGAAGCTTCGAACTGAAGTGATTCAGCTTGAGGACACCTTAGCCCAGGTGCGAAAAGAGTATGAGATGCTGCGAATCGAATTTGAGCAGAACCTGGCAGCCAACGAGCAGGCAGGTAAGGGGGTGGTCTGTGGTCTTGTCAGGCTTTACTAGGTCTTGAGACAATGTGCATTGTAAAGACCAGCGGACTTAAAAGTCAAGAGACCTGGTTTTTCTGGTTCTGGCTCTGTTGCTGTGTGTGACATGCTGTAAGCCATTTCGCCATCTGTGGCTCCATTTCCTCTTCTGAAATGGTGCCAAAGTAGGGCTCTCACTCTCCCTCAGAGGCTTTTAGGAATCAGCTAATACAAATACACACCAGAGCGTTTTAAGAACTATAAAGGACATACAAATGTCTGTACTTTTGTGATCCCTCCTTCTTCTTACCACTTTGGGGGGAAGTGAAAAGCTGAGTGTGTGACCTGAGCGAGCTCCTGCTGTCACCCTTAAGTTCCCTCCACCCGCCTTTGCCCTTAGGGCCCATTAACCGGGAGATGCGCCACCTGATCAGCAGCCTGCAAAACCACAACCACCAGCTGAAGGGTGATGCACAGCGGTATAAGAGGAAGCTGAGGGAGGTGCAGGCAGAGATTGGCAAGGTCAGAGGCTTGGGTGAGGCTACATCATTGGGCCGAGTCACTTGACTTTTCTGAGACTTATTCATTATCTATAAAACATGATATTTTTACTACTCAAAGAGTGGTTGTGAGGAAAGTGCTTTGTGATTATAAAATTGTTTCAGGAATGTGATTTGTTATTGATATGTGGGATAAGCATAATTCCTGGCACCCCATAGGCACTGAATAGCTGTTTACTGTATCATATAATTTTGTAGATGGGGCCAGCAAAGTATTGCTTAGAAGTCTTTGAACTGGAATGTGTGGCAGGGTGGGCTGGATGTCTTTGATGAGTGTTCAGTGCTGCCAGGGACCTCCTAGCCCTGACACTTCTCTCCTTTCTGGGTTCTCATAGCTCCGGGCTCAGACTGTTGGCTCAGGCCCTTCAGCCCCATCCCAAACTGCCTCTGAGGATCAGGGATCAGGAGGAGGGGGAACATTGGCCCCAGTGAAAGAAGAGGAGAGTTCTGGGTCAGGGCCAACTGCTCTCCAAGAAGTAAAAAAAGAGTCAGTCTCAGCCCCAGTAACCCCCACAGCTTCCACAGCCAGCATGGTAAAGAAAGAAGAGCCCCCTTTTGAAGAGGAGGTGCCTCTTACCCAGGCCCAAGCCCCACACCCTACACCCCAAACCCCTGCTTCCAGGAGCCGGGAGGCTGAGCCTCGGAGTAAACGAGAACCCCGGGACCGGGAAGGACCAGGTTCTGGGACCCCAACATCCTCTTCCTCAAGGGGAGATCGAGACAAGGCCAAGGCCGAGGAGAGCAAGAGGAAAGAATCAGAATTACTCAAGGGACTTCGAGGGGAGCTCAAGTGAGAACTAGCCTCAGCATAGTTATCCCAAGTCCTCTCGTCCCTTTCCCTTTTCCTGGGTCTCTTCGTTACCATTTTCTTCTACATTTGTTCTGTCACCCTTATCAGCTAAAAGGCAAATAAATGTGCAACAGTTGAAGAATTGTAGTGCTCAGAGTCAATCCTAGCTTATTCTGGGTTCTAGTTCTGATTCCACCACTCATCGTTATAGGACTTTGAGTAAGCCACCTGCCCACTCTAGGCCATATTTCCCACATCTGTCAATTGAGGGAAAGTTGGAGCAGATGATCTTTTCCAGCTCCTCTAGTCACTGTGGTATTCCACGTACTATCGATGGCTTCAGTCCCTGCGTGACAATGTGTCATACCCATTGATTGCTCCTTCCTTTGACCCTTTTAATCTCCACCACATTTCAGTTTCTTCCCCTGCCCCCGATTCTTACAAAAATCTACTTTTCCCTCCAACTTGGCTTCTTCCCTGCCCAGGAAGGCCCAAGAAAGTCAGAAGGAGATGAAACTGCTTCTGGACATGTACAAGTCTGCCCCCAAGGAGCAAAGGGACAAGGTGCAGCTCATGGCTGCGGAACGCAAGGCCAAGGCTGAGGTGATAGAGACTGGGGGAGCAAGTGGGGTTGGGGAGCTCTAGCCAAGCAGGGAGAGAGATGGGAGGGAGGCGTGTGGATTGAAGTGAGGGAGATGGATGTAAAGGCATTCTGGCCTTTGGGGAGGGAGAACAGGGGCTTGTTCAGCACCAGTGCAGCATCAGCATCATTTGGTAAGTCTGTTGTTGTTGGAGCTTAGAAGCATTGTGATTTGATGGGATCTCAGGCTGTCATAATCTCAGTGTTCATTTGTGAAGCCCAAGCTGAGGTGTCTCCATGGGCAGGCAGCAAAGCTGGTGGTAAAGCTCAAAGCTATAGTATGTAAGGACAAGTTGGAGGAACTATGGATGTTTAGCTTAAAGTACTGACTACTTAGAGAGGACAGATAATAGCTTCACATCTTTGAAAGGCCATTTTGTAAAAGAGGAAGAATGCTTGTTCTGTTTGACCTCATGGGACTCATTAGAACTTGTTCACATAGTTTGCAAACTTGTTAAGATTAGAGCCATCTAGTATTGGAGTAGACAGTGGCTAGTGAATTTTCCATCACTTGAGGTCTTCGATCAATGGCTAGATAAATGACTTGTTAGGAATATTGCAGAGGGATTTTTATTTTAGGCAGGGTCTACACTAGGCAGCCTCTGAAACCTGTTCCAGCTCTGAGATTGAGTAATGACTCTACGGAGGTTGTGGCAGCAGCAGCAGCAGGAGATAAAGGATCAAGGTGGTGAGGAGTGATCACAGTGAGAAAGGCCTTGGTAGCCCCCAGGAAGGCAGATAGACTTGTTGATGGGGTAGGCTTTGTGCTTGAGCTGGAGAAGTAAGGGGCATAGGAATAGCTTCTGGGATGGAGGGGAGCAGCTCCTTTGAGTAGATTCCAAATTCTGGGTGGGGATAAAGTGAGCAGCCAAAGCTCTCCTGGTCAAGCTAGGTAAGGACAGTAGGGTAAATCATGGGACTATCCTGAGAGCAGATGGTCTCACCTGGATTCTGAAGTATGTCTAAGAAAGAGCCAAAAGAACTCAGGCACGTCAGGAGTAACAGCAACTTCGGGGACTTGGGTTGGGGTGAATTACATTTTCTACAAAAGAAAAAATCCAGAAAGCTCTCTAAGTGGTAGTAGAAGGGACAGGCCAACAATGATCTTTCCCCAGACTCAGTCCCTGTTCCTGTCACAGGTAGATGAGCTTCGAGGTCGTATCCGGGATTTAGAAGAGAAGGAAAGGAAAGAGAGTAAGAAGTTGGCCGATGAGGACGCTCTTCGAAGGATCCGGCTGGCAGAGGAACAGATTGATCACCTGCAGCGCAAACTTGGGGCCACCAAGCAGGTATGGAGAGCAGTTTGTCCATTTGTTCATCTCCTTCCCAGGCCTCCCCTGTACTCCCACCAAGCCCAGATGTGTTCCCCCAGGAGGAAGAGGCACTGCTTTCAGAGATGGATGTGACTGGTCAGGCTTTTGAGGACATGCAGGAGCAGAATGGTCGCCTCATACAACAGCTGCGTGAAAAAGATGATGCCAACTTCAAGCTAATGTCAGAGAGAATCAAGTCCAACCAGATCCACAAGCTGCTCCGGGAAGAAAAGGATGAGCTGGGGGAGCAAGTCCTGGGCCTCAAGTCTCAGGTGCAGACCCTGGCAGGGGGCAAAGGGGGGACCATGAGTGAGACAGAGAAGCCACAAAGCACTCAGATACCACCCTCTTACTCTAGGTAGATGCTCAGCTTCTGGTGGTACAGAAGCTAGAAGAGAAGGAACGAGTTCTTCAGGGCAGCCTGGGGAGCGTAGAAAAGGAGCTAACCCTACGGAGCCAGGCCCTGGAGCTTAATAAGAGGAAGGTGAGAGCACGGGCTGGGGGAGTAGACATTCCAGAGTTCTTCCAGGCCCCCCCAGTTCATTCACCATTTGCCCTCTGGCCTCTAGGCAGTGGAAGCAGCACAGCTGGCCGAGGACCTGAAGGTGCAGCTGGAACACGTGCAGAGCCGGCTTCGGGAGATCCAGCCCTGCCTGGCCGAGAGCCGGGCGGCTCGAGAGAAGGAGAGCTTCAACCTCAAGAGGGCCCAGGTGAGGATGGGGCCTCAGACTGACGGTGTCAGGAGCTAGGGCTCTAGGTACTAATCCTTGGTGATCTTACCCTAGGAGGACATCTCTCGACTTAGGCGGAAGCTGGAGAAGCAGAAGAAGGTAGAGGTCTATGCTGATGCTGATGAGATTCTGCAGGAGGAGATAAAGGAGTACAAGGTGGGTAGGCAGGGTGGGATTGGATGGGGCAGGGCAGGGTCCAGAGGGTCTACTAGGTGAGAGGACCTGGGGAAGGTAAAAGCACAGTGACAACTGACTGAGCCTATCCCTTCTTCATGCCGTGTCCCAGGCCCGGTTGACCTGCCCCTGCTGTAACACCCGGAAGAAAGACGCTGTCCTCACCAAGTGCTTTCATGTCTTCTGCTTTGAGTGTGTGCGGGGCCGCTACGAGGCCCGCCAGAGAAAATGCCCAAAGTGTAATGCTGCTTTTGGGGCTCATGACTTCCACCGTGTCTATATTAGCTGAGGCAACATGCTTCCAGAATCCCCAGTTTCTACAATCTGTCAATCTGTTGGTTGAGCTACAGGCTTGGAGGACCAAGGCCTGCATGGTTTCCATGGTGCTGTCGACAGCCTAGACCTCAGGAGTCAGGCCTCCAAGCCTCTCTTCCTTTCTGCTTTGGACCTTAGCCATCCAGTCCTTGAACACTTCACCCATTTGGCCTGTGTGAGTTTATCTAGCCACACCCTCAGATCTTGATTTTTCTGGTTCAGAACCCCAGCATCCTGACCCCCACAACTCACCTCCAAAATTGAACTCTCATGGCAAAAGCACCCTCTGTTCTGGGCTGTCACAGGAAGTGGCTCACTTTGGAAAAGGTTGCCTTTTACATTTGGCCTTATCTGGACCCAGACTGGCAGGAAAAGGTGATTCTGTAGTCTGGTCTGCCTTGAGCTTAGGGTGAACTTGTCCCTCTGAAGGCTCATTTGAGGGAAGAAAGTTATTTTCTGCTCATTAATATCACTCCACAGGGAAAGTTGTCTCTGATTCTGGTCTGTAGCCAGGCCTCATCCCTAGTTTTTTCTTCTCCCTCCATCCCCTTTTCCTCGTTGCCTCACTTCCAGAAGCTCTCTGGCATTCATCCCCTTGGGGGTATTCCTCCTTATTGAACAGCCTGGCTTCCTAGAAAATTTCCTTTTGCCTAACAGGATGGATCAGGAGGTATTATAACCTGAGTCTCATTCCCAGAGTTAAGATTTCCCATATTAACCTCCACCTTGAGGAGCACCCCAAAGTACTTGTAATTGCATCTGGATCAGGGGCTGGCCCCACCAGTTGCATTCTCTACTGTTGTGGGGGCTGGGCAGGGCACCAAGGGGAATCATCTCATTTTCTTGGGGACTGGGAGGGAAATCTTTCCCATATTGGGTGACCCATCTCAGTCTCCTTCCCTTTCCCCTTCTCCTCCCTCTTGAGCTCCCTCTCTTTTCTCTGTAAGGAGCGAGCTACTGACTCCTCAGCCTGGTACACCTGGGTCTTTCTACTCTGGGGCCTGTATTACTGGATGAGTCTGGGACTACATCCTCAGGTCAGGAGGATCTTTCTCAGAATGGTGAGGGTCTGTGGGATCCGATGCAACTGAAACTGCCCCACTGGCAATGCCTTTGCTTCCTTTGTGACAAGGCTCAGGTGTCCCACTGCTCTGTATTTTCCAGGAACCCTGTGCCCAGGAGCTTTGAACCACTCTGCATTTGCTATCTAGACCCCATTTCCCTCTCCTTCCAAGGTTCTAGCCTTCAGCTGCAGCCTTCTGGGCTTTCCTGCAGGATCTGGGTGTCCCATATGCTAGACATGGAACCAAGTCTTCAGGCCTGGAAGACTGTAGGTTATTTGGCCCCTCAGCTTTCCCTGAGCCCCCTCATCTCAGAGCCCCAGTTACCCCAGGTCTGATGATCACAAATGGAGCAGGGAGCAGATCTTAGAGGGAAGAGAAAGAAGTAACTGGAGACATTTAGAGACAAGTGTGGTGTAAGAACACTTGAAGCTGAAAAGATTTTCCAGTGACAGATTTTCATATCAGATTATCCTGTCATCTAATTATTCTTCTTTCCTTACACCCAGCTTCCATCCTTATCCTTCTCTCTTTACCTCTCCCACCAACTTCATATCTCATGACTTCATTACCAAGGAGGGGCAAGATTCCATTTTCAGGTTCCTGTATGCTTGGACCCAGATGTCCTGTGTGTTAGACAGATTTCTTGTATGGCTGGTATTTGTTGTGAAGAATAAACAAACCTTTCCCTGAAGATCATATTGATGTGAGTGATTCACACACTAGATATAGGCCTGTGTTTTAAAAAAAAACAATCCGTTTTCATCATCTGTGCAGGCCCTAGGAACTCCTAAGCCTTCTCCAAACTCAAACCACTTCTGTTCCTCTTAGTCCATGCAAAGTGTCCTGGACCAAGAGCCCAGAAGTATGAGAGTTAACAACAGAGCCCGAACTGGAAGAGCGTGGCTTTAGATAAATCCCTTATGCAGAGTCTCTGGGCTTCTTCCCTTCCCTAGATATTTTATAGACCTGGCCAAAGACTATTCGTTCGTGTCCTCATGCTTTTCATTTGCATTGCTGCCACCCTAGACCAGCCATCTCACATTTGGAGTCTGTATTCCTAACTGTCCCAGGCTGCCCAGATAATCTTGGAAAGGCTACTCAAATGCTCAGAAACCAGTAACTCTGCTGAGGTACCCCGCTAAGTGCAAGTAATTGTGCTCGATGCTGTGGTCTGTGTGACAAGTGTGCCCAAAAGCATTCTACAATACGGTGGTGGTGATGGCAAAGGAGAGAACCAGACAAAGTCCTCCGGGAATGGGGAAGGGCAAGATTGCCTTCAGCTAGCGTGACACAGGAAAGCTCCATGAAGGCAGCCCCAATTTAGGAGGAGGCAGTGGATTTAACAATGGGGTGACTGGCTATGGAGGGAAAGGGAGTAGTCAAAGGTAACTGAAGTTATGGATTGAACCTGGCTTGGGGACCAGGGGAGAGGGGAGGAGAGGGAGAAGGCCATGATTACTTTAGTTTGACACACTGAGCCCTGTGGCAGTAGGGAGACATCCACTCTGTAGACAGTGATTCAGGAGTGGAGTTCAAGGGAAAGCTTATTAGGAGTGATTTGGAAGATTTGGGAATCACCTGCCTTTGGGAGTAAATGAAAGCTTCAAGTGAGAAAGTACAGAAAGAGAAGAGGGTCTAGGACAAACCATTAGGAGGTACCCCGAACTGCCCACCCTGGCGTTCAAGGCCCTGTACATTTCTAAACACTGCACAGTCCCTTATGCTTTCCAACCAAAGTAACATCCACACTCTGCATCTTTGCTCATCTTCCCTGCACCTGGAATCCCTGACCGTCTGTCTGTACCTGTTGGCAGTTCCCTGTTCCATCCTTCAGAGTCTGATCCAGACATTCCCTTGTCCAAGAAGCTTTTCTGAATCCCTCCAGCTAGAAGTGACAGCCCCTTGTCTGACCTCCTAGCACTCTGTACTCTGGTTCACTTAATTCATTCTCATTTGTCTCATAGTGAAGTGTGTATGTATGTTAGCTCCCTTTACAGAACGGAACTCTTGGAGGGCAGGAATCCTGCTGCATTTGTGTCTGCCCAGCGCCTAGTATGTGAGCATGGGGAGTGTTAGATGTAGTGGGCACTTCATAAGTGAGGAAATCCCCAAAAGAACTCATCATTTGCCTTAGGTCTAAGAATAAGACAGTGTGGCAGGCATGGGCCTAGGGTTCAGGTTTCCTGGCTTTGCAGAGGGCTTGTTGAGTAGACTGGAGCCATCCAAGAGGAAAACTATTCATGTGTTGGGCCTGTGCTGCTGGGTCTCAGCTGTCATTTCCCTGCCCAATGGCTGGAGAGTTGGAACTGCCTGAGCCTTCTGTGATTTATCAGGGTATAGGGGGAGAGAAAGGGTTCAGAGATGGAAGAAGGTTAAACCTTCATGAATGGGAAGAAGCCAAGGGATGTCAGGGAGGATAATAAGCCCCTTCCCAATACTTGTATAGCTTAAACAGCCTCGAACACTCTGAATTCATTCCCCCAGGAATAGGCCAAAGCTATGGACAGGGAGCAGGGTGGTGCTCTTAGGCTCAAAGCTAGGTTTCCCTCTCATTAGCTCATCTAGAGTGTCCCATCTCCACCTACCAAAATCTCAGGAAAATCAGAAGCCAAAGAAGGCCTAGGTTTAGAAAAGGGAGATTGTCAGGCCTCACCCTGTTGACACACACTTTCACTGTTTTGCCCAGTAAAAGTCTAATGACTCCTCATAACACCAGCCTCCCAGGCCCGGAAGAACAAAAAACACCCTCCCTCCTGTCCTCCCTGCCCAGGCCCTGCTCTTTTTTCCAGATTTTCTCAGCCTTCATGGCTTTACAGCTAATGTTTTCCTTACCCTGGTCTTTCCTAGTCAAGTCTTAGGTACCAAGTTTGAGTGACTGAATCCAAAGAGCAACTATGGGAATGCTGCTTAGTGAGGACAAAGACTTTTAGTGAAAATTCTCTCTTTCCTCTCTCCTTAGCCTCTGTTTCTCACTCCCTTGACCTCAGGGGTCAGTCTCAGGTGAGGTGGCAGGGATGCCTTCCCTTACTTACCCCAAGGATCCACAGCTGTTACCTATGGCACAAGAAGGTTGTTCTTAACTGCCCTCCCCCCCATGTGTGCTCTCTCAGAAGTACTGATACATATACCTTGGTTTATGTGCTTAATTTAACTCTCTCCTCAACCTGTTGTCCTTGATCATAAGTGACCAGGTTGAAATTGACTCTAAAGGTGTTAAGGTAGGATAAGGACTAGTTGTTCTATTGCTGCCTTAGTGGGTCAGCAGATGGAAGGAGACAGTGAAGTGCTGGCCACACTGTGAGCAGGAGGGCTTCTCCTCAACCGGTACCTGAGCTGAATCTTTTTCCTCCCAGGGGACACATGGGTACACTTAACCCAGTGGATTAGCTTGGTTTCGGACCAAATGAAATTTTCACGGCAGCTCTTGCTAAAGAGCCAGGTCGGAGACAGCTACTAGCCCTCTGGTGATGCTGGCCGTGAATCAGCAGGAACAAATGAAGCATGGAAGCTCTGTCTGCAGTTCCTGTAAAGATCAGATTGTTTACCTTCAAGTGCTGGTGTGCTGGGTCAGCCTGGAGCGAGGATTCTGCAGGGCAGAGGAAGGGACAATGAAGTGGAAGGCATGGAACGTTAAGTAAACTACAGGAAGTCCTGAAAATAGTGTGGCAAAGATTATATGCAGCTGGGTGGAGTGCTCACAGGGCTGGTCCTTCTAGCATGTACTAAGATCTTCGCTGGGCCCAGAGAGAACAAGAGCAAGCGAATGGCTTGGGTTACCTCTGGAGAATTACACTGTGCTGTTCTAAAAACATTTTATGGATACCTGTTGTTTTTACAGCACATTCGTTTATAAAGGACAAAAAAAACTAGAAAAAGACTGAAAGGGTGGCTCTAAGCCATTCCTTGTAACAAAGACTTTTTTTTAAGTAGTTCAGCACAATGCCTAACAGAGTGTGCTGTTTTCTACAGTCACAGTCCCCACCCCATCCCCTCCTCCATGCTGTGCTCTTAATAATCCCAAGCATCTTCTTGAGTGGGCCCATTTTTTAAGATCAATATTATTTTGGTGCAGATCTGCAATTTATAGAGTTAGCCGAGTTACTGAGATGTTAAATTACTTACCTAGGGTAACACAGATATTATGTGTAAACCAAGTTTTCCTGCCTCCACAGCTGGCCATTTATTTATAACACCATGCTGCCTCTTCATGGGTAAAGAAAGGGAAGTTTCCTCCCCCTAGGCATTCACTCCACCAATGAAATCATAGGTCCAGATTCATCCCTCCCCAAAAAGGGAAGCATCATAGTTTATTGGATAAAGAGTTGACCTGAAAGTCAGGAAGATCTAGGAGTCCCATCTCTTAACATGCTGTGTGTGTGATTCTGGACAAGTCACTAAACCTTGGTGTCCCACGCACTTCTCTAAGACTAGAAATATCAGAATGGTCGCTGACCTACAGATGCAGAAGAAGGCTCCTCACAAGGGATTTCCTAATCAGTGCAATCACAAGTGTACCTCCTCCTCCCCCCTCCCACAGCAAAAAAAAAAAAAAATCCTGTAATGTTACACAGCTATCATGGAATACCAGTCTTTCAAGTATTAAATGTGCAATAACTGAAAAGGCAACAGAGGAAAAAGGGCAGATAGGTGGTGCAGCAGATAGAGTATTGGGCTTACAATTAGGAAGAGACCTCTGTGTGACCCTGGGCAAGTCACCCTGTTTGCCTCAGTTTCCTCATCTGTAAAATGAGCTGGAGAAGGAAATGGCAAACTGTCTCAGTATCTTTGTCAAGAAAACCCCAAATGGAGACACAAAGAGCTGGACTTAACTGCAATGATGGGAAAGAATGTTTACTAAGAAGTGCTACGTCAGAACAAAATTTATCAAAAACGCTTTTCACTTTCCTTCTTTGCAAAGGTGGGAGACTGAACATGGAATACCCTGTCAGGCCTGGCTGGCATCTGGCTCGTTCTGTTAAACTCCTGTTTTTCTGTTACTCTTTCTCACAAGGAAGGGGAGGGTAGAGATGGAGGCACATTTTCCAAAATGAAGGTGAAGTAAAAAACTTGTGATTATTATAATAATATTATATGCTCATCCTAAGTGACTGATTCAAGAACTTAAAGATCTTTTAGTCTAACCTTGTCATTTTTCAGAGAGAAAAAAAACAGAAAGAGAAAAGTAACTTGCCAATAGAAGAGTGACAAACAGTAAATGGGTGTCAGAGTCAGGAATTGCGTCTAAGTTGCCCGAGTCCTAAATAATTAGATCATTTCTGAAGGCCCTTCCAGTCTTAAAATCAATTATGCTATGGTGATAGCGTCATAAACCGCCAGTGGTCTCTTTCTTGAACTAGATACAGAAAAATAAATAATCTTTGCATTTTGGTATATATGCCCCTATAGCTAAAACCTCACTCACCCTTCTCCTGAATTCCCCAAATTGTCCTTTGGGATCATCCCTGTTATTTTAGGTCCTGAACCTTACTTGCCAGGGGTCGTGAAGTTCTCTAAACCAATAGCAAAACTGCTCTGAGAACCTCTGTAGAGGAAATGAGCAAGACCAATACAGTGGAGAACGTCAGCCTAGTAAAGTGGGCTTATGGGATGCAGCTCTAACAAGCAGTGATGCTGAAGACGTAGAAGGTACTTAGTTATAAAGTGTTAGGACTGGAAAGGGACTCAGAGACCATTTCTAGGAGAAGAGAAAAAAAACACCACCAAAGAAGGGGATTCATCCAAGGTCAAACAGTGCTGAGAACTTCTGAGCTCATCATATCTGCGAGGCTCCTACTCCCAACTACTGATTATTATAATAAATTTGGTCAGTAAAGCCAAAGTTATAATGAATTTACAACTGAATGTCTGAATTTTTCTTTAAATTAATATTTCTCTGTCTGGATTTCTGACTCACAGACAAGAAGCTGGGAAGGACAGTGGCGTATACCAGGAAGTTAACTAAGGTGTTAAATAGGGATGAGAGAATTTTGGCTCCCTCAGTCAGAAAAATCCAGTAGAGAAAGTTCTTTCCATGAAAAATAAAAGATCAGAGCAAGTCAGATAGGGACAGGACCTTAGAAGAATATAGAGCAAGAAAGAGCTTTAAGAGATCTGGTCCATCCCTTTAATTTAACATGAGGGAAAAACCGGATCCCAGAAAGGGCAAGTCATTTGCCCACTATCATGCAGGTAATAAGAGCTGCAACTCAAACCCAGGTCATTTGACTGAAATATATATATATTTTTTTTACACTATAACCATACTGTCTACTTTTCAGAGCACAAATACCCCCAGAATTAGGAAAGGAAAAGTGAACTGAGCAAGTGGATGGACAAGGTCACATCCAACGCAACAAATAGCTTATCTGTGCCTGAGACTGAGGCTGCTATGACAAGGAAGAGAAATGGTTGAATCTATGGACTTGTTTGATTCCCAAAGCTCTTCCTAGCTCTAAAATTGTCCTAAGGTCCTTTGCGTATCTAACTTGCTCTGATCCTATATTTCATGGAAAAAGCAGGATACCCTGGATGTGGATTACGGACATCCAGCTATGAAAATGCTGAGTCACATATCCTAGAAAAGCTGAGTTGTCGATTGCCGATACTCACAAAGCAGAAATTAAGCCAGTTAGAACTGATCAACCGTGCTCAGTGGACAGAAAAGGGCAAATAAGATCCTAATTAATGAATTAGCTGATCATTCTTCGCTGCTAAGGTAGGATCTTTGTAGCCCAGGACACTGTCTCAGAGATCAGGTACCTTCCTGGGCCATTTTTCAGTCTTGATTTTAATCCCACTACAATTTCCCTCCAAGACTCAATTCTAACCTTTCCCTCTGGCATTACTACCCAGCTTTGGCCCTGGCACTGCATTCAGCTTCACTCCTTGCTTTTACTTCTGGCCTGAGGCTGAAGTGGCCAGTGGAGGCACCTGAAGAAAATTCCTTGACATCTTCATGCCAGCTCACCCTATAGAAATAAAAATCCCATTTCTACTTAATCTTGAGCTGGTGCGGGATGAAGAATTATCTTCTGACAGTAGGCCAGGAAATGAAAAGTTTATGATCTCCCTACCTGCATCTAGTGTCCTACACTGTTCCATAAGATATTATTATGGTCACCACTGGCCTTACCATGTGGCAGTAGTCACTCCATTAAAATCTAATCCCCTCTCATCCCACATATACTGACTCCCATGAGGGTGGTGGATTTTAGTAGGAAGGGGAGAAGGTAAACTAGACAAGCCAGGAGAGGGTGAAGAAACAGAGGCTGAGGGAGGGACAGGGTGGTCTGGAAAAAGGAAGCCTCCAGGCCTGAAGCTTTTTCCTTCTCCCATAATCCAGACAGTGACATTCATCAGCTTCTTACTGGGAAGATAGCAGAAGACCCAGCCAGTCCAGGCAAGAGAAGGGCCATACCTAGAAGGATGTGGTTAGTGCTCATGGCAGAATCCTTTCCTTATACATTTCGAGGCCTGCGGCTTACCAGCTGTAGCTCCTCTGCTATCATCCTTAGGGACTTTGCACAGGTAGGACATGGTTTGCATCATTTGGAAGGAAAGCTGAAGCTCTTAGTGTGTGGGGTGGGGGGAGGGGGGGGGGAAAGGAACACTTGTGAGGTTTTGGGACCAGGGCAGAACTGGAAGAGAGCTAGAGGATACCTGGGGACTCTAATGCTCCCTACTCAACCAACTCCCGTGGCTCCCTATTGCCTCCATGACCATTTACAAAGTGCTCTGGCAGAAAAAGCCCTTCATAACCTAGCCCCCTCCTGCCTTTCTGGCTTTCTAACACTTTACTCCCCACCATGTACTCTTCCACCCAGTGACACTGGCTTCTTGGCTGTTCTGGAAAAAGATACTCCATCTCTCAGCTGCAGGCATTTTCTCTGGCTGGCTGCCATCCCTGAAATGCTGCCCTTATCTCTACCTACTGGCTTCCCTGAAGCCCCAACTAAAATCCAATTTTCTACAGGAAGCCTTTCCCAAGCCCTGTAAATGAGTGCTCTCCCTAATTATCCTGTTCGTGTCTTTTTGCTTGTCTCTGTTATGTCGAAAGCTGAGGGCCTTGGGAGCCCCATGCTTAGCACAGTGCCTGGTAGGAGAAAGCACTTAGCCTTTTGCCGACTCCTACCTCAAGCTAGAGGATTAGTTTTGCTGTTTTGGTTTTTTACTTGTAGCAGATAGAGATGGTGGCACTTTCCCCCAAAGTATTTGGCGGGGTGGAGATGGCTGTATTCTTCTCCAGTGTCTGGCTGGGGTGGCCCTGACTTGTTTTCCTGTGCCTACTGTGATCAGCCCATGTCCCAGGATTCTTCTCAGCTCTAGACCTCTCCAAAGACTGAGTTCCACCAGCAATACAGAGTTGGGGTGCCACCTCTGTGGGCTCCCTAAGAGACTCTTCTCTTCTTTCCTTAGGACCTGGGGGAGGGTCTTGTCCCACCTAATAAAATGCTTTGCACCAGGTGTGGAAAGGATTATTTAGGAATGACCAGAGGAGCAGTAATGGAGATAGACAAAAACCCTAGACTGGGGGAGATGACTAGGATTTAGACAGAGCAAAATTGGTTCTAGGACAATAGGTCAGGGGTGAGATAGATGTGTACTAGATGGGGGATGATGGAAGCAATGAACTTCACCTAGCTCTTTCTTGGCAAAAGGGTCAGAGTTTGTCAGCTCAAAGACTTGGAGTTCCACCTCCTTTTCTCAAAGGTGGAAGGGCAGTTATCCCCTGATTTTTTTCCAAAGACCCATCTCTACAATCGAATGCATGAGACTCTGGGTAATAGTCATAATGACTGAAGTAGTGTGTCAAATGAAGAGGCAGGGAACTTGACTCCTGGATGCTAAGATGCCAGGACATGAGTTCCCCAGCTGTTTCCTTTGGTTTGTTTCTCCAATGATAAAAATGAGAATGAGGGCCTAGGACTGTTGCACTAAAACACCTCTGTCCTAGATATAGCTTGTGAATAATCGCAAACTTATGTTTGGGGGATGATGCTTCCAACTGTCTCCAGGCCACCTCTTTCAATGTTTGGTCCTTGTGATTGATGCCACTTCCTTAGAATTCAAACCTGGCCCTGGGGCTTTAAGTGCACTAACTCCTGCCTATTCTAACCCTCCCAGACCTTCGGAAGTAGCAAGGTTAGCTTTTAGCTCGGGGACAAATCAATTCTTGCTTGAGCCATCTTGTGCCAATAACATGTCAAGTCTAAGGTTTCTTGCTGTCACTAGCAGCAGAGAGCACCCAGATGTGGCTGGTGCTAAGGAGAGAGTGGAAGGCTGGCACATTTTGTTCCAGGGTGAAGGAGGAGACAGAGGCGGGAGGAGCTCGGGAAACCGCATTCCCTTTATTCTCTTCAGCTACTCCACACGACCACCGGCGACACAACACTGTTTCTGACACACAACACTCAAAGGAGGGGACCCCTCCCAGCCCACTGGTCTGGAAAAATGAGGAGCCCTAGGGCAGTGAGGGAAAGCTGGGGCACCCTGACCCAGGTTATGGGGTCTGGTGTTCCTTCACCACACCTCAAATGATGGTTAAAGGACTTGGCACCTCACTGCCCTGGTTTCAGGTCTCTCCATCATTCAGCTTCCCCACAGCTAGCAAGTTCCCACCTAATTTCTTAGCTCTGAAATCTTCCAGTTTATCTCCTTAAGACCTTCGAAACCCCACTCCTTCCAAGTCAGTTTCCTGCGTCTCCTTACACTGACACCTCCAGCTGGCTCCCTTCTCACCCTGGCCTCTGCTGGTGACACTTTATTTTACTGGGGGTCAAATAGTACAGTACTAGAATGAGGGGGAACGACAAGGAGCTAGCAAAATGGATCCCGTAAGGATGGTCTTCCCTGAAGCTCCCATCTTTAATCGTAGCCAGCTCTGGCATGGAAAACAACAAAGTATAACAAGGTGGTGTTCCTGATTGCAGGGTGGGGCAAAGCCAACAGGGAGATGACCCTGACACGTACGGATGCCCATCCAAGCCATGGAGATGCTTGGGGCAGCATGGAGCACACGAAGCTGAACAGAACAGTGAAAGTCACCAGCCCCAGGACTGGAGATCCATGTATGGGACTGAGTCCGTTTAGGGGAGAGAAAAGGAACTGAATGAAAGGACCATCTTCCCCCTTTCTGCCTTGAAAACTCCAAATCCCAACAAGATCAGGCTCCCACCCTAAACTCTGCATTAGAGAGAAGACCCCAATCCCTCCCCCCCAACCCTATAACATGCGATCATCCTAATATTCTACACCCTATCTCCTCTACACAGCCTACAGTACAGCCCTCATAGGGCTGGTCTCTGAGAACTACCCTCAGCTACCGCTCTCCCCTACAGGACTTTCCCCTGGATTTTATAGGAGTTTCCCCTACTATAGCTCCTTAGGGCTTACCATTCCTGTTCACTAAGGGGGTGGGGATACTTTTTGCCTAGCTTTACAAAGGTTTTATCTCTACAATTTATAGGGTATTTTTGCTTCTACTGGTTTTAAGGATTTTTTTTTTCCTTCTAGACTCGAGCACTTCTCTTCTTCCCTTTAGTTTTGTAGAATTTATCCCCCTATGCAAGTGCAAAGGGGAGGTCTTTTTTCATACCTTACCTATAATTTAAAGGTATGCATTTTTTTTGTGGGGGAGGGATGGAAATCTCTTAAGAGCTTACCCTTACAATTATCCTACAGGTTACCCCCTTATTGCAACATTACAGGGCTCTTCCACTCCAGTGTGTCTGGGCTGATCATTGTGGTTTTAAATGTAGAAGTGGGTTCTTTTCCATATAATTTAGTGCTCCTTCTACAATCAATTCCAGACTCCCAGGGTTTTATAACTTTATGTGGAACATTTTGGGAAGAGAATTTTTTGCCTGTGTCCCCAAAAGGAGCCCTCTCCCCCAGAGTTTAATAGGAGTTTCCTTAATAGCTCTGTAGCTTGCTTTGGGGAAATAATTCCTAGGACTTTATTTTCTAGAGTTCTATGCAACAGGGATCCTTAGTTTTGTGGCTAAGACTTTAAGGATAGAATTCTCTTGTGCCATTTAACAAAGTCCTTTCTCCTCTATGTTTACTTAAAGGAGGAATCTCCCCCTCCATATTTCAGGGGTAGTCTCCTTTGAACTATTTAGTTAGCTCCCTTAGAGTTATATAACCCCCAACCACCTCCCCCATTACAGGGTCATTTAATGTAGGCTTACATGATTTGTATTCTCTTAGAAATTGGAAGGGGGTCCCTCTAAGAAAGCAAAGTTGTATTTCTTTGGGTTTTCCCCTTGGAAGGTTTTTGGTTACACAGTATTGAGCTACCTAAAGAAAAGCAGGGCATGTCGAAGTCACCTCACTGTAGAGCCCCATAACAGAAGGCACCTGGGAGCCTGGGAGTAAAGGAAAACACTAGGAGATTAAAGGCAAAAGAGACCAAAAAAAGGAGGTGATGGGGGGAGTTATAGCCAACTCTTGATTACTCTAAGGTGAAGTCTTTGCTTAGCAGACATTTAAGAAAGGCAGGAGTGGAGAAGAATAATGAAATGCCCATTGGTCCATTCCACCCAGCTCTTATAAAAGGCTGGTTGGAAAATTAGCATCAGGTCGTCTGATAATCCAAATTTCATTCATCTTAAGGTCTGGCCTTGTCTTCCCCCCAGGTAACCAAAAGGTGGCTCTAGTTTGAAGTCACAGGCTTCAAGTCTCTAAAGGGCTTTATTCTTTGGAGGATGATTAGCAGCTATTCTCTCTCTCCATAAGAGGACAGAACAAGAGGAAATGGGCTATTGCTGCAGCAACTGAAATGGAGGTCAGGAAGAACTTCCTGGGAGAAGCTCAGAACCTGAGAAAGGGGAGGACAGGGAGGAGGAGAACAGGAGCCTTTCCCTGGAGAGGAGACTTGTGAAGATCTGGTCAGGCCTCCCCGTCTGTGAAGTCTGGCCACTAATCTTATAAGATTAAGTGTTTCTTCTAAAATATATCCTGCTGTGGCTTTAGTTTTACCAAGAAAATCTTACTGAAAAAAAACTTTTTTCTACAGTGTCCTGAGATTTGTAGGGACCTTCCAATATTTTTATACTGGAATTTTGTAACTCTTTTCCCCTCTCCCCCCCAAAGCTTCATAGTTAGAAAGAAGTTTCCCATCCATTCTACTCAAGTATTTTACCTTCACAATTTTAGGATTTTTTTCTTTGTACAAAGGCCTTAACTTTTCCCCTTTTTATAGGATCCCCATGCCCTTCTTCTTTTCCTCCAGTCCCCATAAAAATAAGACTTTTCTCCTATTTTTATAGGATCCTCCTACCACGATTTAAAGGACTTTTCTCTTACCATTTCAAAGATTCTCCCCTGTAGACATCTTGAGATTTTCCCTGCTTAATGGTTTATCTAAGCCTTCCCCACAGCAGATTAACAAGGGCACATTTTCTTCATTAGGATTCCCATTCCCTTTCCATTATAATTTAGTGCAATTCCCTGACCTCTGATCCTGCCCCTCCCCCAACAATTTAACTGGGATTTCCCCCAAAGGAATCACCCAGGATAGATTCTAAGAGATGATTCCTCTGATAACTTTTCAGGAAAGAGAGGGAGGCTATTCTACAATTGTAGAGAAGTTGTTTCCCTGCACCGTTTTTTAGGGCTTTCCTAACTTAAGAGCTTTATAGTATTTTCCCTCCCTTTCTAAACCCTATAGTTTCACAAGGATTTTCATACAGTTTTATAGGGATGTCTAGAGACATATTGAGCTTTCTTCTTCCTACAATTGTATAGGGCTTTTTCCAACTAAAATTTATAGGGTTTTTCTGCTACAGACTTATAGGGTTTTCTTCCTACATATTTATAGGGGTTCCTACCCCCAACAGTTTTTTTCTCTACAGCCTTATAAAGGGTCCCCCCAAACTTTGCATGGTTTTCCCATCACTGATACGTAGAAATGATTTTCTCTCAAGTGTCCTTTCTTTCCTTACAATCTCACTGGGTTTCTTCTCCTTCCCCCTATAATTGAATAGGGCAGTAAGGTATCTCCTCTCAGGACAGAGAGCATCCCCATGCCTCCTACTTCAGTCTCACAAGGTGACACCAGGATGGCTGCCCCGGTGAAGGAGAAGGGCTGCGGTTTCTGTGAAGCCTTCTCCACACTCAGGACATATACAGGGTTTCTCTCCTGGTTGAGTTTTGGGGACTTCACACTGACTGCTGCTTTCTGTCATGGGGGATTCTTCCCCATCCTGGCTCGTTGGCAGCGTGGCTGGTTCTGGGAGGTTCTCCCCAGGGGTGGGGGTCTTTTCTTGGGTGTGGCTCCCTTGGTGTCGGATGAGGGCCAGACGGTCCAGGAAAGATATGCCACAGACAGAGCAGCTGTAGGGTCGGGCCCCCAGAGGGCTCTTGAGGTGCTCTAGGAGAACAGAGGAGCTTTTATAGGGCTTTTCTCCTGCATGGACCTTCTGGTGCTGCAGGAGCTCAGAGCTGAGGCTAAAGCTTTTTTGGCACTCAGGGCATTTGAAGGGTTTCCCACTCAAGATGGGGCTGGGTCCTGCCCCTTCCCCAACACCAGTCCTATACTCAGGAAATATATAGGGTTTTTCATTTCCGTGGGTGAGCTGATGCTGATGGAGCACAGAACGGTCCAAGAAGCTTTCCCCACAGTGAGAACAGATATAGGATTTTGGGGAGAGCAGTTCCAAACTCTGACTGAAGCTTTCTCGACCCTCACGGTTTTTAGGAGTTGGTCCAATATGGTCCACGCTGTCACCCTTCTCAGCACCTGGATAGGATTTCCTTCCAAGGAAGGTCCTCTGGGGGCGGAGCTGAGAGGGGTGGGGAGATGGACGTTCAGTGCCATCATTGGTTTTGTATGGGTTTTCTCCAATATGTATTCTCTGATGCTGCATAAAAATAGCCTCATCATTAAAGCCCTTACCACACACCAAACACTTGTGGGGTTTGGCTCCAGGTGGTGGCAGCAGAGCTGATTCCCCAAGCCCCACTGAGAATTTATAGGGTTTCTCTCCTGCTGGGCTGGCTGGCTCTGCCCCATCCCCAACAGCTCCCCCAGAAGGGGGCTTTCCACCTCCATGTATCATTCGATGTTGCAACAACTCAGCTGCATCCACAAATGCCTTTCCACACTCAGGGCACAAGAAGAGGTTCTCATCCATGTGGGTACGGACATGGGTGATGAGGTTGGAGCTTTGGCTAAAGCTCTTTCCACACTCGGGACATTTGTAGGGCTTCTCCCCAGTGTGGGTCCGCCGGTGCTGAATGAGGTGGGAACTTCGGATGAAGCTCTTGCCACAGTCTGGGCACTTGTAGGGCTTCTCTCCTGTGTGGATACGCTGATGTCGGATGAGGGTGGAGCTCATTATGAAGCTTTTGCCACAATCAGCACAGATGTACGGCCGCTCCCCTCGATGGATGCGCTGGTGGTTAATGAGGTTGGAACTGACACTAAAGCTCTTACCACACTCAGGGCATTTGTAGGGTCGCTCACCTGTGTGCGTGCGCTGATGCCGCAACAGAGTAGCACTAAGAGTGAAGGTCTTCCCACACACTGGACACTTGAAGGGGTCCTCGCGGAGGTGAGTGCGCTGGTGCTTAATGAGGGTGGAACTGTGCCCAAAGCTTTTGCCACATTCTAGGCACTCATAGGGCTTTTCGCCAGTGTGTGTCCGCTGGTGTTGTGTCAGCTCTGAGCTCTGGATAAAGCTCTTGCCACACTCTGTGCACCGATAGGGCTTCTCACCTGCATGTATCTTCTGGTGCTTGAGAAGGTTGTGGTTCTGGCCAAAGCGCTTGCCACATTCCGTGCACTTGTAGGGCTTCTCGCCCGTGTGGGTGGCCTGGTGCTGAATGAGGTCTGAGCTGCGGTAGAAGGCACGTCGGCACTCACCACACTTGTAGGGCTTCTCGCCCGTATGAGAGCGTTGGTGCTTGATGAGGTTGGTGCTCTGGGTGAAGGCCTTCTCACACTCAGTGCACTTGTACGGCTTCTCCCCTGTATGTGTCCGCTGGTGCTGCACTAGGTTGGAGCTCCAGCTGAAGCACTTACCACAGTCAGGGCACTTGTACGGCTTCTCGCCTGTGTGGGTCCGCTGGTGCTGCACCAGATGGGAGCTCTGGGTAAAGCTCTTGCCACACTCAGAGCAGGTGTTGGGGCGTTCACCTGTGTGGATACGCTGGTGCCGGAGCAGCTTAGACCACTGGCTGAAGCTCTTACCGCACTCATTGCAGATATAGGGTTTGTCACCCCCTGAGGGCCGGCCTTGGACCAGTTCACGAAGGCTGGGCTCGCTGGCTGTCACTATTGGGGGGCTGTTCCAGGTAGTCAGGGTTCCCCACTGCCAGCCTGCCTCACAGGTCTTGGTCCAATCAGAGGGGGTAGGAACTGACTCAGAGGCTGGATTATCCAAAGGAATCTCCTCCAGGGGCATCTCTGGGGGATCCTTGAGTTCTGGACTATGGGGTGGGTCTCCCAAAGGCACCTCATCCCCTGACCCCTCTGGCTGAAGATTCTCCTCCTCATTTTCACTTCTAGAACCTATGAGAGAAAGGGAAAATCCAGACTCCAATCCTTCTCAGAATCCAGGGGTCCAGACCCACTATATCCCTTTGATTTTCCCCTAGACCTGTTTCCCTCCCAGAACCCTGACAATCTGTCTCTTGTCTTAGGATCACAATTCTCTTCTTGTTCCCCTCACCTTTATGACCATCTCTCAGGCTCTCCTCGGGGCCCTGGAGATCTGGGCCCCATAACTCTGCCCCTTGCTCCATCCTAGAGATGAGGGCCGGTGTGGGGTTCAAGGGACCCTAGGGAAGGAAAGAGATGAGAATGTGACAGGGCTGGGAATTGATTTTGCACCCTGAAGGCAACTGAAGGATTTAACTGGGTGTGAAAGTTAGATTCTCTGGTCATATGCATTCTCTCTGAGGTTCAGTTTTCCCTTTCTCAGGTCTTAATACCCTTCCTCCCCATTTCTTTGGTTCTCATTCTCCCCTCTTTTCTCTGGGCCAGCTTCTTGATCCTAGATTTTGGTTTTTCAGGAAACCAGTAAGGTAAATTAAGAAGCCCAATGAAAAGCTCATTAGGCGTAAATACTTTGAACTCTGTTTCAGGGTTAGAAGGCATTAGACCTCCCACAAGGGAGTGGGGGAGGGGAGAATACGAGGTTCTCACCCCACACCACAGATGCCTAGGGGTTGGGAAATCAGGCAAGGTAAACCTGTTATATCACCAATCAGGGAAGCTCATTAAGGCTCTAATTTTTTCTTCCTTAATAGAGCTTCTAATTAAGGCCAATAAATGCTTCCTTTATGAGGCCTAGAAAGAGCTGGAATTGTCTTTGACATTTAAAGGGTTAAAAAAAAAAAAGATCACTTGCCTTGGGGAGAACAAGTTTTCCAACGGTATAGGAGTACTTTCCCCTTCCCCGTTATTCAAGTATTGGGACAACCTCAGGAAGAGACTCGGGTTTGGCTTGCTGGTCTCAAGCAGAGCAGGAAAAGTTGCAGTTGGAAGGTACAATTATACCACTTACAAGGAGATGTATGAGCTTTAAGCACAGCCAAAGGAAGGCAAAAAAAAAAAAACAAAACAAAAGAAAGAAAGAAAAAAACTCCCAAGGTAGCTCCTGGACCACTTTCCATAGACTGACTAAAGTATACTTCTGAGCTGGGAAAAGAACGGGTCTTCCTGGCAGTAAGGGAAAGGACAGTATGTCCTAAAAGAAGCGTTTCACGTCCAGGTCACAGTTTGATTCTTTTCTGCTCCAAATTATATGAAGAGCCAGAAGAGCCAGAACTATGATAAAGAGGAAGTAATTTCCACTGAAATCTTCTCACACTTCATGTCGCTTCTCGAGTTTTTTTCTGAGATCAAGAAAGTACAGTGCTAGCTCTTCAAATGACACCCCCAGCTCTTCCTTTAAGACTTTCCAAAATACGTCTGATTCAGCGCTTTTGAATAAGAGATTTTATGTGAGAATAGCAGAAAAAGATTAAGGGGTCAGAATGGCCCCGAAGATAGCTAACAGTCAACTGTAATTCAAAAACAAATGATGATGCCTGCATATTAAGAATGGGAAAACAGCCTATAAAAATGGTGAGGGTAGGTTTTGGGGAGGAGGAGGAAGAGAATGCCAGGCACAGGCAGCGGTATACGGAGCCGGCTTCTATTACTACACCTATTATTACCTTTTCAAAGTGAGCATCTGTACCTCAGAAATCAGCCTGTACTTCAAATCAGGGCTCGATTTAGTATTCTGTTGTTTAGACTTTAAAAAGTGATGGAGAAAATGTTAATAAGGCAGATTAAAAGCACGTCAAGCATAAGGTGTTTTGTTTTGTTTTGGGTTTTTTTGGTGGTGGTTGTTTTCAGAGAGCCAACTGTTAAACATTTACCAGTCTACCCCTGGATATGGGATACATATAAATGTTCTTACACTTGCATGGGAAGGGGAAATCTTGGAGAGAGTTCAAAGAAGAGAAATGGTAATGAAAAAAGAGCTGTGAGATTAAAGAGAAAGAAAGAGGCTATGCTGACTACATTCTATCTTTTTTTTTTTTTCTCTACAAAGGGCAGACCCCAAGGAAAATATTACAAAGAATGGGAAGTAGAAGGCAGGAAAGTCAGGCTCGAAGAAGCAATTCTTTACCCTTCAAGACTTTTTTCCTAGATTAAGAAAAGCTTCCAACTGATGGATTCTTGGGAAAAGGTAATCCTCTCTGAAGATAGCACAAGAGACAAGCCAGCTCCCAGCATCCTCTCCCCAGCTCTCACACTCTACAAACCTGGGGAGAGAAGATTTTCTAACTGCCTTGCTGCATGTTAGCTCTTCTGGGGACAAGTGGAAAGGGTTCAATCTGTACACAAAGGATGGACTAGCCAGAGTGAGTGTGTGTGTGTGTGTGTGTGTGTGTGTGTGTGTGCGCGTGCGTGTGTGTGCATGTATGCGTGTGTGTGTGTGTGTGTGTGTGTATTGTGTGTGTGTGTGTCTCTGTCTGTCTGCATACACATATATATGAACCGGTAGCATTAGAATCATTGATCCAGAGTGGAAAAGAAAGGGTTAGTGGAAGTAGCACTGGGCCTAAAGAACAAGTCAGGGTGACTCAGGGCAATCACCAGGTCCACCTGAGGAAGAAAATTATTTAAAAAACAAAAAAAAAAGAGCAGGAGGACGACCAGAGCCCCCAAAGTTTTTCTGATTTCTCCCTTAAAAGATCCCAAAGGACCTAGTTGCTTTCCTCTATATTTGTAAGGAAACCCCAAAATGAAGGAGGGGGGGAAACAAACACAAAAAGGAGAAGGAATCATCCTCAGGGTCACCCTGAAAAAGGGACAGAGAGAGGAAAGTTCAGACACCCTAACGTCCAGGCCCTGCCTCATCCCAATACACTGAGGAGTTCTGCCCCCAACCCAATTCTCTCCTAGTAAATCTTCCAATCTACAACCACAGCTCCTGACGCCACCAAGAACCCTTGCTCCCTTCTCAGAACCCAGGTCTCCTTTCAGAATTGAAGACTAAAGGGTTCCTGCCCTGTAGCCCCTAGTCTCTCTTTTGGTTTAATTTCATTTTCCCAGAATGCTCAAGCCTCTAGTTCTCCCCATCAGCCTAGACCCCCTCTCTCTACCCAGAATCCTCTAGCACTCTCCCTCTCTCCCTCCACCCTAACAGCCCCCGCCCCCCACCCAGGGGAACAGGATGAGGAGAGGAAACAGCTTCCAGAACCCAGGTGTCCAGCTTCCCAGTCCTCCTAGGTTCTTTGTCTTTCCCCCTTAGGCCACTCAGGCCCCTCTCGACCGCCCCCACTTCCCATGAACCCAGGTGTCCCCGACTCACGGCTCTGGGGGCTGGGAAAAGCTGAAAGGCAGGACACAGCCCCAGGGGACTTAACCCCTTAAGTATCCTGCCTTAGGGTTTTGGCTAGATGCTGAGGACTCTGGGGTCCTTCTCAGGGGGCGATCCCAGTCTGAGGACCCGGGACCAGTTCAGGGTGACTGGGACGGAGCAGGAAGTGACCCCAGCTTCCCGGGCCCCTCTAGCCTGGAGTCAGAGCGCCAGCTCTATGGGATTTAACCCTTCACTGCCCATGGCACCAGAAAAAAGGGGAACAGTGGCAGTCAGGGGGCTGGGAATCGGTACTCACTCTTACACTGTAAGAAGAGAGTAAGGTCTGGAGGTAGGAGCCGGAGGACTTTGGGAGGCGGGAGACGGAGATGAAGGAGAAACTCAAACACTCGAAAATATTTCCAGATTCAATTCTTCTCTTTTCTAAGTAGGGCATGGTAACATTTTCCAGAAAACGGGATATCTGATCCACCTGTGCTGATTTTCCCAGAGATGTTTCACCAATACCCTATCCTTGTCCTGTCTGGGTCCAGACATGCAGAAGGACAGGGACTGGCTGAGCAGAGGAGCTAAGAGGAGAGGGTAGACATTTTTATATTATCAGAAGGGAGAATGGGGCTTGAGAGTTAGCTGATCCAGGGACCAGGAGACAGAAAGGTACAGGACAGCACAGGAGAGCCTAAATATTCAATTGTTCAAATTAAATGCATAAGAAATATGAAAAGGAGATCTGCTAACAGAGATAAATAAATGAGCATCTGGTGGGTTCTGTGATTAGCATTTGCGTCCCAGCGCCACCAATAAGTTCTGAGACACGAGGGAAGTTATTTTCCTTCTCTTGGCTTTATAGAGGGTCAGCTGTAAAACTAAAGTCCTTCTGCCTTTCTAATTCTGTCCCAAAACATTTTTATGCACCATGTTTTGCCTATACCCCAGGCTCTCACACCTTAAAAGTCATATTCCTGAAAGAACAGGCGCTCAATAATACTCTGCTGCGTATCCTTGGGTTATTTAGGTGGCTGAGGCAGCAACACAACAATATCGCCAGCCGTCCCAATGATAATTCCCCCTCCATTCTATTTTCCTACAATCCCTGTTCATCAAATCCTAGTGTAGGAAACAGAGCAATGACTTCATTCAGAAACCTGAGTTCATGCGCCTTTGACACTTCATTTACCCTCTTAAGCTTTAGTTTTTTCAGCAAAATATAATGTACCATAATATAATATAATATACCACCTACCTCGAAGAGATAGTGTAAAGATTAAATGAGATAAAAGACATAAACATTTAGTAACCTGTCTTTTATATGGCCTTCTCCATCTCTGCCAGGGTATCTCGCTTCCTCTTCACTCCGCTTACATAAAGACTCTTGGTAAGTTCTTGGCTGGGTGGCCCAATAGTCTGATTTAGTAGAGTAACTATTATGATCCTCCTTCCCAATGGGCAGTATGCGGGTGATTCCTAAGAGGCATTCTCTGTCTCCTACCACTATTGGCATTGTCCACATACACACATCTTAATTGCCCAAATGTCATGTGCTAAAGAGAAGTAGATGCCACATCTAGGAAGTGGTGATCACTTGGGTCAGTCTTCCACTGGCACTTGCCTGCCTTTCCTAATTGAAATTAAGCCTCCTTTTGATTTCCCTATTTCTTTTAACAGTATCAACCTCCCCCTGTTATCTTTTCTTGCTTCCTTCTCTTCTCCCCCACCCTTCTTATTAGTGCCATGGCTTCTTCTTTCATAAAGTTTCCTGAACCCACCTATTTCTTTCTAAGCCCATTTCCTTAATCATGACTTTCTAAGGCCCACCTATGGTGGATGCTATAAAGGGGATTGCTGCATCGGGTGGGAGACTTGTCTTGGATGACTTGTGAGGTCTCATCCAGCTCTGACGCATTCTGCAATTCTAGTTTATCCTCACCATCTCTCACCAAACTATTACACAGCAGCCTCCTAATTGATGTCTGTCTCTTTATCCTACCGATTCTCTCTGCTCCGATCATCCCCTACCAAGAGTCACATTCAATTGCCTAAAACAACGTTTTCATCAGGTCACTTGCATTCAGAAACCTTCAATGGCCCCCTGTTGCCAACAAAAAGGTTTTTTCCACTGTTTCAAGTCATAGAAATTTGTGCATGCCCCATGTACCCGTACTTCCAACCATCAACATGACACTGGATGTCTTCTCCTATAAATATCTTCTTGTCACCTGTACCTTGATTTGTCCCAAATTGACTTCACCATCAACTAATCAACAAACATTATCTAAGCACCTACTATCTACCAGTCACTGTGCTCTAGGGAAAAAATATGAAGAATGAAACAATCCCTATTCAAAAGACTTACATTATAGAGAAGGACACGAACATATGTATAAGTATATACAGAATAAATATTAATTAGTTAAATGTAGAGTAGTTTGGGAGAGAAGTCACTAGCATTTTGTGGGGGAAGGATTAGGAAAGGTTTAATTATGAAGAAGATGGTGCTTGGACTGTCTCTTAAAAGAAGAGAGGCATTCTATAAGAGGGAGATGAGGAGAGAGCGTGTTACAGGTACTGGGGACAGCCAGTGCAAAGTTATGGAGACAGAAGATGGAGTTCTGTGAGTGAGGAATAAAGAGAAGGCCAGTTTGATTGGGAGGAGGAAGAATGTCCAATAAGGCTGAAAAGATATGCTGGGACCAAGCTGTGAAGGAAAGGTTTTAAAAACCAAAAAGAACTTAAACTTGCTCCCACAGACAACTGAGAATCACTAGAGTTTACTGAACAGGAAAGTAAAATGATCATATCTGTATTTAAGGAAAATCATTTTGGTGGCAATGTGGAGGACAGAGAGCTGAGGCAGGGAGAACAATGAGGGGTTACTGCAATAACCTAGGTGAGACGTGATAATGGCCTTAATTAAAGTTGTGGCTTTGCGAATAAGAGAAGGGACCAGATGTAGAGATATCATGGCAAGTAGAAAGATCAAAATTTGGCAACTGATTGAATATGGCAGATGAAGGAACACGAAGCATTAAGGATAACATCATGGTTAAGAACATAGTTAACTGAAAGATTAGTCATTATCTTCTAAGGAAATAGGAAGTTTAGAGGAGGGGTAGTTTTAGGAGCAAAGAAAATGTTTTGGACGTGCTTTGTTCACAGAATATCCAGTTTGAAATTTCCAATAAGTAATTGGTGGTCCAGGCCTGAAATTCAGGGGAGAGACTGGGGCTAGATATATCATTCTGTGATCATCAAAACAATCTGCAATAATAACAAAGGGGTTGGTGAAATCATCAAAAGAAAAAGCACAGAGAGAAGAGTCCATCTCAAAATCCTGAGGAACATCTCCAATTAGTGAGTAGGACGTAGATGATAAGCCAGCAAAAGATACTAAGAAAGAGTAATCAGAAGAGTAGAAAAAGAACCAGAGGAGAGAAAGAACTGTCACAAAATCCCATAGAAAATAGAGTATCCGGGGCAGCTAAGTGGTGCAGTGAATAGAGCACTGGCCCTGGAGTCAAGAGGACCTGAGTTCAAATCCAGTCTCAGACTCTTAACACACTTACTAGCCGTGTGACCTCGGGCAAGTTGCTTAACCCCAATTACCCTCAAAAAAGCAAAAAAGAAAAAAGAAAAAAAAAAGAAAACAGAGCATCCAGGAGGCTCAGCAGTATCAAATCCAAGAGATAAGCCAATAAAGATGAGGACCAGGGAAAGACCATCAGTTGTAACAATCAAGGGAGATGACCTTAGAGGAAACAACTTCAGTTAAATGAAGAATCAAAAAAACTAGACGGTATAAGGCTGAGGAGCAGAGACACAGAGGCAATGAGCATAGACAGCTTTTTCTAGGAACTTGGCTTAGAAAAGTAGGCAAGATAAAGGATAGCACGAGTGGAGAGCAAAGTCTAGTGCAGGTCTTTTAGGGAAGGGGAAGCCTTGTGTATATGTACAATGGAGGCTCTGGTTCACACTGACCGTGATGGCATATCCACAAGAACAAAGATAGGGGGATGCTTCTAGGAGAATTATGACGCCGTGTAAGGGAAACGCCTTAGTTTCAAACGAGCACTTAATGCTGAACTGGATTAAGATATAATTGGGAAACATTTCACAAAATAAATAAAAATGCAATAGAACATAGATAATATTAATGTGTGATTTTCTAAGTCAATATGTGGCCTAAAGGAATCCATATGTATACTTTAGTAGTCCCTGTCTCTATTCAAGCGTGACACCACTGGACTAGAACACTGGGTAGGTTGGCTATTCTGGCTAATCACATAGTGCAGAGGAGGTTCTTGGATTAGCTCTGGAAGCATTCAAAAAGATCTGTCAGTTTTAGCCCCTGCCTCTGTGCAACACTGTCTTCAACCAGATCCTGGTGATGTGACAGACGGCATCTAGGGAGAAATTACGCTGTGAGGAAAAGGGCTGTGGATCCTGGCATTGTCTGAAACCAGAAGAGCCCCTGAGAAATGGGACTTCTTGGTTTTTTTTTTTTTTTCCTTTTTCTGCTCTACGCACAAGGAGTGAAGCCTCCAACTTTGTCATCAGAGGGAGCCACGTTGAGTGTGAGTCAGAATCCAGATGGAATGCTGCCCCCTAGCATTGGAGAGGGACCTCTGAGACCTTAACCCAGTGGAGGGACTCATCCTGCAGGGCTGCTGCTACCTTTGGACTTGAACTTGATAGGATCAATACTTAGTTCATAAGAAATGAACTTAGTTATAAACTTAATCCCCTATCAATGACCAAAGTACCATAGAGGAGATTGTGTCCCCAAAGCTGGGAGTATGTTTGTATATTTGCTCTTGGTATACTTGTGAAGTAAATACCCCACAAGCTACTTGTGTTAATTGGTTAAAACTAACTAACATGCTAGTCATGGGAAAATGACACCCCCACCCCATCATAATGGAGGGAAACACAGCCGGTGGAAGTTCCTGCCAATGTAGCAGAGAAGAGAAACCCCACAGATTCCTCAGGGTGCCCCTGAGCTGTGAGAGGCTGACTGATGTAACAGGCCTGGCCTTTAAAGAGTCAGACAAGAGTAAAGATATTTCACCTGTTTGAAGGAAATAGGAAGAAACCAATAGATGGGGATAAGTCAAAGACTAAAAGGGGCAAAGAGATGACTGAGGTTGCAATGTATTTTCATCTACTGGTTCTACTTTCTACCATTCACAATCATTACGTAATTTCTTCCTTTGAAATCTCTCTTGGATTCACTTATTCTCTATTCTCAGCCCTGCCATCCCAATCCATACCAGGATGACTACAACGTCTTTCTGAGTGGTCTTTCTATTTCCAGTCTCTCCCTTCCAATTAATATAGCTGCTAAACTACTTTCCTAAAGCACAATTTTCTTCATATTATTCATCTGTTCAAGAGCCTACAATGGTTTCCTATTACATGCCCCTTCAGATTCAAGGTCCCTTGTACTTGCAACCTTGTTAACTCTACAGCCTTATTTCCCATTCCTCCACAATACACATACTCAATGTTAGTAATACAGAGCTCCTCATCAGCCTCCACTATTTGTTTTCAATATTTACCCTTCTAGAACAATATCCTTCTCCCCTGGAGGCTATTCAAGTTCTACCCATCCTTTAAAGCAACGGTGTCAAGTCATAGCACGGCTACATATGGACAATTTTAAAACAATATCATCTATGTTTTATTGTATTTATTTTTTAAAATATTTTAAAGCAATGGTGTCAAGTCACAGCAGGGCTACATATGGACAATTTTAAAACAATATCATCTGTTTTATTGTATTTATTTTTTTAAATATTTCCCAATAATGTTTAAGGACACACAGCTGCAGGGTTGACAACTCTGCTTTTAAGTCTACTTCATACAGAAATTGCATTAAGCTTAAGCCTTCTCGGACTATGCCGGAGCACAGTGATCTCTCCCTTCTTGAAGCACTTATTCCACATTACCTGTTTCATATAAGAATTTTTTTTTCTTGAAGTTATAAACTCTCGGAAGAAAGAAGCCTAAATGTGGACTCTCCATTTACTATGTGTTGTGTCTGCACAAAGCATTCAATTCTTTCTTAAGCCTTCGTTGTCTCTTGGCATTCAGTGTGTCAGAGAGCGAGGTTACCATATTTCATACTTCAGAACGTACAACCATATTCTATAATCACAGAAATTTTAACTAAAAAGGACCTGAGAATTTACTTTCTCTCAAGAGGCCAGGCTCAAAAGGGTTAAGTGACTTGCTAAAGGTCACAGAAAAAAAACAGTGGCAGAACAGAGATTTGGACTCCTAGTCCCTAACACCTATTCCAATGCTCTTACCACCATACATCAAAAAATTGCTAATACTTTATATCTTAATTCTTTACTTTATCAAATCTATGACATCAAAAATCCTGACACAGCTGAGGAATAAGTGCTGAGAATTCATTCCCTTGAATTCCCTGGGATCCAGGAAATAGTCATAAACAGGAGAAACTACCTGGACTCAGAAGTACAAGGTGAGGGGAGTTTAAAAAGCAGGACTGCTAAAGGCTGTCATTCATACACATGGGATGGATTTAGTAAAGGTTGGGAGGGCAAAAACATGTATGCCACTCATGGCATTCACAAACCTAGGGATCCTGGCAGAATCCTGAAGATCCCAGAACTCAGACAGAGGCTTCAGTCCAACCTGTCATAGGATCCTCAACAGAATTCCAGCCTGCTGGAGCATCCAGCATGTAAGGATTGGAGGACAGTCTTTTATTCTTATGTGAATACATAGGATACTTGGCTGATACAATCACCACATGGCCTTTGGAACATAATGCAGAAAATCCTTACCAGGCTTTTTGATCAATTCTGGAGCCAGAACCAAGAGAACACTGAAAAGGCACTAACTGGATAAAGCATGTCTTCTTTTCTCTGGTAAGGCTGGCATTTCAGGAGGCTAAGCTGCTGTGGGTTTTTGGGGGTAAGGGGGAAGAAGCCTCAAGCCCTCTCTCACCAAAAGCCAACATGAAGCCAAGAGCTGATGGCCTTGCTGTTGATCTGATTCTGAGCACTCTGTCCTTTCCTGCTTTTAGATGAAGGAGAATGGAGATGGTTACAACCTCATGAGTTTCATAAGTTCTGGAAAGTAAGCCATCAAGAAGTCTATGTGCTAGAATCCAAGCCAGGATTTTCCAGAAGCCAGGTAGTTGGAAGCAAAGAACTGAGTGATCTGCTCTGTCCAGTCCCACAGTAACAGAGATAGAAATTCATCTATCCATCAACTATGCCACGTTTGGTGGGAATGAATGCTATACAGAAATTGCATTAAGCTTAAGCCTACTCTTCCCAAAGACAATGGTCATGTGAAGAAAAGTATGCTGCCTCCACTCCTGCTCCCTAGTGCAGGGATGCTCCCTGTGTCTATACTTCTCTTTTTGCTATATCGTTGCAAAAAATATTTCTTTATAAAGGCCAATTGATATTAATTGGCTAAATGGAACTTGGGAACGAGGTTGGAAAAACATACTTCCCTGAAAACTTTAGCCAGCAGATACCCTGAAACTATCAGGGGTATCCTCGAAGCCTGCACTTGAGATGTGGCTCTGCCCCTGCCAGGAGGGAATGAATCCAGAGAAGTGTTATACGTAAATCCCTACATCCTAATGTTATTACTACTGAGCCATAAATTCAAAGTAATCGTGTCCTTATTCCAACACACTATAGAGAGAATAATGAGAATTAAGGAAATATCCAATTATAAGCCCCCTAGAGTCTGGAGATGGTTGTACTCATTTGTGGACGAGGGCAAGAATGTGTTTATTGTTCCATAATATTTCCCTTTTTATTCATGTCTTAGCAGAGAAGGTACCTTGATAGAGGTCTTGTCTCCATTCCTATTCCTAATTAAATGTTTCACCCCCCCACTAGATCTGGGGAAAATAGTGGGGTCTTAGATCTTATTTCTCATCATGCACCTTATGTTATACTTATATTGAATTTATTTAAAGAATTAAAGAGATCCAGTACCCCTTTCCCCATGAGGTAGCTAGGTGGCACAGTAGATACAGCATTGTTGGAATCAGGAAGACTCATCTTTATGAGTTCAAATCCAACCTCAGATTAGCTGCATGACCCTGGACATGTCACTTAACTTCATTTTCCTCTGTAAAATGGGATGGAGAAGGATATAGCAAACCACTCCAGTATCTTTGCCAAGAAAACCCCAAATGGGGTCACAAAGAGTCAGACATGACTGAAAAACAAGAGCCCCTTTTCCAAGACTGAAATGATTTTGAGTCTATGTTTCTACTAGACAGGATTATCTTTTTTTTTTTTTTTAAAGAATTCCAACCCATTCCCCAACTGATAGTCACAGGACAGGAACAGGCAGTTTTCAGAAGAATAAATCAAAGCTATCTATAGTCATATGGCACAATGCTCTAAATCACTGTTGTTAAGTGAAAACTTAAGCCACTCTGAGCTATCGCCTCCCACCTATCAGAAATGACAGACGCTGGAAGGAACGATGGGAAGAAAGGTATACTAATAAATTGCTGGTGGAGTTGTGAACTGGTCCAACTACTCTGGAGAATTATTTGGAATTATGCCCAAAAGGCTATGAAACAGTGATCCAGTGCCTCCTTTAATCCGGCAATATCACTTACTAGGTCTGTATCCCAAAGAAATCAAAGAAAAGGGGCAAAAACCTATATGTACAAGAATATGTATAGCAGCTTTTTTGTGGGTAGCTAAGAATTGGAAATTGAGGGTGTGTCCATCAACCGGAAAACAGTTGAGCTAGTCGTGGCACATGATTATGATAGAGTATTATTGTGCTATAGGAAATGATGAAGTGAGTGGTTTCAGAAAAATCATGAAAAAGCCTGTGTGACCTGGCAAAGTGAAGTCAGAAGAAAACAACGTTGTAATGGCGATCAACTGCAAAAGACCTGATTACTCTGACCAGAACAATGATCTAAGCCAATTCCAAAGACTCATGATGAGAAAAATGCTCTCCACTGCCAGAAAGAGAACTGGTGAACTCTGAGAGAGTTCTGTACTGAATTGTACTGAAGTACAATTCTCTTGCTTTCTTGGCCTTTTCTTTCGCAATATAGCCAACATGGAAGTATGTTTTGCATAGCTTCGCATGTATAATTGATATCATTCTGCTTGCCTTTTCAGTGGGTAGGGGAGAGTGGGAGGGAAGGAAAGAATATGGAATTCAAAATACAAATGATGTTAAAAATAAATAAGTTTATTTTAAAGAAATAAAAATATTTCCAACTTGATTTAGTTTTCTCTTTTAGATCCTAATCTCCAATCTTGTTATTGTTTGTCCTTCATTTTTTTTTAATTTTAATTTATTTTCTTGGTTACATCATTCATTTCCACAAGGTTTTGAGTTACAGATTTTCTCCCCTTTTTGCCCCCACCCCCCAGCCCAGAACATTGATCCCACTGTAAGGCCCCTCCCACAATCTGTTCCCTTTTATGCCCTCCTCCAACACCCCTCTAGCTTTCTAGCAGGGCAGGGAGGGGCTCCCTGGCCCCATCCCTGTAAGTATTATTTCCCAGTTGCATTTGATTGTATAGCTTTAAATACTAGATTCTTGCAATTCCTCCCCTGTCACCCACTCCCACTGGGAGGAGCAGCAATTCAATACAGGCTGTACCTGT